>CAMAPE010000046.1:5450000-6114166 GCA_945859875.1 Cuscuta europaea | reverse complement strand
GTTGGCGTCAGGCTCATATTGTTCCACTCGTCGGCTGGGGATGGCAACTTCCGTGGGCGCCCTTGCCTCGAAGCCGTAGCATAGGGCGAAAGGCGTTTCACCTGTCGCCCTCCTCGGCGTGGTTCTGTAGTACCACAGGATGTTGGGGAGCTCGTCGACCCAACTACCTCCTGCGGCCTGGAGTTTCTTCTTCAGCCCCTCCATGATTGTTCTGTTGGCGTTCTCGACCTGCCCGTTGCCCTGAGGGTAGGCCACAGAGGAGAAACGATGCTTCACTCCAAACTCCCGGAGGAGCTCCTGGAAAGGGGATGCCTCGAATTGGGTGCCGTTGTCTCATATAATCTCCTGGGGGACGCCGAAGCGTGTGATGATGTTCTTGTAAACAAATTTTTGGCATCTGGCCCCCGTGATGCTGGCCAGGGGTTCCGCCTCGACCCACTTGGTGAAGTAGTCGACGGCGACGATGATGTAGCGGTTATTCCCGGCGGCTCTGGGCAGGAGGCCGACCAGGTCAATCCCCCATCTAGAGAATGGAATTGCGGTGCTGACGGGGGCGTAGTTGACGGCTGGCCGACCAGGGGCCTTCTGGAGCACCTGGCACGTGGTACACTTCCTGGCCAGATCCGCGCAGTCTCGCGCCATCGTCGGCCAGATCAAGCCCTGGACGACGAGACGTCGGGACATGCTGAAAGGGCCCTGGTGCGAGGAGCAGACGCCGCAATGAACTTCTTCCATGGCCATGTCGGCCTCGTCCTGGTGCAGGCATCGGAGGAGAGTGCCATTATAGGACCGTTTGTAGAGTTTGCCATCTTCGATGGTGTAGCTTGGGGCCCTGAGTTTGGCAAGTTTGGCCCTCTCCTCGTCCGGGGGCAGCTCCCCCGTTGTGATGAAGGTGACGATGTCGGAGATCCAGTCCTCTGATCGCTGTTGGACGCACAAGACGGGGCTGGCATGGATGCTGGACATGCTCAACTCCTCGATCTTGGCCAGCCGGGAGATATGCTCCGGGATGTCCGAGCTGAGTTTGGAGAGGATGTCGGCCTCGGCGTTCTCGGCCCTCGGGATCTGTGTGATCTCGTGGGTTTCGAACGCCTTCAGCAGCTTCTCCGCCGCTTGTTTGTACTGCTTCATTCGGCCTTCCTTTGCTTCGTACGATCCCTCCACCTGGCCCACTACCAGTTTGGAGTCGCACTTGATTTTGAGGTGCTTGGCCTTGAGGCCGGCGGCGAGTCTGAGACCGCTGAGGAGGGCCTCATACTCGGCTTCGTTGTTGGATACCCTGAAGTTGAAGCGGATGGCATAGTAAGCTCTGAATCCTTCAGGGGATATTTGGATGACGCCGCCACCACATGATTTCGCGGCCGACGAGCCGTCAGTGAATAGGATCCATGTATCGTCCGGCTCCGGCTCGGGGTTGGCAACGGCCGTCTCCCTTGCTGTGCATTCAGTGACGAAGTTGGCCAAGGTTTGCCCTTTGATAGACGGCCTTGGCTTGATCTCAATTTGAAATTGGCTGAGGAAGATCGCCCATTTCACCATCCTAGAGGAGCTGGTGGGGCTCCTCATGAGTGCGTCGAGAGGCTGCTGGGTTAGCACATGGACGACATGGGCCTGGAAGTAGTGCTCCAACTTCTTTACCGTATGGACGATGGCCAACACCGTCTTCTCAATGGGGGAGTACCTGAGCTCGGCCTCCCTGAGCGTTTTGCTGATGTAGAAAATGGCCTTCTGCACCCCTTCGTCCTCACGGATGAGCACGGAGCTGATGGCCGACGTGCTCACCCCTAAGTACAAGAAGAGGGTTTTGCCGGCTTTGGGCTTGGAAAGCACGGGTGGGGACGATAGGTACCTTTTCAATTCGTCGAATGCTTCCTGGCACTCCGTCGTCTACTTGAAGCTGTTGGCTTTGTGCATGATCTGAAAGAAGGGGAGTGCCCTCTCGGCTGACCTGGAGAGAAACCGGTTCAGGGCCGCCAGGCGCCCCGTCAGTCGCTGTACTTCCTTGACGTTGCAGGGCGGCTCCATGTTGATGATAGCCTGTGTCTTCTCCGGGTTTATCTCGATGCCTCTCCGGCTGACCATGTAGCCGAGGAACTTGCCACCCTGGACGCCGAAGGCGCATTTCTTGGGGTTGAGCCGGAGCCTGAACTCCTTCATGATTTCAAAGATTTCCCGGAGGTCGTCGGCGTGGGAGGAGGCCTGCCTGCTCTTGACGATCATGTCATCAACGTACGCCTCCATCGTCCGGCCAAGGACCGCTCTGAAGATCTTGGCCACCATCCTAGTGTAGGTGGCGCCGGAGTTTTTTAGTCCGAAGGCCATGACGAGATAGCAAAAGATTCCCTCTGGGGTCATGAATGCCGTCTTCTCAGCGTCATCTTCATGCATGGAGATTTGGTGGTACCCTTTGAAAGCGTCAAGGAACGACATCAACTCGCACCCCGCCGTCTCGTCCACCAGCTGATCAATGTTGGGGAGAGGGAACGGGTCCATGGGGCACGCCTTGTTCAGGTCAGTGTAATCAACACACATCCTGAATGTCGGCGGTTTCTGGGCGAGGACGACGTTGGCCAACAATGTCGGGTACTTCACCTCTTTAATGTGTTTGATTGAGAGGAGCATGGCGACCTCCCCTTTGACGAAGTCCCGCCTGTCGGCGGACAAATAGCGCCACTTCTGTTTGACAGGCGCGGAGGCCGGATCGACGGTCAGCCGGTGAGTGATCACCTGGCAGCTGATGCCTGGCATATCGTCCGGGCCCCACGCGAAGACAACGACGTATGACCGTAGGACGAGGAGGATGGCGTCTCGTTGGTCCCGGGGGAGCTGCTTCCCGATCCTGAGGACCCGCTCCGGCCGGGAGGTATTCAGAGGGACCTCCTCGGCCGGCTCAGCATGTGGCCTCTCCTCGTCCTTGGCAACGGTTGCCGTGATGGTGTCTATCCTCTTACCCTCCCTCTCGGCCGGCCTTGTCAGCTTGAGGTAGCACGCCCTGGCTATCCTCTGGTTTCCTCTGGCGTAGCCGATGCCGTCATTGGTGGGGAACTTCAGACACAAGTGCTTCATGGAGATGATGGCCTCCAAGTCCTCCAGCGCTGGCGCCCCAAGATCAGGTTGTGGGCGCACTGGAGGTTGACCACCATGAACTCCATGTCAATCCTGGCGTGGTGGGGGCCGTCACCGACCTCTACGGGGAGGACTATCGTGCCCTCGGCGTCGATAGAGTCCCCGGTGAAGCCGGATAACGGTGTCTTGATCGGCCTCAACAGAGCTCTGTCCAGCTTCAGCTGCTTGAAGGTGTCCAGGTACATCACGTTGATGGAGCTCCCCGTATCGATGTAAGTGCGGTGGATGATGGAGTCACCGATCTCACACCGGATGACGAGCGCGTCCCTGTGTGATCCCGTCCCCGGAGGCAAATCCTTGTCAGTGAAGGTGATCGCCTCCGTTCGCTGCTTCTTCGGTTGGGGGGGAACGTGGGACACCTCCCCAATGTAAAGGGATTGGGCCCATTTCTTTCTCTGAGTGGCGGAGTCCCCCCCAGTGTTCCCACCTACGATGAGGTGAATGTGATTCTTCTTTGGCGGGGGCTCTTCGAAGTCCTCGTCGTCACTGAGCCTACCAATCTCCCGTTTCTTCGCAGAGGGTTCGCCCCCATGTTTGCCGGTGTTTACCCACGTGTTTTTGCGTGGGCCACCTTTAACAAACTGGGAGAGTTCCCCCTGGCGAATAAGGCGCTCGATGGCCTTCTTCAGCGTGATGCAATCATCGGTGTTGTGCGACGAGTTCTTGTGGAACCGGCAGTATGTGCCGCCCTGCTGGATGGCAAGGACCTCCTCGGCCGGCCGAGGGGCCTGCTCGATGAGGCCATGCTTCTCGGCATAGTCGAGGATGATGCCGACCGGGTGAGTGAGGGCAACCCCCGGCCGTTCCAACCTCGGCCGCCAGTGGCGATCTTTCTTACTCTGTCCACCAGAGCCGTGACGGCCCTGGGCACCCTGGCCGGCCGGGGACGGACCCGGGGCCGGCGAAGGATTTGTCTTCTTGGAGGGATGACCCCCCTCCTTCTTGTGATTGTGGAGCTCGTCGGCGTCGGCATACAAGCCTCCGCGCTGGAGCACCTTGGCGTACGACCTCGGAGAGTCGGTGATAAGGCTCCTAGCGTACGGGGAGCTGCGGAGGGCTCCCTGATACAAGGCGAGGAGGGTGCGCTCATCGGCCCCCTCGACTTCCTCGGTTTCCCTCGTCCACCGATCAATGAATGACCGGAGGGACTCCTCGCGCTGCTGCTTGACGGAGAGGAGGTGAGTGAAATACTTCTTCGCACGCTTCCTCCCGGCAAAGTGAGTGAGGAAGCGTTGGGCGAGATCCTGCCATGAGTCGATGCTCCCTTCGGGGAGCGCGTTGAACCACTCGTACGCTGGCCCCTCGAGAGTAGAGAGGAACCAACGGCAGAGGTATTCGTCGGACGCGTTCACCATCAGCATGTTGTTCTGATAGCGGCTGAAGTGTTCTTGGGGGTCTGATCGGCCGTCGTAGGACTTGATGGCGTTCCCCCTGTACTTCTCCGGGATGGGGGTCGAGAGGACCCTGTTGGTGAAAGGGGTCCTGGTCCTGACCTGGATGATGGGGTCACCTCGCCCCTCGGCCAGCTCCCTCTCCAGGGCGCTAACCTTGTTCATGAGCGCGTTGAGGCCGGGGTCGTTGGAGGCGTCGGCCGTAGGGATGTTGGCCGACTGCTTGGCTTCCATCTGAGCCAGCCTCCTTTCCAGCTGGGCGATGACTTCATCCCGGGGGTCCCTGGCGGCCGCAGCGGCGCCCGGTTGGTTCCCCATGCGCTCGTCGTGAGCCGCATTGATCCGGTGGCGCACGTTGTCTTCGTGCAACTTCCCCTTGCCCTTGTCCGGGCGGGGCTGGTCCGCTGTCCGGAACACAGACCCCAAGCTTTCCCTCGGCGAGCCAGGACGAAGCTCACCAATCCGTCCCGCCATCCTCTCCGAAACCGGACGACGGCGCGTGTCACCTAGCCTGTTGAAGGCAGAGGCTTTTCCACGCGCTGGGGTCTGCCCGGGCCGAAGAGGGGAAGCAGGGTGGGAGTGGGACGATGCCGTGTCCTGGGCCACCACCCCCTCATCGTTGCCTATCTGGACGGCCAACGGTTGGGGCTGAGGAGGTTGAGTGATGTTCCCCCCGGTCCTTGGCAAGAGTGCACTGAGGACGGTGAGGTTCTGAGCCAGGCTGGCGATGATGACCGACAACGCGGCCTGGACCTGCGGATCCACGGACGGAGAGGCCGCGGCCATAGGCTGGGCCGGGGCGTGGTCCGTCTTCTCAGCTCGTTTCTTGTCCAAGCCGAGGCGGGCATCAGGGGCTCCGCCGTTGAGTTGGTTGCGGAGGTCCGTCGTGAGGTTGAAGGCCTCCTGGAAGAGGTCCCCTCCGCCGACCTGGTCGGCCGTGGCGTCCTCGTCGTGCTGCCTGGACTCTTGGTCCTCAGGGATGGCCTTGCTGACGAGGTTGCGGTTTGATTTAGTTCTTCCCATGATCAGTGGTTAGCTGCGCTTGGTAGCGACGGAGGGTGCTAACTTGACTGTCCTAGCTCTCAACGAGAGCACCAAATGATAGAGTATATCTAGAGAGAAGTGAGAGCTAGAGAGAGAAGTGCAATAATATGTTTCAATAGAATGAATTTGTCACCCCTATAACTACTCCCAAGGGGAGTATTTATAGAGAAAATACGGGCTGGGCTCCCAAGCCTTGGGCTTGGGAGGCCCATTTACAACTGGATCGCTACTGGGCCGAATACAAAACCACTAATGGGCTGTAAAAATGAGTAAGTGTAGAATCCGGTTCTGTGGAGTCTTCCTGGCCGACGAGGGCCTGGCCGACGAGGGCACGGCCGACGAGGGCGCGGCCGACGAGGACACCCTGGTTCCTTGGATTTAGGACCATAATCTGAGTTGGCACCTTTTCGGCCGACGGGGGTTCCTTGGCCGACGAGGGCGCCACTCTATGTCTTGTGCTTTCTGTTCTTCAGAGTATGTGGGTCCGGGGGTTCAGACCCATATACTCCATCAATATTAATATCATAGTTGACAATATTTTATAATATGATCGTATTTATTTATTTATATTCAGGAGAAAAGGCAGTACTCTCATTTTTACTCCGTATATGTATCAAGAAAATAGTATCATAATTCTCAAGTGTGAAGTAATCTTTTGTAATTCATAAAATTTGTAACACCAAGCTCCGTATATATGTCACCCAATTGACAAGTTCATTTCAGGAAGTCAAAGTAACAAATCTCATAATGTAAATTAGAGTTTTTGTCATTTTTTGTTCTTCGACTATTGTGTCATTGATATTTTTGACACTTAATTTTTAATATTTTCAATTTTAGTCCTCGACTATAGTACTAGGGACATTTTTAGTCTCCGACTTCAAAGTTTTCCACATTTAATCCCCGGGGTATGATCAAATTGACACTTTTAGTCTTTCACTATGATTTTGAGACAATAAGTAGAGAACTAAAAATGTCGTTATTATAATAATCAAAGGATCAAAAGTATCACTTTTATGAAAATTGAATGACTAAATATGAATATTTTCAAATACGGATATCAAAAATCTCTCTGGCACAAAGGTCGGGCACTAAAATTGACAAAAACTAATGCAAATTATGAGCTATTCAAAATAGAAAGTTCTTTAAATAATGGAAAGAGTATTAAAAGATTCATCATAGTAACATTTTCTTTGATATAAAAGTAAAGGCGTGAAAAAACATTCAATCGGTGAACGTAGCACTGCTTTGACCAACACGTATTATTATAGATGCAACCAATTTGTCGCATCTAGATTCCATAGTGTACGTTAACAAATGGGCCATCCCCTCCCAATTAGGCATGGATTCGGGCCGGGTCTAGGCCCGGTTGAGCCGCCGGTTTTTGAATGTTGGACCCGGGACCGGTCCGAGGTAAAGGCGGTTCCGGTTCGGGCCGGGCCACGAGCAAGGTCACCCACCGGGCTGGGCCGGACCGGTTAAATCCATTTTTTTATATACTTTATAGTTTTATACAAGTATTAAAAACAAACTTAAAGTGCATTTATTTGAAATGAAATAGGAACTACATTTGACAATTAAGAAAAAAACACAATATGAAATTACAATTGAGAATTGAAGGTAAAATTAAAACATGAAATACTAATCAATCGGAATCTCCGTAATAGGTAGAGTCACTCTCGGTTGTAGATTCATCCATAAAGTGTTGGGATGAGGTTAGGAGTGGACTCGGGCCGGGCCAACCGGCCCAGTACAGGACCGGTCCGCTACTGTGCGGGCCCAGACCAGCCCGGTGAACCGGTTGGTTGCCCGGATCGGGCCAGCCGGCCCGATGGGATGGCGGTTCAGGCTCGGGCCCTTCAAAAGGTGAACCGGCCCGGCCGGTTCGGGCCCGGGCAGGGCCAATTTATTATTAATTTTTTTGATTTTTTTTAAGTTTTTGGGTTGGGCTGGGTATTTTGGGCCATTTGAGGTGGTTAGGGTTGGTTTGGGGGTGAGGGGGAGGGTTGGGGGCTAACTAGGAAAAGCCAAAAAAAAAATTAGAACCGAGGCCCGGCCCGGGTAACCCCCGGGCCGGTTCTGGGCCGGTTCCGGGCCGGTTCCGGGCCGGTTCCGGGCCTCCCCCTTCATGAACCGAGGCCCGAACCGGGCCCAAACCGGCCCCAAACCGGAACCGGTCCACCCCTAGATGAGGTGATGTCTATTTCTTGAACTCTACGGGCCGCCTTTAACCAATCGTGGTAGCATATAAGCATCTCCAAAGATTCTGCGTTCAACCTCGTTCTACATTGCGTTAGGACATTGTTGGTCGAACTAAATTCTTGTTCGACGGCAACTGTTGAAACCGGCATTGATAGCACTTGCTTAGTCATCTTTGCTAAAACCGGGAACATTCTTTCTTTTCCCTTCCACCAGTTTAGAATGTCAAAGTCAACATCTTCTTCAAAATCAACATCATACGTTAAATACAAAGAAATCTCATTAATTGTGCTTTGTTGAGTAGTGGGTGTTGTTTTATTTTTTTTAATAAGATTGACAAATGTAGATTTCAAAATTGATTTTCCTTTAGATGAAGAGGTTTGTGTCGGGGGAGGGGACGCGTTGCCATATTGTGCATGAAGCTCATTAAATAATGCATAAAATATATCACTAACCTCGTTGTATTCTTTTTTTGGATCAATTGGGTTGTCGTCATACATTGGCATTGGACCAAAAAAAGCAGCATAATAATAATTCAAACATTCTTCTAAAGAACCAAGTTTAAAACGAGGATCGAGAACAAATGCAATACCATAAATATGCGGAATATGTGAATAGTATTTTAAAAACTGTTCCTTCATAAAACCGTTCATTCGGTTGCGCTCGAGGTTACCCATATCAACCGAATATCTACCACTTCCATCTTAAAAATGTAACAAATATTAATTTATAAAAACAATTCGAACTAATGAAATAAAATTCTAACAATTCTAACTTTAATGAAATAAAATTCTAACAATTCTAACTAAGTAGATATAAATTGTAATGTGTATGTATTTAGTAGATATAAGTAGATAATAAGTAGATAATAAGTAGAGATTAAGTAGATAACAAATATAAGTAATATAATATATGTATTTATAAATAGATAATTAATATATAACTATATAAGTAGATAAGAAATATATGTAATATAAATTATAATATATGTATTTCTAAGTAGATAAATAATATAAGTAGATATATAATATATTGGAGAATAAGAGAATTTGAGAAGATGAAGATAATTAGAGAGTAGAGAGTAGGATTTTGGAGGAGATATGGAAAAATGTTTAAGATTAGGAGTATTTATAGTTTTTTTTACCCCACCCCCACCCCCCAGACCGCCCGGACCCCCCCCCCCCCCCCTTCCAGCCCACCCAACAGATATATAGCCGTTTGGGTAGTCCCCAGTCCAGCCCCCAACGGCTAGTTGTGGCCCAAACCCCTTTTTTTTTAATTTTGAGCATTTGACTGTTGGACCCGGGCCCGACCCGGCCGGGCCAGGTCGCCCTTTGCCTGAACCGATCCCGTCCCGCTTCCCCCCGGTTTGGGTTTCCACCCGGTCCCGGACCGCCAGACCAGCCCGGTCCCGGGCCCGCACAGTAGCGGGCCGGGTGGTCCGAACCGAATCCAAGCCTACTCCCAATTGCTCATCTGGTACTTCTTTAAGAAGAATCTTAGTATAAATATTCTATAGGTTCCAATTACTATAAAAAAGTTAGGAGAAAATAATTTAAATACCATGAACATTAGCTAGGTATGATATCCCCACCCCAAATTTGTATGTGTTAGTTAAATCTCCAATCCTTTAGCTAATTTGAGAGACCAATACCCTACACTAATTAAATGTATTTAATTTGGGTTTATCCATATCCACATGTCTTATTATTGTATTTGTGAAGCATTGACACTGTGGTTCTTCTCTTCCTCGTTCGCAAACCATTCGTCAGAATCTCACTATCGCGGTCTCATCTCCGGTGGAATTTCACTTCACTTGCTTATGTTCTTTTAGAATTACTGTGGAAGTGATTTGAAGGAGGGTGTAACATAAAGATTCATTATTAGAGGTAAAATGCAAATAAAGACGACATTTTTGCATCCGGTGTGCTTAAATTGGCGCGACTGTCAATTACAGGTTGAATTAACGAGATATAGTGAAGAGAGAAGGAGAAACACTAGACTTCCAAATGCAGAATGTTTCTTCAGATTCACCTTGTTCAACAAGGGATTTGTTGCAGAGGCTCATGGAAGTAAGAGTAACTGAAACAAAGGACGAGTATAATAAATTGAAAGAATCAATCTTCTTCCCTTTGTATGAGTTACTTGTGCGGAAGAAAGAAGTACAAGTCCTATAAGGAAACTACAACTACATGCGTACGTAAAAATAATACGGAGTAACTGCTACATGCGTAAGTAACTAGTTAAATATTACATGAAAAGATTATATGTTAAATAATGGCCAACAACAAGAAAACTGTATCTTTCCGCCCATGCTGCCCATGCTAGTTCGTCAATATCCTCCCCTCAAGTTGGAGCATGTGGATCACAAATACCCAACTTGCAAAGTAAAAAATGGAATTTATTCTTGCCTAGAGATTTGGTGAAAATTTCTGCTAACTGAACAGTAGTAGGAACATAAGAAGGACTAATAAGACCCTCCTGTATAGCATCATGAACAAAGTGACAATCCACTTCACTATGCTTAGTCCGCTCATGAAATACTGGATTCTTGGCAATGGAACGGAACACACTCCGGCAACGGAACACACTCCGGCAGCCTGCAAGAAAGGTCATTGCAAAGAGAAAAAGATCATACCGAGGGCTCCCATGGGAACACCTCTAGTACCTGGAAGTCCCTAATTTCAGAAGTCACCTATGGCAGTGGCCCTCACTCCGAAGGTTTCTATTCAACAAATCTTATCAGAAAATGGCTAAGTCCACAATCTGGTTGCCTCCGACATCAACCAATAATGAAGGCTCTAAGCCCTACAAATGAGTTGGATTGATCAAGTCCAAGCATTTCGCAAAACACCGAAGGCACAATCCCAAGGCCATCCCCGAAGGCTCTCGCTATGCAACACTTCCCAACCCAGCATTGCCCGAAGGCATTTACCTTTACTATAGTATGAGTGGACTGCAAAATGTCCTAACCCCACACTTTGGAGATCCACCAAAGCCGAAGACTCATATGTTTGAGGGGAATCGAAGGCACCTACAGGGATCGAGATCAGATTTCCTAAGTACGCACTCCAGTTGCCTCCGGCATTACAATCAACACCGGAGGCTCCCACTCTACAAATGCGTCAAGATGCAACTGACCCTAAGTTAGCACCAAGGGCTACTAGTTGCAAAGTCAAAGGAAATTCTTGAGGGAGAATGGAGTAAGACCTCCGGAACCACCATGCTTTGCTGAGGGAATTTCACCAAAAGCCACTACGAACCGGGGCACCATATAATGAAAGGGGAGATTGATCGAAGGCATGTTCATGACACTGCCCAGGAAAAATGGCTAAGTCCATGGCGACAGACCCCCCGGGAGCTCATGGTGCGGACTACATTTTTCATACAGCCAGAGGGGTCTATTAACCGAAGGCCATGTGGTGCACATCACGTAGAAGAATTTTCTAAGTCCTAAATGTTTGGCCCTCGGTCAACCCAACATGCAACAAAAGCCAAGTGGTGAACAACACTTAGAAAATTTTCTAAGTCCTGAACGTTGGGCCCTCGGCCAACTCACCATACAAACATACGTACACGAAGGAAAAAAGGCATAAAGGAAAACGAAGGCATTCATACATCAAAAGAGACAAATTCAACATTAAAGGCCCGAAGGCACCCATTCATCCATTCACAAAAAAGAAAAGTAAATTGTTTACAAGGGCCGAAGCCGGACCTGAAAATGTCATTACAAAGCATTGTTCAGAAAATTTCTTAAGTACAAGTGGCAGTGTCTTCCTCGGCAGCAATGGAGGTGGCACCACCCTCGTTTTCATCTTCATCACCGCCAAAGCCGCATTCCCTCAAGGATTCGGAATCTTCAAGCACCGACCTCTCTTCACCCGGAGGAAGGGGGACCCTGACGTCTGGTTGCCAAAGGGGAAGGCCATAGGCCTCCGGCTTAAAGTCTTCCGGGGACACATTGAAGTGCTGAGCCAGCTTCCGGTAGATGAGACGTTGGGTGAAAAACTCTCCACCTTGATAATAGAAGTCACCCTTCTCAGCAAGCCACATTTTGTCGGGGCCTCCGACCCAGGCATCCACTAAAGCCTCCACCACCAAGGCCATCCACTCCTTGTGCCCCTCTGCCGTCCACCCCTCGGCAACAAAAGCGGCTACAACATCTTCTTGGGCCTTGGTGACAGCCTCTTCTTTAGCTGCCTGGGCCTCATCGGCAGCCTTCCATGCGGCTTCAGCAGCTACCTCCCCGGCCTCATCCAAGCCCTCATTCCTGTCTTCGGCCTTGGCAGCCTGGACCCGCTGCTCCATGCTCTCGATGGCCATTCAAAGGGAGTCATCGGCCTCAGCCAGCTTCTTTCTGAGGCTGACAGCCTCCACATCAGCATCAACTTTGGCCTCCCTCATCTGCTCCACCCTCTGGAGGTACTCACAGAGGCCCATGAAGTTCTGCAGTGAACAAGGACGATGGTTAGACACATTGCATACATTACGTAAAGAAAAGAATAAATTCAGAGGGAAGGAAAGTGTGACTCACGGAGGCGTTACTCAGAAGAATCTTGGCCTTAATGGCGCTTTCGTCCATCTTGGTGAGGGCCAGGCTATCAGCCGAGGGCATCATCTGGCTCATCAGCGCCGAAGGATTGAGGCTGCCATCAAGGACGGAGGCCCCCCTCGGGAAAAGAGCCTCCAACTTCACCCTGGCAAAAAAATCCTCGTTGGTGAACTCCCCCTGGGAGACAGGAATTGAGTCGCTGGCGTCGTCCTCGACAACCACAACATCGGAGGCCGGCTGCTTGCCGGAGTCCCCAGCTTTCTGCTTCTTGGCCGGGGGCTCAACCCCCTTGCTGCCTTTCTTCTTCTTTAGGGGCCCATCGCCCTGTGAACTCCTGGCTCCAGCACCGGCGGTTGCACCTCTAGAAGGCTCCTCCCTCCCCTTTAGAAAAAGGTGTCAACCGGCTTCTGACCCGAGGGGCCCTTCTTCTTCCCCTTTTGTTTCTTCAAAGCGAAGAGGGAGTTCACGTCCATGTTACTACCTGCAAAAACACACACCAAGTGTGAGACCGAAGGAATGAAGACAAAAGCATGTAAGGTTCGCCAAAAAAAATCTAAGTACAACACACAGAAACCCTTCGGAATTCACCTCTGATGCTCTCAGAGACACGATCTATGGGGGGTATCTCTCATCTTCCTCCCCCACCAGCCTATATCGGCGGAAGCTCAGCTTGAACAGTTCGTCCGGGAGGGTGACCTCCTTAATGGTGACGTGCTTATCAGAATCCTCCGGCTTCTTGGCGAGTTTCCTGCCATTCTTCTCGAGGGCAGCGCCCTCCGCCCTTGGGTTCCGCCGGAAGCTGTTCCGAAGTGGGGCAGGGAAGGGGTTCTCCGCCAAACGGATGTAATAGAACTTGTTCTTCCATCCCTTGTGGGACGAAGGCACGTCATCAAAAAGCCTGAACTCGGGGAGTTGCTGCAAGTTGGAATAACCTCGGACGTTCGAATGCCCCCCCCCCAGCACAAGTTGAAAGACAGAAAGAACTGATCCAAAGTGGGTGGGACCCCCCGGCTCCGGCATAGGGAGAGAAAGCCAGCTATGTAGGAGTGGTTGTTGGGCGTCAATTGGCAGGGGGCCAGCCCCACGAACCTTAGGTACTCCAGCAAGAAAGGGTGTAGCGGAAATCGAAGCCCCATTTCCACTGACAAAATGTGGGCAGCGAAGCAGCCCTCGGGTGCATGCGGCAACAAATCATCTGGCCCCGGTTCCACCACACGCGCCGAAGGACTGACAAGGAGCTGTGTGGCCTGGTACTCCGCAGGGGACACCCTCGTCTTTACCTCCAGAGCAGCAGTGTCCAAATACGAGTGGCCTTCGGGTATGTCCACCGGCTGCCCAGCATCAACAACAACCTGCTTCTTCTTCTTGGGGACAGCCTTCGCCTTCTTTTTCTTCCCCGGGGCGACCCTGAGAGGCGTCGGGTTTAGAGGCTGAGAGGTGCTGGCTTCACCAGCGTTACGTACAGGGATAATGGAAACGGTAAGTTGCATCCTTTCCTTCCCCTCCTCTTCTTCGGCAGTCTGCATCGCAACGGCCATCTTCTCGTTTTCCCCTACCTGCTCAAAGTCCTCAGCCTCGGCTTCGGCAATGAGGTCTTTTTGCACTTCCATAACTACGGCGGCATAACCACTTACCGAAGGTTGTCCACTAGAGGATTCCACGTCCGAAATGCTTTCCACCTCTACCGAGGCCTCCCTCGAGATGTCATGGGAATCACTTGCCGAAGACATTTTTGAACACTAAAGCCGAAGGGTCCAAGGGAAGAAAATTTTCTAAGGATCTACGGCCACAGAAGCTAAACTTACTAATATAGAAAAGAGCGGGTGAAGAACTGACCTCGGAAAGAATGATTTGATCGAAGGCAGGTGTTTATCTCTCTAGAAAAATTGCCAGAGCTTCGATACAACGAAAAATGCGTAAGGGAAAGTGAAGTCACACCTAGGGTATTTATAGGCTCCCAACTCCGGGCTTGGGCCGAGAACCGGCCCCCCATGGGCAAAACCATCATTACATACCGTCGGTTCAACCAACCGGTGACGCCCGCCCAGAGCCAGCCAACATCTACACGCCACGTGGACAACAACCTCCAACGGTCATATTCCAACGGTCATATCCCAACGGCTCTCCTTCACAAACTAAGTTGCCCTCATCTGGCACCCCTCAGACAACACTAATTGTAAGGAATATTTGTAATTAGATTTTGATGATGCTATATTAATTAGGACTTTAGAGTACCCCTCTTTAGACTTAATGTATTAGAATTTTCCTTTGTAAATTTCTTTAGTATAATCGACTGGCAGAAGGCCTCAAGAGCAGAAAGCCCCCAGGACAGAAGACCCCCTGACAGAGGACCCTTGATAAGGCTTTGGTTGAACAGAGGACCTTTGGTTCTCTGCTCCAGAACAGAAGACCTCAGGGTCTCTGTTAGCCTTTCCTCTGACAGAAACCCTCCTGGTTCTCTGTTGCATATTTTCTCCAACAGAAGTGCTCAAGACCTTCTCTGATCAACTCTCTGCTAAAGACACCAGAAGGCCTGACACTTAGAAGAATTCCACCAAGACGGGAAACCAACTAAAAGATTCCTTCAACGGCTAGGAGTCTTAAACGGAAAAGCTACAGTGCGCGCATTAAATGCACATTTAATGCCTTCCATACTCTGTAGAGTAAATGCAGATGATTGGCCGCAATGTCAGGATAACTTTATCCCAAAATAGTAACCCGCCAACTTTACCGGGTCCTACTAGTCAAGTCAACTGCTCGCTCATTTAATGCAGTTGTCCTCCTTCTCCTCCAACGGGAAGACAACCTCGGTATAAAAGATACACTACGAAGAACAATCGGATAACTTTGCAACAACTTTTGCTACAACTCTGCACTTACAAGATATTCAAACGCTAAAAACGCAAAAAGCCTCCTTGAGATTAAAACTTCATCATCTTCTACAAGAGAAGGCAGAAATTGGAAAAATCCTTATTTCCAATTCAAGCAAAGTTCCAAGTGTTCTTCAACTCTTCAAGCTCATAACATACAAATCCTTTGTAACGAAGCAAGTTGGAGGAACCTCTGTTCTAAATAGAACCTCTTCTTTCACAAGAAGGACGTCCAAGTACCTGGAGCAGTGAAGTGGTGATACTTCTGGGAAAGCTCAGTGAAAGGACCAGTCTTAGGGAATCCGGAAGTGCATCCAAGAAGACATCTACACTTGAAGAAGACATGGAGAGCTTCTTAAGTGATAGGGCTAAGGCATTGGAAACAGACGTTTTTACAAGCTTAGTGGAACAGTGGACTAGAGGAATAAGTTGTTCCTTGAACCACTATAAAAAGCCCTGGTGTCATTTACTTACTGCATTACATTCATTCTTTTATTTGAACTACTTAACTCCAAAGACTTGGTATCTGTGTTCAGCAGAACTTGTCTTGTGAGTTAACAGAAGGCCTACTGCCTTTGCTTCCCTGAGGCTACTAACAGAACTCCCTACCAGAACCCCATCCGCTGCCAGTCTGTTCTGCCAACAGAACAGACTATTCTGTTAAATCTGGTACTTAGCTTGAAAAAGTTAAAAACCAATACAATCTATTCACCCCCCCCTCTAGACTGTATCCAGTACAACCGGGACCAACAAGTGGTATCAGAGCCTCCTTGTTCTAATAATCTTTTAGGTTATTTGCTGAACAAAGATCCACTTGTTTTTCTGTTTTACCTCACTTTTAATCTGATATAATGGATCACTCTCTTTCCAAGAATCTTATGTTCTCAGATCTCAAGTTTGATGACTGGAGGATCCGGATGAAGGCACATCTCTGTGCTCTGCATGATGAGATGTGGGAAGTACTTGACATTGGGCCCTTCACAAGCTTCCAGAAGGTCAACCCTGAACATGCTATTGATAACACCAGACCTCAGATGATCAATAAGGCCAAATCTGAGTGGACTACTGAAGAAAGAAGGAAGTACAATCTGGACAACATTGCTAAGGACATTCTCTTCAAGTCCATCGATGATAGGTACTTCAACAGAATAAAGAAGTGCAAGACTGCAAAGGAAATCTGGGATACTCTTGAGCTCATTGGAGCTGGTGATGAGCAAGAGAAGGACAACAAGCTGACAATAGCCAACAAGAAGTTTGATGACTTCAAGCTTCTTCCTGGTGAAAGCATCTCCAAGATGTATGACAGGCTCTTCACTCTCACCGGAGAGATCTCTGAGCTTGGCAAGGAACTCACCATCAAGGAGATCAACCTTAAGGTGTTGAGGGGACTGCCCTCAGCATGGAAGATGAAGGTGGTTGCTGTCCAAGCCAGCAAGGATGTGAAGACTTATCCCACTGATAAGCTCATTTCAAATCTCAAAGCTCATGAGTTTGGAATGATTGAAGAAAAAGAAGATGTACCAAAAGAGAGGACCACTACAGCCCTCACTGCCAGCACATCAAAGGTAAATGATTTTGACCCTTCAGTACTTTTATCTGACGAATATATGGCTGCTTTTGCTAGGAGATTCAAGAAGTTCATGAAAAATCCCAAAGATGGAAGAAGTCCATCATTCAGCAGAAAGCCATTCCAGAAGGTCAAAACAACAGAAAGCAATGGTGAGCTTCTCTGTTACAACTGCAGACAACTTGGACATTTCAAGGCAGAATGTCCACATCCAAGAGTGTCCAAGAAACAAGGGCATGATGGAGAAAAGAAGAAGTATGAAGACAATTCCAGAAGAAGGAAAGCACTCGTGACAGAACAGCTCGAGAAAGACCCTTTGTCTGAGACAGAATCCAGTTCTGACTCTGATTCTGATGAGGCCTTCTGTTGCCTTGATACTGAGACAGAAGATCTATGCCTCATGGCTCATTCTGATGATGAGGTAACCTCTACTTCTGCATCTAGTATTTCTTCGGTAGGCTTAGCTTTTGATTCTGATTCAATGTCAGAATTTTGGGAAGAGTTTAAGGCCATCCAAGCCACTTATTTCTCTGTAACAGAAGAAAACAGTAAGTTGAAAGCTGAAATTCTTGACTTGAAAAAGGAGGTTGAGATCAAAATCAATCTTCTAATTAAGGAGAGAGATCAGCTGCAAACTGAAAATGTTTCTCTTCTCAAGAGAATAAGAGAAATTGAGCCTCTTGAGATTAAGTACAAAGCTTACCAAAAGGCCCAGTCTTCCATGGAAAATATTTTACTTGATCAACAGATTGGCACTGGCTTTGGTCTTGGTTATGGCTCAACAGAATCAGGGTAGCCTTCTGTAATGCCTAGCACCAGTGTTGCTAAGGCAGATAAGGTCATAGTGCCACTGATCTCTAGCCCCATCTGTCAAGCTGGTTTATCTGGCACCAAGGTTGTTCATGAGGAAGTTAGACCAGAAAAGGGAAAGATAAAGGTTCAACAGAAACCCTTTTTGAAAAATAATGAACCTGGCAGAAAACCTAACAACAGAAAAGGTTTTCAGAATAACAAAAATAAAAGACCATTCATTGACAGACAACCTCATGACAATCGTGCCCGAAATGACCACCAGAAGGGCAAATATCAAGAGAAAGTTAACTTTAGGCAGAAGAGGTTGGCTGGTCAACTTCAGAAGCCCAAAGCTAACCGTCCCTCTGCTCTATAGTATATGGGACTTCTTTCCAACAAAGAAAGCTATGCAAAAGTATGTAAACAGGAAGCATGACCCTCACAAGCATCTGCCCAAAGTGAATCACACTTCGGTTTACTATAACTACCAGGTGGACAATGGGTACCACTCACCAATGTTTCACCTGATGAGACCAAAATGGTACCAATTACCCAGACTCCATGACCCTCCAGGACCCAACATTGCTTGGGTACCTAAATCCTTCTTTTGACCTTGCAGGAACTGTGTGCTGGAGCTATCTCAGAACAAGAATGGTTTATTGATAGTGGATGCTCCAGGCACATGACAGGTGACAGAAGTTGCCTGACTGAGTTCCAGAAATGCAAAGGACCTAGAGTTACCTTTGGAGGTAATGACAAAGAAGGTCAAACAAAAGGAAGAGGAAAGCTGATCAAGAACCAGATAGTCATTGATGATGTCTCATATGTCAAAGGACTGAAGTTCAACTTGCTGAGTGCTAGCCAATTCTGTGACAAGGGCTACACTGTTGAATTCACAAAGGACTTCTGCTATGTGAAGCATGAGACAACAAAAGAAGTAGTTCTTACAGCATCAAGGAAGAAGAACATCTATGTGGTTGATTGGAACACTGCAAAGGATGGAGTTTGCCTGATAACCAAGGGAGATTCAAAACTAAGCTGGGACTGGCACAAGAAGCTTAGCCATTTGAACTTCAAAACAATCAACAAACTGGCAAGAGAACACATTGTTGATGGACTGCCAGACATAGTCTACAAGAAAGAGACCCTCTGCAGTGCATGCCAGAAGGGAAAGCAACAGAAGAACTCTTTCAAACCCATTGCTGGAGATCTTTCTACAAGTCCTTTAAATCTGATCCACATGGATTTATTTGGACTTGTTGAAACTCCAAGTGGTTGTGGCAAGAAATACACCCTAGTCATGGTTGATGACTATTCCAGATATACATGGACTATCTTTCTGTCAAAGAAAAATGAAACTCTTCAGAAGTTTCATCTCTGTTAAAGCAACTTCAGACTGAGAAGAACTTGAAGGTTAAGACAATCAGGCCTGACAAAGGAACTGCATTTATCAACCAAGTCATAAAGGACTTCTGTGATCAAAATGGAACCTTTCATCAACTCTCTGCCGCCAGAACCCCTCAGCAGAATGGCGTAGCAGAAAGGAGGAACAGAACTTTAAAAGAAGCTGCAAGGACAATGATTGCAGAATCTGGACTGCCTATCAGATATTGGGCTGAAGCAATCAACACCGCATGCTATACTCAGAACAGAAGCATGATCAACAAGAATCACCAGAAGACCCCTTATGAACTCTGGAAAGGAAGAAAATCCAACATCAGTTACTTTCATATGTTTGGATGCAAGTGCTACATCCTTAACAATGGAAAGGAGCATCTAAAAGTCTTTCAATAGAAAGCTGATGAAGGTATCTTGATAGGCTATTCAAACTCCAGTAAAGCCTATAGAGTACTCAACAGAAGGACTCTACATGTTGAAGAATCTATACATGTGAAGTTTGATGATAGCACCTCTATTAAAGAAGTAACAGAGATCCTCAAGGAAGTCAGCATAGAAGACAGAACACCTGAACCAACAAAAGAGGTAGCAGATAACCCTGCATTTCCAACACCTGCACCAAACCCCCTTCTGTTGAATGAAGATGAAGACTCAGAAGATGAAGAACCAGAGAGACCCAGACAACAGCTGATAGGACCTGATCTGATATGGTTAAGAGACCATCCCCCTAATCAAGTAATTGGACATATCAGAAGTGGTGTGCAGACCAGATCAGCATCAACAAGGAGAGAAGCAATGCTTGCCTGCTATATATCTCAGATGGAACTCATGACTGTAGAAGAAGCTCTTGCAGACTCAGATTGGATCAATGCAATGCAAGAAAAGCTTACTCAATTTGAAAGGAACAAAGTATGGGAACTTGTTCCTAGGCCAAAGCACCAGAATGTCATTGGAACAAAATGGGTATTCAAGAACAAAGATGATGAAGATGGCAACATTGTAAGGAATAAAGCAAGGCTGGTAGCTAAGGGTTATTGCCAAGAAGAAGGAATAGATTTTGATGAGACTTTTGCACCAGTTGCCAGACTGGAAGCCTTCAGAATATTTCTAGCCTATGCTGCCTACAACAACATCAAGGTCTATCAGATGGATGTCAAAAGTGCATTTCTGAATGGAGATCTTGAAGAAGAAGTTTATGTGGAACAACCACAAGGTTTTGTCATTCCTACTCACTCCTCCTGTGTCTACAAGCTTAAAAAGGCCCTCTATGGTCTTAAGCAAGCTCCCAGAGCATGGTATGACACATTGTCCCTATTCCTAATGAACCATGGGTTTACTAAAGGAAAGATTGACAAAACTCTATTTCAAATCTCTGTTGCTAATCATATTCTGTTAGTACAAATATATGTTGATGATATTATATTTGGTAGTACTAATTCAGAACTGTGCAAGAAATTTTCTCAAGTGATGCAAAGTCAATCTGAAATGAGTATGATGGGAGAACTCAGCTACTTCCTAGGACTACAAGTCAAACAAGTTCCAGAAGGAATCTTTATCAATCAAGGGAAGTATACTAGAGACCTGATCAAGAAGTTTGGAGTGGAAGGCAAATCCTCAGTGAAGATTCCCATGAACACCTCACAAGGAATTGGTCCGGATGATGAAGGAAAGGATGTCGATGCAACTACCTATAGAGGAATCATAGGATCTCTGCTGTATCTGACTGCAAGTAGACCAGACATCTCATTCTCTGTTGGAATCTGTGCCAGATACCAATCAAATCCCAAGGAGAGCCATCTTAGTGCTGCAAAGAGAATCATCAGATATATCAAAGGAAATCCAAATGCAGGCCTATGGCATCCAAAGGGAGGTAACTTTGAACTAATTGGTTATTCTGAATCAGATTTTGCAGGTTGCAGATTAGACAGGAAAAGCACCTCTGGTCATTGTCAAATGCTAGGAGGAAGTCTTGTTTCCTGGTTTAGCAAGAAGCAGAATTCAATTTCAACAAGTACAGCAGAAGCTGAATACATTGCAGCTGGGAGTTGCTGTGCTCAGCTACTCTGGATGAAGCAACAGCTGAAGGACTATGGCATTCAAGCAAAGGAGATCAAATTGCTTTGTGACAACACCAGTGCCATTGTCATCACTCAGAATCCAGTTCTTCACTCCAGGACAAAGCACATTGAGATCAGACATCACTTCATCAGAGATCATGTTGAAAAGAAGCACATATGCATGGAGCATATGCCAACAGAAGACCAGCTTGCAGACATTCTGACAAAGCCTCTGCCTGAGGCTTGATTCAACAAACTAAGAGAGGAATTGGGAATGATGGATGAAATTCCAAGACAAAGCTGAAAAGGAAGGCCCTCTGTTGCAAAATCTCTGCTAACAGAATACCTGTTGCAGAACCTCTTCTGTTAACCCCTTCTGTTCTGTATCCTAAACAGAGAACCTCCGTTCCTGACAGAACACCTCAGCAACAGATAACCCCCCTTTTGTTATCCTCTGAAAACCTTATCTGTAACCGAAGGTTGTGGACTTAGAATATTTTGAAAAACCGGGTGACCTAGTAACTTATTAACGGTCTTTTACCCTTCTACCCTTAATAACGGTATTTCAGCCGCACAATATTTACTGCGCCCCCATTTTTATTTATTGGTACCTCGAAACCGTAAATAATCTCAAGCGTCCACTAACCCGAACCTATAGATGTGTATGGTGCAGATACACATCCACCGATGAGATCACCATCTCGCAGGCCAAAGCAGTCTATGCTGTGTTGCACAAGGCAAACATCAACTGGGGTCAAGTGATTGTCAGGTCCATGATAGAGTTTGTCAAGGTGGCAAAGAGAAAGAGCAAGGAGACAGGGATCTACTCTGGGAAGGTAGGTCATGCTCTCCTCATCTCTGAGCTTCTAGTGGGGAGAACTGGGTTCGCTAAACCAATTCTGGTAGATCACTCCAAAGTGATCTTTCTATCATCTACCAGCAACAGAGAAGCAGCTATAAGAGCTGAGGTCAAGAGGTTAGCCAAACTAGACCTTAACAGACAGAGGCTTCAACAGAGACCCTCCCAACAGAATACCTCCAGCAGCTCTGAGGAAGCACCTCTGGTGAGAAAAGCTGTGAAGAAAGCAGTTACCAAGAAAGCTGCACCAGAGAAGGTCAAGAAGGTATTGACTAGGAAACCCAATCCCAAGAGGAAGATATCCTCTTCAGAATCCACATCTTCTACCACCTCTGCACCCCCAGTTTCTAAGAAACAGAAGGTCAGAACTCCTATCTCCAAGGTTGCCTCAGAAACTCAGGGGGAACAACCAACAGAACCTGCTCTACCCCTTCAAGCCAAAAGCTCTCTATGGCAAGGGAAGAAAATCACCTTCGAGTCTAGTGACTCCAAGAGTGAGTCAGTGGAGAAGGTTGCCACATCTCAGGGGGAATCTGAACTTCTGTCAAGTCTGCACGCATGACAGAAGACCATGGAGCTGCTCACTCTCCAAAACACCTAACACCCCTCATCCCAGAACCTCAGACAGACTACAGAACAGCTTTTGACAAGCAGTTTGAGAGTGTGTTAGCTTGGAGAACCTGGAGGATGGGGCCTCTACAGAAGATTATCCAATATTTCGATCATTATGAATCTGAGGAGGCAGAAGTACTTAACTGGGTAGGCACTGATGACGTTTCTAAGTGCTTTGCCATGAACTTTCTCATCTCTGTACTTGAGAAGAAGAAGGCCAACTACAAAGGCAAGGCAGTCCTGGTCTCTACTCCTTCTGATGAGCCAGTGAAACCCCTTGCAGATGAAGAGGTTGATGCGTTCGAAGCCTGGCTGTTTGCCAAGAAGGCAAGGGAATTTGTTGTGCCCTTTTTTACTCCTGGAGAACCCTCTGTACCTAAGACAGAAGGGCAGGCTATGATGGAGCTCATCAAGGAATGGAGGACCTCCTTGATCGAAGAAAATGTATTTGAGGTAATCTCTCCAACCCCTTCTGTTCCTATCTTAACAGAACCCCAAAACCCTTCCCCTCTTATTCCAATAGAAACCCCTCCTACAGAAAACCTTCAACCCAAATCCTCTGAACAGAAAACCCCCACACCCCAAAAACCCTCAACCCCCAAATCTACTCCTCCTTCACCCTACAAACCGTTCTCTCCCCCAAAGAACTGATCCCCTTCCCCTCCCCCATCTCCTCAAAGATAAATTATTCCAACCCAACCCCAACAGACTATCTCCTCATCACAACCATCTCAACATAAATCCCCTTCACCTCCCAAGTCTGAACATCAAGTCACTCCACAAGCGTCCCTTCCACCACACCAACCCCCAGCTCAGCTAAAACCTGTCTGGTTCCTAAGAGATTATGATCCTACAACCATCTCCCCCATCTCTGCACCGCAAGGATACTCTAGGCATTCTACTGCCCCCAATCCCTCCTTCCGGAAGAAGAAGAAGGTAATCAGGAACAGAATCCCAATCTACTCCTCTTACGAAGACTCCTCTGACATGGATGGCTTCATTGTCAGCAAGTCCTACAAAGCTACCTCAAAGAGACAGAAGACCCCCCCTCTGACTCAACTCGAGCATGAACTCCTTGTTCAATCTCTTTCCTCTGTCCAAGAGCATCACCCTTTGCCTAAGGGAAGAGGTTTAGAGCTGCCTTACTCTGCTGGACAAGAGAATCAGATACCCTTCAATGACTTTGTAGCAGCAGCAGCAGAGGACTTTGGAGGTCAGATGTTAGAAGGCATGAACAAACTCATAATGATTAATGTTAAACACTATGAGGGTCTGCAACATGTGGATGACAATGTGAAGTCCGGCTTCAAACACATGTCTGCTACTCTGTCAAATGTTCTTAAGGACTTCATGTCCTCATCTAATGTCAAGATTGATGCTGTCTCTACTGAAGTGGACTCTATTAAGACTGTTCTGACCGCCATGAATCAGACCCTGAATTCCCAACATACCACACTTTCAACCCTTTCCCAGGCAGTGGCATCTCTTCAGAAATCAGATTCTGTACTTCATGCAAGCTTACAAGAACTAAACACCCTCTGCAATGATCATTCTACTCAAGGCAAGCTCCTCCTAGTTGCAGACAAGGAGCGATATCAGAAGATGGTTCTCTTAGAAGCCAGCAACAAATATGTCCTGTCTGCCATCCAGAAACAACAGGGGCTGATTGAAGGCCTCACATCTGTCACTCAAACCTTACCAGAAACCCTGGAACAGATTGCCTCTACTCAGGCCACAGAATTCCAGAAACTCTCCCTTCTGCTTGGTGATCTCGATGATGCCAAAAAGGGGGAAGAAGATCCTCATCTTCCCAAACCCAGGACCACCAGAGCCTCATCATCTGCTGAACCAGTTGTGGATCCCACTCCTTATTTTGAAGCTGCCCTCCAGAAGAAACGGCTAGCTGGTATCCCTAGACCTCCATCTCCACAGAAGAAAGGAACTAAGAAGAAGAAAGCTCTAAGCTTTAAAGAATGGAGACTGGGAGGATCTCAGGTGATGACTAAAAACCAATTTGAGGAAATGAAGCAGAAGATGACCTCCACACAACAACAGAACCTTTATCTGGACCATGATGGTCATGTAAATGTTAGACATGGTGGATCTCTGGAGGAGGCAGAGTTCTGGTTTCACAACAGCATTGTACCAGGAAAAGATATTCATGAAGGTGTTCTGAGCTACCTAGACTGCAAGCTCTCACCCATTTGGGCTTCTTATCAGAGATCTGGAAATCTAGTTGGAATCAGAGAAGAAGTGAATGCAGAGCTAAAGAGGCTACAAGGACTGGATGAACAAGCAAGAGCTGAAGCTGCAAAGACTATTATGTAATCGGATATCCTTGTAATCCACCTTAATAAAAGAACATCTCTGCCTCACACTTTGTAAGGCAATTCCTCAATCTCTGTCTTTTCTTTTGTTTCTGCTTGTTTGCTTTTTGATTTATTATCTGCCATCTGAATGTACTGTACTCTTACTATTTTCCTATGCCAAGTTGTCCACCAAGATTTTAATGAAAGTTTTAAACTTTAATTCTTTGTGGTGAAGGCAGTTCTCTGGAAATAGTTAAAGGGTTTTGGCATCATCAAAAAGGGGGAAATTGTAAGGAATATTTGTAATTAGATTTTGATGATGCTATATTAATTAGGACTTTAGAGTACCCCTCTTTAGACTTAATGTATTAGAATTTTCCTTTGTAAATTTCTTTAGTATAATCGACTGGCAGAAGGCCTCAAGAGCAGAAAGCCCCCAGGACAGAAGACCCCCTGACAGAGGACCCTTGATAAGGCTTTGGTTGAACAGAGGACCTTTGGTTCTCTGCTCCAGAACATAAGACCTCAGGGTCTCTGTTAGCCTTTACTCTGACAGAAACCCTCCTGGTTCTCTGTTGGATATTTTCTCCAACAGAAGTGCTCAAGACCTTCTCTGATCAACTCTCTGCTAAAGACACCAGAAGGCCTGACACTTAGAAGAATTCCACCAAGCCGGGAAACCAACTGAAAGATTCCTTCAACGGCTAGGAGTCTTAAACGGGAAAGCTACAGTGCGCGCATTAAATGCACATTTAATGCCTTCCATACTCTGTAGAGTAAATGCAAATGATTGGCCGCAATGTCAGGATAACTTTATCCCAAAATAGTAACCCGCCAACTTTACCGGGTCCTACTGGTCAAGTCAACTGCTCGCTCATTTAATGCAGTTGTCCTCCTTCTCCTCCAACGAGAAGACAACCTCAGTATAAAAGATACACTACGAAGAACAATCGGATAACTTTGCAACAACTTTTGCTACAACTCTGCACTTACAAGATATTCGAATGCTAAAAACGCAAAAAGCCTCCTTGAGATTAAAACTTCATCATCTTCTACAAGAGAAGGCAGAAGTTGAAAAAATCCTTATTTCCAACTCAAGCAAAGTTCCAAGTGTTCTTCAACTCTTCAAGCTCATCACATACAAATCCTTTGTAACGAAGCAAGTTGGAGGAACCTCTGTTCTAAATAGAACATCTTCTTTCACAAGAAGGACATCCAAGTACCTGGAGCAGTGAAGTGGTGATACTTCTGGGAAAGCTCAGTGAAAGGACCAGTCTTAGGGAAGCCGGAAGTGCATCCAAGAAGACATCTACACTTGAAGAAGACGTGGAGAGCTTCTTAAGTGATAGGGCTAAGGCATTGTAAACGGGCGTTTTTACAAGCTTAGTGGAACAGTGGACTAGAGGAACAAGTTGTTCCTTGAACCACTATAAAAAGCCCTGATGTCATTTACTTACTGCATTACATTCATTCTTTTATTTGAACTGCTTAACTCCAAAGCTTTGGTATCTGTGTTCAGCAGAACTTGTCTTGTGAGTTAACAGAAGACCTACTGCCTTTGCTTCCCTGAGGCTACTAACAGAACTCCCTACCAGAACCCCATCCGCTGCCAGTCTGTTCTGCCAACAGAACAGACTATTCTGTTAAATCTGGTACTTAGCTTGAAAAATTTAAAAACTAATACAGTCTATTCACCCCCCTCTAGACTCTATCCAGTACAACCGGGACCAACAACTATGCATGCCTTCAGGCTAACTCCTTCAGACTCCTTCATCAAGGGGAGCCCCCGGCTTCACAACGGGAAAACCCCTCAGGAACCCTTAGCCCTCAACATGTAGAGAACCAGGGACCCCCCCCCCCCCCCCCCCCCCGGGGACACACCTTCAAACCCCCTCATCAGTGGTTAGCCTCCGACATAAAATAACGGGACCCCTCGGGAGCCCTCAGCCTCCAACTTATCAAGAGCTAGGGAACCCCCCTCGACAACACAAGAGCTATCACCTATGTCAACACGCCCTCAGCCCCGATGACTGAGGGACTCCTCTCGACATCCCCGGGATATCAACAATCAGCCTTCAGCTAAACCAGGAAGAAGGCCCTCAACTCACGGACACCTCTCGACATCAACATTGTCCTTCATCTCAGACCAAGGGTTCACCTTTTCGATTCATCATTGGGGGATTTAGGTACGCTCTTTTTCCCTCATTAGGATTTTTCCCCACATGGGTTTTCCTAATGAGGTTTTTAATGAGGCATCCCCCCAAAATGAAACGAAAAACACAAGCCTTCGGCCTTATGATAAAAACAGACACTACTCTATTCCTTTTCACCACATTACAAGTGCCTCAAGGAGTGGGGGACTGGAGGACACCTCCGGGAAAAATCACAAAATGTTAAACTTTCCCCAAAACATCAACATAATCCTCCAAGTCCAAAAATGTGGGGGACTGAGGGACTGCCTTCGGCAGAACATACAAACGCAAAACTCCTCACTACTTTACAACCGGATTCACAGACAAAAAAAGATTCACAAACATAGTGTGTATAAGGTGTGTACAAGAGTGTGTACCTCAAGAATGGTTTATATTTAACCCTCAACCGATGAATGATCGGGAACTCTCCCCTAAACAAGTCGCCCTTTTTCATTAATTAATTAACGGAGTACGTAGTAAAGAACTCGGTTATCAATACCTGGTCCCGCGAACATGTCGACCCTGTAGAGTGATTTTGACATCTCTGTCGCACAGAGGATTATCAGATACAGAGGGGCTGGGAAGGAAGAGAAAGAGCATCAACAAGCCAGGCAGGGATTGTGACGACGACGAAGTCTGTCTGTAATGGACAACCTCTTAGGCATTCTTAAGGTCCGCATCAAACGAGGTGTCAACCTCGCCGTTCGCGATGTTCGCACCAGCGATCCTTACGTTGTTGTCAAGATGGGCAAACAGGTCCGCCATCCTCTTCTTCTCCTCTCGCAAACTTCGTTGAAACTGCGCATTCTGATTATCTTAGTGTTATTTTATCACCTTCTTTAGGGAGGGCGAGGTTCGCTCTTTGAATTCATAGCAAAATTGGGTTATTTAGGCTTTAGTATTTACTTTAGCTCTTCAGATCTGAATGTAGTGATGATCTATCTAATGGTATGATGTATGGTGGCCATTTCTGGAAACAATGTGTGTACTATGTATCAGATTCTTCCCCGTGGGAAGGAGCTCATATTTTACATTGATGGATTTTTTATTTTCAGATTTTGGGAGGCTAAAATTTGAACATTTCTTTGAGACCATGCATTATAGAAATGCATATCAAATGAAAACCAGAAACACATATTTGATGAAAATGATCTTTTTGTGTATGTGTTCTTGCAGAAGGTGAAAACCCGTGTTATAGAAAAGGATGTCAATCCAGTATGGAACGAAGATCTTACACTTACTGTTTCAGATCCTAACCTTCCCATTAAACTGGTAAGCTTTTCTTACTGTTACGACTTTGGTAAATTATAAAAAGGATGACACCCAACCCCGACCGGACGGTACGTTAGGAGGAGGTAAGTTGGACTATAATCCCAATCTGACAGATAGAGAGTGAGGCTCTGTCCTCGATACTTGCAGAGGTCCTAGCATTTAGCATAGTCACCTCTCATCACAGTTGCCGGGATTCGAACCCGGTATCTAACCCTTGTGGCACTCTCTCGCTACCAGTTGGACTACGCCCACCGGTTACTTTGGTAAATTATAAGAAAGTAACTACAAGTGATTATGCCGTGTGGATTGATCAGAGAATAGGAACTACTACCCCACCAATGTCTTTATTTTGCTCATCAAACTTCTTCCTAGACTACATTTCTATCAACATTGCAAAAAATGTGAAAGAATCACGTTTGTACAAGTATGCCTTAATTCTTCTGCTGTTTATGTGTATGGTTGTTGATATAACTGATGTCACGTGTTGCTCATCATTGGAAAAGATTTTGTGGGTGTGAAAAGGAAATGAAACCAAAAGGAAACAGAACGGAAAGAAATGGGAAGGTCCTTTGTACCTCCTGTAGCAATATATCTTGTTCTAATGCTCATTCACTTTTCTTAGCTCTTAGATGAAGGATTCATAAAGTTTTATAAAATCAATAATAAAGAAAATAAAAAGGAATTAAAAAAAAATCCCAAATTTGAGTGAGTTAGCGTCCCAAAGAGTGTAGAGCTTAGAGTTTCTATATCGACTTGTATAGTTTGGCTTTTAGGGTATGCGCAAAGATTTTTTGGAACATATGTATCTCTTATGTGTGGGTTTGGGTTTAAAAAGTTCACCGTTTGGAGATAGTTGGCTGTGGAGTAGAAAAATTGCCCAACCATGTAGTTCCACTCTTCTTACTTTTTCGTATTTTTTAGTTCTATTTGTCCAGTAATATTGATTTGGTGAGAAGTAAATTGTGTCTTAAGTTATACAGGACAAGGTTTGTCACCGAGATGATAAGAGTCTAATATAATTGGGTGAAACTCTTTTATTTTCCTGTGTATAAAAAAAAGTTGGGTGAGACTCTTTTTGAGTCCTTCGTCTACCAGGGAATATTTCATTGTTTAATCTTAGGTAATTCATTGATTGCATGCTTCCAGACAGTGTACGACCATGACACATTCAGCAAGGACGACAAAATGGGAGATGCAGAATTTGACATTAAACCATTTCTGGAGGCACTGAAGATGCGCTTAGATGGCTTCCCCAGTGGCACTGTGATCACACGAGTACAACCATGCAGAGCAAACTGCCTGGCCGAGGAGTCGTGCGTAGTCTGGAAAGATGGTACAGTCTCACAAGATATGTGCCTCAGATTGAGAAATGTGGAATGTGGCGAGGTAGAACTCCAATTTCAGTGGATTCAACTTCCTCGCAACAAGCCTTGATATGCTGCTGGCCTAAGCAAGATTAAATGGACCAGCTGTGTATGATTTTCTCAAGCCAAGGGGCTGTATCTCAACGCGCGTATATAATATAAAACTATATAATTGCCTTGAACTTCTGGGGGTTCTATTAATTTCATTTTGTCTTTGAGTTTACATTTGTACTATACTACTATGTAATATTCATGAGGGCTGCACTAGTCTGACCCTCATGTATTCTTGATCTTTTGTAATCATAATAAAGACTAATTTTGCAAAGCAGTGGATTATGCTGTCTTATTAAGCCCTGTTGTTTTTCTTGCACATCGGTTTCTAGATTATGCGACATTGTAAGTTTGTAATAACTGTTTAGCATTAATTTATGTGAGAAAACTAATCAGGTATGGTGTGGCATAGGGTTGGATTCGGTTCGGGCCACCCGGCTCGTGACCCGGCCCGGCCCGGTACTGTGCGGGCTCGGGATCGGCCCGATCGGGCGGTCCAGGACCGGGTATGAACCTGAACCGGTGGGAAGGGGCGGGACGGGCTCGGTGCTGGATTATTGTGACCCGGCCCGGCCGGGTCGGGCCCGGGCCCGGGTTCGGTCTAATTGTTAATTTTTTTTGTTTTTTTGTTTGGGCTCTTGGGCTACTAGCCGTTGGGGGTGGGGCTGGGGACAACCCAAACGGCTATATAGCCGTTGGGTGGGGTAAAGGGGGGGTCCGGGGGGTTGGCTGGTGGGGTGGGGGGGTGGTGGGGGGGGGGGGGGGTGGGGGGTAAAAAAACCTATAAATACTCCTAATCTTAAACATTTTTTCATATCTCTTCTCCAATTCTTCCTAAATTCTATTCTTAACTCTCTACTCTCTAATTCTCTTATTCTCCAATATATTATATTTATTATTTATATATCTACTTTATAGTTAATACTTAAGAAGTTAAGATGGAAAATCAAGATGCCATTATACGGTATAATTTTGATAAGCAGAAGGACCCGAAGACCGGGATGTGGTACGCAATTTGCAAATGGTGCGAGAAAAAATGTAGCATGAGAGTTTCTGGCGGATTCGGAATGGCCATCAAGCATATGGAGTCATGTGACAAAGCCAAAGGAACGGGAGGTGCGGGAAGTTCTGATTGATTACAATTTTCAAAATGTTTATCAGTTAAAGTTTGTTTTAATTTTCAAATGTAGTTCCTATTTCATTTCAAATAAATGCAATTGAAGTTTGTTTTTAATACTCGTATAAAACTATAAACTATAAAATATAAATTATAAAAAAAAAATTTAACCGGCCCGGTCCGAACCGGACCCGACCCGTGACCCGGGCGGGTGGCCCGGCCCGGACCCGTCCAACCCTCGGGCCGGTCCCGGGCCCATGTCATACTACCCGGCGGCCCGACCGGGCCTAGGCCCGGGCCCGACCCGGCCCGAATCCATGACTAGTGTGGCATAATAAGGTTAAGTTATGATTGGAACAATTACCATTATTTCAAATGACAGTTTCCTTATTACACACGCTTCTATGACTTTTCTACATTTCTACACAGCACATATATCGAGAACCAGTCTATCCTAGAGCAAACCCACGTGTTATGTTTAATTATGTTGGTCCTTGGCTCCTTGCACAAAAATCTGAGAAACGATTTATACCTCAAGTTTTGGATATTCTGAGTATTGGTTGGGGGTTATTCCCACAATGCCACCTATGGATGGACTTGGGTGCGGGCCGGGTCCGGTGCGGGCCTAGGCCCGGGCGGGCCGGAGGGTCAGAAATGATGGACCCGGGACCGGCCCGGGTAACCACCGGGTCCGGTCCGGGTCCGGGCTGGGCCGGACCGGGCCCATTATATTTTTTTTTGTTTTCCTCTTCCTAATTAACCCCCCTCCCACCCCCAACCCCCAAACCACCCCAAATGGCACAAAACACCCAGCCCAACCCAAAAATTGAAAAACAATTGAAAAAAAAAATAGTTTTTGGCCCGAACCGGGCCCGGGCCCGGCCGGGTCGGACCTTGTTTTGGGTGACCCGAGCCCGGACCGGAAAACCCACGGGCCGGGCCTACCCGGACCGGTCACTGACCGGGCCACCGGGCCGGGCCGGGCCGGAACAGTACCGGTCCCGGGCCGGTTCCTGGTCGGGCCACCTGGCCCGAGTCCATCCCTAATGCCACCCATGGTGACTGGATTTCAGAACAAGGTGTGTGCTATCAAAGTGTTGTAATTTAAGTGTGCAAGGAAAACATAGAGTTATGCACAATCATAATTTACACTATGATAGCATGGTCAAACAATAAAAATATATATTCTTTTCCTCTGTAATATTTAACGAATGTATAAAAATATAGACTCTAGCATGTATGCAAATTTAAGTAACTATTTATGTATAAAAATATATACTTCATGTATAAAATTATATACTCTAGCATGTATGCAAATTTAAGTAACATTTAGTATTAAAAATCCTTTGAAATGTAGAATGAAAGTGTGGAATGAGTGAAGGTCAAGGTGACTAGTTCTGGGTGAATTTTAGATATGAAAAACTCTGTAGTTTTTGTTTTAAGTGGTATAATATGTCATGCAGATAAAATTTATTCTCAATCATCGGAGACGATAAAGGATACTTTGAGAAGCCATTCAGTGTGTGGACATGGACAAATCCTAGACGAGATAAAATGGGAATATGGGACAAGTCATTGGTCTCTAAGGGGAATTCCTCCATTACGTGCAAGGCGAAATTCGGTGTGACCAGCAAAGCTGGGGAAGATGAGGGGGCGAAGTTACAAAGAGAAGTTCTAATGACATGGAGGACTCGGGGCCCCATCAAGATCAAAGTTTCCAAATGATGAAGTTTGTTTTACACGTTTAGTTACATTTTTTCGTCATTGTTTTCATTTGATTCCTTTACTTAAAGACTGATTTTTTGTTTTGTTAAGTGACAAGAATCTCACTTAATTCAGCTAGAACTATGAGGATTTGTATAGTCACAATAAGTTTCATTGAACACCGTTGCTATTATCTACTTATTTGCAGGAACGGGTCAACTATTCATTTGAGTGGCGTCAAATTTTTAAAGTAAATACTACTTCTATACATGACATGATATTAAAAAGAAATTTACTGATAATTATATGTTTTCTACAATTACTCAAGTCAATTTTCTGGTTTCAAAAGACGAAAAATAACTTGACATGATATCATGTAAAAAGCTACTCCGTTTTTTATATCCCCAAAATTCCAATATATAATAAAAATGATACAAAATCACTTTATGGTCTTAAATTCGATCATTCTAATCATCGAAAATTCAATACGAATTATCAAATAAAGTTTTTTTGATAGTTAAATACCATGCTTCTACGGGGATAATGACCCAATTTGATGTCAAAAATGGTTATGTATTATATTTTTGTATATATATGATGAACCGGTTGAGTCACAGGGGTGGGATTGTGTGTGCGCGGAAAACAGAAATTAAAGGACATCAAGATTTAACGAGAAAAAAATCCCTAGGCTCAACAGGGATTAAAAAACCTCGACCTCCCTCGGAGGAATTTGAAAAAGTCTTCTCTAAAAGCCTTTAAACAAGTTACAAGATAAACTTTCCTAGTTTACCCTTGAGCCACCCCAACTTTAGCCTCTCTAGATAGAGTTCTCACTACCTTACCTTGTGGGTAAGGAGTCTCTCAGCTTTACAATAAAGCTCTCACTTCACACCCCAACCCTCAGAGGAAAGCATTCTCAAATGTTCCTCTTAACCCCTATACAACAGAAGAAATTGAATTACAAAGAATAGAATTGCTAATGGAACTGTCGCAGGTTCTCGGTCTTCTATGGGGCTTGTATAATTCTACTTGTTTGAGTATTTTCTTCTCGGTTCAAGCGCACCTTTCTTCTCCTTGATCTCGGCATTTATATATGCATGCTTGGAGCAAGTCCGTTGATGTTTTCTTTCCTTAGATGGTTGAGTTGCCAAACGTGGAACTTGCCTTGATATTATTTGAATCACTTTCCTTCTATGTGGATCCTTTACATTCGAACTCAATGTATATGATAATCAATTTGAGATACATAATATCGCACCGAAGGAAGTAATATATTGGCTTGTCAAATATAAACATGCATCGGTCCACATATAGTTATGTAGCAACACATCATCCTTTTATGGTAATAAAATATTCATTTAGAACTACGGTCAACCAAAATCATGAGTCATGCAATCATTCATTATTAATAATACTTTAAGATATTCATCAAAATATGCTATGATCAACTTAACTAATCAGACCAAGATTGATTATTTCCATAACTTATTAAACAATAAAGGTCAACTTTACTTAGGTGGGTGTCTAGTCATGCATGGAAAGAGAATAAGTGACTCATGTTACGTACATATAGAATGGTCATGCATAAAAAGATATTTTTGCTTAAAAATAATATTCTTGACAAAGCATAAACACTCATATAATGAAAACACATTAATTGAAGATCAAATAGATGCAATCATATTAATTCAAATCATTCCACATAACTAGAACTGGTTTTGTATTTGTTCCACCTGCAGGGTTAGTTATGAACTCAATAATGATGTCCATTTGGACCTGAGATTAGTTTTGTCTTAAGGAACTGTGAGCGGTTCTGTCCGCCGTTCCACCTGCATGGTTAGTTATCAACAAAACCACATACTTAACAGATTCTTTCCTTTGAGCTCGATCTTCTTAAATGTACAAGATCAGGACGTGATGTACTATCTTTTAATAGCTCGAATCTCCATATATATTTCGGTCCTCTTGCATAAAAATTATTCAAAAAATATTTCCTTATAGGTACTAAAAGATATTCTTTATATTTGTGTGAAGGAAAATATTTTGCTTAAGGAAACATTCCTTGTGAGAGGAGATGCACGAAAATTCAATTTGAATTTTAAACAACTCCTTTTATTTTGGAAACTTGCTTGGTAGAAAGATTTCTTAACTAATGACTTTGATTTAAATAGCTTTCCTTTAAAGAATAAATCTTTTCTTTGTATGATCATTGATTCCTTACTAAAAAATTCTCTTTAATTTAGCAAGACAAAATCGAACTTTAATGGAGACAAAAGACATTTTCAAGCAAGTCAATATATTCAAACATTGGATCTGTCAGACAGTTCTAGGTCCAGGTCTACGGCTTGTTCCCAACCACGAGTTAGACCACCTTTCTTGCAATCACTTATAGACCAAAAGTAACACCAGTTGTTTGTCATCAACAAAACATTATGTTCCAACAATATATGAAATGTTGGGTATGAATTAATTATTTTTATATTATTATTATTGTTAATTGTAGACAGATTTAGTATTATCTAAAATTACGTCCCCTTTAATAACATATTGTGTAATTTTCTAATCTCTGGTACTTTCAATGACTATATCGATAACAATTTTTATGGTAGCTAAGAACAGTGTAACACTAATTTCAAAAAAAAAAAACAATGTAACACTACGATAATAAATTCAGTAAGTATAACTTGAGTAGATACTAGATAGTTCTCATATTGAAGAATGACATACTATCTAGTTTTTAATGTTATACATTATACTTACTTAAATTTAGAGTCAAATTTTGTATGATAATCTAGCAATTCTTCATTTTTATATGGCGCTAATAATATTTTTTAATCAATTTTTAAATTTAAGAATTGTTATCTTTGTTTTGAGTAAATGTTCTAGTGCATCATTAATTGAAAATGAATAAAAGGTATTAACCATGACTAGATTTTATTACATGTAACTTTATTTAGTTGAAAAAATCTATTTAATTAGAGGTTATTTGAAAACTTATTTATAAAAATATAACTAAAAGTTACTATAGTATAATATCACGGTCATTTAAGTGTAAAAATTGAACTTGATTTATAATAGGGAGATTTCCCAAAATAGGAGTAAATGAAGTTTGAAATTCCAAAATAGGACTACTTTGTTTTTTTTCCTAAATGGGACTAACATGACAATATTTATTGTCATGTTGTAGTCGTGACTGCCAAATAGTTGCAGTACCATGCATTTAACATGACAATATTTATTATAATTAATGACAGTGTTTTTCAATCATGACAGTATTTATCATGCATGACAATAATAACTCCTATTTCAGGAAGAAAAACATACTAGTCATATTTTTGGAATTCCAAGTGTCATTTGCTCATATTTTAGGTAATTTACTTTATTATATACTACGTATGACTAAAGTTAATAGTGTAGTCACTACATTTAAGTTGTCACATTTTTATAAATAAACTTTATTTTAATCATAAGTGAGTAATTAATTTCATATACATTTAGACTTTGACCCTCATTCCATTTATATAGGTGGTGTGAAATAAATTAATGTATAGAAAATATACCCTACACATATAACTATAAAAATGACTTGAGTAGTTGAGTGACATGAATTAATGCTCAATCTGATTATATATATCGTGTCAAATTAATTTTTAAAAAATATACTTCTATATATAACTACAAAAGAGTTGTGTCATTTGATCAGTCCGAGCTGGTCTCTTTGCATAATTAAAGGAGGTAAGGATGAGTTTGATCCTTGAAGTTGCATAAAAGGGGTCAAATAAGTCATTATAACGTTCTTACTGTCCGGTCGTCGCCATTTGGGGCGGTTCCTGGTGGAATTTTTTGATAAAATGTTTTGAACATCTTATTCATTAAGTCTAGTTTACTCATACAAAGTTTCAGATAAAACGTCAATCGGGAAGGCATTCAAATGAAGTCTTGAAGGTAACTTGGCAATTAAAAGCGCATTTATCTTCAAGACTTCATTTGAATGTCTTCCCGATTTAAGTTTTAGATAAAATTTGGTATGAGTAAACTAGACTTAATGAATAAGATTCTCAAACAATTTCATCAAAAAATTTCACCGGGAACTGCCCCAAATGGCGATGGCCGGACAATAAGGACGTCATAAGGACTTATTTGTCCCCTTTTATGCAACTTCTAGGACCAAACCGACACTTACCTCATAATTAAAGGGTTACCATGTTTTCTTTTGGACTGAAATTTGTTGGTCTGGTCTAATCTGGTCTTGTCTGAACTGGTCTTGTTTGGTCTGGTAAACGTCTAATCTCTGTGTATTTTATAACTAGGGAAATATTATCTGATCTGATCTGGTCTAATCTGAGACTGAAAATAGTCCAAAAGAAAACATCCTTAGTGCTCATGTTGTAAGGAAAATAATTATAGTCATCTTGAGAGCTTTTAACATTAATAGAAATTATTCCCACATTCAACAAAAAATTGTTCCATACTTTTTTACATTTAATATATTACTCCCTTCGTACTTAAATTACCTTCCAAAGTATTGTATATTTGGTACTCGAATTAGATACTGGATATTGTGTACTATAGAGTTGTGTAGAGGAGAAAAAAATGTACGAAGTATAAGAATTAGTAACAATTACCGTGGATCACAAATTATTTGCCAGAAAATGAAGATTATTTTGGTACGGACGAAAAATAAAAATTGGAGATAGTTCAAGGACAGAAGAGTGATTTAGATTAATACAAAAGTGTTGGGAAACGAGCTACGAACATGCATCTCATGCTTGATACGAAGCAAAACATTTACAAAAGGATCTATACTATTCCATGAATTTCAATTGCTAATAAGCAATATAGTTTGCAATAAATCAAGAAACTAATCATTATAAGTTCGTATGAAACCATACCTTTTGATGGATCAATGGAAACCTAGGTCTTAGCACTTGTATATGTCGTTTTAGCGTAGAAAGTACCACGCCTCTACGGTGTGCACACACGATCGAATCAGACTTGCTCAATGTACTAGCATCCAAAAAGGGTTTTCTCAAATTATGTTTTGTCTCATGTATGTGTGAGAACGGCCAGCCCTATTAAGCTCTTAGGCTCCTCCTTTTATAGAGAACATAATGTATAAAACCCTAGCAACAAACGGACATGGGTTTGAAGTCATTCGGACCCAAACACTATCCGATTCTAATCCAAAACGTTTCGAGGTATTGAGTTCGGGTTAGTGGGTTCTTTTAGCGTGCGACCCTATAGGTTTATATTCCTTTGGTAGTATAAGTAAATACTCTTTTAATTATACAAATAAAAAGCGGTCTCTAGTAAGACATTATTATTATCCAAAGGATATAAAATTCAAAACGACACAACTTATAAATATATTATGTCACATATATATTCCTTTTGCCAAACGATATCTAGATTGAACACAAGACTAGGCGAGTGTCATTCTTGTATAGTTCAATCATTGTATCTTGATTTCCAAGTATATTTAATACAAATGACACCTCATTTGTGCATGGCCATGCTATAATTAAATATACTTATCAAGGGGCCCAAAGATATCTTCTCTCAATATATGAAAGTCACAAATCCCATCTTAACCAACCACATACCTCTATATATTTCATAATACATTTGATCATTATCTTTATAGTTACTCATTTAGGAGTAACGTTTGATAATGTCTAATGTATTAATCCTTATATTGGTAACCATGGTGATCTCAGGTCCGAGGCGAAATATGATTTCACTAAAGGGAACATCACTGATGACATTTATAACATTTCCTTGCAGTGTTCCCAAAACGGGTCGGTCCAATATTTGTTCACCAACAAGTATTAGTGTGTTTAGCTTGATAATCACCATATCCATGACTCGTGGAACATAGTCATCAGCTAACCCACACTCTAATAAATATGTCTATATAATCCTAGATTTTAGAGATATGATTAGGGACATAGTATATTTTACGAAACGACTAGTATTCCACAACCAAGTCACATACTTGGTGAACTAGTAATAATAATATACTATATTTAAGAATATATAAGGTGAAATAAAATAAACCTTATTAATAAGCATAAGATATCCAACTATAAGTCATACACATATGAATAGTTCTAGGGCATATCTCTTTCAAAAAGATGGTCTCACTCTCACACTAATTTTGATATTCTCTTTAATGAAAAATAGGCAATTCGAGATTAGTTTTGAGACAAGATGAACAAGATCTGTATTTGATGTTGGAATCGCCGTCGAAAGAACTAAAGGTTGTCGATCCATCGGTAACGGGTTATTAGTCAATAACATAAAAATATTCAAACGCGTGCCCTTTTGTACTCTTTGAAACCATAATATGTCTTCGGATTCAATTATTTTTTTTTTCTCAAAAAGAAAACACTAATGGCTGGTTTTAAGATCCCAAGAGAGGTGTAACTCCTTCTCTCATGCATACACGTTCGCTGCATGTTAACTCAAGTTTCCAACCACCTTCAATTCTTCCCATTAATTCAAGACAAAATTGCTTTAAATAAAATAAAATAAAATTATATGTAGTATATATATATATATATATATATATATATATATATATATATATATATATATATATATATATATATATATATATATATATATATATATATATATATATACACACACACACACACATATATATATATATATTTATTTATGAAGATTAAAATATTGTTATCTTACAAGAATAGGATCACATGCTTTATTTTCACTAAATATAACTAAACATTACATTTTTACCCCTAATACAATTAATTAATACAACTAATTGTGTTCTAGTTCCCCAATACAACCAGGGCAGTCGGTTGGATGTGGCACTACATCAGCGACAATGGCAATCTAGCAGCAAACAAGCATGTTTACTCCTATTTGTGAAAGTCTCCTTAAATTCAAAGTAATATGATTCGATTTGTTTAAATTTGATATGATATAATTGATTAAGATTGACTTAGTCTCCTTTGTTGTTTGATATTAGGAAAAAGTTGTTGGTATACATAACTTGTACACATTTTGTGTACACTCCTCAATTACTGGTGTACATAAGTAATTTGTTCAGTAGCTGCCCATGTTCACAAGCAACTAGACATTTAAGAAAGTGGAATTTTTGTTTTTGACTTTGCTATCATATCCCTACAAAAAGTAGATAAAATGTAGTAGGAGAGATAAAATGAGTGTAAAGTAGTTAATAAAGTAAGAACATAAATGTAATTTTATACATAGTATTTGATGGAGTATATGGCTCAGGGACCCTTGGCCCACATACTTACACTATTACAGTCAGGCCCAACAGGCCCAAGCGGGCCAAGCCCAGCAAAATGGAGCTCTAAGCGGCCCACGATACATGAAGGGGTGCCTTCGGTCCCATGGCCGAAGGCTACCAGTGACGGAATTGGGCTCAGAAACATCACAGGGGAACAAGTCTGGAAAACCAAGCCTTCGGCAATTGGAGCCCTCGGCATCATGAGGCCCCTGGTACGCAGAGCCTTCGGACTGTCATCTACAGCTGAAAGCTTCCTCCTCGACAGAATCTCTCATCCACATGCGCTGGATCACCGTACCAAGTACAAACGTCGCATCCAACAACCGCATTTAATATGGCCACATGCGAATGCCAGTGCCACCCCAGTTGAGGTGACCCCTCGACCGCCAGAATTCTGACACGTGTTCCTATCCAGCATTTATTGCTGCTATAAATAACATCTCTTTCCCCCCATTGTAAACCACGCTCAATACAATTCGAATACACATTTGAACTCTTTATCTCTCTTATTTACTTGTTCTGACTTCTCTCTAAGTTACTCCTCGCAGTAACCCCTCGGATAAGCTACCCCCTGGGTACACTATCCATCATTTGGTGCTCTCGTTGAGACTTCAAAAAATCAAGTAAGAAACCCTCCCCTTCAACTCAAAGACACCTGCCAAAATGGGAAGAACCACTCGTGCTCACTCCAAGAACCTTGAGGACAACAACCTAACCCTCGGTGAGGTCAACGCCCCCGGAGCCTCTAACAAGGCTCCCGAGAGCGGGGTCATCACTGAGTTGGAACAGGCTACTGTTGACCTGCGCCTTCAGCTTCAACAGAATGCTCCCGATGCCCGCCTTGGCATCAAGGCCCGGAAGAAGGACCGGAGTGAAAATCATGTGAGCCCTCCGATCCTCACTATTGATGTGCAGTCAGCATTCTCTGCCTTCATCCAGACGCTCACACAAAATCCAGGTGCCATCATCACCCTGATACCCCTCCAACCATAAGTCGGGGAGAACGCTGTACCTCTCCCACGACCACCCCCCTTCGTGAATCCTATCCTTCGGGTAGGAAACCATGAGGGGGTCGTGGCTAGAGATACCGCATCCCAGGAGGTCCAATCCCGGGACCAGCGCTGTGCGAACAAAGAAAGGCCTCGGACCTCCGGCCTCGGGAGGCTAGGAGGAGTGCAGGATCGCCGAGGGGTCCAAGACCGCCTCGGTGGTAAGGCGCCCCAAAGACCCCAAGAGAGCGGGGGATCCGTTTCGAGGGCAGACGAGAGGCGTCCCCCTCAAGACAAAGGCAAGGCGCCGCTCCATGCCAATGATGCAAGACATCAAATCAACCAGGCCCACTCAGCCCGTGTTCGTTCGCAGGGGGCGGAGGCCCTCCCGAAGGATCACAGGGACGAGATCATTAAAGCACTCCAACGCCGCCTTGATGAGATAGTGGCCCGTCAAGCGCACACAACAACTTCTACCTCCCAGGCGGACCCCAAATACACCGCCATGATGGCCAAAATGAAGGAGATGCAAAAGAAAATGGTCGAGGGCTCCGGGGAACCCATCATCCAACTTCAGACTAGGACGCCTTTTACCCCAAGGGTATTGGCGGTCCAGATTCCGGAAAAATACCGGGGGCAACCCATCAGGCCCTATGAAGGAAAACCAGATCCCCAAGAGCATTCCAGCAGATATCAGAACAGTATGATGATGGTGGGGGCATCAGACGAATATTTGTGCCGTTGGTTACTCTCCACCTTAGAGGGACCGACGTACGAATGGTTTAACCGATTGCCCGAAGGCAGCATTGACTTGTGGCAAGAACTCGCCCAACGTTTCTTGACACAGTTTGCAGGGAGGCACCGGTCAAAAAAATACTTCTCCCACTTGCTGACGGTGAGACAAATAAAGGAGGAGACCCTTCGGGACTTCTTGGAACGCTGGAGGACGGAGGCAGATAAAGTTGACGGCGCTGATGATGGGACCCTTCTGGCTCTCCTTCAAACAGTCCTCCGCCCTGGGAACTTTCAAGGAGCCTCATCGTCGAACCTCTCCGCGATTACATAAGGGCCCTACAGCAGGGGGACCAGTACGCCGAGGCTGAGGAGGTGGAAAAATGTCATCACAACCCCGATCAGCAACACCCTCGGCCAGATGACAAAGGCAACCGGGGGCCGGGGGCTCCCCCAAATCAACCCAAAGGCTCGGCACCCCCCGGTGATCGCCCCCAGCATGGCCAAGCCAAGCCCGGGGGAGGTTACAAGGGAAACCCGAAGGCTTGGGCACAACCCATTCTCTTGGAACACCCTCGGACACCCCTGACGCACCCCGTCAGTGTCATCCTAGACTTCGCCGAAGAAAAGGGGCCTAGTGGAGTGCGACTCTCGCACCCCCTAGAGGTATATGCCATCAACCCCAATTATCTTTACTGTCGGTTCCATCGCAACCAAGGGTACATGACCGATGACTGCCATCAGCTGAAGGCGGCCATTGAAAAGTTAATACAGGCGGTCCATCTGTCCCAATTTATCCGAAGCCTTCAGCAACAAGGGCCCCCACGAGGGCCTTTGATAACCGCTTTCGCGGCGTTGTAGTAAAACGAAGTCTAACCTTTCGGTTTTTCCCCGAGTATCGTGTCTCTTGAGGAATGGCGGAGGAGTTTTCTTAATTTAATTTTAGTCACGGGCTATCGCTAATTGTTGGAAGCTTTTTCAATACAAAAAGGGTGATTGTATTCTAGACTAGGCCAAATTGCACAATTACACTAGGAGCAAATTTCAACTAAAAGATTTAAGATTTAAATATTCTAAAAAATTATTGAGGCAAGTAAGGGCAATGAAATGAGTAATTGGAAATGGATATATTCTTGGACCTAGTAATTAGGGGAATTAAAACAACAATTGGACTAATAATTTCTTTTCTCATAGACAAGAATAGAAATTACTTTCATTAATTTATCCTATTTCTAGGTTTTATTAATGTATTCAAAAATGGTTGGCTTGAATTAAATTCTAATCTCATAGACAAGGCAGAAATAATTCTCCAAAATTTTAATTAATAAAAATAGCCAAATTCATTAACTAATTAAATTCATTATTTAAGCAATTTGAATTTAATTCTCATAGACAAGATGTAAATCCATTTCATTAAAATTATCCTATTTCTAGGCCTTATTAATGTGCTTGAATAAAGTTGGCTCAAATTACTTTCTAATCTCATAGACAAGTTAGAAATAATTTTCCAAAATTTAATTAATGAAATTGGCTAAAAATTATTAATTACTAATTCATCAAATTGAATAACTAGCTCAATTAATTAATTTTAACCCCTAATTTTCGGCTAACAATTCAATCCATATTCCTTTACTCAATTCATGCCCAAAACAAATTTAGCTACTAAACATTATTTTTGCATTCAACAATATGGTAAATAAATTAAACATTAGCAAGGAATTAAACATGTATAATAGCAAAAATTAAACAAAAATAAGATATTGTCAAAATAAACTTTCTGGAACTACAATATGACTTTTTGGATTTTTTCACGAATTTTTAAACCTAAAATCCAATTTTAACCCTAATTGATAATTTTCCCACTTTTAACTATAAAATACAAAAGGCAATTAAAAATAGGCTAAATTCGTTCTAAATTTTTTTGTTGACTACTAGGGGTGCTATTACAGTGAAATAAACTGGAATTAGGGCCGAGACTATTTGTTTCTATTTTTGTGTAATTGATTTAATTTATGCAATAATAACACCTAATTACCGAAATTAACTAAAAAAATACTTGCACTTCGTGAAAATTAACTTTATTCAGATAAATAACAACCATGAGGCTAGTGAACAACTATATAATTAATTGGAATGAATTCAACATCAACAACTATTTTATTTAATTTATGGAAGAAAATGCGAAATACTAAATAATTTTTCTGGAAAAATTCGAAGAACAGATCGAGAAAACAAAGTACAGATTCAGATTCTACTCGTTGAGAAGATGAAAATACATATAAAGAACTTACAATTTGAAGCTAAAATGAAGAAGATATGAAGATTTGAAGTTTCTCTCTCCCAAAAATCCTTAGAGCTGCGGAAATAGCCAAAGAAGAGGACCTTTTTGAACTGAATTAAGGTTGGAAGAGGTGTGTTTGAGTTCAGCAAAAATTGGGGTATTTATTAGCAAAAAAAATCTGGTAGGCGGCCTAACAGGCGGCCGCCTCTGGTCCTGGCCCGGCCGCCTTTCGTCACGTCACCGGCAGGACGTGACGCCGGTCAACTCGTCCGCCGCAGGCGGTCCGGCAGGCGGCCGCCTGCCGTTCCTGTCTGGCCGCCTGCCGTCAAATCCCACCGGCCGGTGGTTGGTTCGTCGCCTTGTGCCGCAGGCGGCCATCGAAGGCGGCCGCCTTCCGTTTTTCTCCGGTCCGGTCAAATTTGATCAAAATTGAGTTTTTTCAAAAGTTGGTAGGCGGCCTGGTAGGCGGCCAATCTGGGCGCCTATTTGGGCGCCTGTGAGGTTTTTTGTCCGTCTTGTTCTGAATTTTGTGTTTTTCAACTTTCTCTTCTGGACCACTTTGAAATTCTGCTTCCTTTTTTCGGTATGATATCATTTGTTACTCGAATTAACGCATTTTGTGCTAAATTGACCCGAAATTTCATCAAACATATCATGGATGTGAGTTTTTACCTGATTTCACGAAACTTGAACCAAAATATATAAAACATGCCTTGTTTTTCTGTTTTTCAGTCCAAAATCACTTAAATTTGATAAGAAAAATAAGTACAAAAATGGACTTATCAGCCATCGACGAGGACAACTGCCTGGGTCAACCCGACACCATCCCCCTCGATGACCCGAAGGGTAACAAAAGGGAAATCGGGAATCTCGATGAAGAGGAGGAGTACAGCCAGTACCAGGAGAAGAAGCGCCACATCCACATGATCACCGGGGGTAACACATGGGGGACTCCACCAGCCAAAGGAAGAAGTGGGCTCAATCGCTTTACGTGGGGGAAGTTACTCATATTGTAACACCCTCATTTTTCCCACTCAAATAAAATGACATTTTTAAATGAAACCATCTTTACTGTTAAACATATTTAGAGTACAGCGGAAGTCTTTAAGGGAAAAACAGGTGCGTCACTGCCACACTCAACCTATACATGATTGAGTGCACATGCTATCCACCATAAGTTAAAATAACAATGAAGTAGGTCTTAGGAAAAAGTTTATGAATTACAAATTTAAACAACGATAATTAATCAAATGTGTGCAACTAGCGGAACACTCGGGCAGCAAGTACATCAATTTTCATAATCATAATCATTTGTACAATAGAGCAAAGAGAAGAAGACAAAAGAGACAAAAGTTAGCTTTAGAGCTAAGTAAGATTCCACCCGAACCCGTAAAATAATATAATTTGGAAAATAGGTTTGGTATATGTATATATATAGAAAATACCCTCTCATATCTCCAAAATAACTTCATGTCTCAAAATAATTTCTTCAATAGATAATGTCATTCCTCAATTCCTCCAAAAGTAATACTTTAGATTTCTTTTAAGAGTGGGCGAAACTCAAGATTCCTCGAGCCCAATGAGTCGTTGTTATTTACGACTCATCCCGGAATTCCGGCTCCCCCCGACCACCAATTGAAAGCTGAATTTCTACCTTAAGTGTGTACACCCTCTAAAAGGGATTCCAAGCCCTCCGAGTAGTAAGAAACCCAAGTAGGCAAGATGTTTTCTACCATCTACTCACAAGGGACATTGTCCAGGGGTAGATTAGGTAACTACTACTACAACCACCAAAGGACCTTTGGTCCTCAAATAAAAGCCCGGGATGTCTACCGGAGCATGTCATTGTCGGACTGGTTACTAGGGGTGAGCATGGGACGGTACAGGACGGTTATTTCGAAAAACTTGTCCCGTCCCAAAGTATGGTTCTTTTAAAAATCAAGAACCGGTACCGTCCCGCGTATATGTAGAACCTGTCCCGTTCCGTACCAATTTTCGGTACGGTACGGTCCGGTACGGTTCTTAAATAACTAAATAACCCCCATGAAATATAAAAAACTTTAGATTTTAACATTTATAAATAACTCTACAAAAATTGAAGAGATGAACTTGCAAGATTATATTAAACTGATATTGTGTGATCAAATTGAAATATTAAACTAATAGTCAAACTATATTAAACAAAAGTAACATCCAAACTAAATTGCAAAAGTGATCGTCAAACTCAAAAACCAAAAATTATCACATCACATGACAAAAATAATCAACTTAATAATCCATATTTGAGCTAGACTAAAATATGGATTATAGGCAATGGCATCAGCCATTAGGACCTCGGGGCGATTTCTGTCAACAATCAATATTAAGCCTTGGCATCAGGGCCTCAACAATGCCGATTAGGTTTAAGAGTAATATACAGACAATTATACTCGGTATATAATATATTATACATATTATTATATTATATATAATATATTATTATATTATAACACTAGTTTTCGGGACAATTCGGGACGGTACGAGATGGCCCAGTTCGGTACGGTTCCGGGACGGTTTTCACTAAGAACCAGTACTGAACCATATTATTAAAAAAGCTCGGTACGGTACGGTACGGTATTACATTTTTCCGGTTCTATCGGTTCTGGAACGGTTCAGGACGGTTCTTCCGTACGGAACGGGAATTCCCAGATCCGTGCTCAGCCCTACTGGTTACCGACCCAAATAAATTTCACCAAAAGTAGTAGTAGTCCAAATCACTCATGCCTCGTGTTTCTCTCGAGACGTAAAAATATATTATGAAAAACTTTAAGTTTTTCCCAAAGTCATTCTTGTCACACTTTCCAAAAATATACTTTGTAATAAATATCAATCCACCAATATTCTTTAATAAAAAGAATATACATTTAATAATCCATAATAGATAATAATCCACCAATATCCATACATTTCAAAATATTCATTCCATGTCAAACAAATAGTTTCCAATTCATAAATAATTCACATAGTTCAAATATTGCATACATATAAGTACAAGATAAAACATTTTTGGTTGACATAGAACTTATCTTAAATTGTGGTAATCCTCTTAATAAAATCTTTAGCTTGGTCTTCACTTGAATTCTCCTTCTAATATATATCAAAATTCTAAATCAATAACTACTCTATTATTTTTGTTATTTCCTATCTATCCAACCTTTAATTATTTTAATTTCATAATTCCTTCTTTAAATATAACTATTAAGTTAGATTCGTAAACCTTATTTAAAATGTTAATTTTTAGCCCAACCTTATTATTTACTTTAATCATACTAATCCCTCCATAATTTACTATAATTTATTTGATTAATTAGTTAACTAGTCTAATTATATTAACTACATAATAATTTAGTTATTTCAAATTTAAATAATCAATTTCAGTTCAAAATTCAGTTTACATAATTTTCTATTTTTAATGTAAAGTCCAAACATATTACCACGTCCATAATGTAACTAATTTATCCATTAAACTAATTGATTTAGTAAAACTAGTCCAATGAAGTCAATTAACTAAATTATTAAGTACACATTACTTAATTAATTTGTTTATATTAATCAACTAATTTTTATGAGTTCAAATAGTTTAATAATTTATATGGAGTCCAAATCAATAATAATCAAGGATAATAATTATTAATTTAATCATACTAATTTAATTAGTCCACTAATTCTATAATTTATTTATTAAGTCCAAATATAGTCATTCATTTATGCTAGCTATCCCAACTTTATTTTCTTTTCCTTATTTTATTCCAAACCTCATTTTAGTCCAGAATATTATTTCCATTCTTAGTGATTTTATTTATTTCACCATTATTATTCAAATTTTCTTATTTAATTACTTAACTAGTTTTACATGGCCCAATTAAATTAAATAGCTTAAGAATCGACTTTATAAATTTATAACCGTCCATAACTATATTTTGGGTCTATATTTGACCTAGGTTGTCCAGATATTTATTTTAGAATTATTTCCCTTATTTATTCATTTAATTTCATATATCTATTAACCGGTTTAATTACAATTAAATATACTAATCACAACTTTTATTAAATATAAATGGTCCCAAATGTCCTAGTTAGTCATATATTTAGTCTAGTTTACTCCAATAATTATTTCATAATTTATTTCATCTTTTAGTTAATTATTTACTAAATATGTACAAATCGGCCCAATTACAATTAAATCAATTAAAAATAGTTATTTTTTTTTCAATTCTCGTTGGTCCGAATATGTATATTTATACTAGGTATTTAATTTATATTTTTCCAGATTTTATTTATTTCATTTACTATTTTATTTTTATTTTATTTTGAAAATGGGCCGAACCGGCCCAAATACGCGACCCGGCCCAAAAAGACTGGGTTGTCTTCTTCCCCGCTCTTCTCTAGGTCGCGATTCCGGCGACCGGAATTACGAAAACTTCGGCGAGCGTGATAGTCTCTGTTTCTGTAACAGCAATGAATAGCAGTCTAACTAAGAAGATTAAACGTAAAGATGAACACAGATGAATCGATGTAAAACCCTCTTTGATAGACCGTGAACTCATACACAGAAAGATATGTGCTTAAGGCTATAATGAACAAGTACGACGTTAACCTAATCCTGAACCCTCGGCTCCCTTTTTATAGGCGAGGTTCAGGTTAGGCGAGAAAGGCTTTTAGCCTGTTTATATGGGCCTAACACTTGGCCCACTATTCTATCTAATACATGCACTAGTTTAATACAAGGAATAATAATAAAGCTAATCTATGACAAACTTGATTCACAATTAAAATATCTTCAACAATCTCCCCCTTTGTGATCAAGTGCCACTTTGTTATTGCTTCTGTGTCTTGAAATAGTGCTTCCTCATATTCAGTGCATGCTCGTATTGCCTTAGCATATTTCTCTTTTCTAGGCAATCGTCGATGGCTTTTAAAATGGTCTCTACTGTAGAGTGTTCCTTTTGAACATATGACGATGCCTCCTGAAGATTTTCCTCTAGCTGTGCCTTCATCTTTAGAAGCTGTTCTTTGATTATCTTCAGCGTTCCATCACAATATTTCTCAATTTCATTGACCACCATCAGGCGTTTTTCGTTCTTGTGGTTGAGATATGTGACTGCTGGCGGTGTAAAGAAGATGTGGTAAGCTGGGAAGTCTTCGAGTTCTGGACCATACAGTCTTGGCTTTGTCAGATTTGTTTTTGTCAAGTTGCACTCAATAGCCATCTGTAGGTCGTGTGACGAGTGCACTCTGATTTGTCTGAGCATGAATCTCTTGATTGCTTCAAGACCTTCGCTGTATGTTTTGCTTTGCATGACTGGAAGGTATCGATAAGCCATGAAAATTTGATAGATGTCGTCTGGTTTAAGCATGATGAAATCATTTTCTTGGCAAGTAAATTCACTCCCGTCAGTGCGTTGAAGCCTGTAAGAATAGAATGTCACTCCGTGATAATCCTCAGCCTTCACTTGTAGAATTTGATGAATAGGGAGACTATTGGACTTCAAGTCTTGTTCCATCAGCTCTCTTTGAGTACCGATTGACCTTTGCAACAACATATGTAGATGACCTCCAGCCTGCTTTCCTTTGAGATGAGTAAGGCCTCGTAGCTTCAGTTCATTCAACGGTTTGACTTTGTCTGGTCTACGCCAAATACGCTCTCTGATTTCCTCTTGGAAGGGGGCTTTGATTCTAACGTTGTCCCAAGGTTTCTCTGTCTTGGGAAGTCTTCCCGTTGATTGTCTGACGACGGATTCAAGAGTTTTCTGAGATTCCTTGTAGTTCTCCCATTCCTTTCGTTCATCGTCCTCGAGCCTGATGATATCTTCAGCACATTTGTTGATTAGCTCTCGTAGAAACCAGTTCCTCTGCATATCTTCGCACTCTTCATCCTGCATGATTTGATCCATCTCCGTCCACTGTCTGGGCCATTTGTCGTGAATAATGATGTCTTCTAGCTGATCATGCATTTCATCTGACGACAGATTGGTAGTGGCAGGTTGACCTTTTGGAGACGGAGGCCTGTTAATCGAAACACCGGGTTCACTAGGATTTCCCGTTGTCATCAGCTTTGAACTAGGTTCTAACTGATGGCCTGATGTAAAAGATGTACCAGTGGTAGCATCATCAGGACTTCCATCCCCTCCTCGGTTGGTATCTCTAGGAGATACGCCTCGGGATGTTGAGTCTAGCTCGACCAGGTTAGAAATTTTGGCTGCGGGTGGTGGCTGTTGGTTTGTAGAGGTTTCTGGTTGAATGGGATGTGGAGTTTGGCTAGGTAAAGCAGTTTGCTCAAGTGATCGTGGGTGCTTGTTCTCCCCCTCATGAGGATCCGAATCATCGGGGTCCTCATGGGAACGTTTGCGACCACGAGGACTATCCTTGCATTCGCTTTTGGTCTCCGGGGAAGAAAGGAGGGCTTCGAGAATGGCTTGCTGGTGGAGGGTAAGTTTGGCTTCAGGGATGTTTAGAAGGTTGTCCAGCAAAGCCGATGCCAGGTTTCGAAGGGTAGTGAGGAGAGGTCGATGGAGGGTGTGGTCGGGCATGGGGAGAATACTAGTTCTGTATCCTGGGTTCCCCGAGAATGTGAGGGAATGGGTATTTGGTTGATGGATTAGTGGGATAGAGGGGTGGAGGGTACTGATTGTGTATGGGAAATGAAGGGTTCGGGTGAAGGTTGGGGTGGGGGTTGTTCAGACCGAACCGCTTGGGTGGTCCTAAATTCCTGTGCTAGAGCGGTCATTGCATCTTTCACCCATGGTTTAATGGTGGAATCTAGGAAGCGATTTAGTAGAACGTTGACGTCTTCAAAGGTTGGGTGACCAGTTACGGGGGTTGTAACTGTTGTCACAGCATCAGTGAAGATAGCTGATGTGTGGCCTGCGTGCAATGATGGGATCATTGAGGGCGTAGCAGGGCTTCCATCCGTCATAGCTTGCGCTCTGGTTGTTGCTTTCAGGGTGTGTGCACCTGTATGTGCTGTGAATAGTGTAGGTGTCCTAGAAAAAGAAGAAAATGTAGGAAAAGTGACACCTAGACTCGATGTGATTGAAGAAGGGGTTTTGACCTTGGGCGATAGGTCAATAGTACGCTCAACTGATTCGGAAGGAACCAGTGAGGGGGTTGAGTCCCGTGCTTTTGAAATAATAACCTGTTGAGAGGCTATCGAGTGGCTAGGTGAGGGCTGTGTTTGCGCAGTTGAGCTAGATGCTGCGACTTCTACCCGGGAACCGAAAAGATTGGCTCTTGTACTTAAGGATTCAGCTCGGCTTATCTGGATAAAGGGATCGCAGCCGGCAAATATGTGCTCGTCCGCCTTATCAATGAGGCTCTTTCTGACGCGGGGCTGGGGCTTTGACTTAGCAGCTTTGTCATTCTTGATCTTGGCCCTTTTTCCCCGGATGACGACGTCATTGGAATTCTTTATAGTATGAGCTGCTTCGTCGTAGTCATCCTTGGAGCAGTTTGTTTCGCTGGAATCGGCTCTTGGTTTAGCCAGCTCTTTGATAGTGAAGACTTGGGGTCTGCCTGCGATTATTGGTGCTGCTTCTTCAGCAGTGATCTTCTTCTTCGTTGGAGATTCGACAGACAGCTTTCCTTTTCGGATCAAAGCATAGGTGTGCTCAACGTCTTCACTGTCATTGTCGTCATCATCATCAGAGCCAGACTCTTCGCTATCTGTACCCATGCTCTCGGATGCCTCATCGTCAGTTTTTTGTTGGGCATCACTTGACGATTCATCGGCAGATTCCTCAACGTCTGTTTCGGTGCCCTCAGCCGTCTGACTCGTCTCTAGAGAGTCATCAGACTTTCCTTCATTGGGCAAACCGGCCACTGGTTTCTGTGGCTTTTGGGCTCTCTTAGGACCCTTACCTACACTCGGCTTTGTCCCCGGGGTAGGTCCAGCTGGGTTTTGCTGAACCATAGGGACAGTTCTCTCAGTGGCTTCCTTGTACTGTTGAACTGCTTAATTTGAAGATTTGACAAGGTTGAGCAGAAACCCAGGGATCCGCAGACCGAAGACAAGGTTCTTGTCTGCTTTGAAGTACTGCAACTTCGGGGCGGTGTAGTGTGGATCAGTACTGCGTCTCGGGATAGAAGAGTGCTTTGCCATGCAGTCGTTGATGATCAGCCCGAGCCACCTTGCGTACGGGATGGTACCTGGCTTGTTCTTCTCTTTTGCTTTGACCAGGTCCATTAGCTCTGAGAAGAAGAGCTGTGCCATGTCGTACTTCTTGTTGAATGCAATGCCATGAAAGATGAGCAGGATATGCTTGTTGCACTTGTCAAATCCGGCATGCTTAGGCGACAGGCACTTGTTTACCAGCCCGAATAGGTTCTTCCACGGATGATGGAGATATGCTCCGTTGAAGTTTGATAGTTGTGGCAGTAGAGAGGTGTAGCCGAGAGATGCCACGTCTTTGAGTAGATCGGGGATGGATGGCAGCGCATCATACGTGTCATGAATTGGCAACGCGAGTGTAGTACGTAGTGTTGATGGTGTCAGAATCACGCGCATGCCGTTCAGTTTGGTCTTTATCTTGGAACGATCCTTCGGTGATTCCGTATGCATGTGACCCCAAAACTGTTGTAGGTATATCTCTGGCACTGGTTTTGCGTTGTGAAGTGCAGGCCAGAGATAGTGACCTTTCATGATTGCTGGAATCACTGGGTTTTGGCACTTGAAAACTGTAAGGTCTAGCTGGAAATTGTTGTCTAGCACCTTGAACTATTTCCCCTTGGGGTAGATGGCATCGTCGATCTGTGTTTGAGTTGTTCCTGCCATTATAAACTGTAAAAGCAGGGGGTCAGCATATGAAATTCATCGGTTTGATTAGATTGAAAGAGTTTTCAGGTTTCAGACAATTTATGCAGGTGGAATTTTTGAAAAACCAGTTTAAGTCCAAATCTCGAGATCATGATTTCGAGATTCAAATCTCGAGATCTTGATTTCGAGATTCAAATCTCGAGATCAAGATGTCGAGATGCAAATCTCGAGATCAAGATGTCGAGATGCAAATCTCGAGATCTTGATTTCGAGATTCAAATCTCGAGATCAAGATGTCGAGATGCAAATCTCGAGATCTTGCTCGAAGATGAATCGACGATCTCGAGATCTTGAAGAACAAAATATCGAAATCATAGATTTCGAAGAGATGAATCCACCTGCAAAAACATAAACAGGAGATACCAAAACGATAACAACACGATTTCGACCTACATTCAAACGAAAAACCCTCTTTTGATTTTGATTTTGAGAAAAAGCCATCGTTTCGTACGAACAATTCGTTTTCGAAGGATGTTGATGATTTATGATTTCGAGCACTGAACTACCTTCGTAAGTAGTCGAGAAAGAGAAAAGGAGAAGGAGAAGTAATTTTGGGAAGACAAGGGAGAAATGATCAGGAGCTCTGAGATGCGAAAAGTCCGAGCCTTTGCGAAAAGATTAGAATGGGAAGAGAATGGTTTTTCGCGAGGCTTATATACGCGAGAATATTTTGGACCTCCTTCGTAACAGTTGAGCCCGAATGTTTGGGCTAGCACACAATGCCTTTTTAAAAGATTTTCGAGGCCCAATACCAGTAAAAATTAGAGCTCCCCCTCAATCAGTGAAAATTTTTCTTCCCCCCCCCCAAAAAAAAAAAATGCAACAAACAATATGTACAAATGCAACACACACACACTATTTTTTGTTCTTTTTCTGGTTTTCTCCCCCTCAACACATGCAACACACGCACACTATTTTTGTTCTTTTTCTGGTTTTCTCCCCCTCAACACATGCAACACGCACACACTATTTACAGATCACACTCACACACACTTTTTACAAGTCCCACACACACACTTTTCAGACCAGTGGAGACAAATATTAAACAGACTCGAGGTTCAACATGCCCAACTTGGAGACCAGGAACTTGAATCTTTTTTCATCCAATGCCTTAGTAAACAAGTCAGCCAGTTGAAGCTCTGAGCTTACAAAGTACATATCTATGTCTCCTTTCTCCACGTGATCCTAGATGAAATGATAGCGCAGATCAATGTGTTTGGTGCGGGAGTGGTGAACAGGATTGCTTGTGATGGCGATGGCGCTTTGAGAGTCACTATAGATCGGGATGTGGAGGAATGTGTAACCGTAGTCCTGGAGCTGAGTCTTCATCCATAATATTTGTGAACAACAACTAGCAGCCGCGACGTATTTGGCCTCAGCTGTAGATGTTGACACACAGTTCTGCTTTTTGGAAGACCAGCAGACTAGCTTCTCGCCCAAGAATTGGACAGCTCCCGATGTACTTTTGCGGTCCGTCCGGCAACTAGCAAAATCAGCGTCCGAGTATCCGACTAGATCAAAGCCTGAATGCTTGGGATACCAAAGGCCTAGATTCACTGTGCCTTTGAGGTATCCTAAAATTCGATGTACATCGGTCAGATGAGATTCCTTCGGATTGGCTTGAAAGAGAGCACATAAGCATGTGAAGAAGACAATGTCAGGCCTGCTTGACATGAGATATAGCAAAGATCCAATGATGGCCCTGTAAATCGTAGCATCAACTGGCTTCCCAGAGGGATCTGAATCCAGTTTATTGTTTGGGGACATAGGGGTCGTCATGGAAGTTTTGCCTTCAATGTTGAATCTCTTTAGCATATCCAGAATGTATTTGGACTGATTGATGAAAATGCCATCAGAGAGTTGTCTTACTTGCATGCCTAAGAAGAAGTTAAGTTCACCCGTCATGCTCATCTCGAACTTTGTTTTCATCAGTTTCTCAAGATGTTGGCATAGGCGCGGATTTGAAGAGGCAAAGATGATGTCATCAACATAGATCTGAATCGGAATGATGTCAGATTTCTGTCGCTTGATAAACAGAGTAGTATCAATCTTTCCTTTGGAGAAGCCTGAATCAATCAAAAATTTGGTCAAGGCATCGTACCAAGCTCTGGGTGCCTGTTTCAACCCATAGAGAGATTTCTTGAGCTTGTATACATGGTCTGGGAATTTTGGATCTACAAAACCTTCAGGTTGAGCAACATAGACTTCTTCTTCTAAAGTCCCATTTAGAAAAGCTGTTTTCACGTCCATCTGAAAGACGGTGAAGTTTTTGTGCGCCGCGTATGCAAGAAAGAGACGGATTGCTTCAATTCTGGCTACGGGCGCAAACGTTTCATCATAGTCTATGCCTTCCTGTTGATTATATCCCTTTGCGACCAGCCGTGCCTTGTTCCTTACAACTGTTCCTTCTTCATCCCTTTTATTTTTGAATACCCACTTCGTGCCAATGATAGTTTTTCTCTGAGGCTTGGGTACCAGTGACCATACATCCAGTCTGTCAAACTGGTTGAGTTCATCTTGCATCGCAATCACCCAATCTGGATCAAGTAGTGCATCAGAGACCTTTGATGGTTCTGACTGGCTTAGGAAGCATGCGAAGTGTCATTCATTCATCGTTGCGGATCTTGTGCGCACACCTTGACTTGGATCACCTATTATCTGATCAACGGGATGTGCTCTCGTCCACTTCCTCTCATGAGCTAGAGGAGTTGGAGTAATGATTGGTTGATCCGAGTCCTGATAGGAGTTTGAAGGCTCTGGAGCAGCTGTGGTGTGCAATGGAGATGATTTTGGACTTGTAGCAAAGCCGTGATCATCCACACCTCTGAGATTGGATTGAGGGGTTGAGGGTGTGGATGGTACATCTTCTGGTCCTGTGAGGAGCGGAATCTCTGCTGTTGGAGTTGATGTTGAAGCTGGAGTGCGTGGTGGAGGTGGAGGTTGTGAGTTCTCGTAGAAATTTCTGAAAAGAGAATCGAGAATCACATCTTCGTGTTCGGTGTTTGGTTCAGCTTTATCAGAAGCTACTGGTACAGCATGTGATGGATCAGCCTGTAGATGTTCGATCGCGAAGTCTGCCATTTCATAGAATGTAACATTTACACTCTCGATGACAGTGCGCTTGTCTCTGAGATAGACTCTGTAAGCTTTGGACTGCAGTGAGTAGCCAATAAACACGCCTTCTCTGGCTTTGGGGTCCAGCTTACTTCTCTCTGTCCGATCATTTAGTATGAAGCACTTGCAGCCAAAAACTTTGAAGAAAGAGATGTCGGGAGTTCTGTTGAAGAGAATTTCATATGGAGTCTTGTCGAAGCGTTTATGGATGGATGTTCTGTTCTGGGTGAAGCACGCAGTATTGATTGCCTCTGCCCACATGAAGTGAGGCAGTCTGGATTGGATTAACATGGTGCGTGCTGCTTCAACAAGGGTTCTGTTCTTTCTCTCGATGACTCCGTTCTGTTGGGGAGTTTTAGCTGCTGCAAATTGCTGAGTGATACCGAGAGATTCATAGAACTCAGTGAGAGTTTGATTTTTGAACTCGGTACCATTGTCAGTTCTTACAATTCGAACACTGTGTTGTAGCAGTTTCTGGATGGTCCTGATAAAGGTCATAATGTTTTCTGCAGCCTCGTCCTTTGAACGGAGAAATTTTGTCCATGTGTACCTAGAGAAGTCATCAACGATCACCAGAGTGTATTTGCGACCGTTGATGCTTTGGACTCTCATAGGTCCACACAGATCCATGTGAATTAGCTGCAGCTGATGTGTAGATGATGGTACTGTTTTCGACTTGTGGGAGCTTCGCGTCATTTTGCCCATTTTGTAGGCACTACAATGATTTTCAGCGGAAGACTTTAGCAGAGGAAGCCCCTTGACAAGTTTCTTGGAGGACAAGATTGAGAGATGCTTGAAGTTCAGATGGGAGAGACGTCTGTGCCATAGGTTGTTCTGTTCAGTTGAAGCTTTGGACAGCAGACAGATGGAAGTGGTGGATTGGATGATTTTCAGATCAATAGTGTACAAATTTGATGTTCTGTAACACGTTAATAATGTATTCCCCGTGCTGTCTAGAACACAACATTGTTTCGCAAAGAACCTCACTTCCATCCCGCTGTCACAGAATTGCCCTATGCTCAGTAAGTTGTGTTTGAGCCCTTTGACAAATGAAACATCTTTTATAGTGGCACTGGCACAAATGACATCCCCATACCCAAGAATAGGAGATGAGGCGTCATTCCCGAATCTGACATTGCCTCCGTAGCAGTTGGTGTAGTTGCTCAATAGGTGTTTTATTCCGGTCATGTGGGTTGAGCATCCTGAGTCTAAGTGCCACACATGACCGTCCTGCAAAACAATCAAACAGGTTTAGGTACCCATCTTGGAGTGGGTCCTTCCTTATTAACAAAAAACACCTTTCTAAATCTTGCTTTTAGCTGTGATCCAAGGTCAGCAGCTCTCTCAACAAAAGATCTTTCTCTTGTGGGCTCTCCAATAGCCAGATCTTCTTTTGCAGTGGGTCTGGTTTTTGGAGCCCACTTAGCAGTTTCCACTTTGGTGGGTCTGGTTTTGTGAACCCACCTTTCTGTTTCAGTCTTGGTGGGTCTATTCTTGGGGACCCACCTCTCAGGTTTAGTTTTGGTGGGTCTGAATTTGGGGACCCACCTATCAATTTCAAGCTTGGTAGGTCTCATCTTGGGGACCCACCTTTCGGTTTCAGTTTTGATGGGTCTTATCTTGGGGACCCACCTTTCAGTTTTAGGTTTGGGAGGAGAGTAGACATGAGCTTTGTGATTGAATGGTTGTTTCTTAAGTTTGGTTTTGAAAATATCCTCTTTAGAAAGCCGATTAAGATGTTTCCTTGAATGAACTCGAAGAGCATATTTCATATCAGGTATACAAAATATTCCCTTGGATGTTCTGTTCTCGGTTTCCCTTTTTGGTTTGAGCTTTCTTTGAGGCTTTGCTTTAACAACATTCACATCACATTCATAATTATGGGGGTCTGGAACAGAATAACCATAAGCAATACTTGAATTATGAATAGAACGATGTCTAGAAGAAGTCTCAGAAATATTCAGAACGATGTCTAGGACTAGCACTATTCTCAAAAACTTTCTTTTTGCCTTCTGCGATTTCCTTCCTCTTTTTCCTCCACTCATTCTTCTTTTCTCCTTCCTTCTTCACTTCATTTCCTGTAAACAAAGGAGAAGAGAGATGAGTGGACGAACCTTTTAAAACCTTGGTTTTCTCAGGTGAGGTGTGTGAACTGTCAGGCTTAGAAGAAGAAGGGGCTGTTTTAGCATGATACTGCTCACTTAATTCATTGAACTTTTGAAGAAGTTCCTGCCAGTTGCTCTCAAAAGCTCTCTTTTCAGTTTCAAATCTCTCTCTCTCTCTCGTTATCAAGAGTTTTCTGAAGGTTTTTGAGTTTTTGAGCCATAGGAAAGATACAAGGTTCCTCTCCAGTTTTAGAGATACCTACTCTTGGGGGTGGGTCTAGAGGATGTCCTATGTGTGGAATATCTTTTGCATAAGGGTCAAGGCATTCACTAAAGCAGGAAGTAGATTCTTCTTGTGAAAGTTGTTTTTCATTTACAGAGGGATAATCACAAGAAATCGCAGATTTATGATTCTTTCTCTTTTCTTCTTCTGCTTTAGCGTTTTCTTCATCGCTTCGAAAATACATTTTCTCACCAAACCCTAGTCCCATGTAATCTTTGTTATAGATTTGAAGTCAGTTAACTTTCTTTAGATTACATGGGTTTTTTATGCCCAGTCCTATTCTAGGATTGTAAAATCGGTCATCCTTTATTCGATTAAGAAAAATTGTCTGTTCAGACTGACCTCTAGTACTTTTACTTTGTTTAAAAGTGTTCTTCTCTTATTATGCAAAAAATCGCATTCAGCCTTTGTTGTGCTTTTTTCTCGGTCACTATCCTCAAATTTCCTAGTTAATTCAGCTATCTTAAGTTCAAAGCTTTCAAAATCTGAGGACACCTTTTTTACCTGATCTTTCGCAATTTCAAGTTGAACACTTAGAGAAGACTTTTGGTCTAGATTCTGTTTCAGTACCCTGTGATTATTGTCTAGTCTCTCCTTTAGTTCTTTAATTAGATTGTCCTTCTCAAGTAAGGACTGTATTTGAGTATTTAAAGGAGTATGAGAGGTACTTACAGAGCTTGTTGAGCATTCACTTTCGGGGATCGCAGCATCACCCTTTATTTCATCTTCCTCTACTCGTGCCATCAGGGCATAGTTTTCTTCTTCCTCCTCCTCATCAGAAGTATCTTCTGCCCAGTTATCATTCTCAGCAATCATTGCAGAAGTTTCTTCTTCTTTCTGCACCATCAACATTTTCTGCTTATTCCACAGCATCTTCTGCTTGTAGAAGTTTGCATCCTTCTTCTTTGGGAGGCGGCAGTCTTTGATGACATGTCCAGCCTTTCCACAATTGTAGCATTTTGGAGCATCTTCAGCTGATGGCGCCTTTCTAGAAGATCCTTGTTCATGGTTCTTCTGTTTGTAGTTAGATGAGGAGGTTCTCAGCTTGTTGGAGGAGCTGTTCTTCTTTGCAAATCTCTTGGCAAGCTGTGCCATTTTCTTTTGTAAGCCTGCAAGCTCAGCCTCCAGATCAGATTTGTCATCATCACTTTCATCATCGTCTGATTCAACCACCACCTTCTTCTTTTTCTTCTTCAGTGGTGTGGTTGTTTTTCTGGGCTGAGCTTCCATCACAAGAGCCAGGGCATTTGTAATGTGATGATCCTCGGCACAAGCAACCTCATTGACAAATTGCTTCAGATGTTCATATAGAGTGCAGAGGTCAATTTCATCCAAGTCAATGCGAGATCTGACATCCTTCACTGTCTTTTCCCATGCAGGATGCAGGCTGGATAGAAATCTAATATTCAGTTCCAAGTTGGACCTGAATACTTTGATTTTTCTAAGTTCATTGATCAGTTGGACGAGTCTGTTGTAAGTCTCGTTCAAAGGTTCTCCCGGGCCTGCTTTGAAGGAGTCATAAGCAATAAGAATTGTAGTCTTCTTGGTTTTAAGGCTAATGCTTGTGCCTTGGAGCAGTTTTTCTATCTCATTCCACATTTCCTTAGCTGTTTTCATGCTATCGATGAGAACGTATACTTCGTTAGGGATTGCTTGAAGGAGGTACGTTTTGGCCATGAGATCTCCTCGAAGCCTGAGCCTTTCAGCTTCCGTATATTCAGATGCCACTTTCCTTCTTATTTCTGGAAGAATAGGAGGGTTGTTTTCTGGATCACCTCCGACTGAAATCATGAGTTCAGCTGGTCCTTCAAGCAACGATTCAAGCATCGGAGCGGAGTTCTATTTGTGTTCAAGGAAATTAAGGAATCGATTCCTCCACATTTGGTATTCTCCTTTCCTGAGACTGGGAGGAGTACTGCTGTTCGCTTGCACATTAAATTCTGAGGCCATTGCCGTATAAAACTGACCGTTCGAGATAATTGATCAAAAGATTTTTAGAGGCAGAATGTCGAAAAATCAGATGTCGAGATCTGAATATCGAGATCTGAGATTTCGATAGAGGAGGCCCGGTTTCGAGATTTGAGGTCGAGATTGGGATGTCGAGATTAAGGATCTCGAGATTTCAAATTTCGAGAAGAGGATCTCGAGATTTGAAATGTCGAGAAGTTAAAACTCGGAATCTTATTTCGAGAAGTCAAATGTCGAGACCAGATGTCGAAACCTTAAACTCGAAATCTTTGATCTCGAGATATAGATGTCGAAATCCTCAATGTCGAAATCCTGCAATCTGTAAAAATCAGATAAGCAAAATCTGAAGGTAGTTTCTTGTAGAGTAGGATGTCGAGATCCTCAGGTAAAGTTTTCAGCTCAAAATACCTGGCAGAACCTGCTTAAAACCTAGATGTCGACAAGCCTATTCGAAATATCTCAAGTACAGAATTTGCGAAAAACGAAATATGAAGTATACCCCTTGATCGCTTTGAAACGACGATTCTAAGGGTGTAACTTTTACAACTTTTTAACAAGAAACAAGATTACAGAGTAAAATATCGACAGAAAGAACAACGTAAAGAAAAAAACAGAGTCTTCTGCAGGCGTTCTTCTGATCGGCTCTCGATCGGCTCTGATACAAATTGATAGTCCCTGTTTCTGTAACAGCAATGAATAGCAGTCTAACAAAGAAGATTAAACGTAAAGATGAACACAGATGAATCGATGTAAAACCCTCTTTGATAGACCGTGAACTCGTACACAGAAAGATATGCACTTAAGGCTATAATGAACAAGTACGACGTTAACCTAATCCTGAACCCTCGGCTCCCTTTTTATAGGCGAGGTTCAGGTTAGGCGAGAAAGGCTTTTAGCCTGTTTATATGGGCCTGACACTTGGCCCACTATTCTATCTAATACATGCACTAGTTTAATACAAGGAATAATAATAAAGTTAATCTATGACAAACTTGATTCACAATTAAAATATCTTCAACAGAGCAATAACTTTACTTATAGGTAATGATTTTCGACGATTCAAGTTGCAAAATGATCCTCACGTCGAGACGAAGCTCCTCCACCCCTATCTACGGCCAAATGTCCGCTTTTGCTGAAGACCCGTTTGCACGGCTTGACACTCCGGCGACGTCTAAGCAACTCCGGTGGCTACGAATCGGTCTGGAATTTATTGGGAAGTATTCCTATACCTCTCACGACCCTCCTCTATCGTTTTTACGAAGTTTGATACGTAAAATAATATAGATATAAATTTTCCGGCGAGATTATGTATATGTATATGTATATGTATATGTATATGTATATGTATATGTATATGTATATGTATATGTATATGTATATGTAGCTTCTATCTCTCCGATTTGCAGTGTTTGGGATGGCTAAGAGGGTGTATTTATAGGTCTAGATGGTCCTTATGGTTTATTTTATTTATATGATAATTGTATGAAAAAAAATAATACTACTAATAATAATAATAATAATGTCTATGATAGGTTGATAGTTGATGAACATGGCATGTGTATTGATTCATGATTTGATTCCCATTTATATTGATGTTTTATTTTATTTTATTTTATTTTATTTTAATTTTTACATATAAGTATATATAATTATATATGTAAATATATGTACATAATGTATATACATTATTTGGTAGGTGATCCTAGCATGTGTCATTGTTTTATGATCTGATATTTTCATTTATTAATTCGATGCTATTATTAGTAATTTTTAATATTCTTACTATTTTTATTTATTTATTTGTTTATTCCGTCATCTATATTTTATCTGAATTATTTCCATTTTATTTTTATTTTATTTTTCCGATGCCACATAAGTGTTTAATTCTATTGCATGTAGTGTGCATATATTTTTATACACCAAGTATAATACAAAATATTTTGATATTACTTTCATTTGATTTATCAGATATAACTTATCTCATTTATTTATTTATTTATTTATTTATTTATATTTATTTCAAATTTTCAAGGTATCACATTCTACCCCCCTTAAAGAATGCTTCATCCTCGAAGTATAAACTAAGACGAGAATTAAGTATGAAGATGAAGTATTACAGGTTTATAAGATGTTACAACATGCCCCCCCTAAAAGAAAGGTTACGTCCTCGTAACCCAATATTTACCTTAGTTGAACAGTTCAGGATACCGTTTACGCATATCCTCTTCTGTCTCCCATGTTGCATTCTCGGTCAAATGGTTTGACCAAAGTACTTTTACCAACTTAACTTTCTTCTTCCTCGTCTCTCGGGTTTTAGTATCAAGGATCTCTACGGGTTTTTCTTCATAGCATAGTGTCTCATCCATTTCAATCACCTAATAATATAAGGGTTAACTTATACTATTTTCAATTTACTTTCGTTCGTGTTAAGTTTATGGTCTCTTACCTCCAGATTGATGATATGTGACTCATCTCGAACGTACTTCTTTAATTGTGATACGTGAAAGACGTTATGTACCTAACACAAGTCTGTATGTTAAGGATGAATTCTAATCGTTGAAAAGTATCTAGTTTTAAAATTGTTTGTTACCTTATCCAACTCTGTGGGTAGAGCTAATCGATATGCCACGTTTCCCACCTTCTCTAGGATGTCGTAGGGTCCGATGAACCTCGGGCTTAGTTTCCCTTTCTTCCCAAACCTCATTACTCCCCTTGTAGGAGAGACTTTGAGTAGAACTTTGTCCCCTATCTCGAATTCAGCTGGCTTCCTCCCAAGATCGGCATATGACTTCTGTCGGTCTTGGGCAGCCTTCATCCTCTCTTGGATGACTTTGACTTTCTCTATGGTATCTTGCAAGTATTGTGGTCCTAGAACCACCTGATCGACTATTTCACCCCAACATAAGGGACTTCTACACTTTTGACCGTATAGAGCTTCGTACGGGGCCATTCCGATGCTAGCATGGTAACTGTTATTGTACGAAAACTCTATTAAGTCTAGGTGTTCATCCCATGATCCTTGCAATTCAAGAACACATGCCCTCAACATGTCTTCTAATGTTTGGATCGTTCTTTCGGTTTGTCCGTCCGTGGTTGGATGGAAAGCAGTACTTAACTTCAATTTTGTCCCCATAGCCGTTTGTAATTCCTTCCAGAATTGAGATAAGAATTGTGAATCTCGATCCGATACGATGTCTTGAGGTACTCCGTGGTGTTTGACCACGTATTTGACATAGGCTTTGGCCACCTTGTCCATGCTCCAAGTTTCATTCATGGCAATGAATCTTGCAGTTTTGGTTAATCGGTCAATGATTACCCAAATCTTATCTTTTCCGGATTTAGTTAAGGGTAATACTCCAACAAAATCCATTGAGATGGAATCCCACTTCCATTTAGGTACTTCCAAGGGTTGCACAAGTTCCTTGGGTTTGCATCTCTCTGCTTTGACTTTTTGGCAATTCAAACACCGGGATATGAATTCAGCTACTTCTCTCTTCATTCCCGGCCACCAAAAGTTCTTTTTGAGGTCTTTGTATAGTTTGTCTCCCCCGGAATGTACTTAGTAGGGAGTGTTGTGTCCCTCCTCCATGATTTGTCTTTTAATATCTGCACACTTCAGCGGAACACACCACCTTCCCTTATATCGGATGCTTTCATCTTCATGTGTCCTGAATGGTCCATTGACCCCATCTTTCATTCTTTCCTTGATTCTCTCGAGCTTCACATCTCCCGGTTGCCCATTCTTGATCTCCTCGAAGATAGATGGTGTAACGGTCATAGTACATAACTGTATTTCACTATCTACTTCGCCATATTGTTTTACTTCCAAGTTCAATCTTTGAAAGTCTCGGAACAGTTCTTCTGGTAATATCCATGTTGCTCGGCATGAGTGCTCAGATTTCCGGCTCAAAGCATCCGCCACCACATTAGCTTTTCCCTCGTGGTATTGGATTTCCAGGTCGTAATCACTTAGAAGTTGGAGCCATCTTGTTTGCCTCATGTTAAGCTCTTTTTGAGTGAATATGTACTTCAAGCTTTTGTAGTCAGTGTATATCATACATTGTGCTCCGTATAGGTAATGTCTCCATATTTTCGGTAAGGTGCTTTTGAAATTGGTGCAGTTCCGGGCATCAACTCAATTGATAATTCAACTTCTCTCTTGGGCGGCATTCCCGGAATCTCTTCCGGAAATACGTCTGGAAATTCGTTGACTACAACAATTTGGTCAATGTTTGGCTCTTCTATATTCACCTCTTTCATCAAACACAAGTAGGTTTCATACCCCTTTCGAATATGTTATCGTAATTGTCGCATAGTCATCAGCTTCATACTGGGCTTGGTTGTGATTGATTTGTAAGATATTCTCTTCCCATTTGGACCCTTAAAGATCACCTTGTCTTCATCACATAGGAACCTAGATTTGTACTTCCCCAACCAGTCCATGCCTAGTACTACGTCTATATCTTCTAAGTCAAATTGGATTAAGTCTCCAGGTAGATTGGACTCACATATGAGTACGGAAATGTTGGAGTATACATTTCCACAAGTTACAAATTTATCTGAGACAGTTCTTACATTCAAGTCTATTCTAGCTGTTGGTTCAATCTTTAATCTCTTAACGAAATTAGAAGACATGAAACTGTGAGAAGCACCAGAATCAAATAGAACATAAGCAGGCTCAGAATTTACAAGGAATGTACCTGAGACCACCTAATTAACATTGGCTTGGACTTGGTTCTTTACCATGATTCGCCCTTGGTTTGGATGGTTGCCGTTATTTCCGCCATTGCCATTGTTCCCGTCATGTCCTTGGTTACTGCCATTACCGTGACCGCGATTATTCTCCGCTCCTCCTCGAGGGTTGCAGTTGTCTTTGATGACGGCGGCATTGTTGTTGTTTTGACCGCCATTTGGCCCGGTTTGGTTTCCATCATGATATTGCACCTGGTTCAATGGTGCCCCATTGGTCTTTCATAGACACTCGAAAGATCGGTGCCCTAGTTTCTCGCAATTGAAGCATTTGGTTAGGCTCCCATCGCAGTTAACCGCAGGGTGATCTCTCCCGCACTTCTTGCAGTAGAAGTGCTTATCTCTAGGAGCAGCTCTCTGATCGTTTTGCTGGTTTTGACCACGGAAATTTCTTCCGCTTTGGTCATCTCTCCTCTCCGTCCGTTCTTGTTGTTGTGTAGGTGGGTTCGCTCTAAACCTCTTTTCTCCCCGACCTCTCTCCTCATCTCTGTACCTCTTCATTTTCTGGTTTCTCTCTCTTTGTAACTGCTGTAACACCCCGATTTTTTTTATGTGCTAGTTATATTAATAAATTTTATTTATTTTAATCAGTTAAATAAGTTCCTTCTATGACTAATGTGATTTATCGTGGGATCACGTGTTTTTCTGGCAGGTAACGTTGATCGGTAAGCTCTAATAATTTTAAGTGAAGGAAATAAGTAATGCTTTAAAGCTTAATCAGTTTATTAGTCTTTTTAGAATGGGAGAACATTATTTTATTTTATTTTATTTTATTTTAGCTTGGGCTGAAAAATTTTACTTTAATGATGATAAGAGATCAAGTTATGGTCTTGGCCCGATTAAATTGTCTTTAAAAACAAAAAAACAAACGAGAAGCCTAGAGAATTACCTAATATAAGTATATCTATCGATTCTTAAGTGTAACACTTGAGATTTAATTTAAACGGATTAATAGTACTACTCATACCAACAGAGGTGCATCTCCTTTTAAGGGAGCTCATCACCCAAGAACTCCAAAGTTAAGCGTGCTTGCACGGGAGTAGTCTTGGGATGGGTGACCCCCTGGGAAGTTTCTCAGGGCGCGCACGAGTGAGGACAAAGTGCGCGGAAAAGGCTAGTGGCGGTTTGTGAGGACAGTACTAGAGGTCTGGAGTAACTACCTCGTGGCCTACGGGGACGGGGTGTTACAAATGGTATCAGAGCAACCCTGCGACAGTGTGTTGACCCGTTGGATATCGGGCGGGCACTTAGCGGGGGAGGATCATGGGATTTGATTGAAATTTGAGATTGGTTTATGGGCGCAACGAGGACGTTGCGTTCCTAAGTGGGGGTGATTGTAACACTTGAGATTTAATTTAAACGGATTAATAGTACTACTCATACCAACAGAGGTGCATCTCCTTTTAAGGGAGCTCATCACCCAAGAACTCCAAAGTTAAGCGTGCTTGCACGGGAGTAGTCTTGGGATGGGTGACCCCCTGGGAAGTTTCTCAGGGCGCGCACGAGTGAGGACAAAGTGCGCGGAAAAGGCTAGTGGCGGTTTGTGAGGACAGTACTAGAGGTCTGGAGTAACTACCTCGTGGCCTACGGGGAGGGGGTGTTACATTAAGCCTGCGCCTAATCTACTACCGAACATTGACCTCGCTGACCTCTCCGCCCATAGCAGTCGATCCTGGTATTCTCTTCATCCGAAAGTTTTCCATTCAACCTTGTTGTTGAAGCCCATCTCTTCCTTATATCACCGCATCCTGCCTGGTATGTTTTATTTTCCAAGTCTTCTTTGCAATCGTGAGTTTAATTATTGGTTACTGAGATATTTTAGTAACTAAAGAATAATATTTTCTGGTTGGATTTGGATGATAAATGATTTTACTTTTGTGATGTTAAATTTTCGTTGAAACGGGAGACTATTTCGGCTGGACAAGTGTTGTTGCTATGATTTTGCTCTTAGTTATATATTTTGGGAGTAACGGATTTGACTTCTTGAGTTTCAAACTTGGCAGAATTCAATTTTTTGTTTAATCTTTGGTTTTGATGCTGAAACCATTGGCTAGAATCTCATTAGTTTTCTTTAATAGGAACTGTTAAACCTTTCGTTCTTCTTGTATCAAATTGTAAGTGTAACCTTTGTTTGAATGAATTGAGTTAAATTTGAATGTTAAAGTTTTACAGAATCACTGAACTGAAAAGTTGTTTTCTTTTTAGTTTAAAAGCTCCGTAAATACCAAATTGAGCTGATATGAAAAGAATTTCATTGGTTTGTCAAAATGTCAAAATAATTGTACACTCAGTACGTGGTACTGTAATTTGGTTTGATAAGCCAATCCATCTTCTATTTTTAGTTATTCATAGTAGCAAGAGAAATTAAGTCCTAAGGTTTAGTATACCCAGTAGACACATAGATTTCAGTAATAGGGCCATTTTTCATATTTGGTAGATTCTTATTTCATAAATTCATTTAATTAAAGATATAAGAGAAGAGCTTACCGGAAGACGTTATCAAGGTGCCACATTTATTTGCGTATTTCGAGTTCAGCTCCTTACAGGTAAGTTCACTACCACCTGTACATGTTTGTTCAACCAAATGAAAGAAAGAAGTCTGGTTGATTTTTAGTAGATGATTTTAGACTATTTGCTATTATGTGAGCTTGGTGAATTATTTGTTGAGTTATTGTAATTGTTGTATTAAGTTATGTTTATTATTTGGCATAGTCAAGATTGTGTCAGTACTTTATTTCAAGATTTTAATGATGTTTTTACCCAAACGTCACTATAAAAAGAACTAATATTTAAAGTGAAAGATCATGTGATATGTACTCGGGAACAAGTTCCCTTAGATTATCAGTTTATCAGTTTCAGAGAGTCCGATATGTTTAGTGGGTCGCTCCCCTGAACTGTCGGATTGGCGCCTTTGAGTACATATCACGGGCCCACAGTTAAAATTAGCCACTAAGAGTTTTACAGAAAGTCTATGAGATTCCCTTTCAGAAGGTTTTACAGAAAGTTGCTTTCGAGATCTCTTCCAGAAAGTTTTACAGAGGTGTTTTGAGAAAGAAATTTTGAGATCTCTCCAGTAGTTTTGAGAAATTATTTTAGAAAATATTTTTTTAGAATCTCTCTTAGAATTTATTTTGAGAAGCTATTTGTTAGTTGTTTGTTTAGTGCACGCTTATAGCCTAAATTATCTATTGATAAATTAGCATAGACTTCTCAGATATTTTGTGGATTCATAGTGACTTACTAAGCGTAAAACTTATCAGTTTTCTTTCTTCGCATGTACAGATACTAAGGGAAAGACCAAGGCCTAGGAAGATGATGAGGGAGTGGAAAGCGTGCCAAGATGAGTTAACGGGAACGACCTTGGCGACTTCTAGCTAGTTATTATTTTATTTAAGTATTTCAGATGTTATAATAAACTGATTACTGTTACTTCATTTTATTTGAGGATTTGAAGTTTTAGTAAATTCCTGGATCCAGGTGGTTATCACATTTGCTGGTGATAACTAGATTTTTTTGAGTTTTTATTTGGAGTTATATTTTAGTTATATTTGAGTTTTTATCAGGGTTATTTCTTAAACAAACGGCCGTTATATTGCAGTTTTTTTATTAGTAGTAAGTTTGTGTAACGTTTCCTTTAACCCTGAGAGGGGCGTTACAAATTTGGTATCAGAACCCAGGTTGTCCCGTAACTTCATTTGTCACCGTACACGTGCTCATCATCTTCCAAGTAAGTATTTAAAGTTAGTTTTAAATTTCTATGCTTGAGCAAGAAGAGTCTTATTAGATAGAGAACAGAAGTGAGAATGTTTTGCCTTTTGTATTGTGTATGGTACATAAATAAAAGTTCATATTTAGGTGCCTTAAGAAAATGAGGAGAACTCGTGGTCGTCCAGTTGGTAGCAACAATGAGCAAGCAAACAATCACGAGCAGGATTTGGCAGGATTAGTAGCGCAACTTCAGAGACAGTTGCAGGAGCAGCAACAAACCATCGACCGTTTGACCGCGAACAATCAAAGGGGCGGTGGTGAAGGGGGAAATGCTGGAAATAATCATGCTAGGGGACACGGAGCACCGAGACAAGAACCTTTGATGATCACATGGAGGAAGATCAAGCCCGCAGATTTCGAGGGGGGTCCAGACCCTCTAGCCGCTCAGGGATGGCTGAAGACCGTGGAAGGCATTGCTAATGGGTTGGAACTAACAGATAATGACAAGGTTCGATGTGCATCTTACAACCTCACCATGGTTGCTCGAATATGGTGGGAGACTGTGGAAACAAGGTACAACATCGCGCAGATGACATGGGAGCAGTTCAAAGAGGAGTTCACCAACCAGTATTTCAACGCTAGTGTCACACGTAGGTACCGGGATGAGCTTCAGAGTCTACGCCAGGGAACCATGGATGTTACAACCTTGGCGGAAAAATTTCAGAGACTGCTACGTATTTGTCCTACAACTGCCCCGACGGAAAGAGATAAGGTCGGGATGTTCCTGGCAGCTCTTAGGAAGGATATAGCAGTTCACTTGGAGAATGGCAATCAGACTCCAGGTACACTAGCTGACTGTGTTTTTATAGCAACTCAAAAGGAGTACTACATCTCTAGCGGTCCAGTACCCGCTCAGCCGCAGCCTGTGCCTTTGCAGTCACAGGATCAGTCACAACGACACATGAACAATTCGAAGAGTAACAAGAAGAGAAACTTCACGGGCAATGATGGAAAAGGAGCTGGTCACCATCAGGGACACCAAAATAAACAGATGAAATTTCCACAATGTACAAATTGTGGCCGTAATCATCCAGGCCAATGCAGATTGGGTTCTAGAGCTTGCTACACTTGCGGCCTTGAGGGCCATATGTCGAGAGATTGTCCAAGAAAGAATCAGCAAAACTACCAGACCACTCACATGCCAAGAAATCCAACACCTTCAGCGGCTGTCCATAATATGCAGGCTTTTCTAGAAGGACCATCCATCCAGCAAGGGCGTCTTGAGGCACCACCAGAGGCTCCGGTTGCTAGAGTGTTCACAATCTCGAAAGAGGAGGCATCGATAAATCCCGGTGTTGTCACAGGTCAGATACTTGTTCTTAATAGATACGCTAATGTGCTATTTGACACTGGAGCCACACATTCCTTTGTATCTCTTGAGTTTGCTAGATCGTTAGCAGCACATCAAGATAAGTTAGATTATAAGTTCACCACAGCACTTCCGTCAGGAGAGATCATGTTGTCGACTCATTGGTTACGAGCAGTGCCAATGAGTATTGCAGGGAGAGAGTTATTTGTGGATCTGATCGTGCTTGATATGAGAGATTATGACGTGATTCTCGGCATGGATTTTCTGCAGAAGTATAGTGCTTCAATTATATGTCGAAAAAGAATTGTTAGTTTTGCGCCTACAGGGTCTGATCCTTTCTTGTTTCTTGGGGAGCCAAAAGGATCAGGGAAGGTGATGATTTCTGCATTGCAAGCAAGAAGACTTATTCGGAGTGGATGTGAAGCTTTCTTAGCTCACATAGTAGACAAGAGCACTGGAGAACCCATTCAGTTATCTGAAGTTCTAGTTGTAGAGAGTTACAGTGATGTTTTTCCTGAAGATCTTCCTGGACTACCACCGAGTAGAGAGATTGAGTTCGAGATTGAGCTGCTGCCTGGTACTGTCCCAATATCTAGAGCACCATATCGAATGGCCCCAGCGGAGTTACAAGAACTCCACAAACAGTTGCAGGAGTTGTTAGAGAAGGGTTTCATTCGGCCCAGTTACTCACCGTGGGGGGCTCCAGTATTGTTCGTGAAAAAGAAGGATGGCACAATGAGGTTGTGCATAGATTATAGAGAGCTGAATAAAGTGACTATCAAGAATAGGTATCCCCTGCCTAGAATTGATGACATGTTTGACCAGTTGAAGGGAGCGGTGATTTTCTCCAAGATCGACCTTCGTTCAGGGTATCATCAGCTAAGAATCAAGGAAGGTGACATCCCAAAAACAGCTTTCAGGTCGCGGTATGGACACTATGAATTTGTGGTTATGCCTTTCGGCCTGACTAATGCTCCAGCGGCGTTCATGGATTTGATGAATAGAGTGTTCAGGGAGTTTCTTGACAAGTTTTTTATTGTTTTCATTGATGATATTTTGATCTACTCAGAGTCCAAGGAGGAGCATGAAAAACACTTGAGAGAAGTACTGGAGACACTGAGAAAACATAAGCTATATGCTAAGTTTTCAAAGTGTGAGTTCTGGCTTGATCATGTAGCATTCCTTGGCCACGTAGTTTCAAAGCAGGGAGTTTCGGTAGATCCCTCAAAGGTAGCAGCTGTCCGAGATTGGAGCAGGCCGAAGAATGCGAAAGAAGTTCGAAGTTTCTTAGGCCTTGCAGGGTATTATAGGAAGTTTGTGGAAGGCTTCTCTGCTATAGCTCTTCCATTGACTACCTTGACTCGTAAGGGTAAGAAATTTGAATGGACTGATCGTTGTGAGAAGAGTTTCCAAGAGCTGAAAGATAGGTTGACATCTGCACTCGTTTTAGCACTCCCAGAAGGCAAGGAAGGGTTTGTTATCTACACAGACGCATCGAAGATGGGACTTGGAGCAGTTCTTATGCAGAATGAACGAGTTATTGCTTATGCGTCTCGACAACTCAAAGACTATGAAGCAAATTATCCTACCCATGACTTGGAGTTGGCAGCAGTGATACATGCGTTGAAGATTTGGAGACATTACTTGTATGGAGTCCAGTGCAAGATCTTCACTGATCACAAAAGTCTGAAATACATATTCACACAGAAGGACCTCAACATGAGGCAAAGAAGGTGGCTTGAGCTAATGAAAGACTATGATTGTGAGATTCTTTATCATCCGGGGAAAGCCAACAAGGTAGCAGATGCACTTAGTAAGAAGTCTTCTGCAACAGTAATGTTCATGATGGTAATGGATCCAAGGCTGAGGAAGGAAATTGAAGATTTTGAGTTGGAGATTGTAGGTGGGCGACTAGCAGCTATGACAGTGACTCCATCAATATTTGAGGACATGGCTATGAAGCAAGAACTTGATCCCGAGTTAGTTAAGTTGAAGGAGTGCGTCAAGGAGGGAAAATGTCCTGAGTTTCGTTTGGATGAGAATGGGAGATTATTACTCCAAAACAGGTTGTGCATCCCGGACATCGAGGGGTTGAGGAAGCAGATTATGAAGAAGGCTCATGAGACACCATTCACTATGCATCCTGGTTCGACCAAGATGTACCACGACTTGAAGGAAAGCTTTTGGTGGTCAGGGATGAAGAAAGATGTTGCAAAGTTCGTTCAGGCATGTTTGACGTGTCAACAAGTTAAGGCTGAACATCAAAGACCAGGTGGAGAACTTCAGCCTATCCAGATTCCAGAGTGGAAATGGGATGAGATATCAATGGATTTTATTATAGGTTTGCCGAAGACAACTGGAGGTTATGATGCTATATGGGTTATAGTGGACAGATTGACTAAATCTGCTCATTTTATCCCAATTTCAGCAAGTATTTCTTTGGAGAAGTTGGCAAAAATATATATACAGGAGATTGTTAGATTGCATGGTGTTCCAAAGAGTATTATTTCAGACAGAGATTCCAGATTTACGTCTCACTTTTGGAAGTGTGTACAACAATCATTGGGCACGAAGTTAAAGTTTAGTACTGCTTTTCATCCTCAGACAGATGGCCAGACGGAGAGGACAAATCAGATTTTAGAGGATATGTTGCGGGCATGCGCTCTAGATTTTCAAGGAGGATGGGCAAAATACCTTAGTTTGGCAGAGTTTGCTTATAATAATAGTTATCAAGCAACCATCGGCATGGCTCCATATGAGGCGTTGTATGGGAGGAGGTGTAGATCTCCCATATCATGGTATGAAACAGGAGAAAAGAAGGTTCTAGAAGAGGAGTTACAAGGAAGGACTGAGCTGATTGATGAGACCTCAGAAGCTATTAAGACTATCAGACAAAGGATAGAATCTGCTCAGTGTAAACAGAAAAGTTATGCAGATGTTCGGAGGAGACCTCTAGAATTTGAAGTGGGGGACTTTGTTTTCGTTAAGATAGCCCCGATGAAGGGCGTGATGCGATTTGGGAAGAAAGGAAAGCTTAGCCCCAGATTCACCGGACCATATGAGATCAATAGTCGAGTTGGGAAGGTGGCTTATGAGCTCGCGCTACCTGAAGAGTTTTCTGGTATTCATAATGTCTTCCATGTTTCGATGCTAAGAAAATACTTTGCTGATCCGGAGCGTGTTTTGATACCCCCAACAGTAGAAGTGCAAAAAGATTTGTCTTACGAGGAGAAGCCAGTACAAATTCTTGATCGTGAGGTTAGACGTCTTCGGAATAAAGAGATAGCTCTAGTAAAAGTATTGTGGCGAAATCGGAAAGTTGAAGAAGCTACTTGGGAGGTTGAGGATGACATGAGACGTCGTTATCCCGAGTTATTCTAAGTTTCGAGGACGAAACTTTTATAAGGTGGGAGAGGTTGTAACACCCCGATTTTTTTTATGTGCTACTTATATTAATCAATTTTATTTATTTTAATCAGTTAAATAAGTTCCTTCTATGACTAATGTGATTTATCGTGGGATCACGTGTTTTTCTGGCAGGTAACGTTGATCGGTAAGATCTAATAATTTTAAGTGAAGGAAATAAGTAATGCTTTAAAGCTTAATCAGTTTATTAGTCTTTTTAGAATGGGAGAACATTATTTTATTTTATTTTATTTTAGCTTGGGCTGAAAAATTTTACTTTAATGATGATAAGAGATCAAGTTATGGTCTTGGCCCGATTAAATTGTCTTTAAAAACAAAAAAACAAACGAGAAGCCTAGAGAATTACTTAATATAAGTATATCTATCGATTCTTAAGCCTGCGCCTCATCTACTACCGAACATTGACCTCGCTGACCTCTCCGCCCATAGCAGTCGATCCTGGTATTCTCTTCATCCGAAAGTTTTCCATTCAACCTTGTTGTTGAAGCTCATCTCTTCCTTATATCACCGCATCCTGCCAGGTATGTTTTATTTTCCAAGTCTTCTTTGCAATCGTGAGTTTAATTACTGGTTACTGAGATATTTTAGTAACTAAAGAATAATATTTTCTGGTTGGATTTGGATGATAAATGATTTTACTTTTGTGATGTTAAATTTTTATTGTAACGGGGGACTATTTCGGCTGGACAAGTGTTGTTGCTATGATTTTGCTCTTAGTTATATATTTTGGGAGTAACGGATTTGACTTCTTGAGTTTCAAACTTGGCAGAATTCAATTTTTTGTTTAATCTTTGGTTTTGATGCTGAAACTAGGGCTGGATTCGGTTCGGGAAGGAATAGGAAATATCCGAACCAAATCGAACTTTGGGTTTCGTATATTCTATAACCCGAAACCGAACCGATCTAAGTTGGGACCCAATTTTTCGGAAACCGAATTTTCGGTCCGGTTTTTCGGTTTTTGTGAAAAAACCGAATGGGTATTCAATATTTGTTTATATTGTAGCTAATACTCGCACTCAAGCTTTACTAGCAACTTAGTCTTTATCAGTTATGAAGGAGCGATTATATAGGCTCAAATGAGGAGTGAATCCTTTATTTCATCCGGTGTGGGACGAGTTGTAGGCTGAAGAAAATCAAATTGGAAGTATTGGGGCGGAAGAAAAGCAAAAGATGTTTAAGGTAATCCGTCCTTGGGGGGATTCGAACACGGGTGAAATGAAGGGAGCGTGTTACCTGTCACCGCTGAGCTACTCCAGATTATTGGCAAATCGGGATGCCAAATGTGTTACATACATTAGTTAAAGAAATTAAATAAAATAATTTAAAACTATTATTTAATAAATAAATCGGTTCGGTTCGGTTTGAACCGATTTTCAATATCAAAGAATCGGTTCCGAACCGATTTTTATTCGGGTCCCAACTTTCGGGTCCCAATCAAGTCGGTTCGGTTTCGGTTCGGTTTTTTTCCCGCTCGGTTCGGGTTTTTTCGGTTCGGTTTTGGTTTTTCGGTTAAAAATTCCAGTCCTAGCTGAAACCATTGGCTAGAATCTCATTAGTTTTCTTTAACAGGAACTGTTAAACCTTTCGTTCTTCTTGTATCAAATTGTAAGTGTAACCTTTGTTTGAATGAATTGAGTTAAATTTGAATGTTAAAGTTTTACAGAATCACTGAACTGAAAAGTTGTTTTCTTTTTAGTTTAAAAGCTCTGTAAATACCAAATTGAGCTGCTATGAAAAGAATTTCATTGGTTTGTCAAAATGTCAAAATAATTGTACACTCAGTACGTGGTAGTGTAATTTGGTTTGATAAGCCAATCCATCTTCTATTTTTAGTTATTCACAGTAGCAAGAGAAATTAAGTCCTAAGGTTTAGTATACCCAGTAGACACATAGATTTCAGTAATATGGCCATTTTTCATATTTGGTAGATTCTTATTTCATAAATTCATTTAATTAAAGATATAAGAGAAGAGCTTACCGGAAGACGTTATCAAGGTGCCACATTTATTTGCGTATTTCGAGTTCAGTTCCTTACAGGTAAGTTCACTACCACCTGTACATGTTTGTTCAATCAAATGAAAGAAAGAAGTCTGGTTGATTTTTAATAGATGATTTTAGACTATTTGCTATTATGTGAGCTTGGTGAATTATTTGTTGAGTTGTTGTAATTGTTGTATTAAGTTATGTTTATTATTTGGCATAGTCAAGATTGTGTCAGTACTTTATTTCAAGATTTTAATGATGTTTTTACCCAAACGTCACTATAAAAAGACGTAATATTTAAAGTGAAAGATCATGTGATATGTACTCGGGAACAAGTTCCCTTAGATTATCAGTTTATCAGTTTCAGAGAGTCCGATATGTTTAGTGGGTCGCTCCCCTGAACTGTCGGATTGGCGCCTTTGAGTACATATCACGGGCCCAGGGTTAAAATTAGCCACAAAGAGTTTTACAGAAAGTCTATGAGATTCCCTTTCAGAAAGTTTTACAGAAAGTTGCTTTTGAGATCTCTTTCAGAAAGTTTTACAAAGGTGTTTTGAGAAAGAAATTTTGAGATCTCTCCAGTAGTTTTGAAAAATTATTTTAGAAAATATTTTTTTAGAATCTCTCTTAGAATTTATTTTGAGAAGCTATTTGTTAGTTGTTTGTTTAGTGCACGCTTATAGCCTAAATTATCTATTGATAAATTAGCATAGACTTCTCAGATACTTTGTGGATTCATAGTGACTTACTAAGCGTAAAGCTTATCAGTTTTCTTTCTTCGCATGTACATATACTAAGGGTAAGGCCAAGGCATAGGAAGATGATGAGGGAGTGGAACACGTGCCAAGATGAGTTAACGGGAACGACCTTGACGACTTCTAGCTAGTTATTATTTTATTTAAGTATTTCAGATGTTATAATAAACTGATTACTGTTACTTCATTTTATTTGAGGATTTGAAGTTTTAGTAAATTCCTGGATCCAGGTGGTTATCACATTTGGTGGTGATAACTAGATTTTTTTGAGTTTTTATTTGGAGTTATATTTTAGTTATATTTGAGTTTTTATCAGGGTTATTTCTTAAACAAACGGCCGTTATATTGCAGTTTTTTTTATTAGTAGTAAGTTTGTGTAACGTTTCCTTTAACCCTGAGAGGGGCGTTACAACTGCTGAACTCGATAGTGAACTGCAGCTCTATCATACACATCAGTTAGAGTTTGGCAACCCAAAACAGCGACGGTTTTCTGAGTATCATAGTTTAATCCGCGAATAAACTTCTCGACTTTGGTGCTCTCATCATGCACTATTGTCTTTGCAAATGGTGCGAGGTCCAGGAATTTGTGTGATATTCTTGGACACTCATGTCTAGTTGTTTCAAATGTATGAATTCCTCATGCATGGTGGCCTGAACGTGAGCAGGATAAAAACGTTTCCTCATGGCAATCTTGAAAGCTTCCCAATTGAAATTGAGTTGTTGACGTAGAGCTGGGCCTGATGAGACCCACCAGTTATCCCCCTCTTTTGGTAAGTAATAAACAGCAATGTCAACTTTTTGCTCTTCCGGACAGTTCACCGCGTCAAAGAGTTTGTCAAAGAGTTGGATCCAATCCTCGAGGATACGAGGATCTTCTTGCCCATGAAAGCTCGGTGGGTTGCGAGATGCTACTCGTTTAGCAGCATCATTTCCATTGTTCTGATTTTGGTGATTCTGGAGTACAGTAGCACCCAATGTGTGCATGAACTGCGCCAGTTGCTGGACGATTTGTGCCAGCTCAGCATTGGTGGGTGTATTATGAGGGTCTCTTCTCAGTGCCATGATATCTTAATAACACAATATATTCGTGTAAGAATTTCCCTATTTTGCTCTTAAGGATCCTATTTCAACAAAGGATTCCATAGGCTATACAACATGATAATATGAAAATCGTACCATACAATCATACACAAGATTCACAATTCACATAAGAACACTTTTGCACATAATGTTTGTACATACCTTGGCCACTTTGAAATTTTGCCTTATGAGGCATTCCCTTCAACATTTAGGGTTCTCATTTCTCATATGGGCTCACAATTAGCACAATTATCACATACATGCAAGGAAAAGAATTACTCACAAGGTCCTCACCACGTTCCTAACAGGCCATTTCCTATCTATATTATTTCTCCTAGTTTAAAAAATATTTGAAAATTTCCCATTTGGAGGTACAATTTCAAAGGTTTCCTTCAAGGATTTCGAACGACGAAGTTTCAGCACAAGGAGAAATTCCCAGTTAGTTGGACGAGCACAAAGCTCAATTAAGAACCAACTAGCTTAGACTGTTATCGTCTTGGTTACAGAACTTCTCCTTACGACCTATTACCTCATGTTCTAATCCCTTCGGAGAACCTAACGGCTCTGATACCAACTTGTAACACCCCCATTTTTCCCACCCAAATAAAATCACATTTTTAAATGAAACCATCTTTACTTTTAAACATATTTAGAGTACAGCGGAAGTTTTTAAGGGAAAAATAGGTGCATCACCGCCACACTCAACTTATACATAATTGAGTGCACAGGCTATCCACCATAAGTTCATATAACAATGAAGTAGGTCTTAGGACAAAGTTTATGAATTACAAATTTAAACAACGATAATTAATCAAACGTGTGAAACTAACGGAACACTCGGGCAACAAGTACATCAATCTTCATAATCATAATCATCTATACAATAGAGCAAAGAGAAGAAGACAAAAGAGACAAAAATTAGCTTTAGAGCTAAGTAAGATTCCACCCGAACCCGTAAAATAATATAATTTGGAAAATAGGTTTGGTATATGTATATATATATATAGAAAATACCCTCTCATATCTCCAAAATAACTTCATGTCTCAAAATAATTTCTTCAATAGATAATGTCATTCCTCAATTCCTCCAAGAGTAATACTTTAGATTTCTTTTAAGAGTGGGCGAAACTCAAGATTCCTCGAGCCCAATGAGTCATTGTTATTTACGACTCATCCCGGAATTCCGGCTCGCATCGACCACCAATTGGAAGCTGAATTTCTACCTTAAGTGTGCACACCCTCTAAAAGGGATTCCAAGCCCTCCGAGTAGTAAGAAACCCAAGTAGGCAGGATGTTTTCTACCACCTACTCACAAGGGACATTGTCCAGGGGTAAATTAGGTAACTACTACTACAACCACCAAAGGACCTTTGGTCCTCAAATAAAAGTCTGGGATGTCTACCAGAGCATGTCATTGCCGGACTGGTTACCGACCCAAATAAATTTCACCAAAAGTAGTAGTAGTCCTAATCACCCACGCCTCGTGTTTCTCTCGAGACGTAAAAATATATTATGAAAAACTTTAAGTTTTTCCCAAACTCATTTTTGTCACACTTTCCACAAATATACTTTGTAATAAATATCAATCCACCAATAATCTTTAATAAAAAGAATATGCGTTTAATAATCCATAATAGATAATAATCCACCAATATCCATACATTCAAAATATTCATTCCATGTCAAACAAATAGTTTCGAATTCATAAATAATTCACATAGTTCAAATATTGCATACATATAAGTACGAGATAAAACATTTTTGGTTGACATAGAACTTACCTTAAATTGCGGTAATCCTCTTAATAAAATCTCTAGCTTGGTCTTCACTTGAATTCTCCTACTAATATATATCAAAATTCTAAATCAATAACTACTCTATTATTTTTGTTATTTCCTATCTATCCAACCTTTAATTATTTTAATTTCATAATTCCTTCTTTAAATATAACTATTAAGTTAGATTCATAAACCTTATTTAAAATGTTAATTTTCAGCACAACCTTATTATTTTCTTTAATCATACTAATCTCTCCATAATTTAGTTTAATTTATGTAGAGTTACCGGACCGGCTCAGACCTCAATCACCATAGCCCAAAGGCTAGCTCACCATTCACCACCAAGGAGTCAACAAGGGAAACCAGAGGGCATCAAGTCTCAAATGCTCAGTTTAGTGGCCAACCCTCCCAGACCAGACTGCCCAGAGAAACCCACCGGAGAAGAACCCCCCAGACTACCAGCACAGAGTGAAGCCCACAGAAGGAACCCCAAGGTATCACCGGAGGGTAGCCGGAGCTCAAACTCTAGATGATACCGGCACTCTCTCACTCTAGAACTGGGGTAACTGGAAAGACTACGCATCGGATAGAGAGAGGGAAGGGGCGATCAAATAGGCAGTTCCAGAAGGAACCAGACAATATAAGGGAAGGGCCACAAAGTCATGGGCTGGGGCAAAGACAAAAGGGAGCACGTGGGCTGAGTCAGGCGGACAACCCAAACGGGCCAGGAGGAATTAAATAGCAGACCAGGTCATTAAATGAGATGGACCAAGGGCATAGTGAGGTGGACCAATATCTACTCACAATTTATTTGATTAATTAGTTAACTAGTATAATTATATTAAATACATAATAATTTAGTTATTTCAAATTTAAATAATCAATTTCAGTTCAAAATTCACTTTACATAATTTATATAATTTATTTAATAAACCTTTTAATAATAATTTGACGTAAGAAATAATTCGAAATGATAATCTAATCTCAATAACAACTTTAATTAGTTCCATAGTTTATTTATACTAACTAACCCAATTAAATTAATTAATTCAATCCTCCAGTTTTTTTTATTTGATTCACTAATTTAATTGAACTAACTCAATCAAATAAATAAGTTTAATTATATCAATATAGCTAAATACATTAATCTAATTCAATTAAGGCCAATAATCAATTTCTAATTTCGTTTTAATTTTCTATTTTTAATATAAAGTCCAAAAATATTACCACGTCCATAATTTAACTAATGTATCCATTAAACTAATTGATTTAGTAAAACTAGTCCAATGAAGTCAATTAACTAAATTATTAAGTACACATTACTTAATTAATTTGTTCATATTAATCAACTACTTTTTATGAGTTCAAATAGTTTAATAATTTATATGGAGTCCAAATCAATAATAATCAAGGATAATAATTGTTAATTTAATCACACTAATTTAATTAGTCCACTAATTCAATAATTTATTTATTAAGTCCAAATATAGTCATTCATTTATGCTAGCTATCCCAACTTTATTTTCTTTTCCTTATTTTATTCCAAACCTCATTTTAGTCCAGAATATTATTTCCAATCTTAGTTATGTTTTTTATTTCACCATTATTATTCAATTTTTTTATTTAATTACTTAACTAGTTTTATATAGCCCAATTAAATTAAATAGCTCAAGAATCGACTTTATAAATTTATAACCGTCCATGACTATATTTTGGGTCTATATTTGACCTAGGTTGTCCAGATATTTATTTTAGAATTATTTTCCTAATTTATTCATTTAATCTCATATATCTATTAACCGGTTTAATTACAATTAAATATACTAATCATAATTTTTATTAAATATAAATGGTCCCAAATGTCCTAGTTAGTCATATATTTAATGTAGTTTACTCCAATAATTGTTTCATAATTTATTTCATCATTTAGTTAATTATTTACTAAATATGTACAAATTGGCCCAATTATAATTAAATCAATTAAAAATAGTTAAAAATATTATTTTTCAATTCTGGTTGGTCCGAATATGTATATTTATACTAGGTATTTAATTTATATTTTTCCGGATTTTATTTATTTCATTTACTATTTTATTTTTATTTTATTTTGAAATGGGCCGGTTACGCGACCCGACCCAAAAAGACTGGGTTGTCTTCTTCCCAGTTCTTCTCTAGGTCGCGATTCCGGCGACCGGAATTACGAAAACTTCGGCGAGCGATAACTTTACTTATAGGTAACGGTTTTCGACGATTCAAGTTGCAAAATGATCCTCACGTCGAGATGAAGCTCCTCCACCCCTATCTACGGCCAAATGTCCGCTTTTGCTGAAAACCCGTTTGCACGGCTTGACACTCCGGCGACGTCTAAGCAACTCCGGTGACTACGAATCGGTCTGGAGTTTATTGGGAAGTATTCCTAGACCTCTCACGACCCTCCTCTATCATTTTTACGAAGATTGATACGTAAAATAATATAGATATAAATTTTCCGGCGAGATTATATATGTATATGTATATGTATATGTATATGTATATGTATATGTATATGTATATGTATATATAGCTTCTATCACTCCGATTTGCAGTGTTTGGGATGGCTAAGATGGTGTATTTATAGGTCTAGATGGCCCTTATGGTTTATTTTATTTATTTGATAATTGTATGAATAATAATAATACTAATAATAAAAATAATAATAATAATGTCTATGATAGGTTGGTAGTTGATGAACATGGCATGTGTATTGATTCATGATTTGATTCCCATTTATATTGATGTTTCATTTTATTTTATTTTATTTTATGTTATTTTAATTTTTACATATAAGTATATATAATTATATATGTAAATATATGTACATAATGTATATACATTATTTGGTAGGTGATCCTAGCATGTGCCATTATTTTATGATCTGATATTTTCATTTATTAATTCGATGCTATCATTAGTAATTTTTAATATTCTTACTATTTTTATTTATTTATTTATTTATTCCGTCATCTATATTTTATCTGATTTATTTCCATTTTATTTTTATTTTATTTTTCCGATGCCACATAAGTGTTTATTTCTATTGCATGTAGTGTGCATATATTTTTATACACCGAGTATAATACAAAATATTTTGATATTACTTTCATTTGATTTATCAGATATAACTTATCTGATTTATTTATTTATTTATTTATATTTATTTATTTCAAATTTTCAAGGTATCACATTCTACCCCCCTTAAAGAATGCTTCGTCCTCGAAGTATAAACTAAGACGAGAATTAAGTATGAAGATGAAGTATTACAGGTTTATAAGATGTTACAACCTGCCCCCCTAAAAGAAAGGTTACGTCCTCGTAACCCAATATTTACCTGAGTTGAACAGTTCAGGATACCGTTTACGCATATCCTCTTCTGTCTCCCATGTTGCATTCTCGGTCAAATGGTTTGACCAAAGTACTTTTACCATCTTAACTTTCTTCTTCCTCGTCTCTCGGGTTTTAGTATCAAGGATCTCTATGGGTTTTTCTTCATAGCATAGTGTCTCATCCATTTCAATCACCTAATAATATGAGGGTTAACTTATACTATTTTCAATTTACTTTCTTTCGTGTTAAGTTTATGGTCTCTTACCTCCAGATTGATGATATGTGACTCATCTTAAACGTAATTCTTTAATTGTGATACGTGAAAGACGTTATGTACCTAACACAAGTCTGTATGTTAAGGATGAATTCTAATCGTTGAAAAGTATCTAATTTTAAAATCGTTTGTTACCTTATCCAACTCTGTGGGTAGGGCTAATCGATATGCCACGTTTCCCACATTCTCTAGGATGTCGTAGGGTCCGATGAACCTCGGGCTTAGTTTCCCTTTCTTCCCAAACCTCATTACTCCCTTTATAGGAGAGACTTTGAGTAGAACTTTGTCCCCTATCTCGAATTCAGCTGGCTTCCTCCCAAGATCGGCATATGACTTCTGTCGGTCTTGGGCAGCCTTCATCCTCTCTTGGATGACTTTGACTTTCTCTTTGGTATCTTGCAAGTATTGTGGTCCTAGAACCACCTGATCGCCTATTTCACCCCAACATAAGGGACTTCTACACTTTTGACCGTATAGAGCTTCGTACGGAGCCATTCCGATGCTAGCATGGTAACTGTTATTGTACGAAAACTCTATTAAGTCTAGGTGTTCATCCCATGATCCTAGCAATTCAAGAACATATGCCCTCAACATGTCTTCTAATGTTCGGATCGTTCTTTCGGTTTGTCCGTCCGTGGTTGGATGGAAAGCAGTACTTAACTTCAATTTTGTCCCCATAGCCGTTTGTAATTCCTTCAAAAATTGAGATAAGAATCGTGAATCTCGATCCGATACGATGTTTTGAGGTACTCCGTGGTGTTTGACCACGTATTTGACATAGGCTTTGGCCAGCTTGTCCATGCTCCAAGTTTCATTCATGGCAATGAATCTTGCAGTTTTGGTTAATCGGTCAACGATTACCCAAATCTTATCTTTTCCGGATTTAGTTAAGGGTAATACTCCAACAAAATCCATTGAGATGTAATCCCACTTCCATTTAGGTACTTCCAAGGGTTGCACAAGTTCCTTGGGTTTGCATCTCTCTGCTTTGACTTTTTGGCAATTCAAACACCGAGATATGAATTCAGCTACTTCTCTCTTCATTCCCGGCCACCAAAAGTTCTTTTTGAGGTCTTTGTATAGTTTGTCTCCCCCGGAATGTACTGAGTAGGGAGTGTTGTGTCCCTCCTCCAAGATTTGTCTTTTAATATCTGCACACTTCAGCGGTACACACCACCTTCCCTTATATCGGATGCTCTCATCTTCATGTGTCCTGAATGGTCCATTGACCCCATCTTTCATTCTTTCCTTGATTCTCTCGAGCTTCACATCTCCCGGTTGCCCATTCTTGATCTCCTCGAAGATAGATGGTGTAACGGTCATAGTACATAACTGTATTTCACTATCTACTTCGCCATATTGTTTTACTTCCAAGTTCAATCTTTGAAAGTCTCGGAACAGTTCTTCTGGTAATATCCATGTTGCTCGGCATGAGTGCTCAGATTTCCGGCTCAAAGCATCCGCCACCACATTAGCTTTTCCCTCGTGGTATTGGATTTCCAGGTCGTAATCACTTAGAAGTTCGAGCCATCTTGTTTGCCTCATGTTAAGCTCTTTTTGAGTGAATATGTATTTCAAGCTTTTGTGGTCATCGTATATCTTACATTGTGCTCCGTATAGGTAATGTCTCCATATTTTCAGTGCAAACACTACTGCAGCTAACTCCAAGTCATGAGTAGGATAGTTGACTTCATGCACCTTCAATTGTCTCGATGCATAAGCCACCACTTTCCCATTCTGCATAAGCACACACTCCAACCCCTTCTTAGATGTATCGCTATAGATATCGAACCCCTCCGTCCCTGACGGTAATGTCAAGACTGGCGCGGTTGTTAGTCTTTTCTTCAACTCTTGAAATGCTGCTTCACCATCTTCATCCCAATGCAACTTGGTTGTCTTCTTCGTCAGGTTGGTTAACGGTCTTGCTATCTTGGAGAAAACTTTAACAAATCTCCGATAGTAACCGGCTAATCCCAAGAAACTTCTTACATCCGTGACCGAGGTAGGTGCACGCCACTCAATCACCACCTCAATCTTGGATGGATCTATGGATACCCCCTCTTGGGTGATAATGTGACCCAAGAACGCTACCTGATCCTGCCAGAAGTCGCACTTTGAGAGTTTGGCATACAACTGGTTCTCTCTCAAAGTTTGCAACGTGAGTCTCAAGTGTTTCTCGTGATCCTCCGGGGTTTTTGAGTAAACGAGGATATCATCAATGAATACCACTACAAAGGTATCAAGGTAAGGTCGAAATACACGGTTCATTAGATCCATGAATACCGCTGGTGCATTAGTTAAACCAAACGGCATCACAGTGAACTCGTAGTGTCCATACCTCGTGCGGAATGCTGTCTTTGGTACATCTTTCTTGGCTATTCTCACTTGATGGTAGACAGAGCGCAAGTCTATCTTAGAGAACGTGCTAACCCCTTTTAATTGATCAAATAAGTCGTCAATCCGGGGTAATGGATATTTGTTCTTTATAGTTGCTTGATTCAACTTCCGGTAATCGATACATAGCCTTAGACTCTCATCTTTCTTTTTGACAAATAAGACCGGAGTGCCCCAAGGTGAGACACTCAGCCTTATGTAACCCTTCTCTAATAGCTCCTCCAGTTGCTCCTTCAGCTCTTGCATTTCTTTTGGTGCCATCCGGTAAGGTGCTTTTGAAATTGGTGCAGTTCCGGGCATCAACTCAATTGATAATTCAACTTCTCTCTTGGGCGGCATTCCCGGAATCTCTTCCGGAAATACGTCTGGAAATTCGTTGACTACAACAATTTGGTCAATGTTTGGCTCTTCTATATTCACCTCTTTCATCAAACACAAGTAGGTTTCATACCCCTTTTGAATATGTTGTCGTAATTGTCGCATAGTCATCAGCTTCATACTAGGCTTGGTTGTGATTGCTTTGTAAGATATTCTCTTCCCATTTGGACCCTTCAAGATCACCTTGTGTTCATCACATAGGATCCTAGATTTGTACTTCCCCAACCAGTCCATGCCCAGTACTACGTCTATATCTTCTAAGTCAAATTGGATTAAGTCTCCAGGTAGATTGGACTCGCATATGAGTACGGAAATGTTGGAGTATACATTTCCACAAGTTACAAATTTATCTGAGGCAATTCTTACATTCAAGTCTATTCTAGTTGTTGGTTCAATCTTTAATCTCTTAACGAAATTAGAAGATATGAAACTGTGAGAAGCACCAGAATCAAATAGAACATAAGCAGGCTCAGAATTTACAAGGAATGTACCTGAGACCACATAATTAGCATTGGCTTGGACTTGGTTCTTGACCATGATTCGCCCTTGGTTTGGATGGCTGCCGTTATTTCCGCCATTGCCATTGGTCCTGTCATGTCCTTGGTTACCGCCATTACCGTGACCGCGATTATTCTCCGCTCGTCCTCGAGGGTTGCGGTTGTTGTTGATGGCGGCGGCATTGTTGTTGTTTTGCCCGCCATTTGGCCCGGTTTGGTTTCCATCATGATATTGCACCTGGTTCAATGGTGCCCCATTGGTCTTTCATAGACACTCGAAAGATCGGTGCCCTAGCTTTCCGCAATTGAAGCATTTGGTTAGACTCCCATCGCAGTTAACCGCAGGGTGATCTCTCCCACACTTCTTGCAGTAGAAATGCTTATCTCTAGGAGGAGCTCTCCGATCGTTTTGCTAGTTTTGACCACGGAAATTTCTTCCTCTTTGGTCTTCTCTCCTCTCCCTCCGTTCTTGTTGTTGTGTAGGTGGGTTCGCTCTAAACCTCTTTTCTCCCCGACCTCTCTCTTCATCTCCGTACCTCTTCATTTTCTGGTTTCTCTCTCTTTGTAACTGCTGAACTCGATAGTGAACTGCAGCTCTATCATACGCATCAGTTAGAGTTTGGCAACCAAAAACAGCGACGGTTTTCTGAGTATCATAGTTTAATCCGTGAATAAACTTCTCGACTTTGGTGCTCTCATCAGGCACTATTGTCTTTGCAAATGGTGCGAGGTCCAGGAATTTAGTGTGATATTCTTGGACACTCATGTCTAGTTGTTTCAAATGTATGAATTCCTCATGCATGGTGGCCTGAACGTGAGCAGGATAAAAACGTTTCCTCATGGAAATCTTGAAAGCTTCCCAATTGAAATTGAGTTGTTGACGTAGAGCTGGGCATGATGAGACCCACCAGTTATCTCCCTCTTTTGGTACGTAATAAACAGCAATGTCAACTTTTTGCTCTTCCGGACAGTTCACCGCATCAAAGAGTTTGTCAAAGATTTGGATCCAATCCTCGAGGATACGAGGATCTTCATGCCCATGAAAGCTCGGTGGGTTGCGAGATGCTACTCGTTTAGCAGCATCATTTCCATTGTTCTGATTTTGGTGATTCTGGAGTACAGTAGCACCCAATGTGTGCATGAACTGCGCTAGTTGCTGGACGATTTGTGCCAGCTCAGCATTGGTGGGTGTATTATGAGGGTCTCTTCTCAGTGCCATGATATCTTAATAACACAATATATTCGTGTAAGAATTTCCCTATTTTGCTCTTAAGGATCCTATTTCAACAAAGGATTCCATAGGCTATACAACATGATAATATGAAAATCGTACCATACAATCATACACAGGATTCACAGTTCACATAAGAACACTTTTGCACATAATGTTTGTACATACCTTGGTCACTTTGAAATTTTGCCTTATGAGGCATTCCCTTCAACATTTAGGGTTCTCATTTCTCATATGGGCTCACAATTAGCACAATTATCACATACATGCAAGGAAAAGAATTACTCACAAGGTCCTCACCACGTTCCTAACAGGCAATTTCCTATCTATATTATTTCTCCTAGTTTAAAAAATATTTGAAAATTTCCCATTTGGAGGTACAATTTCAAAGGTTTCCTTCAAGGATTTCGAACGACGAAGTTTCAGCATAAGGAGAAATTCCCAGTTAGTTGGACGAGCGCAAAGCTCAATTAAGAACCAACTAGCTTAGACTGTTATCGTCTTGGTGACAGAACTTCTCCCTACGACCTATTACCTCGTGTTCTAATCCCTTCGGAGAACCTAACGGCTCTGATACCAACTTGTAACACCCCCATTTTTCTCACCCAAATAAAATCACATTTTTAAATGAAACCATCTTTACTTTTAAACATATTTAGAGTACAGCGGAAGTCTTTAAGGGAAAAACAGGTGCGTCACCGCCACACTCAACTTATACATAATTGAGTGCACATGCTATCCACCATAAGTTCATATAACAATGAAGTAGGTCTTAGGACAAAGTTTATGAATTACAAATTTAAACAACGATAATTAATCAAACGTGTGAAACTAGCGGAACACTCGGACAACAAGTTCATCAATCTTCATAATCATAATCATCTCTACAATAGAGCAAAGAGAAGAAGACAAAAGAGACAAAAATTAGCTTTAGAGCTAAGTAAGATTCCACCCGAACCCGTAAAAATAATATAATTTGGAAAATAGATTTGGTATATGTATGTGTATATATATATATATATATATATATATATATATATATATATATATATATATATATATAGAAAATACCCTCTCATATCTCCAAAATAACTTCATGTCTCAAAATACTTTCTTCAATAGATAATGTCATTCCTCAATTCCACCAAGAGTAATACTTTAGATTTCTTTTAAGAGTGGGCGAAACTCAAGATTCCTCGAGCCCAATGAGTCATTGTTATTTACGACTCATCCCGGAATTCCGGCTCGCATCGACCACCAATTGGAAGCTAAATTTCTACCTTAAGTGTGCACACCCTCTAAAAGGGATTCCAAGCCCTCCGAGTAGTAAGAAACCCAAGTAGGCAGGATGTTTTCTACCACCTACTCACAAGGGACATTGTCCAGGGGTAAATTAGGTAACTACTACTACCACCACCAAAGGACCTTTGGTCCTCAAATAAAAGTCCAGGATGTCTACCAGAGCATGTCATTGCCGGACTGGTTACCGACCCAAATAAATTTCACCAAAAGTAGTAGTAGTCCTAATCACCCACGCCTCGTGTTTCTCTCGAGACGTAAAAATATATTATGAAAAACTTTAAGTTTTTCCCAAAGTCATTCTTGTCACACTTTCCAAAAATATACTTTGTAATAAATATCAATCCACCAATATTCTTTAATAAAAAGAATATGCGTTTAATAATCCATAATAGATAATAATCCACCAATATCCATACATTCAAAATATTCATTCCATGTCAAACAAATAGTTTCGAATTCATAAATAATTCACATAGTTCAAATATTGCATACATATAAGTACGAGATAAAACATTTTTGGTTGACATAGAACTTACCTTAAATTGCGGTAATCCTCTTAATAAAATCTCTAGCTTGGTCTTCACTTGAATTCTCCTACTAATATATATCAAAATTCTAAATCAATAACTACTCTATTATTTTTGTTATCTCCTATCTATCCAACCTTTAATTATTTTAATTTCATAATTCCTTCTTTAAATATAACTATTAAGTTAGATTCATAAACCTTATTTAAAATGTTAATTTTCAGCCCAACCTTATTATTTTCTTTAATGATACTAATCTCTCCATAATTTACTTTAATTTATGTAGAGTTACTGGACCGGCTCAGACCTCAATCACCGTAGCCCAAGGGTTAGCTCACCATTCACCACCAAGGAGTCAACAAGGGAAACCAGAGGGCATCAAGTCTCAAACGCTCAGTTTAGTGCCCAACCCTCCCAGACCAGACTGCCCAGAGAAACCCACCGGAGAAGAACCCCCCAGACTACCAGCACAGAGTGAAGCCCACAGAAGGAACCCCAAGGTATCACCGGAGGGTAGCCGGAGCTCAAACTCTAGATGATACCGGCACTCTCTCACTCTAGAACTGGGGTAACTGGAAAGACTACGCATCGGATAGAGAGAGGGAAGGGGCGATCAAATAGGTAGTTCCAGAAGGAACCAGACAATATAAGGGAAGGGCCACAAAGTCATGGGCTGGGGCAAAGACAAAAGGGAGCACGTGGGCTGAGTCAGGCGGACAACCCAAACGGGCCAGGAGGAATTAAATAGCAGACCAGGTCATTAAATGAGATGGACCAAGGGCATAGTGAGGTGGACCAATATCTACTCACAATTTATTTGATTAATTAGTTAACTAGTATAATTATATTAAATACATAATAATTTAGTTATTTCAAATTTAAATAATCAATTTCAGTTCAAAATTCACTTTACATAATTTATATAATTTATTTAATAAACCTTTTAATAATAATTTGACGTAAGAAATAATTCAAAATGATAATCTAATCTCAATAACAACTTTAATTAGTTCCATAGTTTATTTATACTAACTAACCCAATTAAATTAATTAATTCAATCCTCCAGTTTTTTTTATTTGATTCACTAATTTAATTGAACTAACTCAATCAAATAAATAAGTTTAATTATATCAATATAGCTAAATACATTAATCTAATTCAATTAAGGCCAATAATCAATTTCTAATTTCGTTTTAATTTTCTATTTTTAATATAAAGTCCAAAAATATTACCACGTCCATAATTTAACTAATGTATCTATTAAACTAATTGATTTAGTAAAACTAGTCCAATGAAGTCAATTAACTAAATTATTAAGTACACATTACTTAATTAATTTGTTCATATTAATCAACTACTTTTTATGAGTTCAAATAGTTTAATAATTTATATGGAGTCCAAATCAATAATAATCAAGGATAATAATTGTTAATTTAATCACACTAATTTAATTAGTCCACTAATTCAATAATTTATTTATTAAGTCCAAATATAGTCATTCATTTATGCTAGCTATCCCAACTTTATTTTCTTTTCCTTATTTTATTCCAAACCTCATTTTAGTCCAGAATATTATTTCCAATCTTAGTTATGTTTTTTATTTCACCATTATTATTTAATTTTTTTTATTTAATTACTTAACTAGTTTTATATAGCCCAATTAAATTAAATAGCTCAAGAATCGACTTTATAAATTTATAACCGTCCATGACTATATTTTGGGTCTATATTTGACCTAGGTTGTCCAGATATTTATTTTAGAATTATTTTCCTAATTTATTCATTTAATCTCATATATCTATTAACCGGTTTAATTACAATTAAATATACTAATCATAATTTTTATTAAATATAAATGGTCCCAAATGTCCTAGTTAGTCATATATTTAATCTAGTTTACTCCAATAATTGTTTCATAATTTATTTCATCATTTAGTTAATTATTTACTAAATATGTACAAATTGGCCCAATTATAATTAAATCAATTAAAAATAGTTAAAAATATTATTTTTCAATTCTGGTTGGTCCGAATATGTATATTTATACTAGGTATTTAATTTATATTTTTCCGGATTTTATTTATTTCATTTACTGTTTTATTGTTAATTTTTATTGAAAATGGGCCGAACCGGCCCAAACACGCGACCCGGCCCAAGAAGACTGGGTTATCTTCTTCCCAGCTCTTCTCCAGGTCGCGATTCCGGCGATCGGAATTAGGAAAATTTCGGCGAGCGATAACTTTACTTACATGTAACGGTTTTCGACGATTCAAGTTGCAAAATGATCCTCACGTCGATACGAAGCTCCGCCACCCCTATCTACAGCCAAATGTCCGCTTTTGCAGAAGACCCGTTTGCACGGCTTGACACTCCGGCGACGTCTAAGCAACTCCGGTGACTATGAATCGGTCTGGAATTTATTGGGAAGTATTACGGCGAAGACCTCTCACGACCCTCCTCTATCGGTTTTACGAAGTTTGATACGTAAAATAATATAGATATAAATTTTCCGGCGAGATTATGTATATATATGCATATGTATATATCGCTTCTATCTCTCCAATTTGCAGTGTTTGGGATGGCTAAGAGGGTGTATTTATACGTCTAGATGGTCCTTATGGTTTATTTTATTTATTTTATAATTGTATGAATAATAATAATAATAATAATAATAATAATATTAATAATAATAATAATAATAATAATAATAATAATAATAATAATAAAAATGTCTATGATAGGTTGGTAGTTGATGAACATGGCATGTGTATTGCTTCATGATTTGATTCCCATTTATATTGATGTTTTATTTTATTTTATTTTATTTTATTTTATTTTTTATTTTAATTTTTACATATAAGTATATATAATTATATATGTAAATATATGTACATAATGTATATACATTATTTGGTAGGTGATCCTAGCATGTACCATTGTTTTATGATCTGATATTTTCATTTATTAATTTGATGCTATTATTAGTAATTTTTAATATTCTTACTATTTTATTTATTTATTTATTTATTCCGTCATCTATATTTTATCTGATTTATTTCCATTTTATTTTTATTTTATTTTTCCGATGGCACATAAGTGTTTAATTCTATTGCATGTAGTGTGCATATATTTTTATACACAAAGTATAATACAAAATATTTTGATATTACTTTCATTTGATTTATCAGATATAACTTATCTGATTTATTTATTTATTTTTATTTCAAATTTTCAAGGTATCACACATATGCCCCCGTGAAACGGCTGAGGGAGGAACCCATTACATTCACCAACGCTGATCTCCCCCCGGCTGCCTCGCCTCATAGGGATGCCCTGGTAGTCCAAAGTGAGATCAATGACACCATCATCCACAGAACTTACGTTGATACAGGTAGCTCCGTCAACGTAATGTACCTCTGCACTTTCAAGGAGCTACACCTGGAGAGGGAGTCCATTCGGCCTATCAAGACCCCTCTGTCCAGATTCACCGGAGACACCATTGATTCCGAGGGGGTAATAACCCTCCCGGTACTCATCGGCGACGGGCTCCATAGAGCCAGGCTCGAGGTGGAGTTCGTCGTCGTCAACATTGACTGCGCCCACAACATCATCCTCGACCGGACTGCCCTTAAGGATTTAGAGGCCATCATCTCCATGAGGCACATGTGTCTCAAATTCCCCGCTGAAGGAGGTGTCGGGTACTCAAGGGGGAACCAAAAACTGGCCTGCGCCTGCTACCTTCAAATCACAAAGAAGCTTAGTAAAACGGAGTTCCGGGTAGACACCATCACCGGAACCGTGGAGGAAGACGAGAAGAGGCTGAGGGCAGAACCAGACGAGGAGGTAGAAGACTTCACGCTCGATCCCGCCAAGCCGGATAGAGTCGTGAAGATTGGATCCAAGCTCCCTGAAGATTTAAAGACCGGCATCATGGATGCCCTCCGCGCCTACTCCGTTGTTTTTGCATGGGGGGCGGAGGACATGCTAGGGATAAGCCGAATGGTCATCACTCACCGCTTGTCGGTGGACCCTTCGTCCAAACCCATACAACAGAGAAGAAGGCCCCTCTCGGCCGAGAGGAGGGATTTTGTAAAGAAGGAAGTCACCATGCTCCTCTCCATCAAACATATCAAGGAGGTGAAATACCCCTCATGGCTGGCTAACGTGGTCCTCGCACAGAAGCTGCCCATCTTCCGCATGTGTGTGGACTACACTGACTTGAATAAGGCGTGCCCAATGGACTCTTTCCCTCTACCAAACATTGATCAGCTGGTAGATGAAACCGCGGGATGCGAAATCATGTCGTTCCTCGACGCCTTCCGCGGGTACCATCAAATCTATATGCATGAAGAGGATGCCGAAAAAACAGCCTTCATGACACCCGAAGGCTTCTTTTGCTATCTTGTGATGGCCTTCGGCCTCAAGAATTCAGGCGCCACCTACACTCGTACGGTGGCCAGTCTTTCAAGCAGTCTAAGGACGCACCATGGAGGCCTATGTTGACGATATGATCGTCAAGAGTAAGAAATCAAACACCCACACCGAGGACCTCCGGGAGATATTCGCCATCATGCAGAAATTCAACCTTCGGTTGAATCCAAAGAAGTGTACCTTCGGCGTGCAAGGAGGGAAGTTTCTTGGTTACATGGTTAGCCGAAGGGGTATTGAGGCCAACCCTGAAAAAATTCAAGCCATCATCAACATGGAGCCCCCACGCAACGTGAAAGAGGTTCAGAGATTGACTGGTCACCTAGCGGCCCTCAACCGTTTTCTCTCCAAATCAGCAAAAAAGGCCCTCCTCTTCTTCCAAATCATGAGGAAGACAGCAGGCTTCCAATGGACAACTGAGTGTCAAGGGGCCTTCGACGAGCTCAAAAAGTACCTCTCTTCTCCTCCTGTGCTCTCTAAGCCCAAAGTAGGAGAGACCTTATATCTATACCTTGGCGTCAGCCCCGCAGCTTTCAGCTCAGTACTCATCCGGGAGGAAGATGGCGTCCAACATGCCATCTTCTATGTTAGCAAGACCCTCAGGAAAGCAGAGCTCAGATATTCCCCTGTGGAGAAGACGGTGCTAGCCATCGTCTGGACCCTCAAGAAATTAAGCCACTACTTCCAAGCTCATCCGGTCCAAGTGCTCACACATCAACCCCTCGCCGCCCTCATGAGGAGCCCCACCAGCTCCTCCAGAATGGTAAAATGGGCTATCTTCCTCAGCCAGTACAACATAGACATCCGTCCGAGACCTGCCATCAAGGGCCAAGCCCTGGCAGATTTCGTCACAGAATGCACCGCGAGATCAGCGGTGAATGAGGAGCCTTCAGCCCCTCTAGACGAGTGGTGGACCCTCTATACCGACGGCTCCTCGGACACCAAGGCATGCGGTGGGGAGTAGTTCTCATAACACCCGAAGGCTTCCACGCCTATTATGCCATCCGCTTCTCCTTCAAAGTGTCCAACAACGAAGCCGAATATGAGGCCCTCCTTTGTGGCCTTGGGATGGCAGCAAATATGAAGGCCATAATGATCCACGTCAAGTGTGACTCAAAGCTTGTCGTGGGCCAAATCTCCGGAGAGTATGAGGCCAAAGAAGGGAGGATGAAACAATACAAGGAGGCGGCTAAGAAATTGCTTAAGGTATTTGAGGCACACTCTCTCACCCAAATACCGAGGGCTCAAAACTCTGAGGCCGATATTTTATCAAAGCTTTCGGCCGAGTTCCCGGAACACCTCTCTAAGATTGAAAGAATCGAGGAGCTCAGCCTCTCGAGCATACATGCGAGCCCCATCATGGATATACATCTGAGGCCGGAGGACTGGATCTCCGACATCACCACCTTCATCACCACAGGGCAACTTCCCGAGGACGAAGCCCGCGCCAAACTAGCAAAACTGAGGGCTCCCAGCTACACCCTCGAGAATGGAAGGCTTTACAAAAGATCTTACAATGGTACCCTCTTTCGGTGCCTTCATCAGGATGAAACCGAAGTTGCAATGGAGGAAGTGCACAGTGGCACTTGCTCAGCTCATCAGGGACCCTTCTCCATGTCCCGAAGGCTCATAGTCCAAGGTTACTTCTGGCCCACCATGGCCCGTGATTGTGCAAATCTTGCCCGAAGGTGGACCGCTTGTCAGCACTTTCAGAAGGCCCCCGACAGGCCAACAATCAACTATGCCCCCATCAGCACTGCTATACCCTTCTCCAGATAAATCATTGTTGCCATTGACTACTTCACCAAGCTGGTAGAGGCCGAACCCCTCGCTATCACCGAGGCAAGGTGTCGCCACTTCGTCCTCAAGAACATTCTCACAAGGTTTGGCGTCCCCCAGCAAATCATCTCTGACAACGGGACTCAATTTGAGGCAGCCCCCTTCGGTGCCCTCCTAGAGGCATGGGGAATCAAACACACATTCTCTTCGGTTGCCTACCCTCAAGGCAACAGACAGGTGGAGAACGCCAACCGAACTTTGCTTGAAGGCCTAAAAAAGAAGCTTGAAGCCGAAGGGGGAGGCTAGGTAGAAGAACTCCACAACTTTCTTTGGGCCTATCGAACTACCCCTAGGCGAGCAACAGGCGAAACACCCTTCTCCCTATGTTACGGGTTTGAGGCGAAGGCCCCTACGGAGGTAACTCTGCCTACCCGAAGGGTAGATCAATATGACCCTGAGGTCAACGACGCCAACATGGCCCTCGACCTTGACCTCATCTCAGAACGCCGAGAGCAAGCGTTCATTAAGGCTGAAAACTATAGGCGTCAAGTCAAAGGCTACATCGACGCGAAGATCCGTTCCCGAGAATTCCATGTGGGGGACTACGTCCTTCGAAGAAGGGAGGCTAGTCAACCAACCGAAGGTGGTAAAATGGCACCCAAATTTGAGGGTCCATACATCATTGCAGCCGTCATCAAACCCGGGACGTACAAACTCAAACGCCCCAATGGAAACGAGGTCCCTCGACATTGGAATGTACACCATCTAGTTAAATTTTATCAGTAATGTTGGAGCGGCCAAGCCCTCATAACTAATGAATGTATTATCCTACGGCCCAAGGCCCCCCAATTTTTGAAGAATGAAGATATGTTGAAGACACCAAGCACAAAGCACAAAGCACAGCACACATGAGCGGCAAAGCCCTCATGCAAGCTCTTGGCCTAAGGCCTTATCACAAGACCCCCCGGCACCAAGTGTCGAGGGTGGACCATCACACCATCTCCGACAACAAAAAATAAAATAAAAAAATAAATAAAACACCAAGTGTTTTTAAGGAAGACCCCTCGGTACCAAGTGTCGGGGGTACTGTATGCAAAAATAACACCAAGTGTTACAAATAAAGTCGTACCCCTCGAGGATGCAATCATACCGAGGGCCCCACCTATCGGTGCCTAAGGTACCAAGTACCACGGTCTTTTGCAACTAATATGCAAATAAAACCCTTCCCTTAAACGCTTTATGCACCATTACCCCAAGGGAATGGCAGGCAACTAATATGCCTCACGATTCGACTTGGAAAAACGAAACGCTCCCCGCGCCATTACCCCAAGGGAATGGCAGGCAACAGACTATGTCTCGTGCTGAGGGGACGACTTTCAAAACTGAGGCACTTCCCGTGCCATTCCCTACGGGGAGGTAGGCAACGGACTATGTCTCGTGCCAAGGAAACGACCCTCGATCCCCTCGGAACCCAGAAGGTTAACCCCGAGGGGGGAGCCAATGGTGTATACTATTGCCTCCCAATAGACCAAGCCTTACCAAGAAACCAAGTTTCTTGAAGCCTTCTCTTCACCATATTCCCCCCCCCCCCCCCCCCCCCCCCCAAAAAAAAAGGGTGAAGGGGAGTAGACTCAAAGAGAAATCAATGAGTACAAACTCCAAAAATGTGCACCTTACGGCAGCCAACTTGAATTATCATTACGAAGCAAAAAGATCATACCGAGGGCTCCCATGGGGACACCACTGATATCCGGAAGCTACTAATTTCAGAAGCCACCCTTGGCGATGGCCCCCATCCCGAAGGCCACTATTCAACAAACGTTACCAAAATGTGGCTAAGTCCACAATCTGGTTGCCCCCGACATCAAATGGCATCGAAGGCTCCAAACCCACACAAGGGTTAAAATTCCTAAGTCCAAGCAACAATTGCCCCCGGCATTTCAAGGCAACACTGAGGGAATACTCCAAAGCATCGCCCGAGAGCATCTGTCTTTATCATACTATGGTTGGACTACAAAATTCCTAAGTCCACACTTTGGGACCTACAAAATCCGAAGGCTCATATGCTACCCAAGGAGCGAAGGCATCTATTACACATTACCGGAGGCCAGTACTCACAAGTCAAAGGAAATTATTCCATGTCCACAAAATTGGGTGCCCCCGGGATCACCATCCTTTGCCGAGGGAGATCTTACCTACAAATGCTACAATCCAGAAGGTCCCATTTACCGAAGGCCTAGTAACAAGCAACACTTAGGAAAAATTTCTAAGTCCTAAATGCTTGGCCCTCTGTCAAATTATCATGCAATCCAGGGGGGTCTAATAAACGAAGGCCACGTGATGCACATCACTTGGGAAAACTTTCTAAGTCCTAAAAACATTGGCCCTCGATCAACACAACAGACAATCGAAGGCTCAGTGGTAAAACTACAATTGAAAAAAAAAAAGAAAAATGTATGTCCTAAAACCTAGGCCTTCGGTCAGCTCGTGACTAAATGGAGACACGAGCTGAGGGCACAGCAGTGACCATTACTTAGAAATTTTTCTAAGTCCTGAACTATTAGCTCCCGGCCATCAATGGAGGAGGGCTCACAACTTACACAACACAAGGCACACGAAAGAAGATATCCACTGAGGGCAAAAGTTGTGAGCAACACTTGGGAAAATTTTGAGCCCTCAGTCAACTCATGGCAGCTACACAAGTTTAGAAGGAAGCATCAACCGAGGGCCTAGAGCTGAACAGACACTTAGAAAAAATTTCTAAGTCCTAAATGACTGACAACTCAAACATCAAAATACGAAGGCATTCATTCACAAGACAAATACGAAGGCACTCATTTCACAAGAACAAAAAACGAAGGCATTCATTAACAAAAAGGGAAAGTGGATTGTTATACATGAAGACCGAAGCTGAAAGGTCATACATATTCATTACAAGGATTGTTCAAAATTATGCAAGAACATTAAGGGTTATCTACAGTTCCGACAGTGCCCCCTTCAACAGCTTTAGAAACAACCTCTCCGGCAGCATCCTCCTCAGCTCCACCTTCGTCAGACCCCCCCCCCCATCATCACTGAATCTTCAATCACTAGCCTCTCTTCGCCAGGGGGGAGGGGAACTCTCACATCTGGCTGCAGGGGGAGACCATACACCGCCGGGTCAAATTGCTCAAGGGGGATGTCGACGTGCCTGGCGAGCCTCCGGTAAATCAGATGCTGGGTGAAAAATTCACCTCCTTGATAAAAAGAATCGCCCCTCTCGGCTAGCCACATCTTTTCGGGGCCTTCGACCCAAGCATAAACGCTTTTCTCCACCACTGAGGAAACCCAATCCTTCCTCCCCTCAGGGGGCCGTCGACACGGTCGCGGCTGGAGGCTAAGAAGAGGATTGCTCCTCGATAATCACCAAGGGGGCATCCCCCGCCTTCTTCTGCTTCTTAGCCGGAGGGCTCACCCCTTTCCCGGTCTTCTTTTTCTTCATGGCCACATCAGACTGAGACCCCCCGGCCTCATCCACGGTTGCGACATCTGCAGAATGCTTCACCACATCCTTTTGGAAAAAGACATCAACATGCTGCTGGCCCGAACGATCCTTCTTCTTGCCCTGTGTCTTCCCCTTCTTCTTCTTCAAAGCGAAGAGAGCGTTTGCGTCCATGTTGGTACCTGCAAGACAACACAAGTAAATAAGGCAGAGGGGTCAGGACAAAAGAAAAATAAAAGTTACAAAAATTCTAAGTGCCAAAAATGGAGCCCCCGGGAACTACCTCATGTGCTCTCGATGGCTCGCTCTAGAATGGGGTACTTCTCATCCGTTTCCCCCAGGATGCGATAACACCGGAAGCCAAGGAGGTACAGATCATCCTCGAGGGTCATCTCCTGAAATAATTCCTCAGCACCCTCGGGAACGGGTTATCCACCATCTTGATATAGCAGAAGCGATCCCTCAGCCTTTGTGAGACGAGGGCACATCGTCAAACAGCCTCCATGGAGCGAGCTACTGCAGGTTCACGAACCACTCGGAATTAGCATGACCCCCCAGTAGATGTTGAAACTTTGGAAAAATAAATCCAAACTAGGAGTGGCCCCCCGGGACTTGCAGAGGTTCAGGAAACCGACGATATAGGAATGGCTATTCGAGGTAAGTTGGCAGGGGGCTAGGCCAACGTACCTGAGGTACTCCAGACGGAAGGGGTGCAATGGGAACTAGAGGCCCATTGAGCCAGAGAGGATGTGCACAGCAAAGCACCCCTCAGGCGCCCGGGACAGCACATCATCAGGCCCTGGTTATACCACCATCGCCGAAGGCCCTACGTGCAGTTGTGTAACGTAGCATTCGGTCGGGTCAGCTCTAGAGTTTATCTCCAAGGTGGCATTATTCAGCCAAAAATACCCCTCGGGAATCCCCACAGGTGTCCCCTGGTCGACAGCGCCCCCTTTCTTCTTGGGGCCCCCCATCTTCTTCTTGTTCTTCTTCCCGGGGGCCACTCTGAGCGGCGTCGGTTTAAGGGGCCGGGAGGTGCTGGCTTCTCCAGCATTACGTGCGGGGAGGATGGCGACGGTGACCTTTTGCCTCTCCTTCTCCTCTTCCTCCTCCGCAGTCTGAACGGCGAGGGCCAGCTCCTCGTTCTCATTCACCTGCTCAAATTCTTCGGCCTCGGCTTTGGCAACGAGGTCCCTCTGTTAGTCCCTTTTTCTTTAACAGCAATGAATAATCGATCTAACAAAGGAAGATTAAACGTAAAGATGAACACAGAATGAATCACCGTAAAACCTTCTTTGATAAACCGTGGAACGTACAGCAGAATGATATAAGCGTAAGGCTATGAATAATAAGTACGACGTTCAACCTTTTCCTAAACCTCGGCTCCCTATTTATAGGCGAGGTTTAGGTTAGGCGTTCCAGGCTTTTGGCCTGTTTAAATGGGCCTAACACTTGGCCTGATTTCTATCTAATTTATGCACTATTTAAATACAAGGATTAAATATAAAGCTAATCTATGACCAACTTGATTCACAATTAAATATCTCCAACAATCTCCCCCTTTGTGATCAAGTGTCATTCTCTTATTGCTTCTGTGATTTGAAGTAGTGCTTCCTTAATCCAAGTGCATGTTCATATTGTCTTAGCATATTTCTCTTTTCGAGGCGATCGTCAATGGCCTTTAAAATTGCCTCTACAGTAGAGTGTTCCTTTTGAACATAAGACGATGCCTCTTGAAGATTTTCTTCCAGCTTTGCCTTCATCTGTAGAATCTGCTCTCTGATTATCTTCAGTGTTCCGTCGCAGTATTTCTCGATTTCACTGACTACCATTAGGCGCTTTTCGTTCTTGTGGTTCAGATAGGTGACTGCTGGCGGTTTGAAGAAGATGTGGTATGTTGGGAAATCTTCAAGTTCTGGACCATACAGTTTTGGCTTTGTCAGATTTGTCTTCTTCAGATTGCATTCAATAGCCATCTGTAGGTCATGTGAAGAGTGTACTCGGATCTGTCTAAGCATGAATCTCTTGATCGCTGCGAGGCCTTCGCTGTATACTATGTTTTGCCTGACTGGAAGGTATCTGTAAGCCATGAGCATTTGGTAGATGTCATCCGGTTTCAGCATGATGAAGTCGTTCTCTTGACAAGTGAATTCGCTCCCATCGGTGCGTTGAAGTCTGAAAGTGTAGAATGTTACTCCATGATAGTCTTCAGCTTTCACTTGTAGAATTTGATGAATCGGGAGAATATTCGACTTCAGATCTTGTTCCATCAGTTCTCTCTGTGTACCGGTTGACCTTTGCAGCAACATATGCAGATGACCTCCAGCCTGTTTTCTTTTCAAGTGTGTAAGGCCTCTTAGCTTCAGTTCGTTCAGTGGCTTGACTTTGTCTGGTCTACGCCAGATATGCTCTCTGATTTCTTCTTGGAAGGGGGCTTTGATTCGAACGTTGTCCCAGGGTTTCTCTGTCTTGGGAAGTCTTCCCGCTGATTGTCTTACGACTGATTCAAGAGCTTTCTAGGATTCCTTGTAGTTCTCCCCTTCCTTGCGTTCATCGTCCTCGAGCCTAATGATATCTTCAGAGCATTTGTTAATAAGCTCTCGTAGCCACCAGTTTCTTTGCATGTCCTCTTGCTCGGCTTCAACCCGGAGATCATCCCATTCTGTCCATTTTCTCGGCCATTTGTCGTATATCACCGCCTCTTCCAGTGCATCATGGATGTCTTTGCCTGGGGAGATATATGGAGTTCTTTGTTTAGGCGGTGATTGTTCCTGTGTAGCACTACCGGGTTCACTAGGATTGCCCGTTGACATCAGCTTAGAACTAGGTTCCAACTGATGGCCTGATGGAGAAGATGTACCAGTGGTATCATCATCAGGACTTCCATCCCCTCCTCGGTTGGTATCTCTAGGAGATACGCCTCGGAATGTTATTTCTAGCTCGACCACGCTAGAGAGTTTGGCTGTGGATGGTGGCTGTTGGTTTGTTGAGGTTTCAGGTTGAATTGGCTGTGGAGTTTGGCTTGGAAGAGTAGTTTGCTCAAGTGATCGAGGTCGCTTGTTCTCCCCCTCATGAGGATCCGAATCATCGGGGTCCTCATGGGAACGTTTGCGACCACGAAGACTCTCCTTGCAAGTACTCTTGGTTTCGGGTGAGGAAAGAAGAGCTTCTAGTATGGCTTGCTGATGAAGAGTGAGGTCGTCTTCTGGGGTATTCAAGAGGTTATTCAGCAAAGCCGAAGCTAGGGTGTCAAAGGATAGGGAGGAGAGATCGATGGAGGGTGTGGTCGGGTGTGGGGAGAATACTGGTTCTGTATTCTGGGTTCCCCGAGAAATAGAAGGGATAGGAATTTGGTTGATGGATTGGTGGGATAGAGGGGTGGAGGATATGGGTTGTGTATGGGAGATGAACGGTTCAGGGGAAGGTTGGGGTGGTGTCTGTTCAGACCAAACCGTTTGGGTGGTCCTAAATTCCTGTGCTAGAGCGGTCATTGCATCTTGCACCCATGGTTTAATGGTGGAATCTAGGAAGCGATTTAGTAGAACGTTTACGTCTTCAAAGGTAGGGTGACCAGTTACGGGGGTTGTAACTGTTGACACAGCATCAGTGAAGATTGCTGATGTGTGGCCTGCATTTAATGATGGAATCATTATGGGCGTAGCAGGGCTTCCAACCGTCATAGCTTGCGCTCTGGTTGTTGCGTTCAGGGTGAGTGCACCTGTATGTGCTGTGAATAGTGTAGGTGTCCTAGAAAAGGAAGAAAATGTGGGAAATGTGACACCTAGACTCGATGTGAGTGAAGAAGGGGTTTTGACCTCGGGAGATAGGTCAATTGTATGCTCAACTGATTCAGAAGGAACCAGCGAGGGGGTTGAGTCCCGTTCTTTTGAAACAATAACCTTTTGAGAGGCAATTGAGTGGCTGGGAGAGGGCTGTGCATGCGCAGTTGAGCCAGATGCTGCGACTTCTACTCGGGAACCGAAAAGATCGGCTCCTGTGCTTAGGGATTCGGGTCGGCTTATCTGGATAAAGGAGTCGCAGCCCGCAAAGATGTGTTCATCTGCCTTATCAAACAGACTCTTTTTCGCTCGGGGCTGGGGCTTGGCCTTAGCAACCTTGTCATTTTTGACCTTAGCCCTGGTTTCTCGGATGACAACTTCTTCCTGGTTGATTGATGTCTTGATGGAGTGAGCTGCCTCGTCGTAATCATCCTTTGAGCAATTAGTCTCGCTCGGATCAGCTCTTGATTTAGCTGTTTCTTTTATGGTGAAGACTTGAGGTCTGCGAGCTATGATTGGTGCTGCGTCTTCAGCAGTAATCCTTCTCTTCTTTGGAGATTCGACGGGCAGCTTCCCTTTTCTGATCAGTGCATATGTGAGCTCCACATCATCACTATCGTTGTCATCATCGTCATCATCCGAGTCCGATTTTTCACTCTCCGTGCCCACACTCTCGGAAGCCTTGTCGTCAGTGTTTGTTTGGGCTCCACTAGACGATTCACTAGCCGTTTCCTCAGCGTCTTCTTCGGTGCCCTCAGCCGCCTGACTCGTCTCTAGAGAGTCGTCAGACTTCCCTTCATTGGGCAAACCGGCCACTGGTTTCTGTGGCTTTTGGGCTCTCTTAGTACCCTTACCAACACTCGGCTTTGTCCCTTGGGTAGGTCCAGCTGGGTTTTGCTGAACCATAGGGACGGTCTTCTCGGTGGCTTCTTTGTATTGTTGGACTGCTGGATTTGAAGATTTTACCAGCTGTAGCAGAAATCCAGGTATCTTCAGACCATAGGAAGGATTCTTGTCTGCTTTGAAGTACTGTAGCTTCGGTGTTGTGAAGTGTGGATCGGAGCTGCGTTTTGGGATTGTTGAATGCTCTGCCATGAGGTCGTTGATGATCAACCCAAGCCACCTAGCGTACGGAATGGTACCTGGCCTATTCTTTTCTTTGGCCTTGACCAGGTCCATTAGCTCTGAGAAGAAGAGCTGTGCCATGTCGTAGTTCTTGTTGAAGGCAATGCCATGGAAGATGAGCAGGATCTGCTTGTTGCATTTGTCATATCCGGCATGCTTCGGCGACAGGCACTTGTTCACCAGCCCGAAAAGATTTTTCCATGGGTGACGGAGATATGCACCGTTGAAATTTGACAGTTGTGGCAGTAGTGATGTGTAGCCAAGGGATGCCACGTCTTTGAGCAGATCGGGGATGGTTGGCAGTGCATCATACGTATCGTGAACTGGCAGCGCTAGAGTAGTCCGTAGAGTGGATGGTGTCAGAATCACCCGCATGCCGTTCAACTTGGTCTTGATCTTGGAACGATCTTTCAATGAATCCGTGTGCATGTGCCCCCAGAACTGTTGTAGGTATATCTCTGGCACTGGTTTGGCGTTGTGAAGTGCAGGCCAGAGATAGTGACCTTTCATTATGGCCGGAATGATTGGATTCTGGCACTTGAAGACTGCCAGGTCAAGCTGGAAATTGTTGTCCAGCACCTTGATCCATTTCCCTTTGGAGTAGATGGCATCATCGATCTGTGCTGTAGTGTTTCCTGTCATTTTAAACTGTAGAAGCAGGGGGTCAGCATATGAAATTCAACAGTTTGATTTGATTGAAAGAGTTTGATTTATTTGTCAGATAAGTTTATGCAGGTGGAGTTTTGAAAAAAAAATTCTAAGTCCAAATCTCGAAATCTGAATCTCGAGATTATGATTTCGAGATCCAAATCTCGAGATCTTGATTTCGAGATTCAAATCTCGAGATCTTGATTTCGAGATTCAAATCTCGAGATCAAGATGTCGAGATGCAGATCTCGAGATCTTGATTTCGAGATTCAAATCTCGAGATCTTGATTTCGAGATTCAAATCTCGAGATCAAGATGTCGAGATGCAGATCTCGAGATCTTGATTTCGAGATTCAAATCTCGAGATCAAGATGTCGAGATGAAGATCTCGAGATCTCGATTTCGAGATTCAAATCTCGAGATCAAGATGTCGAGATGAAGATCTCGAGATCTCGATTTCGAGATTCAAATCTCGAGATCAAGATGTCGAGATGAAGATCTCGAGATCTCGATTTCGAGATTCAAATCTCGAGATCAAGATGTCGAGATGCCCATCTCGAGATCTTGATTTCGAGAATATGAACCGACGATTTCGAAGAGATTTAAACCACCTGCAAAAACGAAAAGCAGAAGATACGAAAACAATATACAATATGATTTCGACCTGAAATTAAACTTAAACCCTTTTTCTCTTTTTTTTTTATTTTGAGAAATTTCGAACGTTTTTGCGAGAACGATATTCCAATTTCGAACGATGTTGATGGATTGCGATTTCGAAAAGTGAACTACCTTCGTAAGGGTAGTCGAGAAGAAGAAACGGGAGTAGAAAAAGCTAAGGAATTTTTTGGGGAAGACGAGGGAGTTCGGGAGCTCTGTCTGTCTTGTTTGCGAAAAAAAGAGAATGGGTAGTGAAGAGTTTGTCGCGAAGCTTATATACGCGAGAAGATTTGGCCCTTTTTCGAAATATCAGTTTAAAAAGTTTGAGGCCCAATACTCAGTGAAAAAAATAGAGCTCCCCTTTAAATAGTGAAAATTAGCTCCCCCTCAAACAGTGAAAATTTTCTCCCCCTCCAAAAATGCAACGAACAATATGTACAGATGCAACGCACACACACTATTTTTGTTCTTTTTGATTTTTCACCCACTCAACACATGCAACGCACACACACTATGTTTTGTTATTTTTCTGGTTTTCTCCCCCTCAACTCATGCAACGCACACACACTATTTACAAATCCCACACACACACACTTTTTACAAGTCCCACACACACACACTTTTTAGATCAGTGGAGACATTATTAAACGGGCTCGAGGTTCAACATGCCCAACTTAGATACTAGGAACTGGAATCGTTTTTCATCCAATGCCTTAGTGAACAGGTCAGCCAGTTGAAGCTCTGAGCTTACAAAATACATGTCAATGTCTCCTTTCTCCACATGATCCTTGATGAAATGATAGCACAGGTCGATGTGTTTGGTGCGGGAGTGATGAACCGGGTTGCTGGTGATGGCTATGGCGCTTTGAGAGTCACTGTAGATCGGGATATGGCGGAGTGTGTAACCGTAGTCCTTTAGCTGGGTCTTCATCCATAATATTTGTGAACAACAGCTAGCAGCTGCGACGTATTCTGCCTCGGCCGTAGATGTTGACACACAGTTTTGTTTCTTGGAAGACCAGCAGACTAACTTATCGCCCAAGAATTGGACAGCTCCCGATGTACTTTTGCGGTCCATCCGGCAACCAGCAAAGTCAGCATCCGAATATCCGACTAGGTCAAAACCTGAGTGCTTGGGATACCAAAGGCCTAGATTCACAGTCCCTTTGAGATATCTCAGAATTCTTCGAACAGCGGTCAGATGGGATTCCTTCGGATTTGCCTGAAAGCGTGCACATAAGCATGTGGAGAAGACAATGTCAGGCCTGCTTGATGTGAGATAAAGCAAAGATCCAATGATGGCCCTGTAGTTTGTAGCATCAACTGGCTTCCCGGAGGGATCTGAGTCCAGTTTGTTGTTGGGGGACATAGGGGTAGTCATGGAGGATTTGCCATCAATGTTGAATCTCTTAAGCATTTCCAGAATGTACTTAGACTGATTGATGAAGATGCCGTCAGAGAGTTGTCTTAGTTGCAGGCCTAGAAAGAAATTCAATTCGCCCATCATGCTCATTTCGAACTTGGTTTTCATCAGTTTCTCAAAGTGTTTGCACAGGCGTGGATTTGAGGAGGCGAAGATAATGTCATCAACATAGATCTGAATCAGGATGATGTCAGACTTCTGTCGCTTGATGAAAAGTGTGGTATCAATCTTCCCTTTTGAGAAACCTGAATCAACCAGAAATTCGGTTAAGGCATAATACCAAGCTCTTGGTGCCTGTTTTAACCCATACAGAGCTTTCTTTAGCTTGTACACATGGTCGGGATATCTGGGATCTACGAATCCTTCGGGCTGAGCGACATAGACTTCTTCTTCCAAGACTCCATTCAGAAAGGCAGTCTTGACGTCCATTTGAAAGACAGTAAAGTTCTTGTGGGCCGCGTACGCAAGAAAAAGGCGGATTGCTTCAATTCTTGCTATGGGTGCAAATGTTTCATCATAGTCTATGCCCTCTTGCTGATTATATCCTTTAGCGACCAGTCGTGCCTTGTTCCGTATCACTATGCCTTCTTCGTCCTTCTTGTTCTTGAACACCCATTTTGTGCCAATGATGGTTTTCTGAGGGGGTTTAGGCACGAGTGTCCATACATCTAGTCTGTCAAATTGATTGAGCTCATCTTTCATGGCAATCACCCAATCTGGATCAGCGAGTGCCTCTGAGACTTTGGACGGTTCATTCTTGCTTAGAAAGCATGCATAGTGACATTCATTTGTTGTTGCTGATCGTGTTCGCACACCTTGACTTGGATCACCTATTATTTGTTCAACAGGATGTGCTCTCGTCCACTTCCTCTCATGAGCTAGAGGAGTTGGAGTTATTATTGGTTGATCTGAGTCCTTATATGAGTTTGAAGGCTTTGGGGCATCTGTGGTGTGTAGTGGAGATGATTCCGGACTTATGGCAAAGCCGTGATCATCCACACCTCTGGGATTGGTTTGAGGGGTTGAGGGTGTGGATGGTACGTCATCTGGTCCTGTGAGGAGCGGAATCTCTGCTGTTGGAGTTGATGTTGACTCTGGAGTGTATGCAGGAGGTGGAGATTGTGAGTTCTCGTAAAAGTTTCTGCAGAGAGAGTCGAGAATCACATCGTCGTGTTCGGTGTTTGGTTCAGCTTTATCAGAAGCTACTGGTACAGCAGTGGATGGATCGGTCTGGAGATGTTCAATAGCAAAGTCTGCCATTTCATAGAATGTAACGTTTACACTCTCGATGACAGTCCGCTTGTCTCTGAGATAGACTCGGTAAGCTTTGGATTGCAGTGAGTAGCCAATGAACACGCCTTCTCTGGCTTTGGGATCCAGCTTACTTCTCTCTGTCCGATCATTGAGTATGAAGCACTTGCAGCCAAAAACCTTGAGGAAAGAAATATCAGGAGTTTTGTTGAATAGTATCTCATATGGAGTCTTGTCGAAGCGCTTGTGGATGAAGGTTCTGTTCTGAGTGAAGCACGCAGTATTGATTGCCTCTGCCCACATGAAGTGAGGCAGTCTAGATTGAATTAACATGGTGCGTGCTGCTTCAACAAGGGTTCTGTTCTTTCTCTCAACAACTCCGTTCTGCTGGGGAGTTTTAGCTGCTGCAAATTGCTGAGTGATACCGAGTGATTCATAGAACTCAGTGAGAGTCTGATTTTTAAACTCGGTACCATTGTCAGTTCTCACAATTCGAACACTGTGCTGTAGCAGTTTCTGGATCGTTCTGATAAAGGTCATAATGTTTTCTGCAGCTTCGTCTTTTGATCGGAGAAATTTCGTCCATGTATACCTAGAGAAGTCATCAACGATCACCAGAGTGTATTTGCGACCATTGATGCTTTGTACTCTCATAGGTCCACACAGATCCATGTGTATTAGCTGCAACTGATGAGTAGATGAAGGTTCAGTTTTTGACTTGTGGGAGCTTCGCGTCATTTTGCCCATTTTGCAGGCACTACAATGATTTTCAGCGGAAGACTTTAGCAGAGGAAGCCCCTTGACAAGTTTCTTGGAGGACAAGGTTGATAGATGGTTGAAGTTCAGATGGGAGAGACGTCTGTGCCATAGGTTGTTTTGTTCAGTTGAAGATTTGGACAGCAGACAGATGGAAGTGGTGGATTGGACGCTTTTCAGATCAATAGTGTACAGATTTGATGTTCTGTAACACGTTAATAATGTATTCCCTGTGCTGTCAAGAACACAGCATTGTTTTGCAAAGAACCTCACTTCCATCCCGTTGTCACAGAATTGTCCAATGCTCAGTAAGTTGTGTTTGAGCCCTTTGACGAATGAAACATCTTTTATTGTGACACTGGCACAGACGACGTCCCCATACCCAAGGATAGGAGATGAGGCGTCATTCCCGAATCTGACATTGCCTCCGTAGTACTTGGTGTAGTTGCTCAAAAGGTGCTTTATTCCGGTCATGTGGGTTGAGCATCCTGAGTCTAAGTGCCACACATGACCGTCCTGCAAAACAATCAAATAAGATTAGGTACCCAACTTGGAGTGGGTCCTTCCTTATTATCAAGAAATACCTTTTTAAAACTTGCTTTGAGCAGTGATCCAAGGTCAGCTGCTCTTTCAACAAAAGATCTATCTTCGATGGGCTTTCCAATTGCCAGATCTGCTTTTGCAGTGTGTCTGGTTTTTGGAGTCCACCTAGCACTTTCCATTTTGGTGGGTCTGATGTTGTGAACCCATCTTTCCATTTTAGTCCTTGTGGGTCTAAGTTTGGGGACCCACCTTTCAGTTGCAGTTATGATGGGTCTTCGATTTGGACCCCACCTATCAGTTTCAGTTATGATGGGTCTATGATTGGGAACCCACCTTTCAGTTGCAGTTATGATGGGTCTACGATTGGGAACCCACCTTTCAGTTTTAGTTTGGATGGGTCTTCGTTTGTGGATCCACCTATTCGATTCAGGTTTGGTAGGTTTTATCTTGGGGACCCACCTTTCAGTTTCAGTTTTGACGGGTCTTATCTTGGGGACCCATCTTTTCGTTTTAGGTTCAGGAGGAGAGTAGACAGGTGCTTTGTGATTGAATGGTTGTTTCTTGAGTTTGGTTTTAAAAATCTCCTCCTTAGAAAGCCGATTAACATGTTTCCTAGAATGAACTTTAAGGGCATATTTCATATCTGGAATACAAAACGTTCCCTTAGAAGTTCCTTTCTTGGTTTCTTTTTCAGGTTTAAGCTTTCTGGAAGGCTTAGATTTAACAACATTCATATCACATTCATAATTATGGGGATCTGGAACAGAATAACCATAAGCAATACTTGTATTATAAATAGAACTTTGTCTAGAAGATGTCTCAGAAATATTCAGCTTGGGACTCAAGACTGAACTGTTAGAAGTTTGCTTTGTAGAGACAGAATTACAATTAACTTTTGAGTAAAATATTGAACTAGATCTAGGACTGGCACTTTTCTCAAAAACTTTCTTTTTGCCTTCTGCGATTTCCTTCCTCTTTTTCCTCCACTCATTCTTCTCTTCTCCTTCCTTATTCACTTCATTCCCTGTAACCAAAGGAGAAGAGAGATGAGTGGACGAACCTTTAAAAGCATTGTTTTTCTCATGTGAGGTGTGTGAGCTGTCAGGCTTGGTCTTAGAAGGGTCTGTTTTAGCATGAAACTGCTCACTCAAATCATTAAATTTTTTAAGAAGTTCCTGCCAGTTACGCTCAAAACCTTTCTTTTCAGTTTCAAATCTTTCTCTCTCGTTATCAAGAGTTTTTTGTAGGTTTTTGAGTTTTTGAGCCATGGGAAAAATACATGGTTCCTCACCAGATTTAGCAATACCAACTCTTGGAGGAGGGTCTAGAGGGTGTCCTATGTGAGGAATATCTTTAGCATAGGGGTCTAGGCATTCACTAAAGCAGGAAGTCGGTTTTTCTTCTGAAAGTTGTTTTTCATTTACAGAGGGATAATCACAAGAAATCGCAGGTTTTGGTTTCTTTCTCTTTTCTTCTTCTGCTTCAGCATAATCTTCATCACTTCGAAAATACATTTTCTCGCCAAACCCTAGTCCCATGTAATCTTTGTTATAGAATTGAAGGCAATTTACTTTCTTAAGATTACGCGGGTTGGTTATGCCCAGACCTGTTTTAGCATTGTAGAATCGGTCATCCTTTTGTTTTTTGTTAAGCAGAAAAACAGTTTGTTCAGATTGACCTCTTCTAGCAGCTAGATCTTCTAGTTCTTTTACTTTATTTAAAAGCGTTCTTCTTTTGTTATGCAAAAAATCGCATTCAGCCTTTGCTGTGCTTTTTTCCCGTTCACTGTCCTCAAATTTCTTAGTTAATTCAGCTATCTTAAGTTCAAAGCTTTCAAAATCTGAAGACACCTTTTTGACTTGATCTTTTGCAATTTCAAGTTGAATACTTAAGGAAGACTTTTGGTCTAGATTCTGTTTCAGAACTCTATGATTATTGTCTAGTCTCTCCTTTAGTTCTTTGATTAGACTGTCCTTTTCAAGTAAGGACTGCAGTTGATTATCTAAAGAAGTATGTGAAGTACTTACAGAGCTTGTTGAGCAGTTGCCTTCGGGGATCGCAGCATCACCCTTTATTTCATCTCCCTCCACTCGTGCCATAAGAGCATAGTTGTCTTCCTCTTCCTCCTCCTCAGAAGAATCTTCTGCCCAGTTCTCATTTTCAGCAATCATGGCAGAGGTTTCTTCTTCTTTCTGCACCATCAGCATTTTCTGCTTATTCCACAGCATCTTCTGCTTGTAGAAGTTAGCATCTTTCTTCTTTGGAAGGCGGCAGTCTTTGATCACATGTCCAGGCTTGCCGCAATTATAGCATTTAGGTGCTTCTTCTGCTGATGATGCCTTCCTAGATGATCCTTGTTCATGATTCTTCTGTTTGTAGTTTGAGGAGGAAGTTCTCAGCCTGTTGGAGGAAGTGTTCTTCTTTGCAAATCTTTTGGCCAGCATTGCCATCTTCTTCTGTAAGTCTGCTAGCTCAGCCTCTAGATCAGATTTGTCATCGTCACTCTCATCATCATCTGATTCAACCACCACCTTCTTCTTTTTCTTCTTTAGTGAAGTGGTTGTCCTTCTAGGCTGAGCATCCATTACAAGAGCTAAGGGGTTTGTGGTGTGATGATCCCCAGCACAGGCAACCTCGTTGACGAATTGCTTCAGATGTTCATAGAGAGTGCAGAGGTCAATTTCGTCCAGATCTATCCGTGATCTGACATCCTTCGCTGTCTTTTCCCAAGCAGGATGCAGGCTGGATAAGAATCTAATATTTAGTTCCAGATTGGACCTGAATACTTTGATCTTTCTGAGTTCATTTACCAGTTGAACAAGTCTGTTGTAAGTCTCATTCAATGGTTCTCCTGATCCTGCTTTGAAGGAGTCATAAGCGATGAGAATTGTAGTCTTCTTTGTTTTGAGGCTGATGTTTGTGCCTTGTAGCAGCTTCTCTATTTCATCCCACATTTCCTTAGCTGTCTGCATGCTATCTATGAGAACATAAACCTCATTTGGTATTGCTTGAAGGAGGTACGTTTTGGCCATAAGATCTCCACGAAGTCTGAGCTTGTCGGCTTCTGTGTATTCAGATGGCACTTTTCTCCTTATTTCTGGAAAAATAGGAGGATTGTTCTCTGGATCTCCACCAACTGAAATTAACAGTTCAGCTGGTCCTTCAAGCAACGATTCGAGCATTGCAGAAGAGTTCTCTTTGTGCTCGAGGAAGTTTAAAAATCTGTTCCTCCACATTTGATATTCTCCCTTCCTGAGGCTAGGAGGGGTACTGCTGTTCCCTTGTGCATTGTATTCTGAACCCATTGCTGTACTAAACTGACCGTTCGAGAAAATTGATCAAAAGATTTTCAGAGGCAGAATCTCGAAAAATCAGATGTCGAGATCTGAATATCGAAATCTCAGATTTCGATAAAGGAGGCCCGGTATCGAGATTTGGGCTCGAGATTAAGGATCTCGAGATTTGGGATCTCGAGATTTCGAATTTCGAGATGCTGATCTCGAGATTTGAAATGTCGAGAAGTTAATCTCTCGAAATCTTAATCTGATGAGTCAAATGTCGAGACCAGATGTCGAAACCTTTTCTCGAAATCAAGATTTCGAAATCCTAGATGTCGAAATCCTCAGTGTCGAAATCTTTCAACCTGTAAAAATCAGATAATCAAAATCTGAAGATAGTTTCCTGTAGAGTTGAATGTCGAGATCTTCTGGTAAAGTTTTCAGCTCGAAAAACGTAGCAGAACCTGTGAAGAAATAGGATATCGAGATGCCTAGCTCGAGATATCTCGAAAACAAAAATTGCGTAAAACACAAACTGAAGTATACCCTTTGATCGCTTTGAAGAGGCGATTCCAAAGGTGTAACTTTTACAATTTTTGAACAAGAAACAAAATTACAGAGCAAAAAATCGACAGAATGAACTACGTTAACAAAAAAAAAACAGAGTATTCTGCAGGAGTTCTTCTGATCGTTCTCGATCGGCTCTGATACCAATTGTTAGGTCCTTTTTCTTTAACAGCAATGAATAATCGATCTAACAAAGGAAGATTAAACGTAAAGATGAACACAGAATGAATCACCGTAAAACCTTCTTTGATAAACCGTGGAACGTACAGCAGAATGATATAAGCGTAAGGCTATGAATAATAAGTACGACGTTCAACCTTTTCCTAAACCTCGGCTCCCTATTTATAGGCGGGTTTAGGTTAGGCGTTCCAGGCTTTTGGCCTGTTTAAATGGGCCTAACACTTGGCCTGGTTTCTATCTAATTTATGCACTATTTAAATACAAGGATTAAATATAAAGTTAATCTATGACCAACTTGATTCACAATTAAATATCTCCAACAATCTCCCCCTTTGTGATCAAGTGTCATTCTCTTATTGCTTCTGTGATTTGAAGTAGTGCTTCCTTAATCCAAGTGCATGTTCATATTGTCTTAGCATATTTCTCTTTTCGAGGCGATCATCAATGGCCTTTAAAATTGCCTCTACAGTAGAGTGTTCCTTTTGAACATAAGACGATGCCTCTTGAAGATTTTCTTCCAGCTTTGCCTTCATCTGTAGAATCTGCTCTCTGATTATCTTCAGTGTTCCGTCGCAGTATTTCTCGATTTCACTGACTACCATTAGGCGCTTTTCGTTCTTGTGGTTCAGATAGGTGACTGCTGGCGGTTTGAAGAAGATGTGGTATGCTGGGAAATCTTCAAGTTCTGGACCATACAGTTTTGGCTTTGTCAGATTTGTCTTCTTCAGATTGCATTCAATAGCCATCTGTAGGTCATGTGAAGAGTGTACTCGGATCTGTCTAAGCATGAATCTCTTGATCGCTGCGAGGCCTTCGCTGTATACTATGTTTTGCCTGACTGGAAGGTATCTGTAAGCCATGAGCATTTGGTAGATGTCATCCGGTTTCAGCATGATGAAGTCGTTCTCTTGACAAGTGAATTCGCTCCCATCGGTGCGTTGAAGTCTGAAAGTGTAGAATGTTACTCCATGATAGTCTTCAGCTTTCACTTGTACCGGTTGACCTTTGCAGTGTGTATTCCATCAGATCTTGTTCCATCAGTTCTCTCTGTGTACCGGTTGACCTTTGCAGCAACATATGCAGATGACCTCCAGCCTGTTTTCTTTTCAAGTGTGTAAGGCCTCTTAGCTTCAGTTCGTTCAGTGGCTTGACTTTGTCTGGTCTACGCCAGATATGCTCTCTGATTTCTTCTTGGAAGGGGGCTTTGATTCGAACGTTGTCCCAGGGTTTCTCTGTCTTGGGAAGTCTTCCCGCTGATTGTCTTACGACTGATTCAAGGGATGGTTTCCGGGTTTGGGCTAAAAAACTGGGCCCTCGATGGAAAAATCATCATTACACGCCTCCTCCTCCGCCAACCGGTGACACCCGCCCGCAGTCAACCAATGGACACACGCCACGTGGACATCACCTCCAACGGCTATATCCCAACGGTCATATTCCAACTGTCATGTCTCGATGGATCTCTTTCACGGACCAAGTTCCCTCCTCTGGAACCTGACGTGCACTTGTCGTGAGATGCACTCAAAATAATTTATCAATACAACACTAATACGTAGTATAGTGAAGTAAGGTTCGTATCCACAGAGAAAGGAATACTTTTCTTTTATATAAATAATAACAAGGGGGATTTTAAGTTTGATTTGATTGAATTTAATTAACACTAAGATAAACGACTTATATGAGTTTAATTTATAGAGATGAGGACTTAGTTTTGCTTTTATCCACTTAATGAAATGTTCGTCGATCCCGGTTATATCTTTAACTATCTTCCTCTCGAATACTCAATCGAGGAGTATATCCAGTTCATCGAGGGTAGTTATTAATAACGAGACGCATTCATTAATAAAACTTACTACCGAGTTAATATAGAACACGCGTCGTATATTAGCCCGATAGTAGCAATAAACTTAAGATGAAAACGATTGAGATTGATAACCTCAACACAAGCGGTTTATTGGTTTAATCAATATAATTAATTCCCCTTAGATTATTAACCATGAGACGCATGCATTAATAATCCAAGTTTTACTACCGTTGAAAGAACCGAATTAATAACAAGCGTATTAATCGATTGATTCTAGTAATAATTAATATATGAAACAAAACTAGTTGATCCTTTAAGTAATGCTCAAAATATTAATATGGAATATGAATAGGAAATAATTAATATTCAAGGAAGAAGATTAAAGAAAATAACTCACAACTTATAAATTCATTAAGCTTCAAAGTAGCAAAACCAAGATGGAAGAGTTTAGCTCCTCATTTGGAGACTAAACAGGAAGAAAATATAAAGAAAGAGCTTGTCTAAACTGATCTAAGAAGTATATGTTAATTGGTGCCTTTTGTGGGAAGGAAAGGGGGGTATTTATAGGCTTTTTAGGCTTGCAGGGTCGTGTACCCGATCGGGCTGTAAGGGCACTAGATCGGGTACTAGGTTGCTTCGCGGAAATATAAAAAACTAGGTTATACCCGATCGGGTATGTCGGCCACCCGATCGGGTATGAACAGTCGATCGTGCCAAAATCTCCCCTGCACGTTGCCTTGTCCCGGATCCGATCCGATTTGATTTTTTAACAAGGTACCTGATCGGGTATAGGTCATACCCGACCGGGTACAACACCAAAAAATCAATCTTCAATTCATCTAGAGATTTTTTTGCACCTTCCTTCCATTTGTGATGTTCACCAATGGTCCCTAGAGTGATCATGGACCTGTTTGAGCTCAGTATAAACCTAATCTAAACAAATTACAAACATTTTTACAAATAAAACTATTACACCAAAAGTGTGTAATTTCCAAGGTAATAATCAATTTAAACTAATAAAAAACTTAAACGTAAGCATGGAAATTACATGAATGTCAACTCCCCCACACTTAGTTTCTTTACTCGACCTCGAGTAAAACCAAATGTTTATACAATGTTCATCAAAAGATCATAAGTTCAAAGATAGTAAGAAATAAGAAACTAAGACCACCAAGTATTGTAAATGAGTTTACAGAACAACATTTCCTTGGGTTTAAGGGTCTTCTATGCTCTTTACTTCTTCTTTTCCTCTTCTCCTTTTCTTCAATAGATGATGTCCTGCAAAAATAAATTTCTCTCATATCTCTCGTTTTGCCTAGGAGCCTTTTCAGGTTTTCATCCTAGCATCTCTTTTCTTTTCCTTTTCTCACCACTCACTCATTATTTTTGTAAGCCCTTCTTGCTTAGATTGCCCTTTTTTTGGGTTTTCAACCTAACTAGCATTTCATTTCTTTTTTTTTTGTTTTTGTTTTTTTTGTGTGTACAACTAGTACAAGAAAGTAATGCTTAGCGTAAGGTAATAAGGAAAAAAACAAAGGGAGTAAACATACCAAGAGATGAATTTCCCTCCCCCACACTTGAAGCATGGCACTATCCCTAGTGCCCGCCTTCGCCGCCATAATAGCCACCTCCAAAGCCGCTCCCATGTACATCATCACCGTCTCCCATAGTAGTGTCCCCACCGTTGTATCCTCCACCGCCGGAACTAGAGCCACCACAATTTCCCCAATCGGAGGGATTATACCAAGAAGGTGCCGGTGGTGGTGAAGTCACAGATGCGAAATCTCCGTGATGGGCTATATATGAGTACATAGGACCATAAGCCCTACGATAGTCCTCTTCATAGCGGTGGAGGTCGGCTTGTCGTAGCTCCTCCATTCTTTGGAAACCCGCCCGTTGCTCCTCTCGAACTTGTGCAAGTTGTTCACCCATGTTCGTGTCGTTGAGGTGCATGGTGTTGAACCCGGCAAGTAGTGCTTGTTGGCCCTCCAATAGTTATTGGAAAAAGTCTTGCGGTGGTGGGTTTTGAGGGGGGTCGGGGATGTGGTGTTGGGCATGTTCATGTTCCTCTTGGTGCTCGGCTTGGTCGGGTTGGTTCGGTTGGGCTTGAAGGTGTGGTGGAATGGCATTAGGAAGCAAATAGTGGGTGATTTCGAAACTTGCCAGTGTATACCTAAGTTTAGGTAGTTCGTCGCAAGGGAGGGGAAAGTATTTGATGGGTTCGGGGTACTTCATGTGCCATTTGTAATGTTGGGTTCCATTGTAGTCCTTGTTTCCCAAAGAGATTAATCCCGCATTGGATAACCAACCAATGTGCATCAATGTATCGGCGTGAATTGGAGCATTGTCCGTATAGCCGAATTTGGACACCAAGTGCATGATTACCCCCCCCCCCCCCCCAACCACAATGTTCCCTGTTTTTATACAAGCTTCCTCTAAATGATCCCACATTAGATTACAAAGGTTATATGCCGTAGGTCTCTGAAAAAGGGCTAGAGTGAGTACGGCCACGTCCCCCATCCGAGTATGGTGATTGTTGGGGCGACCGAGCAAAGAATTACACAAAAACTTTAGGAAAATCCGGAGAAGGGGATGTTGAACGTGACTAATTGAGAGTTTAGACGCGTTAACTTTCATTTCTCCGGTCATTTTTGACCATAGAGTATGAGCATCAAGCGTGCTTTCCGGTATCCCCCTCTCATGGGCCACGGGAATTCCAAAGTGTGCGGCAAACTCACGTCTCGTTATTGAGTATTCGGTGTTGCGCACACGAAACGTGAGTTCATCGGAATTGAAATCCGCCGAGTCCTCTTGTAGAACAAATTTCATGGAGCTTGTTGAAGATCATATAATTGTGAATCAAGTTTGTCATCTATCTTGTAATAGATTAGTTTATTATTATTCCTTGTATTAATTATGTGCATTTATTAGATAGAATATGGGCCAAGTGTTAGGCCCATACAACAGGCTAAAAGCCTTACACGCCTACCTGAGCCTCGCCTATAAAAAGGGAGTCGAGGATTCAGGATTAGGTTAACTTTCGTACTTATTCGTAATAGCCTTAGGACAAATCATTCTGTGTACGAATTCACGGTATATCAAGAAGGGTTTACATTGATTCATCTGTGTTCACCTATTATGTTAATCTTCTTCTTGTTATGCTGTTATTCATATTGCCGTAATCAAAATCAGTCCTTACTTGAGAAGGACAATCTAATTAAAGAACTAAAGGAGAGATTAGACAATAATCACAGGGTACTGAAACAGAATCTTGACCAAAAGTCTTCTCTAAGTGTTCAACTTGAAATTGCGAAAGATCAGGTCAAAAAGGTGTCCTCAGATTTTGAAAGTTTTGAACTTAAGATAGCTGAATTAACTAAGAAATTTGAGGATAGTGAAAAAGAAAAAAGCACTGCAAAGGCTGAATGCGATTTTCTGCATAATAAAAGAAGAACACTTTTAAATAAAATATAAGAACTAGAGGATCTAGCTGACTAAACAATTTTTCTTAATCGAATAAAGGATGACCGATTTTACAATCCTGGAATAGGACTGGGCATAACCAACCCATGTAATCTAATGAATGTTAACTGTCTTCAAATCTATAACAAAGATTACATGGGACTGGGGTTTGGTGAGAAAATGTATTTTCGAAGTGATGATGAAAACGCTGAAGCAGAAGAAGAAAAGAGAAAGAACCCTAAAGCTGCGATTTCTTGTGATTATTCCTCTGTTAATGAAAAACAACTTTCACAAGAAGAATATAGTTCCTGCTTTAGTGAATGTCTTGACCCTTATGCAAAAGATATTTCACACATAGGACATCCTCTAGACCCACCCCCAAGAGTAGGTATCTCTAAAATTGGAGAGGAACCTTGTATTTTTCCTATGGCTCAAAAACTCAAAAACCTCCAGAAAACTCTTGATAACGAGAGAGAGAGATTTGAAACAGAAAAGAGAGGTTTTGAGAGCAACTGGCAGGAACTTCTTCAAAAATTCAATGAATTAAGTGAGCAGTATCATGCTAAAACAGCCCTTCTACTTCTAATAATAAGTCTGACAGTTCACACACCTCACCTAAGAAAACAAAGCTTTTAAAAGGTTCGTCCACTCATCTCTCTTCTCCTTTGATTACAGGAAAAGAAGTGAAGAAGGAAGGAGAAGAGAAGAGTGTGTGGAGGAAGAAGAGGGAGGAAATCGCAGAAGGCAAAAAGAAAGTTTTTGAAAATAAAGCCAGCCCTAGATCTAGTTCTATTTTTTATTCTAAAGTTAATTGTAATTCTGTCTCTGAGAAACAAGCTTCTAGTAGTTCAGTCTTGAGTCCCAAGCTGAATATTTCTGAGACTTCTTCTAGACATCGTTCAATTCATAATTCAAGTATTGCTTATGGTTATTCTGTTCCAGACCCTCATAATTATGAATGTGATGTGAATGTTGTTAAAGCAAAGCCTCACAGAAAGCTCAAACCAAAAAGGGAAACCGAGAACAGAACTTCTAAGGGAATATTTTGTATACCTGATATGAAATATGCTCTTTAAGTTCATTCAAGGAAACATCTTAATCGGCTTTCTAAAGAGGAAATTTTTAATACCAAACTTAAGAAACAACCATTCAATCACAAAGCTCGTGCCTACTCTCCTCCCAAAACTAAAACTGACAGGTGGGTCCCCAAGATAAGACCCACCGAAACTAAAACTGAAAGGTGGGTCCCCAAGATGAGACCTACCAAGCTTGAAACAGAGAGGTGGGTCCCCAAACTCAGACCCACCAAAACTGAAACTGAAAGGTGGGTCCCCAAGATGAGACCTACCAAGCTTGAAACAGAGAGGTGGGTCCCTCAAACTCAGACCCACCAAAACTGAAACTGAAAGGTGGGTCCCCAAGAACAGACCCACCAAGACTAAATTGGAAAGGTGGGTTCACAAAATCAGACCCACCAAAATGGAAACTACTAAGTGGGCTCCAAAAGCCAGACCCACTGCAAAAGCAGATCTGGCTATTAGAGAGTCCAAAAGAGAAAGATCTTTTGTTGAAAGAGCTGCTGACCTTGGATCACAGCTAAAAGCAAGATTTAGAAAGGTGTTTTTTGTTAATAAGGAAGGACCCACTCCAAGATGGGTACTTAAACCTGTTTGATTGTTTTGCAGGACGGTCATGTGTGGCACTTAGACTCAGGATGCTCAACCCACATGACCGGAATAAAACACCTGTTGAGCAACTACAGCAACTGTTACGGAAGCAATGTCAGATTTGGGAATGATGCCTCATCTCCCATTCTTGGGTATGGGGACGTCATGTGTGCCAGTGTCACTATCAAAAATGTTTCATTTGTCAAAGGGCTCAAACACAACTTACTGAGCATAGGACAATTCTGTGACAACGGGATGGAAGTGAGGTTCTTTGCAAAACAATGCCGTGTTCTAGACAGCATGGGGAATACATTATTAACGTGCTACAGAACTTCAAATCTGTACACTATTGATCTGAAAAGCGTACAATCCACCACTTCCATCTGTCTGCTGTCCAAAGCTTCAACAGAACAGAACAACCTTTGGCACAGACGTCTCTCCCATCTGAACTTCAAGCATCTTTCAATCATGTCCTCCAAGAAACTTGTCAAGGGGCTTCCTCTGTTAAAGTCTTCCGCTGAAAATCATTGTAGTGCCTGCAAAATGGGCAAAATGACGCGAAGCTCCCACAAGTCAAAAACAGTACCATCATCTACTCACCAGCTGCAGTTAATTCACATGGATCTGTGTGGACCTATGAGAGTCCAAAACATCAACGGTCGCAAATACACTCTGGTGATCGTTGATGATTTCTCTAGGTACACATGGATAAAATTTCTCCGCTCAAAGGACGAGGCTGCAGAAAACATTATGACCTTTATCATGACCATCTAGAAACTGCTACAACACAGTGTTCGAATAGTTAGAACTGATAATGGTACCGAGCTCAAAAATCAAACTCTCACAGATTTCTATGAATCACTCGGTATCACTCAGTAATTTGCAGCAGCTAAAACTCCCCAACAGAACGGAGTTGTTGAGAGAAAGAACAGGACTCTTGTTGAAGCAGCACGCACCATGTTAATCCAATCCAGACTGCCTCACTTCATGTGGGCAGAGGCAATCAATACTGCGTGCTTCACCCAGAATAGAACATCCATCCATAAACGCTTCGACAAGACTCCGTATGAAATTCTCTTCAACAGAACTCCCGACATTTCTTTCTTCAAGATTTTTGGCTGCAAGTGCTTCATACTGAATGATCGGACATAGAGAAGTAAGTTGGACCCCAAATCCAGAGAAGGCGTGTTTATTGGCTACTCACTGCAGTCCAAAGCTTACAGAGTCTATCTAAGAGACAAGCGCACTGTCATCGAGAGTGTAAATGTTACATTCTATGAAATGGCAGACTTCGCGATCGAACATCTACAGGCTGATCCATCACATGCTGTACAAGTGGCTTCTGATAAAGCTGATCCAAACACAAAACACGAAGATGTGATTCTCAATTCTCTTTTCAGAAACTTCTACGAGAACTCACAATCTTCGCCTCCTCCATGCAAACCAGCTTCAACATCAACTCTAACAGCAGAGATTCCGCTCCTCACAGGTCCACACGATGTACCATCCACACCCTCAACCCCTCAATCCAATCACAGAGGTGTGGATGATCACGGTTTTGCTACAAGTCCAAAATCATCTCCGCTGCACACCACAGCTGCTCCAGAGCCCTCAAACCCCTATCAGGACTCGGATCAACCAATCATTACTCCAACTCCTCTAGCTCATGAGAGGAAATGGATGAGAGCACATCCCGTTGATCAGATAATAGGTGATCCGAGTCAAGGTGTGCGCACAAGATCCGCAACGATGAATGAATGCCACTTCGCCTGCTTCCTAAGCCAGTCAGAACCATCAAAGGTCTCTGATGCACTACTTGATCCAGATTGGGTGATTGCGATGCAAGATAAACTCAATCAATGTGACAGACTGGATGTATGGTCACTAGTACCCAAGCCTCAGAGAAAGACTATCATTGGCACGAAGTGGATCTTCAAAAATAAAAGAGATGAAGAAGGGACAGTTGTAAGGAACAAGGCAAGGCTGGTCGCAAAGGGATATAATCAACAGGAAGGCATAGACTATGATGAAACGTTTGCGCCCGTAGCCAGAATTGAAGCAATCCGCCTCTTTCTTGCGTACGCGGCGCACAAAAACTTCACCGTCTTTCAGATGGACGTGAAAACAGCTTTTCTAAATGGGACTTTAGAAGAAGAAGTCTATGTTGCTCAACCTGAAGGATTTGTAGATCCAAAATTCCCAGACCATGTATACAAGCTCAAGAAAGCTCTCTATGGGCTGAAACAGGCACCCAGAGCTTGGTACGATGCCTTGACCAAATTTCTGATTGATTCAGGTTTCTCCAAAGGAAAGATTGATACTACTCTGTTTATCAAGCGACAGAACTCTGACATCATTCTGATTCAGATCTATGTCGATGACATCATCTTTGCCTCATCAAATCCGCGCCTATGCCAACATTTTGAGAAACTGATGAAAACAAAGTTCGAGATGAGCATGATGGGTGAACTTAACTTCTTCTTAGGCCTGCAAGTAAGACAACTCTCTGATGGCATTTTCATCAACCAGTCCAAATACATTCTGGATATGCTAAAGAGATTCAACATTGAAGGCAAATCTTCCATGACGGCCCCTATGTCCCCAAACAATAAACTGGACTCAGACCCCTCCGGGAAGCCAGTTGATGCTACGAATTACAGGGCCATCATTGGATCTTTGCTGTATCTCACGTCAAGCAGGCCTGACACTGTTTTCTCCACATGCTTATGTGCTCGATTTCAAGCCAATCCGAAGGAATCTCATCTGACCGATGTATGTCGAATTTTAAGATACCTCAAAGGCACGGTGAATCTAGGCCTTTGGTATCCCAAGCATTCAGGCTTTGATCTAGTCGGATACTCGGACGCTGATTTTGCAGGTTGCCGGATGGACCACAAATGTACATCAGGAGCCGTCCAATTCATGGGCGAGAAGTTAGTCTGCTGGTCTTCCAAAAAGCAGAATTGTGTGTCAACATCTACAGCTGAGGCCGAATACGTCGCGGCTGCTAGTTGTTGTTCACAAATATTATGGATGAAGACTCAGTCAAAGACTACGGTTATACATTCCGCCATATCCCGATCTACAGTGACTCTCAAAGCGCCATCGCCATCACCAGCAATCCTGTTCACCACTCCCGCACAAAACACATTGATCTGCGCTATCATTTCATCAAGGATCACGTGGAGAAAGGAGACATTGATATGTACTTTGTAAGCTCGGAGCTTCAACTGGTTGACTTGTTTACTAAGGCATTGGATGAAAAAAAAATTCAGTTCCTGGTCTCCAAGTTGAGCATGTTGAACCTCGAGCCAGTTTAATTTTCGTCTCCACTGGTCTGAAAAGTGTGTGTGGGGGGGGGGGGGGACTTGTAAAAAGCGTGTGTGAGTGTGATCTGTAAATAGTGTGTGTGCGTTGCATGTGTTGAGGGGGAGAAAATCCGAAAAAGAACAAAAAATAGTGTGCGTGTGTTGCATGTGTTGAGGGGGAGAAAATCTGAAAAAGAAGAAAAATAGTGTGTGTGCGTTGCATTTGTACATATTGTTTGTTGCATCCTGTTTGGGGGGGAAGAGACAAATTTTTATTGTTTGAGGGGGAGCTCTAATTTTTACTGGTATTGGGCCTCAAAAATCAATTTAAAAAGGCATTTTGTGCTAGCCCATACATTCGGGCTCAACTGTTACGGAAAAGGCCCAAACTTCTCGCGTATTTAAACCCTCTGAAAACCCTATCCTTCCCATTCTCGAAATTCTTTTCGCAAACCAGAGCTCTTCAGACCTTTTCGTCTTCTTCCCGAAATCTCTCTTTCTCCCGTTTCTTCACTTAAACTCTTTCGAACGATGGTAGTTTAAACAGACCTCTCTTTCTCTCCATCAACATCGTTCGAAGCCGAAATCAAAACAAAACCTTTTTCTCGAAAACGTTCGTAAAAACTCAATCCGACTGAACAAAGTTTTTCTTCGACTAATTTGGAGGTCGAAATCGTTTTTCTATCGTTTTTTCGTTTATTATGTTTATGTTTTTGCAGGTGGAATCGTCGTTTCGAGATCATTGATCTCGAGATTCAGTTCTCCAGATCTCGAGTTCGTCGATTCGTCTTCGAGAAGAGATCTCGAGATTTGAATCTCGAAATCAAGATCTCGAGATTTGGATCTCGAAATCTTGATCTCGAGATTTGAATCTCGAAATCAAGATCTCGAGATTTGAATCTCGAAATCAATATCTCGAGATTTGAATCTCAAAATCAAGATCTCGAGATTTGGATCTCGAAATCTTGACCTCGAGATTTGGATCTCGAGATTTGGATCTCGAGATTTTGACTTACAATGTTTTTCAAAACCCACCTGCATCCATTGTCTGAAACTTGCAAACACCAAAAAATTTTTCAATCTAATCTCAGAGCAATCAACCAATGACTTAATATGCTAACCCCCTGCTTTTTCAGTTCATAATGGCAGGAACACCTCAAACATAGATTGACGACGCCATCTACCCTAAGGGCAAGTGGATCAAGGTGCTGGACAACAACTTCCAGCTAGACCTCACCGTCTTCAAGTGTCATAACCCAATCATTCCAGCCATAATGAAAGGTCACTATCTCTGGCCTGCACTTCACAACGCCAAACCAGTGCCAGAGATATACCTACAACAATTTTGGGGTCACATGCATACTGAATCAACAAAGGATCGCACCAAAATCAAAACAAAACTGAATGGCATGCGCGTAATTCTGACACCATCTACACTATGATCTATACTAGCGCTGCCAGTTCACGACACGTATGATGCGCTGCCATCCATTCCTGATCTCCTCAAAGACGTGGCAGCTCTCGGCTACACCTCACTCCTACCACAACTATCAAATTTCAACGGAGCCTATCTCCATCACCCGTGGAAGAGCCTGTTCGGGCTGGTGAATAAATGCCTGTCACCAAAGCATGTCGGGTTTGACAAATGCAACAAGCAGATCCTACTAATCTTTCACGGCATTGTATACAACAAAAATTACGACATGGCACAGCTCTTCTTCTCAGAGCTCATGGACCTGGTCAAAGCAAAGGAGAAAAACAGGCGAGGTACCATCCCATATGCAAGGTGGCTAGGGCTGATTATCAATGACTGCAGAGCACACCTCCATTCCAAGACGCAGTGCTGATCCACACTTCACAGCCCCAAAGCTGCAGTACTTCAAGGTAGACAAAAATCCTGTCATCGGTCTGCGGATTCCTGGGTTTCTGCTCCAACTCGTCAATCCATCCAATCCGGCAGTCCAACAGTACCGAGAGAACATTGAGAGAACTATCCCTATGGTTCAGCAAAACCCAGCTGGACCTACCCCAGGGACAAAGCCGAGTGCAAGTAAGGGTCCTAAGAAAGTCAAGAAGCCACAGAAACCAGTGGCCGGTTTGCCCCATGAAGGAAAGTCTGATGACTCTCTAGAGACGAGTCAGACGGCTAAGGGCACCGAAACAGACGCTAAGGAATCTGCCGATGAGTCGTCCAGTGATGCCCAAACTAACACTGACGATGAGGCATCCGAGAGCGTGGGTACTGATGGCGAGGAGTCTGACTCTGATGGTGATGATTATGACAGCGACGACGTTGAGCACACCTATGCTCTAATCAAAAAAGGAAAGTTGCCTGTCGAATCTCCAAAGAAGATCACTGTTGAAGACGCAGCACCAATAATCGCAGGCAGACCCAAGGTGTTCACCATCAAAGAGCTGCAAAAATCGAAGAGCGTTCACCGAGAAAAAAACAGCTCCAAGGCTGACTATGATGAAGCAGCCCATGCCATCAAGAACTCCAAAGATGCCATTATCCGAGAGAAACGGGCTAAGATAAAAAATGACAAAGCTGCTAAGTCAAAGCCTCAGCCTCGCGTCAAAAAGAGCCTCATAGATAAGGCTGACGAGCATATATTCGCCGGCTGTGATCCATTTATCCAGATAAGCCGAGCCGAATCCCTAAGTACAGGAGCCGGTCTTTTCGGTTCCCGAGTAGAAGTCGCAGCATCTGGCTCAACTGCGCAAGCACAGCCCTCACCTAGCCACTCGATAGCCTCCCAAAATGCTATCGTTTCAAAAGCACGGGACTCACCCCCCTCGCTGGTTCCTTCCGAATCAGTTGAGCGTACTATTGACCTATCGCTCGAGGTCAAAACCCCTCCTTCGAACACATCGAGTCTAGGTGTCACATTTCCTACATTTTCTTCTTTTTCTAGGACACCTACACTATTCACAGCACATACAGGTGCACACACCCTGAACGCAACAACCAGAGCGCAAGCTATGACGGTTGGAAGTCCTGCTATGCCCTCAATGATTCCATCATTGCACGCAGGCCACACATCAACTATCTTCACTAATGTTGTGACAATAGTTACAACCCCCGTAACTGGACACCCAACCTTTGAAGACGTCAACGTTCTGCTAAATCGCTTCCTAGATTCCACCATCAAACCATGGGTGCAAGAAGCAATGACCGCTCTAGCACAGGAATTTAGGACCACCCAAGCGGTTCAGTCTGAACAACCCCCACCCCAACCTTCACCTGAACCCTTCATCTCCCATACACAACCAGTATCTTCCACCCCCCTATCTCACCAATCGATCAACCAAATACCCATTCCTTCACATTCTCGGGGAACCCAGGATACAGAACTAGTATTCTCCCCACGCCCGACCACACCTTCCATCGATCTATCCTCACTACCTTTCGAAACCCTGGCATCGGCTTTGCTGGACCATCTCCTAAACATCCCAGAAGCCAAACTTACCCTCCACCAGCAAGCCATTCTCGAAGCCCTCCTCTCTTCCCCCGAAACTTAAAGCAAATGCAAGGACAGTCCTCGTGGTCGCAAACGTTCCCATGAGGACCCCGACGATTCGGATCCTCATGAGGGGTAGAACAAGCAGCCACGACCACTTGAGCAAACTGCTTTAGCTAGCCACACTCCACAGCCCATTCAACCAGAAACCTCTACAAACCAACAACCACCACCCGCAACCAAATTCTCTAGCCTGGTCGAGCTAGATGAAACATCCTGAGGCGTATCTCCAAGAGATACCAACCGAGGAGGGGATGGAAGTCTTGATGATGCTACCACTGGTACATCTTTTACATCAGGCCATCAGTTAGAACCTCGTTCAAAGCTGATGACAACGGGAAATCCTAGTGAACCCGGTGTTTCGATTAACAGGCCTCTGTCTCCAAAAGATCAACCTGCCACTACCATTCTGTCGTCAGATGAAATGCATGATCAACTAGAAGATATAATCATTCACGACAAATGGCCCAGACAGTGGACGGAGATGGATCAAATCATGCAGGATGGAGAATGTGAAGATATGCAGAGGAACTGGTTTCTACGAGAACTCATCAACAAATGTGCAGAAGATATAGTCAGGCTCGAGGACGATGAACGAAAGGAATGGGATAACTATAAGGAATCTCAGAAAGTACTTGAATCTGTCGTCAGACAATCGGCGGGACGACTTCCCAGGACAGAGAAACCTTGGGACAATGTGCGAATCAAAGCCCCCTTCCAAGAGGAAATCAGAGAGTGTATATGGCGTAGACCAGACAAAGTTAAACCGTTGAATGAACTAAAGCTACGAGGCCTTACCCATCTCAAAGGAAAGCAGGCTGGAGGTCATATACATATGCTGTTGCAAAGGTCAACCGGTACTCAAAGAGAGCTGATGGAACAGGATTTGAAATCCAACATTCTCTCTATTCATCAAATCCTACAGGTTAAGGCCGAGGATTATCACGGAGTGAGATTCTATTCTTTCAAGCTTCAACGCACTGATGGGAGTGAATTTACTTGCCAAGAAAATGATTTCATCATGCTTAAACCAGACGACATCTATCAAATGTTTATGGCATATCGATACCTTCCAGTCAGATAAAGCAAAACATACAGCGAAGGCCTTGCAGCAATCAAAAGATTCATGCTCAGACAAATGAGAGTGCACTCATCTCACGACCTACAGATGGCTATTGAGTGCAATTTGACAAAAACAAATCTTACAAAGCCAAGACTGTACGGTCCAGAGCTCGAAGACTTCCCAGCATATAACGTCTTCTTCACACCGCCAGCAGTCACATACCTCAACCACAAGGATGAAAAATGCCTGATGGTGGTTAGCGAAATTGAGAAATATTGTGACGGAACGCTCAAGATAATCAAAGAACAGATGATAAAGATGAAGGAACAGCTAGAGCAAAATCTTCAGGAGGCATCATCATACATTCAAAAGGAACACTCAACAGTAGAGACTATTCTAAAAGCCATCGACGATCGCCTAGACAAGAGAAACATGCTAAGGCAATACGAGCACGCACTGAATATGAGGAAGCACTATTTCAAATCACAGAAGCAATAACAAAGTTGCACTTGATCACAAAGGGGGAGATTCTTGAAGATCATTTAATTGTGAATCAAGTTTGTCATCTATCTTGTAATAGATTAGTTTATTATTATTCTTTGTATTAATTATGTGCATTTATTAGATAGAATATGGGCCAAGTGTTAGGCCCATACAACAGGCTAAAAGCCTTACACGCCTACCTGAGCCTCGCCTATAAAAAGGGAGCCGAGGATTCAGGATTAGGTTAACTTTCGTACTTATTCGTAATAGCCTTAGGGCAAATCATTCTGTGTACGAGTTCACGGTATATCAAGAAGGGTTTACACCGATTCATCTGTGTTCACCTATTCTGTTAATCTTCTTCTTGTTATGTTGTTATTCATATTGTTGTAATAGAAACAGGGACTATCAGAGCTCATGACCTCATATATGATTTTGTCAACACAATTGTATCGCATATTGAAAATCAAATTCATTTGCAATACATCAAATAATTCCCTCATGCCATCCTCTAAGCCTAGTTTCTCAAGGGCATCATGACAAAGAAATCGAGAAGGAACTACTTGCCTTTTAATGATGGCCAAAAATCGTGCCCGATGATTTCCCGTCCCAAAGCGGACATCCTCAAAGCCATGAACTGGTCCCCGTGTGTTGGAGCTTTCCAGTTGGTTTCTTTTTGGAGCCATTGATGACCAACTTTGGAGCTTAGATTCGGACTTGGGGTTTGGGGGTAGGGTTTGGGCATTTCGGAAATATGGGGAGAGGGTGGATTTTATGGGTAGTGGGTTGTAGAGGAGAGTGAGGGGAGTGTTTTGGTGGTGGTTTGATGGGTTTTTGTTGAGTATTGATGGAGATATGGAAGGGAGAAGGTTCGAAAATGGTGGATTTTGGGAAGAGAGGTTCGAATTTTTGGGGTGGGAGAAGATGAAGTGGCCGATTTTTGGGTCTGATTTGGGTTAAAAGTTGGTGTACCCGATCGGGTGGCCCGACATACCCGATCACGTACCCTCTTGTTTCCTCACGTTTCGGGATCGGGCCCGATCGAGTTGGGGTTATACTCGATCGGGCAAATTGCGCCGTATAAATTCCAACTTAAAACATTAATTTACCCGACCGGGTATATGGGAGTACCCGATCGGGTACTTCGTTAATTTTTTTTTGCTCCAGGGGTTCGTACCCGATCGAGTTTTAGGGGTACCCGATCGGGTAAAACGTGACGAAGAAAAATTCACAATTTTTGTCATTTATACCCGATCGGGTCATAGGTCTACCCGATCGGGTACTTACCTTGTTTTCAGCCCTAACTCGATCGGGTAGAACGTGACAAAGAAAATTCCCAATATTTTGATTTTTACCCGATCGGGTCATAGGTCTACCCGATCGGGTGCTGACCTTGTTTTCAGCCCTAACCCGATCGGGTGTGGGCTTTTTCCTCCGCACTCCTGGTTTTTTCAGCTATACCCGATCGGGTGCTGTGATGGGGCCCGATCGGGTACACTACCCTGGGGTGTGATTTTGTCCAATTTTATCCTCTCTTTTTTGGAATGGATCCGACCGGATAAGTGATGATGACCGATCGAATATTTTCCCAGCCTTTCAAAAACATGATTTTTCCCTTATTTTCTTTTGAGAATCTCCCCACTTTCTCAAAGTTGACATTCCAAAACAAAAATTGAAAAGAAAAGAAAAAAATGTGTTCCTTGGCTTGGGTTGCCTCCCAAGAAGTGCCTTATTTAACGTCGCGGCACGACGCCATGGTAGTGTTCATCCTTTATAGATTGGATCGAAGAGATCCATGCATTCAACGCTTTCTTTTTGGAAACCTTCAAGGAATGGTTTGAGTTGATGCCCGTTAACCTTGAAGATTTTATCGGTGTCAAGGCTTTTGATCTGAACCGCTCCATGTGAGTAGACTTTGACCACCTCGAATGGTCCTTCCCACCTTGATCTTAACTTACCGGGGAAAAGACGAAGGGGTGATCTAAAAATAAGGACTTTGTCTCCAATTTTGAAATCCTTTCTTGTTATCATTTTGTCATGCCATACCTTCGTCTTCTCTTTGTAGATGGCGGCGTTCTCATAGGACTCCAGTCGAAGCTCCTCTAGCTCTTGGAGTTGTAGCTTCCTTTGTCTCCCCGCTTGCTCCATGTCAAGATTGAATGTTCTCACCGCCCAATAAGACTTATGTTCAAGTTCGACTGGGAGATGACATGCTTTCCCGAATACAAGTCTATAGGGTGACATCCCAATTGGGGTCTTGAAAGTGGTTCTATATGCCCATAAGGCATCATCCATGCGAAGACTCCAATCTTTTCGGTTAGGATTCACTGTCTTTTGGAGTATAGACTTCAGCTCCCTGTTTGAGACTTCGGCTTGCCCGTTTGTTTGTGGGTGGTAGGCGGTGGAGAGTTTACGAGTGACGCCATACTTCTTCAACAAGGCACTCACAGTTTTGTTGTAGAAGTGAGTACCCATGTCGCTTATTAAAACTCGTGGAATTCCAAACCTTGAAAAAATGCGGGTTTTGAGGAAGTCTGTCACTACTTTGGCATCATCGGTCTTGGTGGCTTTTGCTTCCACCCATTTTGACACGTAGTCCACTGCCAAGAGAATATATAGATTTCCATGGGAATTAGGAAAAGGTCGCATGAAATATATTCCCCACACATCAAAGATTTCAACGTAGAGCATAGGAACTTGTGGCATTTCATGTTTTCGAGAGATGTTGCCCATGCGTTGGCAATTGTCACAAGATCGACAAAATGCATGGGCATCTCGAAATAAGCTCGGCCACCAAAAACCGCATTCTAGCACCTTCATTGATGTTCTTTTTCCTCCAAAATGACCACCGCATGCATGTGAGTGGCAAAATGAGAGGATGGATGCCATCTCTATTTCAAGAATGCATCTTCGAATTACTTGATCCTTGCAGTGTTTCCATAAGTATGGTTCATCCCACACGTATTGTTTTGCATCGTGTTGGAGTTTCTCTTTTTGAGCTTTAGAGAAGCTTAGCGGGAACCTGTTTAGAACAAGGAAATTAACAATATGTGCATACCAAGGGTGAATTTCCTTTAGAGAGAAAAGTGTCTCATCGGGAAATTCCCCTCGGATATCATCTTTGATGTGATCGTTCCCCTCATCAAGAACTAAACGGCTCAAGTGGTCGGCCACTAAGTTCTCCATGCCCTTCTTGTCTTTGATCTCCACATCGAACTCGCTCAAAAGAAGTATCCACCGTATCAACCTTGGTTTGGCTTCCTTTTTTGTCATTAAGAACCTAAGAGCTGCATGATCGGTGTAAATTATCACCTTGGTTCCAAGTAAGTATGACCTGAATTTTTCAAGTGCATAGACGACGGCCAACATTTCTTTTTCGGTGGTGGCGTAGTTGCGTTGGGCATCATTGAGGGTGGTGGATGCATAGTAGATAACATGAGAGGCCCTTCCAACCTTTTTGCCCAAGACGGCCCCTACCGCATAGTCGCTGGCGTCACATATGATCTCAAAAGGAAGAGACCAATCGGGTGCTTGAATGATAGGCGCGGTTACTAGTTTTTCCTTCAACGTTTTGAAGGCCTTTTTGCATTCCTCGGAAAAGATGAATTCCACATCCTTTTGCAAAAGTGTGCACAAAGGAGATGCGATCTTTGAGAAATCCTTGATAAATCTTCGATAGAAACCTGCATGTCCAAGGAATGATCGTATCTCCCTAACAGTGGTAGGATAAGGGAGTGATTGGATGACTTCAACTTTGGCCTTGTCTACCTCTATCCCCTTTGATGAGATGACATGGCCTAGAACAATTCCTTCTTCCACCATGAAGTGGCATTTTTCCGAGTTCAGAACAAGGTTTGATTCTAAGCAACTTTTTAATACAAGAGATAGATGGTATAGGCATGAATCAAATGAGTCTCCATGGATTGTAAAATCATCCATAAAAACTTCCATAAATAGCTCAACATATTCAGAGAATATGCTCATCATGCATCTTTGGAATGTGGCTGGGGCATTGCATAGTCCGAATGGCATGCGTCGATATGCAAAGGTGCCAAATGGACAAGTGAAAGTGGTCTTCTCTTGATCTTCGGGGGCTATGGGTACTTGAAAGTACCCTAAGTAGCCATCAAGGAAACAATAGAACTCATGCCCGACAAGTCTCTCAAGCATTTGATCAATGAAGGGTAAAGGAAAGAAATCCTTTCTAGTCCCCGCATTGAGTCAACGGTAATCTATGCATACCCTCCACCCATTTTGAATTCGGGTGGGCATAAGTTCTCCATGCTTGTTCTCCACCACCGTGACTCCGATCTTCTTAGGAACAATTTGGGTTGGGCTAACCCATTTTGAATCGGAAATGGGTAAGATGATCCCCATTTGTAGTAGCTTGATGACCTCCTTTTTGACCACCTCCATCATAGGTGGGTTCAATCTTCTTTGGGGCTGCTTCACAGGCTTTGCTTCGTCCTCCATCAAGATGAGGTGCATGCAAGTGGATGGACTAATGCCCTTGATGTCGGCTATAGTCCATCCAATTGCAAGTTTATGCTTTTTGAGCACCGCAACAAGCTTTCCTTCTTGCTCTTGGGTCAATTTGTTGGAGATTATAACCGGCAAGGTCTCTTTTTCTCCCAAGAACATATATTTCAAGTGTTTTGGGAGTGGCTTCATCTCAACTTCGGGGGCCTGCAAAATAGAAGGCAAAGGCTTTTCTTCGGGGATGGTTAGTGGAAATACTCTTGACCCCGGTGGCATAAGTGGAAGTTGGAAATGGTTATCCAACTCCACCATCATGGCTTGTATGTTGGGATTCAAGGCAAGTTCTAGAGAATTGTCCCCTAAATCATTCTCAATCACGCTCAACAATTCATCCTCTCCATTTATTTCAAAAGTGTTTTGTACAAGATGATCAATAATATCAATGGCAAACAAAGAATGATCTTCATTTGGGTATTTCATGGAGTCATAATTGTTGAATTCAACCTTATCTCCATCAAATTCCATTGTTAAAGATCCGCTAAAAACATCAATTTTTGCTCTAGCGGTTTTTAAAAATGGCCTTCCTAAAAGGATAGGAACCGCATTTTTATCATTCTCCATTTCCAAAACATAAAAGTCAGCGGGAAAGATCAAATTATCAACCATAACTAGTACGTCTTCGACAATACCTTTAGGATAAGCATTTGATCTATCCGCAAGTTGAATGAGTACTCCGGTTTCATTTAGAGGGGCAAGCTCAAGTGATTTGAATAAAGAGTAAGGAATGACATTAATTGACGCTCCTAAATCTAGCATGGCTTTTGAAAACGTAGTACCTCCCAACTTACAAGGTATAGTGAACATGCCCGGATCATTGTATTTTTTTGGGAGTTTCTTTTGAAAGACCGTTGAAACACGTTCACTAACTTGGACTTTTTGTTTTCCATTGAGTCTATGTTTCCTTTTTATTGTACATAGCTCTTTAAAAAAAATTGCAAATCTAGGAACACCCTTTATAAAGTTAAGGAGAGGAATATTTACCTCACATTTGTAGAATGTCTCGTAGATTCCCTTATCCTTCTCCACCCTTCTTGTTTCCCTCAGAGCCTCGGAAAAAGGTGCTTCAATTTCTGGGATGACCGGCGTTGGATTTGAGGTGTGAGTTTTATCCTCCTCCAGTTGAGCTTTTTCTACAAACTCCTCTTCTTCCTCTTCTTCGCCAATGTGGCTCTTTGCTTTTTCTTTGGCAATAACCAACTCCTTGTCACTCCTCAATATGACCGCATGGGCTTGTTGCCTAAGATTCGGCTCTGTTTGAGATGGAAGCTTTCCCGATCCTTGGCTTCGAGCCTACTCACCGCACTTGAGATTTGGCTCATTTGGTTCTCAAGGTTTTGTATGCTATATTTTGTCTCATGTTGAAATTGAACCATGTTTTGTTGCATGGTTGAGACATTAGTGGTGAGTGCTCGGATCATGTCCTCGGTGGACATATTTGAGCCTTAGCCTTGGGGTTTAGAGTATGGCTGTTTTTGAGGAAATTGATTTTCTGGAGGGTTATTTTGTTGTGGGTTTCCTTGCGGATTCCCATATCTCAAATTGGGGTGATCTCTCCACCTGGGATTATAAGTATTGCCATAAGAATCGTACCTCTTTTGGTTGGGAAATCCCAAAGCGTTGACTTGCTCGGTGTTGTCTTCTTGTAGAGTTGGGCATGAGTCGGTGGGGTGCCCTTGTTGTGTACAAATGCCGCAGACCTTGACTTCTTGGGTCTTGGAATTCAAAATAAAATCCTTAACCAAAGAAGTCAAGCCGGCAACTTGACTTTCCAATGATGATGATGATTCCGCCGCCATGACTCTTTTTTTTTATGATCGCCCGTTGTGATATCTACATTTCTCGGCCAATTCCGAGATAAGATTTATAGCTTGAGAAGGAGTTTTGTTGACGATCCCCCCTCCACATGCGGCGTTGATCATCCACCTATCATCATTGCAAAGACCATCATAAAAGTATAGGATGAGGTCTTGCTCCGAGTAGCCATGGTATGGACAGCTCGCACAAAGTTTCTTGAATCGTTCCCAATATTTGTAGAACGATTTATCATCTTTTTGCTCCACATTGCTGATTTTCTTTTTGAGAGATGAGGAGACAGAAGCAGGATAGTACCTTTCAAGGAAAGCTTTCTTCATGGCCGCCCATGTACCTATACTTCCCGAAGGAAGGTAGAATACCCAGTCTTTGGCGGTATCTTTGAGGGAGAATGGAAAGGCCCTCAATTTTATTTGTTCATCGGTGACTCCATTGGGACACATGCTTGTGCAAACAACATGGAACTCCGAGAGGTGTTTATTTGGGTCCTCCCCTCTTAAGCCATGGAAAAATGGAAGTAGATGTATGAGTCCAGATTTCAACTCAAATGTAGCACCCTCATCAAGAGTTGGAAAAGTGATACATAAGGGTTGTTGATTTAAGTTTGGATCTCTGAGCTCCCTCAAAGTTCTTGTTTCGAGAGCCATAGTTATTGGCTCTTCGGTCTCGCTAGAATGAGAACTAGCGCTGGATGTATCTCCGGTAGATAATTCCTCCGAGTCGGTACTAGAAAATTTATTTTTCAACCGCTCGAATGTTTGCTCTATTTCCGGGTTTGTTTGATATGTGATTTCGTTTATGGAACGATGTTTAACCATATACTTCACCAAGCTCAAAAATAGAAGAAATAAGAACTCTTTATATTTTTATTTAATATTTCTTTTTGTTTTCTTGAAATACAATAAAAGAAAAAAAAATGCATTTCCCCGGCAACGGCGCCAAATTTTACGTGCACTTGTCGTGAGATGCACTCAAAAAAATTTATCAATACAACATTAATACGTAGTATAGTGAAGTAAGGTTCGTATCCACGGGGAAAGGAATACTTTTCTTTTATATAAATAATAACAAGGGGGGTTTTAAGTTTGATTTGATTGAATTTAATTAACACTAAGATAAACGACTTATATGAGTTTAATTTATAGAGATGAGGACTTGGTTTTGCTTTTATCCACTTAATGAAATGTTCGTCGATCCCGGTTATATCTTTAACTATCTTCCTCTCGAATACTCAATCGAGGAGTATATCCAGTTCATCGAGGGTAGTTATTAATAACGAGACGCGTTCATTAATAAAACTTACTACCGAGTTAATATAGAACACGCGTCATATATTAGCCCGATAGTAGCAATAAACTTAAGATGAAAACGATTGAGATTGATAACCTCAACACAAGCGGTTTATTGGTTTAATCAATATAATTAATTCCCCTTAGATTTTTAACCATGAGACGCATGCATTAATAATCCAAGTTTTACTACCGTTGAAAGAACCGAATTAATAACAAGCGTATTAATCGATTGATTCTAGTAATAATTAATATATGAAACAAAACTAGTTGATCCTTTAAGTAATGCTCAAAATATTAATATGGAATATGAATAGGAAATAATTAATATTCAAGGAAGAAGATTAAAGAAAATAACTCACAACTTACAAATTCATTAAGCTTCAAAGTAGCAAAACCAAGATGGAAAATTTTAGCTCCTCATTTGGAGACTAAACATGAAGAAAATATAAAGAAAGAGCTTGTCTAAAATGAGCTAAGAAGTATATGTTAATTGGTGCCTTTTGTGGGAAGGAAAGGGGGGTATTTATAGGCTTTTTAGGCTTGCAGGGTCGTGTACCCGATCGGGCTGTAAAGGCACTCGATCGGGTACTTGGTTGCTTCGCGGAAATATAAAAAACTAGGTTATACCCGATCGGGTATGAACAGTCGATCGTGCCAAAATCTCCCCTGCACGTGGCCTTGTCTCGGATCCGGTCCGATTTGATTTTTCAACAAGGTACCCGATCGGGTATAGGTCATACCCGACCGGGTACAACACCAAAAAATCAATCTTTAATTCATCTAGAGATTTGTTTGCACCTTCCTTCCATTTGTGATGTTCACCAATGGTCCCTAGAGTGATCATGGACCTGTTTGAGTTCAGTATAAACCTAATCTAAACAAATTACAAACATTTTTACAAATAAAACTATTACACCAAAAGTGTGTAATTTCCAAGGTAATAATCAATCTGAACTAATAAAAAACATAAACGTAAGCATGGAAATTACATGAATGTCAGCACCCCTCAGACAACGCTATGCATGCCTTCAGGCTTTCTCCTTCAGACTCCTTCCTCAAAAGGAGCCCCCGACTTAACAACGGGAGAACCCCTCAGAACCCCTCAACTGTCGAGAACCAGGGAACCCCCGGGGGCCACACCTTCAAACCCCCCCATCTGCGGATAGCCACCAGCTAAAATACCAGGGAACCCCTCGGCATACAGGGACAATCGCCGGCATTCATCAACAGCGACCACGCCCTCAACCTTATTAACTGGGGGACTACCCTCGGCAGTCCTCGGAATGCTTACTCTTGCTTATCAAGTACGGACACCTTCGGAGAAGTGCACCCAGCAGACCAGGAGAAGGCCCCCAAATCACGGACACCTCTCGGCATCAACATTGTCCTTCATCTCAGACCAAGGGTTTTTCTTTTTGATTCATCATTGGGGGAACTCGGTGCACTCTTTTCCCTCGTTAGAATTTTTTCCCACAGGGTTTTTTCTAACGAGGTTTTTAACGAGGCATCCCCCCAAAATGAAACAAAAAGCACAACCCCTCGGCCCTATGCTGGAAATAGGCAAGGCTCTACTCCTCTTCACCACATTACATGTGCCTCAAGGAGTGGGCGACTAGAGAACCCCTCCGGGAAAATCACAAAATGCTAAAAATTATTCTCACGAAGCATCAACATCCTTCAGTCCCAAAATATGGGGGACTGAGGGATTGCCCTCGGCAAACACGCAAGCGCAAAATCCCTCACAAACTTTACAAACTACAGGAAGGCAGCATCCGAAGACAAACGCAATTACTCCTTTTCCCTCAAGTACCTTTCGGCAAAAGGAGTGAGGGACTCCTGATGGAGTATATGGCCCAGGGACCCCCGGCCCACATACTTCCACTATTACAGTCAGGCCCAACAGGCCCAAGCAGGCCAAACCTAGCAAAATGGAGCTCTAAGCGGCCCACAATACATGAAGGGGTGCCTTCGGCCCTATGGCCGAAGGCTACCAGTGACGGAATTGGGCTCAGAAACATCACAGGAGAACAGGTCTGGAAAACCAAGCCTTCGGCAATTGGAGCCCTCAGCATCATGAGGCCCCCGGTACGCAGAGCCTTCGGACTGTCATATACAGCCGAAGGCTTCCTCCTCGACAGAATCTCCCATCCACATGCGCTGGATCACCGTACCAAGTACAAATGTTGCATCCAACCACCACATTTAATGCGGCCACATGCGAATGCCAGTGCCACCCCGGTTGAGGTGACCCCTCGGCTGCCAGAATTCTGACACGTGTCCCTATCCAGCATTTATTACTACTATAAATAGCATCCCTTTCCCCCATTTGTAAACCACACTCAATACAATTCGAATACACATTTGAACTCTTTATCTCTCTTATTTACTTGTTCTGACTTCTCTCTAAGTTACTCCTCGCAGTAACCCCTCGGATAAGCTACCCCCTGGGTACACTATCCATCAGTATTAAAAACTTGCCAAACTAAATAAGCCTTCAAGTCACGTTTAAAATTCTTAAAATCACTGGATGCAGCACCTATATTGGCATAACCGCCAATAGTTTCTTTAAACAATCAATAGCATTTCATTGTACCGATATTTGCTTTAGCACAATTCAAAACAAACTTCCTATTAACTTTTTAAAATGACATAGAAGAAGAAGACATGCATTGGTTATGCCTCTCTTCAAAGAATGTAATTTAGTATCGATTCGTGCTTGCAAACTTAAACATTGCACATGCTTTACAACCACACCTATTAGAAAATCTGCGTCTTTTTTTCTCATCACCAACACATACGCCAAAATTTTTAAATCTTCTGTGAAGGGTTGGACCTCATTTTCACAAACCTCAGATTCAGAAGATTCATTTTCATCGGTGAATTGTTCATCTTCAGTAGTGAACTGGTTATCTAAATCAACATTGTTGCAAGAATCATGGTTAGATGCAACCGTAGTAGATTTGGATTCATTTTGAACCCTTGTCTATTACATACCATATATTTCCAAACAATAACGTCATCATGAGCCTTCTGTTGACTGTTTTTACGTGATTCAAAACCACAAATTGATGCATATATATCATAAAACTGCATACCATCACGCAAGTTATCGAACAACATACCAACATACGGTTTAAAAGCACCATCACAATCAGGTGTCCAGTACATAGTGGATCCCGGAGAAACGTGCATTGTATTAACATTAAACGATTCAGAAACTATAGTAGAAGCACTGAAGGTAACATCATTTGGATCTGATGGACAATGAACACAAATTTCTTCACAAAGACATACTTTTAACACAGAGACTAGAGTAAAAGCGCAATATCAAAACGCATACATGTGCAGCGTAATACAATTTACAGTGCACTACAAATTAGTCAGAAATTCACTATGAACATAACACAATTTTTTCATGATTGATATACATTAAGAAAGGGTAAACTACAAGCGCATTGATAAGTCCATATTTAGACACACATTTGATGCATGTTGGGATCGACTTGTGATGTTTTTCCTAGCTTTAAAGTGTTACAAGTCTCAATTTTAGCTCAAGTTATGTTACCAGGCGTTGGTTCGAGTTTTATGTCTTTCGGAGTCAAAATCAGGGAATTTGAGCACAACACCGGCGCTTGAGAAGCAAAAGGAATTATTAGAGAAGCATTCGAGAGTGAATTGAGAGCTTTGGAGGTCACCGGGAGGTTCACGATGAAGATTCGATGATAAAAGAGCTCTAGGATTGGCTATGAGATCAAAAGAAGACGAATAGAGCTTGAAAATGGCGATCAGGATGACCTTCTGTCAATCGTTCAAGCATATGTCTTTGTAGAAGAATCCAAAGGATACAATTCAAGTCTCAACTGAAATCCAACTTCAAGGGATACAAATCATATGAAGACACCATTGCAAGAATCTGAGAGGAGGAAGGTGAAAACAGACGATGAAGTCAGATAATCGCTGTTGTGATTTCAAAATGCGACCTTCCACCATTTTATTCATATCCTTTGATAGGATGATCCAAATCCAATTAAACAAGTTGTGGTGGATAGAGGACTTCATTATTTACAACTTTCATGAAGGAAGGTTTGTAACATTCCGACTAGAGAAGCCGGAAAACTCACTGGAAGCCACACACGCGTGTGGGGGGGGGACGCACGCCTGCGTCCAACGTTTTTTCGCGCAAGTCTGTCGGACGCACAGACGCCACGCACGCATCTATTCGTAATTTCACCACTATTCTACTATTAATTTAAGTGCGAAAAACTCACATCACACATTCATGACATTTACAATATTGAAAGAATGTAAGAATAATACGTCTAAATTCTACTGTACCATATCCAATTTGTATAGTATGTCAATCCAAAAAATGGTCAGATGGAATTAAACAAATATTCACCCAAACTATTAAACTACAAAAAAAAACTATTGATAAAAATTGATAGAGTATAACCTCTTAGAGAGAAGTGAGAGCTAGAGAGATAAGTGCAATGAATACTGCAATAAATGAATTTGTCAACACCTACAACTACTCCCAACGGGAGTATTTATAGAGAAAATGTGGGTTGGGCTCCCAAGTCTTGGGCTTGGGAGGCGGCCCGATTACAATGGGGCCTCTATTGGGCCGAATACAAAATATGCAAATTGACTAAGTATGAAATTCGGTTCTGTGAGCTCTCTGTGACCGATGAAGGTCTGGCTGACGGAGCCATGGCCGACGGAGACCCGACCGACGGAGACACCCGGTTCTCCTAAATTCTGGATCATGTTCTGAGTTGACATCTTCCTGGCCGATGGAGGGTCATCTGGCCGACGGAGGACCCACTGGTGATAGTTGCGCCTCTTATTCTTCTGAGTATGTGGGTCATGGGGTCTGGACCCGTATACTCCATCAGGAGTCCCCCACTCTCTGAGCTGAGATGCACGCGAAGTGAAAGAGACTAGATTCCTGTGGCCTTGATGTTTTTGGCCGATGCGGCACCGTTGTGGACATTCTCTGTTTTGGCTGTTGTGTGGCCTCTGCTGTGGTCGGAGGCGGTCCTTGCTTTGAGGATGGTGCGTGCTCTTATGATTGAAGACGGTAGTTGTCTTGGCGTGAGTGGCCGATGAGTGGTCTCAATCATGAGGGTGATGTGACCTCTCTTTGGCCATCGTTGGTTGCTTTCTGTGCTTCTGGCCGAGGAGGCGCCGTGATTGCTTCTAGTGCTCCAGGCCGAAGTGACATTACTCGTAGTTCAGTGTCCGTGGCTTTGAGGACGAAGAGGGTCCTGTACCATAGGACGTTGTGTGTCTTTAGATTTGCGGATGTTGGGGGGTTGTTCTCTTATTTTGGCCGAGGGTGGAGCACGTGGCCCAATGGTCGTTGGAACGCCACGTGTCGAGGGACGACATGTGTCATGTTCTGGATGGTATGTGAGTTTTTCTTCCCTGTTTGCTTACTTTGTTGTGGCCGAGGGTACACCATAGGATCCTGGACGTTATGGCACCTAGACGATAAGATGTTGTTGTAGTTGTATACTTGTAAGCTTGGTTTCTTGGGTTTTCAATTCTTTTCTTTGCGTTTTGTGTTGAAGCCGATGTAGTCCCCCAGTCCCCCACTACTTCAGGCCGAAGATGGGTGAGGCGTGAAGGTGTAAAGTAAAACCCCAGGCCAAAGCGGGAGCCTCATATTTCCCCTGAATCCAACCCCTTGGCAATTCCTGACCAAGGTAACCCTGTGGGAGAACCCTTGGACGCAGGTCGCTTTCAAGAGGTTATCAACAGTAGGTTTTATACGAGGGCCGATGGATGTTGGGTTATGCTCCACTTTCATTTTGTGGTCGTTGAAGGGGCCACGCTGTTGGGGAGATGTATAGCCGATATGAGCTCTCCTTGAAGCTTTTGATGCTGAGGTGGCGTTCTGATATGGGGCAAGCCGTTGAAGTGCTATTGATTGCTTTGGTGTGGCCGTTAGAATGCGGCCGATGTATGTGCTGCTTGCTGGTTCCTTGAACCATTGTGTTTTCCTTGGAGGTGGGCTGATAGTGCGAAGAGTGGGCTTGGCCCATCTTTTGAACCGGTGGCACCTCATTTGGCCCTGGGGTGGTGGCCGTTCATGTGACCACTGGGAGGGTGCCACGTGTAGTGACCGTTGGGGGGAGGTCTATAAATACCCCTCCCTTCTGAGGGAAGTCCCTCATTTGCATCCTGAGCTAAACGAAGTGCTGCCCAATTTTATAGCGAGAGGAAGTCTCGTTCAAATGTTCTTCAGTTCCTTTGAATCTTCAAGGTTAGTTCATCACTCGTTCTTGCATTTTCCCTTATATTTTGCATCCCAAGGGTTAGATCTAGTGTTCGTAAGAGAGCTGTACTTAGATCCCAAATAGTCCCCATTAGGACTTGAGTAGTTGTAATGGTGAAGCCTTTGGACGATGAGTACTACCCGTACGATGATGAGGTTTCTGCCAAGTCCCTGGATTACCAAGTGGTGATAGAGTGTTGTGAGGAGATAGAGGAATTGAGCCCCTTCAGATCAGGGGCGCAGGAAGCTGCCTCGTCATCTGAGGGTGAAGATGTTGGAGTCTCGCGTGTGGTGGACGGAGCGTCTACATCGGCTGCCATACCGTGCCTTGATCCCCTTTCTGCCGCCAAAGGGACAGCTTTGTCGAAGAGGCGGCGTCGACCGAAGAAAGGCTCAGGCTTCTCCAATTTGAACCTTACCAACGTTTATCGTATTAGACCGTAGAGCAACGCAGGTGAGTACTTGGCCGCCCAGATGTACGTGGGGCCGTACGGTAGGGTTAGGGCGCCTAAGCTGACGGACCATGTACTTAATCCCCCTGCTGGGTACTTTGGGGTATATCCCATGAGTTTTGCGAAGGGGATGAGGTTCCCCCTTCATCCGTTCATCACGGAGTATTTGGACATGGTGTTACGATTTAGGTTAAGTAAACGATAAATTAAAGAGCAAGAACACAAGAATTTACGTGGTTCACACAATCAGGGCGATTGTGTTAGTCCACGATGAATGAGAGAGAGCTGTGTATTATTATTTCGGCGTCAAGAGGTATTACACGTACAAAGATGTGTTTAAATAGGTTTTAAAAAAACCTAAACAAGGATTAGAGCCGCATGCCCAAAATTAAGCCTGTAATTAAAAATTACTCAGCAGACCCGGTCGGGTCTCCTCTTGTACCCGGTCGGGTGTCTCCTCAAAAGGCATACCCGGGTCGAAACCAGGGCGGGTATCCTAAACAGAGGCCAAAACCTTCCACGGACCCGGTCGGGTAAGCCTCCTTACCCGGTCGGGTTTCCAATCCAGAGAGTTGCCCGGCCAAAAATAGCCTCATACCCAATCGGGTGACTGACCCTACCCGGTCGGGTATCTCCTGCTGCTGCAGAACCAGGGCTCCACCTTCAACAATCTCCCACTTGGAGGCTTGGTTAACAATCATCTGCCATCCAAGAACTTGTATCCTCTGTAAAACCCCTGATCTCTCTCTCTCTCTCGTTCACGCCTTCTCATCATGTATCTGGAAGGCCAGTTGAAGCCATGCAAAGCTTCAACTTCTCCGTTGTCACCGCCTTGGTTAGCATGTTTGCTGGATTCTTCCTACCAAGGATCTTCTGCAAATTTATAATACCATCTTCAATCAACTCTCGAATGAAATGATACCGCATTTTGATGTGTTTCGTTCTGCTGTGAAACACCGGATTCTTCGCGAGATGAATAGCACTCTGGTTGTCACAATATAGAACGCAATCTCCCTGCTTCAAGCCCAACTCCGAAAGAAATTTCTTCAACCAGATCAGTTCCTTGGCCGCTTCAGCAATGGGCATATACTCTGCCTCTGTGGTTGAAAGAGCCACACTCTTCTGTATTCTGGACATCCAACTGATTGCGGTGCCTCCAATAGTGAATACATACCCTGTAGTGCTCTTCCCGGAGTCATAAAAGCCCCCCAAATCAGCATCGGCAAATCCTTCTAGGATTACACCATTCCTCCTGAAACATAGGGCAGTTTCAGAAGTGCATTTCAAATAGCGCAACAACCACTTGACTCCTTCCCAATGTTCCTTCCCTGGATTTGACATGAACCTGCTAACAACTCCCACTGCATGAGCAATGTCCGGCCTTGTTGACACCATCGCGTACATCAAACTGCCAACTGCTGATGCATAAGGAACTTTAGCCATTTCTTCTTTGTCTTCATTGGTCTTTGGAGACTGCTACTTGGAGAGTTTCAGTTGACTCCCTAATAGTGTACTCCTTGGTTTGGCATCCGTCATTCTGAACTTCTCAAGGACCTTCTGAATGTACTTTTGCTGTGAAAGCTGTAAAGTACCTTCTATCCTGTTTCTGACTATGCTCATCCCAAGAATCTGTCTCGCTTCCCCTAAATCCTTCATCTCAAATTCTTCTGACAACTTCTTCCTAAGCTTGTTGATTTCCTGCATATTTGCTCCAGCCACCAACATGTCATCAACATACAAAAGAAGAATGATGAATGATGACTTGAATTTCTTCAAGTAACATCAATGGTCCATCTTGCATCTAGTGTACCCATTATGCTGCATAAAACTGTCAAACTTCAAGTACCACTGTCTAGGAGCTTGCTTCAGTCCGTATAGACTCTTCTTGAGTTTGCACACCAATTTCTCCTTACCACTCACTGGGAACCCTACTGGTTGAGCCATGTAAATGTCTTCTTCAAGGTTGCCATGAAGAAAAGAAGTCTTTACATCCAGCTGCTCCAATTGCAAATTTTCAGTAGCAACAATACCACGGATCAACCCCTTCTTCAGTTGGAACCCCTTGACAACTAACCTCGTCTTGTATCTTTTGCTCCCATCTGCTTCATCTTTGATTCTGAACACCCATTTGTTCTCCAAAGCTTTCTTTCCTGGTGGTAGCTTGACTAAGGACCAAGTTTGGTTCTTGTCAATGGAATCTAACTCATCCTCCATGGCCTTCATCCACTGTATGGAATCTTTCACGGTCAGCGCCTCTGTGTAAGATTCTGGCTCTCCATTCTCGGTCAGCAACAGATAATTTGCTGAAGGAGAATATCTGTTAGGAGGTCTTCTGTTTCTAGTGAACTGTCTGATGTGTGGTGTAGCTGCCTCCGAGCTCCCACTATCTTTGTCACTCCCACTATCTTCAGAAATTCCTGTATCTCCTGAGCTCCCACTGCTCCCTGAGCCTCCAGTCATGTCATCACAACCAACAGGTTGTGCTATGTCGTCTTTAGTCATCCCTTCAAACACCACTTGCTGTTTGTTTTCTAGTTGCTTGCCTTTGCTAGTATCTGGTGCAAGATCATCTTTATACAGGGCATTCTCGTTGAAGGTGACATCTCTACTTCTGATAACCTTCTTGCTGTGGTTGTCCTAGAACCTGTAGCCCATGTCATTCAGCCCGTACCCAATAAAGATACATTTCTTTGCCTTTGCCTCGAGCTTGTCACTATCTGCATCTCTAACTTTGACATAAGAAATATAACCAAAAACTTTCAAGTGATTAAGAGATACCTCACGACCTTTCCATTCCTCCTCTTGAATTTTGAACCCTATGGGAGATGAGGGTCCTCTGTTGATCAAGTACGCTGCTTTGTTCACCGCATTGACCCAGAACATCTTTGGAAGTCCTGCATGCAATCTCATGCTCCTGGCCCTCTCATTCAATGTTCTGTTCATCCTCTCTGCAACACCATTTTGCTGTGGTGTTTCTGGAACCATCTTCTGCATTCTTATCCCCTGTTCAGCACAATACTCTACAAACTCTATGCTACTGTACTCACCCCCATTATCACTCTTTAAACACTTACTCTTAAGATTAGTTTCATTCTCAACTGCAGCTTTGAACTTCTTAAAAGTGTTAAAGACATCAGATTTATTTTTGAGAAAATAAACCCATACCTTCCATGTAGAGTCATCAATGAATGTAACATAGTAGCGGGAACCTCCAATTGAAGAGACCTTTGTAGGTCCGTAGACATCTCAATGAATCAACTCCAACCGCTCAGTCTTGGGTTGTTGCCCTGTCTTCACAAAGGTTACCCTCTTTTGTTTGCCAAGTACACATGGCTCACAAAAGCTCAACTTTGCATTCTTCAAATCTGGGATTTTGCCCTTTGAAGACAGCATCTTCATTCCATTCTCACTTATGTGCCCAAGTCTTTGGTGCCACAAAGTAGAGACCCTTGCATCTTCAACTGCTGCGTTTGCTCCATCTGTAGACACTTCTACCATGTACAGTGTACCATGCTTCTGTCCACGAGCAATGACCAACGTTCCCTTTGTCACCTTCCATTGCTTGTTGCCAAAACTAACATTATGGACTTCCTCATCAAGCTGTCCCACTGAGATCAACATCTTCTTCAGGTCTGGAATATACCTGACATTTTTCAACCTCCAGGTTGTACCCAAAGTGGTACTGAGATTAACATATGCAATACCCGTGATCTCCAGGGATTTGTCATCCGCCAAACGAACTCTTCCGTTGTAGGGCCTGAAATTTTGCATCAAATCCCTGCAATGACAAGCATGAAACGACGCACCTGAATCCATGATCCAGGACTCAATTGAATTCTCAACGCTGCAAATTAGAACATCTTCATAATCCTCTGCCACGTTCGCCTCCTTCTTGCCTTTGTCTGCAGAGGCTTTTGGGCACTGATTTCTGAAGTGTCCATTCTCCTTGCAATTCCAACAACTGATGTCCTTCCTGTTCTTGGATTGACCTCTCTTCCTCGACTTTGATCTTCCTTTCTTGTTACCTCCTTTAGTGGATTTTCTGCCCCTATCTTCAGTACTCAACAAACTGTTAGAGCTATCCCCCGAACTCCTCCTCCGGATATCCTCACCAAGGATCAAGTCACGAATACCCTCAAATGTAAGCTAGGTGGTTCCAGCCGAACTACTAACTGTTGTGACTGTACCGGACCAACTATCGGGCAAAGATGATAACAAAAGTAATGCTTGAACTTCATCATCAAATTTAATCTCAACCGAACCTAACCTGGATATGATTGAATTAAACTCGTTGACGTGATCTGTTACGGCTGCACCTTCCTTCATTCTCGTGTTCACCAACTGTCTGATTAAGAAAACCTTGTTGGCCGTTGAGGGTTGCTCATACATTTTGGATAACGCCTTGAGCAATCCAAACGTTGTTTTCTCGTTGACGATGTTGTAAGCAACGTTTTTCGCCAACGACAACCTCACCACACCAAGAGCCTGTCGATCCAGCAAGTTCCACTCCGCCTCCGCCATTGATTCTGGTTTGTTCTCAGACAAGGGTAGATGAAGCTTCTTCTGGTAGAGATAATCCTCGATTTGCATCTTCCAGAAAGCAAAATCTTGACCATCAAATTTATCGATCATAACCTTCCCTTCGTCAACCATAGCTCTGATACCACTTGTTACAATTTAGGTTAAGTAAACGATAAATTAAAGAGCAAGAACACAAGAATTTACGTGGTTCACACAATCTGGGTGATTGCGCTAGTCCACGGCGAATGAGAGAGAGCTGTGTATTATTATGTCGACGTCAAGAGGTATTACACGTACAAAGATGTGTTTGAATAGGTTTAAGAAAAACCTAAACAAGGATTAGAGCCGCAAGCCAAAAATTAAGCCCGTAATTAAAAATTACTCAGCAGACCCGGTCGGGTCTCCTCTTGTACCCGGTCGGGTGTCTCCTCAAAAAGCATACCCGGGTCAAAACCAAGGCGGGTATCCTAAACAGAGGCCAAAACCTTCCACGGACCCGGTCGGGTAAGCCTCCTTACCCGGTCGGGTTTCCAATCCAGAGAGTTGCCCGGCCAAAAACTGCCTCATACCCGATCGGGTGACTGACCCTACCCGGTCGGGTATCTCCTGCTACTGCAGAACAGTTACTCCTTGATCATCGGGTTCCTGCTTCATTGTGCCAAGTTGGATTTCGCACCGACGACGGCCCTGTTCATGAACTTGTACCAAATAGGATGAAGTAGCCACCAGAACTGTGCCAGCTATGCCAACCTCCAACAGGTGAAGAAAAGGAGGTCCTTCACTCATCTTCCGACGTCCATCCACGTCTGGAAGAGTAAGTTTGCCTTCGTGTCGTTGGGCGAAGGTGAGACTGAGTTTCCTTCTGTCGGCCATACTAGGAGGTTCAACCTTCATGAGGTGTCGAAGAACGCAATCCTGAATGCTCAGGTGGAGGCGTTCTTGAAAGGTGGGCCGAGGAGTGTGAAAAAGTATATAACAGAGTACAAGATGGCTGCTCTCGTCAATTGCGATGCAGAGGATGATATTGACCTGTGGCCGAAGATGACCACGATGTTTGAGGAGGCTGATGGCCCGTACCTGGGTGTGCCTTCTGAAGCCGATGGTAATATCCTCCTAACGTCCTTGGTCCCATTTTATTTTCTTACTTTGCTGACATTGTCTTTTGTTGTGCAGACTTTGTTATGGACCGCAGATCCGTGATGAAGAGGGCTGCTGTGAAAGTGGTCGGGGAATTTGCGGCCCAGGGGACTGGAAAGAAGGCGTCGGCTAGTGGAGCACAGCCTACTTCCGACCAGCCAAAGAAACCGCCCACTCAGCCGAAGAAGAAACGGCCGGCGGACGACGGTCAGAAGAAGAAGCTGACAGATGCTGGTTTACAGCCTTCCAAGAAGTCCAAGAGGGCTTCCCCCTCGTCCGATTCTGGTGCCGGAGCCCTGGCCATCCCTGTTGGAGACGATGGAGGATCCAAAGCTGACGCCATTGTGGACCTCACCTCCGGCCCCTCGTCCGTTGCTATTTCTTAGCCTCTCCTCGAAGCCCAAGGCTCCCGGAAGAAACGCTCCGGCAAAGAGCTGGTCAGGGGGAATTACAAGCTTGAGATTGAATATCCCGTCAAAGGCGGAGTGTTCAACGAGATCATTGACAGCCATGAGGTGATCTCCCAGATCGTCCCAAATGAGGACCGGGCTTATCTTGATGGGCTCGGCAACGTCAAGATTTATGACGGTGCAATGGACCACCTCGTCCAACTAAGTCATCTTTCCATACTTTGTCGTTTTCTCCCCTTTTTTATTGTTATGTCTTCGTCGGCCTGACTTGTATTACTTTGTGCAGGCGGCCTTCATGCTGATGGAGAGCCACAAGAGGCAAGAGCGGGAGATTGCTCGGCTGAGGGAAGTTGAACAGAGAGCTGCTTCGGCCGATGAGGCTGACGAGCACTTTGTCGTAGTGTGCTTGAAATTAATTCACTACTAAGGGCTAATACCGTAGTATAGCGTAGTAGAGTTCGTATCCACAGGGAAAGGAGCTTTTCGCGTATGTGCTAGCGTAATGAATAAAAGTAAACGGATGGGGGAATTGGATATTTTTAGAATTGAGAAAGCAAATAAAATACTTAAATGAGTGAAATAAAATATCAAAGGTAATTAGTCTTGGTTTTTCTTTTATCCACTTAATGAAATGTTCATCGATCCCGGTTATATCTTTAACTATCTTCCTCTCGAATACTCAATCGAGGAGTATATCCAGTTCATCGAGGGTAGTTATTAATAACGAGACGCGTTCATTAATAAAACTTACTACCGAATTAATATAGAACACGCTCCATATATTTACTCGATAGTAGCAATAAATTCAAGATCAAAACGATTGAAATTGATAACTTCAACACAAGCGGTTTATTGGTTTAATCAATAAAATAAATTCCCCTTAGATTATTAACCATGAGACGCATGCATTAATAATCCAAGTTTACTACCGTGAAAAGATCGAACGATTAACAAACGTATTCGTCGATCGATTCAAGTAATAATTAATATATGAGACAAAACTAGTTGATCCTTTAAGTAATGCTCAAAATATTAAAATGAAATATGAATAGGAATTAATTAATATTCAAGGAAGAATATTAAAGAAGATGTAAATCCTACTATAACTAATGTCAAGATGTTAACTAATTATCATTTTAGTAACACTCTCCAACATTAATATAGAGAGAGTATTAAGGGAAAAATTAATATTCAAGGAAGAAGATTAAAGAAAATAACTCACAACTTACAATTCATTAAGCTTCAAAGTAGCAAAACCAAGATGGAAAGACTACCTAAATTACAAGAATAAAGTGTATATGAAAGAGGTGATTAAATTTGTATCTAAAATAGGAAGGAAATAGATGTTTTTATAGGAGAAGTGAGGTGGTTGGGTCTAAGACATAATCTGATTTTCCCATGTTCACTTGTTTTATTTGATCTCTTATGATCTCCGTGTCGAATCATATCCGATTTTTCACACATCTTTGTCCTCCATGAAGCTTCCTCTTGTCTCCAATGCTGCTTCCTTATGCTCCCAAGCTCATTCCTCTTCTTTTCATTATGTTTTTGCTTTCATGTCAAAATATCTTAATATCTTCTAATTCTTCTTTAATTTTAGAAGATAAAGATTACACCGCAATTGTACAAAAGCTAAGTAAACATAATGTAAAACCATTCTAAAATGTGGTGTTTATGTACTTAATCTTTTACTCGTCCTCGAGTAAAGTGCAATTCGATTAAGTTCAATGCTTAGGAGTGTCACGTTTCTTCTCACATTTAAAATCGGTTTCTTCTCCCAAAGTTTTATCTGTTCATGCTCCCCCATGCTAAGCTTTTTGTGCTAGCCTCCTTTGAATATTTTGAGAAGCTCTTTGAAAACACCCAAACGAGTATGGCTTGTACCCGATCCGTTATCTTGTTGTTTGAACTTACACACGAAATTTTCTCCTACAAAAATTAAAATTTATCTCGTTTTCTCTCATTTTGCCTAGGAGTCCTTTTCGGGTTTTCATCCTAGCTCCTCATTTTTTCTTCATCTCACTGACAAATGGAGTTAAGTTGGGAATATGGATTTGGGGTGGAGTAGAGGATCAAAGTGTGTACCCGCTCTTTTCAATTTATTCAAGGTAAATGAAAAAACATAAAAGAAAATTAAAAACAAAATTACACAAACACTGTAATACCGTCTCCGAATTATATTTACTTCTTAGTAATATTGTATTAAAAACTAGGGGATGATCAATTAATTTATGAAGTTGTAAATTTTTATTAATTCCTTCGCGTGAATAGCAAATTGCACGTGGGACCCACATTGAGGGCGGGGACCACCCAACATTCCCGAGACCACATATTTTATTCATCTTGGTGAAGATAATATTTATAAGGTGGTGGATAATTTATTTGGGTCGTGGAAAGGCCCGGAATTGACCGGTCGGTCAAACAAGACCCAATTACCGGTATTAGTGATTTATCGGATAACAGTCCGAAACGGATTTCGGAGACTTCTAAATTAAAGGTGAGGAATGTGTATTCATTCTAGGAGTCCGTAATCATGGTAAACACATAATATATTTTATTTGACCCGATAAAATAAAAAATAATTAAAACAATCCGAAAAATACAACTTTCGGGACCGATTGTACATTTCAGGACACAAAGGGATGACCTCCCACATGAGTGGGGGCCACCCCACGTTTTTATGAGCTGGGATAGACAAGGAAAGGGGCTGGTTGACTTGTAAGGGAAGAGGGTGAGGTGATGAGCATCAAAGGTACACTCATGGATCCCATTTCTCCCCACTCATTGTCCAAGCAAGACAAAAGAGCCAACCCCAACCCCCCTCATCCCATTATTTCGGCTAGAGCATCAAAGAAGAGAGATAGAGAGCTCCAAGATCAGACTCCATTGTTGTAGCTCAAGCTCAAGCAAGAGTGGTTCAAAAGGGGGAGTTTTAAGAGGGAAAAAGGGAGGAAAACTTGGATAATTAAGGAACATAAATAAAGTGTTTCTAGAGTTCGCCGGAGTTTCGCCGGAGTTCGTCGGAGTTTCGCCGGAGTTTCGCCGGAGTCCAACCGAGGAGCGTAGAACGCGCTAAACCTCATTTAAAGTGAGTGGATGGCTTAATTTCTTGTAACTTTTGGGTTAAGCATGAGATTACCTAAGTAAATGTTATATGTGTTCATGATGATGTTTAAAAGAGATTTAAACATGTGATTAGCCAAAGTGATTAGGCTTGTATGAAATGAACCATCAAAATATGCATGATTTGTGAAATGAAAATGTTTATAAAAACATATGTGGTATGTTTGCAGATAGGTGGTGCATAATATGGTTGTTCATAACTAAATACATGATGTGATTAGGTTTGACATATATTGGATTTGAAATAGCGGGTCAACCGAGAGTTGACCAGTTGTTTAGGGGCAACCGACGCCGGTTTGGTTAGTTGCCCATATGTTAATTTTTAATGCATGACTTGCATGGATGAATTTGCTTAGGCCTTTAGACACTAGTACAAAAAAGGCTTTTCACATCGGTCAAAAAAGGCTTTTCACATCGGTCAAACAGCCGATGTGGTTCCAGCACATGTGAAAAGTATTGACTTTTGACATCGGTCAAACAGCCGATGTGAAAAGTCTTTCTACATCGGTCGTTTAGTTCCCGATCTAGAAGATAGTCCGAAACGGCGTTTTTAATGATTTTTCACATCGGTTATAACCCATGTAGAAAAGAAACCACATCGGTTATTTTACAACTGATGTAGAAAAGCTTCAATTTTTCCCGGAGCATAGGTTTTTCACATCGGTTATAACCCATGTAAAAAAGAAATCACATCGGTTATTTCACAACTAATGTGAAAAGCTTCATTTTTTTTTCGGAACATGTGTGTTTCACATCGGTTATAACCCATGTAGAAAAGCAATCACATCGGTTATTTCACAACTGATGTGAAAAACTTCAATTTTTTCGGTATTTTGCACGAAAAAAATTTGCAATATGACCTCTGTTTATACTATAATCACATCATTAACAGTATCATCAACTATTATAGCACAATTTTGACATGTTCACTTGATCCAACTAAAACAACAACACAAGCTATTTTTCAATTCTTCCACAAGTATTAAACAAGTTTAAGTAACAACTTAGTACATAATAATAAACTATAATAAAATAATCCTTGCACAAGTCTAGAGTAATAACCCATTGTATAAAGTTACAAGTCTCATCATCACTCAAAAACTTAAACAAACACGTTCTTCATGTGTCGTTGATGGATTGCGTCATTTCTAAGAAATATGATGCCCAACGAGTTCGTACTTCATCAATCTCTTCTGATGAGAATGGTTCCGGATTGGCGAATCGCTACAAATTATATAAGAAGGTTATTAAAAAACATTACATGTGGAGCAAACCTATTGAATGTAAATAAAATAATAATGTACCTCATCCCACATTTCAAGAATTACCGCCGAAACAATTTCAACATATGCAACATCACATAATAACCACATTCATAACTCCCAACTTGCATTCGAGACTACAAGTTAGAACAACATAAATACTAATCAGGAATTATGGTATTCGACTTGGTGTTACACAAATGAAAGTAAAAATAACATACAAAGTAAAGTAGTAATTATTTAACATAGGAATAATCCATTTCACTCTTCCCTTTCTTGAGTTGAGCCTACGGCTTGCCTCCATTGCACTATGTAATTTATAATATTAAATATATATAATAATAAATTATTTATGTAATTAAGATATACTCCCTCCATCCCGCTAACAATGAGACAAGAAGGGAGTGACACGCAAATTAATAAAAAGTGTTTTATGTGGTTGATATTGAACTGATAAAGTAAGAATGAAGTAAGAACGATTTAGAGGCACACAAACTTTACCAAATTTTGTATGGGACAATCTTAGTGGGACAGACCGATAATGTAAAATGGGACAATCATAGCGGGACAGAGGTAGTGTAATATATATTCAAATATTAAATAAAATGGAATGTACAAAATATTTACGCATCAATAATATTTTTGAATTGTCTATTTGGTTAACTGACACCCATTGGTTAACTGATTGTCACTCCTACTTCCTTGGACTTGAGCAATTTCCAAATTATTAAGTTTCAACCACCTAATCAATTTAAACAAGGGAAATAAATACTCCATGAAACTTACAAGTACCACATGCATGTTAGCAGGCACATATCAGGAGAAAGAGTACCAACCAAGTTGTTTCCACGTAGTCCCCTAAATTCACAACATAAGATCAATATCAATAGCCATCCTTTAACGAAAATGAAAATTTTCTAAATATCACTCAATTGGTGAAAGGCTATTTAATTTTTAACTCACAGATATTGTAAAACTTCATTCCAATATATCAGCCTTGGTATTTCTCCACTTAGCTTATTTTGTGCTAGGTCCCTGTAAGATAAAGTCAGACCTTCCGTTACTCATTACCTTTCAGGCAATAAATCAAACGTAAAGATGGAAACTTACAGAATTTTCAAGTTTGGGATCTGAGACAAAGTTGAAGGAATCGGACCGATCAACTGGTTATTCTTCAAAATCCTAGAAGCCAATCCATACCAAATTCAGTTCAAGTTGAGTGGAATAAGGAAGACGACTATTAGACAAACACGATTGGGGAATAACTTACAAGCTTTCTAACTGCTTTAGCTTGAGATTGAGAAGGGAATATCACCATATAGCTCATTGTAGGATAGGTCCCTAGTGATAGGACATTTTTAGCTTTTAGTCATATTTAAATTGTTGATAGGTTTACATAATTTCTTGTTCTGTTCCTTTAAAAACACTGGGATAGGAAAAAAATCTAAGACTCACTAACTCTTCAAAGATGAGCAATCTCCAATTTCATCAGGGATTTGTCCAGAGAGACGGTTTTGCTTCAAATCTCTGTCTACAAGATAATCAAAGATGGATCGTTTTTTCATGTTTACTGAAATTAGTTAGAGAAGACAACAGAAACCTAATGAAAGTCTAGGAAATGGACTTTACATAGACAATAGGCCTTTAAGTTGTCCTATTGCCAGAGTCCAGATACAACTCTCCATCAAGATTTAACCCCGAGAGATTTCTAAACAAAAAGTACATTATGAGCAAAACACAAAAAGTCAAAATAAGCGCCTTCCAAACATCTCCAACGGTCCAACACAATCTAGTGGTAGATTATATTGTTCAGTGAAATGAGAAATAATGAAACTACTTGGAAACCAAAAACAGAAATGGAGGTATTAATTCTAAAATTGGTCTCTCATGCCTAGTGATGTAGTCAAAGAAGTTTTTTTTGACAAATAGTCAAAGAAGTTAAGATGCGCACTTTAGGCATTGAGATAACACAGAACACATTGATACAGAAGCAAATTGTCGTATATTATACCTCAAGGTTCAGTGATGTTAACCATTGTCTGGGCAGCTGTCGCGACAACTATTCGTCAACAATGGCAAGACTTGGAAAAAACAATCTAAAAACATTCTCAATTGCAGCTGCTCTTGAAGGAAACACAACAACATTCTAACAAAAAAAGAAACCCAATTAGGAATGGAGTCAATGGTTGCAAAATCAACTTATGCTTACTTTCATGTTTTGTCACAAATTTTGGACAGCAGTCAAAGCACAACCATCTCCCATAAGAAGTGGCAACAGGCAACCTTACAATATTTATAGGTGTACTGGCTGTAATAAAAGCCAAAATATTACGTCACTGACACATGTGATGATGGGATCTAGCCTTAGGATCTATGGGAGAAAAAGAAAGGCAATTTGTAATTAGTAATTACTGAAGTGGCAAAAGAGTGAGAATTTAGATTGTCTATTAACATTGAAGATTTTAGATTTGAAGTATTGAACCTCCATAAAATGGCCAAAGAGGTTTCAATGACTTCATAGAATGGAAACAAAAAAGGCCAGACAAATCAATTACAGGAACAACTAAGAACCCCAGATATCTGCATTGCGATGCAAGCTTTCATTTTAAGAATTTAAGGTAACCTCACTTTCAGAATAATGATTCCAATTAATAAGTAGGCTGCTGTGATTATCATACTCAAGCGCTATAATGTAAACATTAATGTCTATAGTTATCTCAATATCTCATAATTACATCTTTCACATGATTCTTTAAAGCTTAAATTAGAGGAGTCCCTTCATTCAACACCCGATAAAGTGATCAACTGTCTAAAGAATCAAGGTCACATATTTGAAACCCAAAAATATCACAACTTTTGAAAAACCAACATGCTTTTCTATTATCGTAATTAGAAAATGTAGAGCACTATCCACGTTGATTGTTAAGTTAACAAGAATGCACATTTATAACTAAGCTAAAGGGAGCAATTAACATGAACATGAGACAGACCTGAGCAAATACCTTCTGTTGTCTGCTCGAACTCGAAACGAAGAGGAAGGTTCGTCGACTCGAACTCGAAAGTTGCTGAAACGCTGTCTGCTCGAACACCTTCTGTTGTCTGCTCGAACGCCGCCGTCTGCAGTCCACTCGAGCGCCGTCCGCTTCCGCTCGAACGCCGTCGTCCGCAGTCCACTCGAGCGCCGTTCGCTTCCGCTCGAACGCCATCCACTGGCCGCTCGAAGTCCGTCCAAAGTCCGTCGAAGTCCGTCCCTTCCGTCTCTCGAAGTCCGTCCAAAGTCCGTCGAAGTCTATCCCTTCCGTCTCTCGAACGTCTCTCTGAAGTCCGTCCACTGGAATCGGATAAGTGCAGGCCGGGTCTGAAATCGGCTTAGTGAAGGGGCAAAAAAATTTAAAATCATCCAGATCAGGTAAAAGCATTTACAATAAGAACCGATCTAAAATAAAGTTTCATTAATTCTGAATATTACCCCGTTTTTCTTTTCACATCGGTTGCAATTATAATCAATTTAGATTATTTCTTAAAATTTTAAAAAGTACCCCGTTTTGGTGTTTCACATGGGTTATAACTGCAACCTATGTAAAAACGTTTATAAAAATTATAAAAATGACCCCATGTTAGTATTCTACATGTGTTTTAAAATAACACATGTAGAAAAGGAGATGTAAAAAGCCTTTTTGTACTAGTGAGACTTGGATTAGTCTTGTTATTTGATTATGATATAGACCCTATCTAGTGTGATATGTGGTAGATCATAGGACGGGTGGAGTACCCAAGGATCGGGCGGTATCCTCAAAACTCGGTTATATAGGGTGGAGTACCCAAGGATCGGGCGGTATCCTCAAAACTCGGTCATATAGGGTGGAGTACGCAAGGATCGGGCGGTATCCTCAAAACTCGGTTATATAGGGTGGAGTACCCAAGGATCGGGAGGTATCCTCAAAACTCGGTTATATAGGGTGGAGTACCCAAGGATCGGGCGTGTATCCTCAAAACTCATAAGTTATTGTTTAGTGATACAGGAACGGGTGGTGTCCTTATGATGATTTGATTTGGACAAGAGGAGTCCTATACACTCATAGGTCTATGGGTGGGATGGGGTTTTAAGTCAAGGACATTGACTACCGTTATTTTCACAAATAAACAATGACCTACGGGTCGGGTATTTCCAAGTGTATATAAGTACTGATATGTATTTTGTAACTCGGGGTTAGGAAATATTAGTATATGTATCACCCTATGTTTGGGTCTTATACTTGAAACGTTAGTTACTATACATTTAGCTTGCTACTCGCTCAGTACTTGTACTGACCCCTTCGGAGGGCCCCACCATTTCAGGTTGAAATTAGAGCGCCTGTTGACTACACCTTTGCACGGGTGGAAGAATCTAGAGGAAGACGTAGTCCGTGCTTCCTTTATTACTTTAAAATCATAAACTATGCTCATGGATACTTTTGTAATATTACATTGTTTTGGCCTGCGAGCCTACGTTTTGCCATATGTGGCTTATGATCGACCATTGAATATTTTCCGCTATTCATTCAATCTATGATGTGATGTTGTTATATATGTTTACTACTGAGTATGGTGTGAATGAAGTTCATGAACGCCTTGTGTGATTGTGTGAGGTTGACTTGCGAGTGACATCACTTGATCACACGGCGGTTGTACACGCGCTTGGATGCGGTCTGGGGCGTGACAATTAAGTGGTATCAGAGCCATCCCAGTTCTAAACTATGTAATCAACCTCTCACAAGAGATTTTGCAAAAAGGAATTTTTACCGAAAACCATGAGCATTGTATTTTGACGTTCATAGAACTATTGTTACCTAGGTTGCAAGGTCTCTAATTGTTAAGATGGTACCCTTAACAATTGGTATGGCGGTGACTTGGTCCAATACGTGTCTATAATGTTCTTCCGTCGATTGACATTGATAGGAGTCTAATGACTCGTCCAAATCTCATTTCAGAAATGGAGGGTAGGCGTATGCCGACGAGGAACAACCCTAGGGGACTAGCTGCGGGAGCCTCCGTGAGGGCTAGCCGAACCACATCCCTTGGCTCTAGCGGGAGAAGAGGAGGTCGTGTAGGCCGTGGGGGCCACCGCGCCCAAACAGTGAGCGATGGCCACGTGAGCTCGGTGTATGAGACTAACACCGAGAACTATGATTCAACTTTCGTTCCGGAAACGGAGCATGAGGAAACCCCATATGATGGGGGCGATTTCCACACGGAAGACGATGATGACAATAGTGAAAGTGATGCCCGTTTTGCTCAGATAGGTGAGCTATTTGAATGGTATCAAAAGGAAAAGGTGAGGAGGGATCTTAGATGCCAAGCTAGGCGTTCCTCTCAAGGCGGATCAGGCCAAGGGAGCCGGGGGGCTCAAGGGCTGCTTCAGGGGCATCTTGGGATAGACGTGAGGGAGATTTCTGTGTGAGGATCTCCAAATACCTCAAGGAGGCTAAAGCCTTGGGGTGCAGGTCCTTCGACGGCACCTGCGATATTACCGTTGCCGCCGATTGGATAAAGAAGGTGAAAGATGCAGCTAGAGACATGCAAATAACACCTGACGTAAAGTTGACCGTTGCTTCACGTTTGCTTGAAGGGATAGCTTCTACATGGTGGGAGAGTGTGGAAGGAAAGTACCGTGGGAACATCTCATGGGCAAGCTTTGAACATGAGTTCTACGCCCAATACTACTCGGACTATGTCACTATGAGGTGAATGTGAAGCGTAGAGAGTACAAGAACCTCAAACAAAAGGAAGGCGTGACCGTTAAGCAATTGGAGCAAGAGTTTAGAACCTTGGCTAGGTTCTTACCGGAGTATGCGGCAGATGAGGACCGCATGATTGAACACTTTTGGGATGCCTTATTGTTGGACATCCGTGATCGGGCCACATACTCACGCCACATGACTTTTAGTGAAGTAGTGAAGCAGGGCATGCTCTTGGGGAAACCCAATGGAATGAGAGAAAGGAAAGGGATGCTGAGGAGGCGAAAAAGCGGTGGTGGTTCATTTAGACCACCGGCGCCGCCGGCAAAGAAGAGTAAAGATGCAAGGTGGCACGGACCCAGGCCACAGAATTTGGGGGCACCTAGATGTCCCAATTGCACTAAGCAGCACTTTGGGAAGTGCAATGAAGCACCGAGGTGCTTTAAATGCGGGAATGCGGGCCATATGAAGGCCAATTTATCTCAAGTGATGCATGGCAATGTGACGGGAGTCGGAGGGGGAGCCATGACGGGAAGGAACCGGGCAGGGCCGTCACATGGCGGCACGGGAAGAGGCGCCCCATCAACAAGCAACGCCGCGTCCGTCAACCAAGGCGGGGCCCAAGCGAGGGTTTATGCCATGACTGAAGCGGATGCGCGCGCTACCCGGACTCCGTTGCAGGTAATACATGAAATTTCGACTGTTTCTAGGCTTATATTGATGATGTAGGTCGAAGGATTTGAGTACGTGATATGCACTAATTAGTAGTGCATAAATGTATATTTTTATGATTGATTTATGTGTATTGTTTACCGTTTTATTTAGTTTGTAAACATTTGTGTGAATTTAGATGTAATTGTATTTTAATCTTCATTTATTAGTTGTAAAGTAGAATTAGGAATTATGGTGTTGGAAAGCAAGAATTTGAAGAGAAGAAAACAAGAAATTTGACTGCCCAGAAGTAAAACCCGATCGGGTAGAAACCCCCACCCGGTCGGGTATGATTTAACAGACGAAATTGCCAAGAAAGTCACTGGACCCGGTCGGGTCCCCTACTTGACCCGGTCGGGTCCCCTACTTGACCCGGTCGGGTCAGATGTGACTCGGGACAAAACGGCGTGTGAAGATCACCAGAACGTGGCAAATATTTGATTTTGACTGATACCCGGTCGGGTATGGCACTTTACCTGGTCGGGTATCCGCCCCAGGGTGTTGAAAACACCTATAAATAGAACACTTTTCCTTCACTTTTAATCATCCCTTCTTCCATACTCCTAAGCTCAGTTTAGAATAGCATTTCTTATATTTTTATAGCATGTTTAGTCTCCAAATGAGGAGCTAAACCCTTCCATCTTGCTTTTGCTACTTTGAAGCTTAATGAATTTGTAAGTTATGAGTTATTTTTTTTAATCTTCTTTCTTGAATATTAATTCTTCCTTTCAAATACTATTTCTATATCAAAGTTGGGGAGTGTTACTAAGATGACAATTAGTTAACATCTTGACATTGGTTATAGTAATAGTTATTTCTTCCTCTATGTTAATATTGGGGAGTGTTACTAAGATGACAATTAGTTAACATCTTGATGTTAATCATAGTAGGATTCATATTCTTTAAAATTCTTCCTTGAGTATTAATTAATTCCTATTCATATTTCATGTTAATATTTTAAACATTACTTAAAGTATCAACTAGTTTTGTTTCTCATATTAATTATTACTAGAATCAATCGGTTAATACGCTTGTTATTAATCCGGTTCTTTCAACGGTAGTAAACTTGAAATATTAATGCATGCATCTCATGGTTAATATGCAAAGGGGAATTAATTATATGGATTAAACCAATAAACCGCTTGTGTTGAGGTTATCAATCTCAATCATTTTCATCTTAAGTTTATTGCTACTATCAAGTTAATATACGACGCTTGTTCTATATTGACTCGATAGTAAGTTTTATTAATGAACGCATCTCGTTATTAATAACTACCCTCGATGAACTGGATATACTCCTCGATTGAGTATTCGAGAGGAAGATAGTTAAAGATATAACCGGGATCAACGAATATTTCCTTAAGTGGATAAAAGCAAAACCAAGCCTCCACATCTATTAATCAAAATCATATAGGTTGTTCATCTTAGTATATTTAAATCAAACAAATCTAAACCCCCCTTGATACTACTTATATAAAAGAAAAGTATTCCTTTCCCTGTGGATACGAATCTTACTTCACTATACTATGTATTAGTGTTGTATTGATAAATTATTTTGAGTGCACCTCACGACAAGTGCTCGTCAAATTTGGCGCCGTTGCCGGGGAAAGGCAATTATTTTCTTTTTATTTTATCTCATAAAAATCAAAAACAAATAAAAAATATACTAAAAAAAACTTACTCTTCTATTTTCTGAGCTTACATGAGTTATGAGTATATGGATACCAACACTTCATCCTTAGAGAGTCAAATTTCCTTCTTGACTTCTCTAATAAAGGAATCTATCTTTAACTCAAAAGCTCAAGATGCCAAGACATGCAACATTTGCATGTCTCACAGGCATCTTACGGACTTCTGCCCAAAGCTCCAAGAAGAATACCTTGCACAAATTGATGATGTACCTCACATGAGGTATGATCCATTCTCCAACTCTAATATGTCCACGGAGGACATGGTTCGGGCTCTTACTAACAGTGTGACCGCCATGCAACAAAACATGGTGCAATTCCAAAATGAGACCAAGTCTAGCATTTTGAACTTGGAAACTCAAATGAGTCAAATAGCCGGAGTCGTGAGTAGGCTTGAAGCAAGGGATTCAGAAAAACCTCCTTCTCAACTAGAATGTGATCCTAGACAGCAAAATTTTGCAATCACATTGACAAATGAAGAGGAAATGCAAAAGGAGATCCATAATCCAGAAGAAGTAGAGGAAGAAAAAGACACGGAGCTCTAACTGGTCAAAGAAGAGGATAATCTGAGCTTCAAGGTTAAATATCTATCCTTGTCATCTTTTGAGGTACCCCCATCAATTCTAAAAATTTTGAGGGAAACTCATAAACTTGAAAAGGACAATGACATTTCTGAAATTCTCTTCAAAATTGAGGGATCGAAAAACTTTTCATTGACCATAGTAAACGATAATTTCTTCCCTTTCCTCCCACCGCATGAATCCATGACAATCTGGATATTTGATCCTGGAAAGATTCTCAAATTGAAGAGTCAAGAAGTTGAGCACTCCTATGAACGTCCTAGGAGTGAAAGTGTGAAAAAGATAAACTATCATGATCCAAGTTTGAATGACTGAACACAATGATGGTGTCGTGCCGCGACGTTAAATAAGGCGCTTCTTGGGAGGCAACCCATGCAAGGTACGTTTACTTGTTTTTATTTTATTTTTACACGTTTCAAAAAAAACCAAAAAAAATTACCTGGGATTGAACCCGGCCGGGTATAAAACCCTACCCGGTCGGGTTACCTCTTAAAACACAGCACCCGGCCAACCGCCCGGGCGAGGCAGATGAAGAACAAAGAATAAATCAACCGCCCGACCGGGTAGACCCCTATACCCGGCCGGGCAACCCAGCAAAAAAACTCTCTGCCTCATGTGAACAACTTACACCCGACCGGGTCAGTCACTATACCCGGTCGGGCGGTCGGGCAAAAGCCCGATAAGGGTGCGGACGGGCAGCTTTTCTTCCCCATTTTCTTTTCTTCCCATTCGAACCACACCCCAAATTTCCTCCATTTCCAAAAGTCAAAAGCTTCATATCTCCTACATCCATCCACCAATTAAACCCATTTCATTCATCACCTCTTCACGCTTTTCATCTCCACACCCACGAATCACCAACAAAACCTCCCAAAAAGTAACAAAAAAAAAACATTCATCTCAGACACAAGCACTAGGGACAGTGCTTTGATTAGCTTGGGGGGAGAGTTGTATGGAATACTCACATTCATACTCTTTATTCTTGTAAAAAAATAAAAAATAAATAAAAAAAATTATAAAAGCTTGTTAAGTTGAAAACCCGAAAGGGCAACTTAAGCAAAAATAAAGCAAAAATAAGAGTGAGTTGTGAGGATTAAAACAGAAAAATGTGGGAAGCTGGGATGAAAACCCGAAAGGGCACCTAGGAAAAATGAGAGAACGAGAGAAAATATTTTCTTTTATTTCTGCAGGATCCTAAGGGTAACGAAAAAAAAAGGTTGAGGTTGATAAAGAAATATGGAGTTGAAGACCCTCTTTACTGTTATATTTTTGGAGATATACTTTATGTGTTTCTAAAAACACTCGTGGATGTGTGTGTTGATATTCTTGTCATTTTAAGGACTTCTTGGACCGGATTTGATTTACTCGAGACGAGTAAAGGTTCAAGTGTGGGGGTATTTGATATGCACTATTTAGTAGTGCATAAATGTATATTTTTATGATTGATTTGTGTGTATTGTTTACCGTTTTATTTAGTTTGTAAACATTTGTGTGAATTTAGTTGTAATTGTATTTTAATCTTCATTTATTAGTTGTAAAGTAGAATTAGGAATTATGGTGTTGGAAAGGAAGACTTTGAAGAGAAGAAAACAAGAAATTTGACTGCCCAGAAGTAAAACTCGACCGGGTAGAAACCCCCACCCGGTCGGGTATGATTTAACAGACGAAATTGCCAAGAAAGTCACTGGACCCGGTCGGGTCCCCTACTTGACCCGGTCGGGTCAGATGTGACCCGGGATAAAACGGCGTGCGAAGATCACCAGAACGTGGCAAATATTTGATTTTGACTGATACCCGGTCGGGTATCCGCCCCAGGGTGTTGAAAACACCTATAAATAGCACACTTTTCCTTCACTTTTAATCATCCCTTCTTCCATACTCCTAAGCTCAGTTTAGAATAGCATTTCTTATATTTTTATAGCATGTCTAGTCTCCAAATGAGGAGCTAAACCCTTCCATCTTGCTTTTGCTACTTTGAAGCTTAATGAATTTGTAAGTTGTGAGTTATTTTTTTTAATCTTCTTTCTTGAATATTAATTCTTCCTTTCAAATACTATTTCTATATCAAAGTTGGGGAGTGTTACTAAGATGACAATTAGTTAACATCTTGACATTGGTTATAGTAATAGTTATTTCTTCCTCTATGTTAATATTGGGGAGTGTTACTAAGATGACAATTAGTTAACATCTTGATGTTAATCATAGTAGGATTCATATTCTTTAAAATTCTTCCTTGAGTATTAATTAATTCCTATTCATATTTCATGTTAATATTTTAAACATTACTTAAAGTATCAACTAGTTTTGTTTCTCATATTAATTATTACTAGAATCAATCGGTTAATACGCTTGTTATTAATCCGGTTCTTTCAACGGTAGTAAACTTGGAATATTAATGCATGCATCTCATGGTTAATATGCCAAGGGGAATTAATTATATTGATTAAACCAATAAACCGCTTGTGTTGAGGTTATCAATCTCAATCGTTTTCATCTTAAGTTTATTGCTACTATCAAGTTAATATACGGCGCTTGTTCTATATTGACTCGATAGTAAGTTTTATTAATGAACGCATCTCGTTATTAATAACTACACTCGATGAACTGGATATACTCCTCGATTGAGTATTCGAGAGGAAGATAGTTAAAGATATAACTGGGATCGACGAAAATTTCATTAAGTGGATAAAAGCAAAACCAAGCCTCCACATCTATTAATCAAACTCATATAGGTTGTTCATCTTAGTATATTTAAATCAAACAAATCTAAACCCCCCTTGATACTACTTATATAAAAGAAAAGTATTCCTTTCCTTGTGGATACGAACCTTACTTCACTATACTACGTATTAGTGTTGTATTGATAAATTATTTTGAGTGCACCTCACGACAAGTGCTCGTCAGTACGGCCACCTCGGTGGGGAACCGGGAAAGTTATGGCCGAAAAGGGGTTGTTTTGGCTACTGCACGCTACACACGCCCACACGCACGCGTGCGTGCTGCCGTGCATGGGTGGCAGTACACCTCCAGGTGAATTTTTCCTGATGCACGACCATGCGTGGGGTGACGCACGCGTGCGTCCCTCCGTGCGTACTGGGCAGTAGCCCAGGTGAAGAAAAATCGGGGCCACGCACGCTTGCGTGCCTCCTACGCACACCGTGCATGGCACCCAGGCTGCCCAACATGGGGTTTTCTTGGCATTTTGCGACGTTAAGACCCCTCCTTGATTCCCAAAATGTGTATGAACATAACAAACTGCCATAGATGTATAATTATGGTAGGGAAGACATCTTACATGACTTATAAATGTAGGAACACTAAAGATCAATGGTAGAAATGCAAGAATTCTCATTGATACCGGGGCACAACGCTCATTTGTGAGCGAAGCGTTTGCCGAAGGTCTTGACGTGCCATTGACGCCGATGAATCAGACCTTGTTAGTCTCCACACCGTTAGGAGATGATGTGGAGAGGGACCATTATTATCAATCGTGTGAGGTGGAAGTGACGGGTCAACCTTTGACTTGTGATTTCGTACCTCTAAGTATGTTGGAATTTGATGTGATCCTAGGGATGGATTGGCTCGAAAAGCATCATGCTAGGGTTGATTGCTACACCAAGGTCTTAGAGTTTGAGGATGATGAGGGAAACATCATACGTTTTGAGGGAGATCGAGGGAGATCTCAAAATTGTATCATATCTGTGATGAGAGCACGGAAGATGATGAAGAAAGGTTGCCACGCATACGTTGCTTACGTGGTGGATGAGACAAAGAAGGAGGTCAACATCAATGATGTACGTGTCGTATGTAAGTACCCGGACGTCTTTCCCAAAGACCTATCGGGGCTTCCACCCGATAGAGAAATTGAATTCGTGATTGAAGTTGAGCCGGGAACCAAACCCATTTCGATTCCTCCTTACCGAATGGCACCGGCGGAACTTCAAGAATTAAAGGTCCAATTACAAGAGCTATTGGAAAATGGGTTCATTAGACCTAGTCATTCACCATGGGGAGCACCCGTACTCTTCGTGAAGAAGAAAGATGGTACACTAAGAATGTGTATCGACTACCGACAGTTGAACAAGGTCACCATCAAGAACAGGTATCCTTTACCTAAGATTGATGACTTGTTTGATCAACTTAGAGGGGCAATAGTATTCTCGAAGATTGATTTGAGGTCGGGGTATCATCAGTTGAAGATCAAGGAAAGTGACATACCGAAGAGTGCCTTTCGCACTAGATATGGGCATTACGAGTTCATTGTGATGTCATTTGGTTTAACCAACGCACCGGTGGCATTCATGGACTTGATGAACCGTGTGTTTAGTGAATACTTAGATCAATTTGTGATAGTATTCATTGATGATATATTGATATAATCCAAGAGCGAAGAGGAGCACGAGCATCATTTGGGGATTGTACTGAATCGGTTAAGAGAAAAGCAACTCTTTGCCAAGTTCTCTAAATGTGAATTTTGGCTCAAAAAGATTGGTTTTCTCGGGCACGTCATATCCGGTTCGGGCGTTGCTGTGGAAAACGCTAAAATAGAGGCCATTATAGATTGGGAGAGGCCCAAGAATGTGAAAGAGATACGCAGTTTCCTTGATTTAGCAGGATACTACCGTAAGTCGTGGAGAAATTCTCCGTATTGGCGTCTCCATTAACAAAGCTCACAAAGAAGGGAGCCAAGTTCATATGGGACGACAAGTGTGAGAAAGGATTTATTGAACTAAAGAAAAGACTTACCGAAGCACCAGTTCTCACCCTATCCATACAGGGAATAGGGTATGATATTTACAGCGATGCTAACATCCAAGGGCTTGGATGTGTACTAATGCAAAAGGGAAAGGTGATTGCCTATGCTTCTAGGCAATTGAGGAAACACGAGGTGAACTACCCTACCCATGAACTAGAGTTGGGGGTGGTGGTGTTTGCACTAAAGATTTGGAGGCATTATCTCTACGGGGAGACATGTCACATCTACACCGATCATAAGAGCTTGAAGTATGTATTCACTCAGAAAGAGTTGAATATGAGGCAAAGGAGATGGATGGAGTTGATCAAGGACTATGACGTGATCATTGACTATCATCCCGGAAAGGCCAATGTAGTGGCTGATGCATTAAGCAGGAAGAGTACGTCGGGGACGTTACTCACATGCCTACGAGCGTTGTGGGCACACATGGAAGTGTCCTCGAGTGGGGTGTTCATAGCTAGATTTGAGGTTAGGCCTACGTTGCTGAGTGAGATTAGTAGAGGTCAGGGTGTTGATGAGGAATGTCAAAAGATCCACGAGCGGATCCTTGTGGGGCCCATTGAGAACTTTCGGGTACGTGACGATGGTCTTTTATTGTTCAAAGATCGTGTGTGCGTACCAAGGGATGAGGAGCTCCGGAAATCCATACTCGAGGAGGCTCACTCTTCGGCCTATGCTATGCATCCAGGAGGTACAAAGATGTACCGAGACCTGAAGGAGAGTTACTGGTGGTCAGGTATGAAGAGGGACATCGCAGAGTATGTGAGTCGATGCCTTACTTGTCAGCAAGTTAAGGCAGAGCATCAGCACCCGGCGGGGCTTTTGCAGCCACTTACCATTCCGGAATGGAAGTGGGAACACGTGACCATGGACTTCGTGGTAGAGCTACCACGGACGGTGAACAACTACGATGCAGTATGGGTGGTGGTTGATAGGCTTACTAAAAGTGCACATTTCCTGCCTATTAACATCACTTATCCTCTCGAAAGATTGGCCAAGTTATACGCTTAGGAGATTGTGAGGTTGCATGGAGTCCCGATATCCATTGTGTCGGATAGGGATCCACGTTTCACATCTAGATTTTGGCCAAACTTTCAGCCATATTTGGGAACTAAGCTGAGGTTTAGCACAACATTTCATCCACAGATGGATGAGCAATCCGAGAGAGTGATACAGTTTTTGGAAGACATGCTCAGGGCATGTGCTTTGGAGTTCCAAGGTAGTTGGGACAAACATTTGGCTCTAGTGGAGTTTGCCTATATCAACAGTTATCAGGCAAGTATTGGCATGCCTCCATACGGGACCCATCTCCATACGCCGGAACTTGAGAAGATACATGACGTGTTTCATGTATCAATGCTCAAGAAGTACATACGGGACCCATCTCATATTCTTGAGAAACCGCCAGTAGAGATCCGTGATGATTTGCAATATGTGGTAGAGCCGATGAAGATAGTGGTCAATTGGTGAAGAAGCTTAGGAACAAGAAGATTCCTATGGTAAAGGTTCTGTGGAGAAGTGATCGAGTCGAAGAAGAAACATGGGAGACCGAGGTCTCAATGAGGGAGCAATACCCATTTCTTTTCGATTAGACACGTGGATTTCGGGGACGAAATCCCAAATAAGGGGGGGTGAACTTGTAACACCGTCCCCGAATTATATTTCCTTCTTAGTAATATTGTATTAAACACTAGGGGATGCTCAATGAATTTATGAAGTTGTAAATTTTTATTAATTCCTTCGCGTGAATAGCAAATTGCACGTGGGACCCACATCGGGGGCGGGGACCACCCAACATTCCCGAGACCACATATTTTATTCATCTTGGTGAAGATAATATTTATATGGTGATGGATATTTTATTTGGGTCGTGGAAAGGCCCGGAGTTGACCGGTCGGTCAAACAAGACCCAATTACCGGTATTAGTGATTTCTCGGATAACAGTTCGAAACGGATTTCGGAGACTTCTAAATTAAAGGTGAGGAATGTGTATTCATTCTAGGAGTCCGTAATGATGGTAAACACATAATATATTTTATTTGACCCGATAAAATAAAAAATAATTAAAACAATCCGAAAAATACAACTTTCGGGACCGATTGTACATTTCAGGACACAAAGGGATAACTTTCCACATGAGTGGGGGCCACCCCACGTTTTTATGAGCTGGAATAGACAAGAAAAGGAGCTGGTTGACTTGTAAGGGAAGAGGGTGAGGTGATGAGAATCAAAGGTACACCCATGGACCCCATTTCTCCCCACTCATTGTCCAAGCAAGACAAAAGAGCCAACCTCAACCCCCCTCATCCCATTATTTCGGCCAGAGCATCAAAGAAGAGAGATAGAGAGCTCCAAGATCAGACTCCATTGTTGTAGCTCGAGCTCAAGCAAGAGTGGTTCAAAAGGGGGAGTTTTAACAGGGAAAAAGGGAGGAAAAACTTGGATAATTAAGGAACATAAATAAAGTGTTTCTAGAGTTCGCCGGAGTTTCACCGGAGTTCGTCGGAGTTTCGCCGGAGTCCAACCGAGGAGCGTAGAACGCGCTAAAGCTCATTTAAGGTGAGTGGATGGCTTAATGTCTTGTAACTTTTGGGTTAAGCATGAGATTACCTAAGTAAATGTTATATGTGTTCATGATGATGTTTAAAAGAGATTTAAACATGTGATTAGCCAAAGTTATTAGGCTTGTATGAAATGAACCATCAAAATATTAGGCTCAATCGAGGAGTATATACAGTTCATCGAGGGTAGTTATTAATAACGATACGCGTTCATTATTAAAACTTACTACCGAATTAATATAGAACAAGCGCCGTATATTTACTCGATAGTAGCAATACATTCAAGATGAAAACGATTGAAATTGATAACTTCAACACAAGTGGTTTATTGGTTTAATCAATATAATTAATTCCCCTTAGATTATTAACCATGAGACGCATGCATTAATAATCCAAGTTTACTACCGTGAAAAGATCGAACGATTAACAAACGTATTCGTCGATCGATTCTTGTAATAATTAATATATGAGACAAAACTAGTTGATCCTTTAAGTAATGCTCAAAATATTGAAATGAAATATGAATAGGAATTAACTAATATTCAAGGAAAAATATTAAAGAAAATGTAAATCCTACTATAACTAATGTCAAGATGTTAACTAATTGTCAATTTAGTAACACTCCCCAACATTAGTATAGAGGAAGAAAATAAATACTACTCTAACTAATGTCGAGATGTTAACTAATTGTCATCTTAGTAACACTCCCCAAAATTAATATAGAGATAGTATTAAGGGAAAAAATAATATTCAAGGAAGAAGATTAAAGAAAATAACTCACAACTTACAATTCATTAAGCTTCAAAGTAGCAAAACCAAGATTGAAAGACTACCTAAATTACAAGAATAAAGTGTATATGATAGAGGGGATTAAATTGGTATCTAAAATAGGAAGGAAAGAGGTGTTTCTATAGGAGAAGTGAGGTGGTTGGGTCTAAGACATAATTTGATTTTCCCATGTTCACTTGTTTTATTTGATCTCTTATGATCTCCGGGTCGAATCATATCCGATTTTCACACATCTTTGTCCTCCATGAAGCTTCCTCTTGTCTCCAATGCTCCTTCCTTATGCTCCGAAGCTCATTCCTCTTCTTTTCATTATGTTTTTGCTTACATGTCAAAATATCTTAATATCTTCTAATTCTTCTTTAATCTTAGAAGATAAAGATTACACTGTAATTGTACAAAAGCTAAGTAAACATAATGTAAAAGAAAGCTGACGATGCCGATGCGGCCACTCGCCAGTTGACTGCAGATAGGGATGATGCCCTCAAAAAGTTCTCCGATGAGAAGAAAGCGCATGAGGTTACTCATATCCATGTTGTTGAGGCCGAGAAGGCCCGTGTCTGAGAAGGCCGCCGATGCCGCCGTCGAGAAGTTCTTGGCCGAAGGCTGGAAGGCAGAGGAGCGTCGGCCTTACTGTTTTGATGTCGTGGTGGCCAGGCTTGAAGATTGGGGCCAGAACAGTCCTGAAGGCCAAGAATACTTCAAGAGGGAGATGAAGGTGCATTATGACATGGGCCAACATCGGATGCAAAGGCTCATCTATCGGAGGCTGCACCGACGTTTTACTGAGCTAAAACTGACGAAGAAGTTTGCCGCTGCCCTGAAAATGCCCCTGAAGATGAAGGCTCCGGAGGACGAAGTCAAGCTTCCTGCGGATGAGAGGCAGCCCCCCATTCTGAGCTCCAAAATCGGAGAGGAAGATTGGGGTGATGACGACATATTTGTGGACACTGCTTCTTCCAAGGCCGATGAAGCCAGTGATGCGGCCGTTCAAGATGCCGACGGGGAGGAAGCTTGATCCCTTTTTATTCTTTTGTCCAATATGTAATGGCCGTTGTGCCCCCCTCTTGTATCATGTACTTTGAATATATTGATGTTATTTCCTTACATATTTGCCTTACGCCTCATCCTCCTTACATATCTTATCTTCTTTGTTCTCGTTTGTTCATGATTGGTTGCCTTGGTACTTAGAAATTTTCTAAGTGTGGGGTCAAAAAACACTCCTGGTGTTACGTTATAGCTTTAGGTTCCGTAGCATTGTGACCGACGGCATTGCCAGGTGTTTCGTTCCTCGGGACGTAGTTTTGGAGTTTGTCCATTGGCATTCCAACGTCCTTAAATGCGGTCCTGCCTTGGTTGGGTGATAAGTACGTGTTTCGGCCTTGACTGCGTGAGTTTGCTTCGTCCGTTGTTTGTTTAGTGCCAAGTATTTGCCTGATATGTACTTAGTCAAATTTGTGGGTATTTTATTTTTATCGCTCGAAGCCAACGAGTGCGCAGTCCTTGGGTATCCCTCTTTTATTTTCTTCCTCTTTACTTCTTTGAGCGAGGAGTGGGTATCCTTCTTTCAGGCTTCGGTCGAGGGGGGTGCTATTCCCTTGGCCGGTAGGGAGTCCTACTGGATCGTCCCATGATCTCGGGGAGGTCCCGTCATCTATTTATGACGCGGGCTAGAGCTTTTTATCGGTTACCGACGGTTGTCGTTCCCCAATCCCGAGTTTGGGGATTTCTGTCACCTCAGCCATGATTTCAGGCATGTCGTCCTGCGATTTAGCGGCGAGCTTCCCATTTCAAGATGTGGGCCGTTTGCGGACCCAACGTCCTGGGACATCGTCGGCCATGCCTGAGAGTTTCTCTCCAAGGGGTCGATACGACGTGATGTGTCGGCCATACCTGAGCGTTTCGCTCTAAGGGGTCGATACGATGTGCTGTGTGGGCCATACCTGAGCGTTTCGCTCTAAGGGGTCGATACGATGGTATCTTTTGCTTTAACTTCTCAAAAAATAATCGAAACAAAATTTTCATTGATAAGTGGCTCAAGGCCGAGGGTGGTAATCAATCAATAACCCGTAAGGAGGTGAGGGCTTTGCCGGCTTCGCCTCCTTCGGATTATTGATAGAACTTCACCAAGTGATGTACATTCCATGTTCGTGGTACTGTAGACCCATTTGGGTGTCTAAGTTTGTAGGTGCTGGGTTTCACTACGGCACTGACGATGTAGGGGCCTTCGTACTTCAATGCTAGCTTTCCACCTTTGTCGATTTGCTCGCCTCCCTTCGGCGGAGGACGTAGTCCCCCACTTGGAACTCCCGGGAGCGTACCTTGGCGTCATAGTATCATTTTACTTGACGGCTGTAGTTCTTTTCCCAGATGCAGGCTTGCTCGCATCTCCCTTCGACTAGGTGGAGGTCGATCTTCATGTTTTCCTCGTTAGCCTTGGGTTCATACTGCTCCACCCATCGACTAGGTATGGTGACCTCCGTATGTGCCTTTCCCTCGAAGCCATAGCACATGGCGAAGGGTGTTTCGCCTGTCGCCCTCCTCGACGTGGTTCGGTAGCACCATAGAATGTTAGGGAGCTCGTCGGCCCAGCTGCCTCCTGCGTCTTGAAGTGTTTTCTTCAGGACCTCCATTATTGTTCTATTGGCGTTCTCAACTTGCCCATTGCCTTGAGGGTTAGCAACGGAGGAGAAACGATGTTTGATTCCCCATTCTCGGAGGAGCTCTTGGAAAGGTGCGGCCTCAAATTGGGTGCCATTGTCGGATATGATCTCCTAAGTGACGCCGAAACGGGTAAGGATATTTTTGTGGACGAACTTCTGGCACCTATCCCTAGTAATTCTGGCCAATGGTTCCGATTCGACCCACTTGGTGAAGTACTCGACTGCGACGATGATGTAGCAGTTGTTGCCGACGGCTCTTGGCAGGGGGGCCGACCAGGTCAATCCTCCATCTTGATAATGGAATTGCCGTGCTCACTAGGGCATAATTGACGGCTAGCCAACCAGGGGCCTTCTAAAGTACCAGGCACGCGGTACACTTCCTTGCAAGGTTAGCACAATCCCGTTCCATCGTCGGCCAGAAATAGCCTTGGACGATGAGGCGGCGGGACATGCTATAAGGGCCCTGGTGTGAGGAGCAGACGCCGCAGTGGACTTCCTCCATGGCTACTTCGTCTTCGTCCTCGTCCGGATGCAGGCATCGGAGGAGGGTGCCATTGTAGGATCTTTTGTAGAGCTTCCCGCCCACAATGGTATAGCTCGGGGCCCTGAGCTTGGCTAGTTTGAGCCTCTCCTCATCCTGGGGTAGTTCTCCCGAAGTGATGAAGGTCATGATGTCGAAGATCCAATCCTCCGGACGTTGTTGGATGCACAGGACCGGGCTGGCATGGATGCTGGACATGCTGAGCTCCTCGATCTTGGCTATCTTGGAGATGTGCTCTGGGGTGTCCGTGCTAAGTTTGGAGAGAATGCCAGCCTCAGCATTCTCCGCCCTTGGGATTTGTGTGATCTCATGGGTTTCAAATGCCTTGAGCAATTCCTCGGCCGCTTGTCTGTATTGCCTCATCCTCTCTTCTTTTGCCTCGTATGAGCCCTCGATCTGGCCCACCACCAGTTTGGAGTTGCATTTGATTCTGATGTGGCGCGCTTTGAGGCCGGCTGATAAGTCCGTCTTTAGACATGAATTTGATGCGTGTTGGGATTGGGTTTGATGGTTTTCCCTAGCTTTAAGGTGTTACAAGTCTCAATTTTAGCTCAAGTTATGTTTACCGGACGTTGGTTCGAGTTTTGTGTCATTTGGAGTCAAAATGAGGATTTTAGAGTTCGGCACCGGCGCTTGTGAAAAAACCAGGATGAGTTGAGAAGCATTCGAGAGTGATTTGAGAGCTTTGGAGGTCACCGGGAGGTTCACGGTGAAGATTTGAAGGAAAAAGAGCTCTAGGATTGGCCACGGGATCAAAAGAAGATGAATGGAGCTTGAAATCCGCGATCAGGATGACCTTCTGTCAATCGTTCAAGCATATCTCTTTGTAGAAACATTCAATCTACACGATTCAAAGTCCATATGAAAGCTAACTGCAAGGGGTACAAATAACATGAAGACACCTTTTCTAGAATTTGAGAGAAAGAAGGTGAAAACAGATGATAAAGTCAGATGATCTCTGCTACGATTTCAGAATGATACCTTCCACCGTTTTAATCATATCTCTTGATTGGATGATTCAAATCACATTCGGCACTTTGGGGTGGATAGAGGACTTCATTATATACATTAGATATCTCTTAATTTATTCTACATGCAATTATAATCCTAGTGGTCATTCTAAGTTACAAGAGTTATCAATTAAATCATTCAAACACAAATTAAATCAAGATTCATGCAATTAATCCATCACGAGTTTAGTCATACATTATGATTCACCCCTTCATCAATCCCAAATCTCTAATTAAAACTTACTCACAACTCATAATTGAAGAATCAATAGAATTGGGAAAAATAGAATTATATGTCAATTAAAAAGTAGGAACTTACAAATAATCCAATGGAATTGAAGAATAAGATGGAAAAGTAGAAGAAATTTCGTCCCTAGGCCTCTCTCTAAGCTCCCATCTCTCAAAATAGGGGTTTAGGGGCGATATATATAGAAACGGTCAAATCCGAGTGAAATCGGGACTTCTGGAGAGCACGCTCGGCACCCACGCTCGGTGAGCGTGGCGCTGAGCGTCCGGAGCATAATTCTGCGTTTCGGGGCCATGCTTGGCGAGTGTCCATGCCACGCTCGGCGTGCGTGGATGGAAGTAGCTTCCCCGTGATTTCTCGCTCTCTGCGCTCGGTGAGCGTCCTTGTACGCTCGGCGTGCGTCTTTCCCTTCTGAGTTTGATTATGCTTTCTTCACCAAAGTTGTAGCTAATGAAGTCTTCCATCTAACACAACTTGCAAAACTGGATTTGAATAATCCAATCAAATGATATCAATAAAATGGTGGAAGGTCGCATTTTGAAATTGCAACAGCGATCATCTGACTTCTAAGTCTGTTATCACCTTTCTCCTCTCATATTCTCGCAGTGGTGTCTACATGATTTGTAGCCCTTGACGTTGGCTTTCATGTGGAACTTGAATTGTGTCTTTTGGATGTTTCTACAAAAAGCTATGCTTGAATGATTGACAAAAGGTCATCCTGATCGTCGTTTTCAAGCTATGTTTGTCTTCTTTTGATCCCGTAACCAATCCTAGAGCTCTTTTGTCTTCAAATCTTCATCTTAAACCTCCCTTGACATCTGAATCTCTAAATTCACTCTCAAATGCATCTTGACTTGTCAGGATTGCTTCTGAAATGCCGGTGCCGGGCTTAAACTCCCTGATTTTGACTCCAAAAATACCAAACTCGATCCAACGCCCGGTAACTATGACTTGAGATAATAATGAGATTTATGATACCTTTAAGCTAGGAAAACCATCAAATGCGTGTCTAAATACAGACTTATCACTGATGTAGTTGAGCCGAGCTCTAGAAATGCAAGGTGATATATTAGGGTTGAACTCTATGAATTGTCATGAGTTGTAGTCACGGGGGAATGGGTATGGTGATTTCTAAACGAACATGGGCCCACGGCCAACTACTTGACTTTATTTAAAGTAAGTATACTTTCAAACGGGGTAAGTTGGGCTACGGCCCATTTTGTACTATCATCCTATTTGAGGGTCTTCTGTATGAAATACTTGTTGTATATCTATTAGATGTCATCCACACTAGTACTTTGTAGCCCTGTAAAGTACGGAATCCTTCGGGGGCATCCCACCACCATTTTAGGTTGAGGTTAGAGCTTGCTTCATGTACCCGTTGCTCGGGCGATCATATTGGAGAGAAGACTTGATCCGTGCTTCCTCCATTCTGTTTTGAACAATAATAAACTTGCTCATGGATATTTACTTTAGAGCCTGCATGATCATGTTTGCCCCCGTGTGGCATTTGGTTTTAAACTACACTTTCCGTTACGTATTGAATTGCTTATAATGTTTGTTTATGGATGACTATATGAGTATGATATTCATTATGCCTTGTATGGTTTGAGTAAGTTTGACCGTGGTTAACTTATCTAGATTGTACGACGGTTGTTAGCGTGACCTGTGAGGTCCGCGGCGTGACAAAGATAGTACTTATCTCTTCCTTACTTTGTGCTGTTTGTTAGAGATAAGGATATTATCTCACCTCAAGTGTAAAGATATATATGAAGCAATACATTTCATCACACTTCTTTAGTTTTAACTCTGAGGTGGAAGTATAAGTTCTAACGATTGATTTACGACATTTGATTTGTATAAAACCTTTGATGAAGGTGTTTGATTTTGTAAGATTTTTAGCTTGTTCTTTAGTTATTAAGATGATAGTTTTGATAAATCATGAAGATAAATATGACGATGTTAAATATTTATTTTATGTAATAATAATAGTAATTATTACCCACTTTCGAAATTGGAAGTTACTGCATTGGGTAATAATCAAAATAAGTTTGATTGGAGTTACATTTAGGTTAAATGGTATTAAATTACTCTATGTGGCCATTTTTACTATTTTGCATATGATTTTTTCTTCATTTTATCAAAAAATAAATATTTTAAATATAATTATACTATATAGTAACATTATCAACAAATTGTTCAGTCATATACTCATATCTACATAATATTTAGCAGAATCAATCGATTCAACTAATTTAAATATTAACAATGTAGCTATGGAGTATAAAATAAAATAATTGTTCTTATCTTATCATACATAAAAAGTCAGCGTCTTTCTCCGTAGCAAAGTTTTGTGGATCATCCTATTAAACTTTGTCAATTTTTTTTGATTGGCCAATTTTTCTTGCTACGGAGTATTATTCGATTAAGATAATTATTTTGTGAGTGCATAAACTTCAATCCTACAATTTTTATTATTTTTATTTCTCTCTTGCAAAGTCTTTTAGAAAGAAAATAGGGAGCAGTATTTTTTTAAGGCACGGGACCCCATAAGCCAGAACACATGCTCCTCCACCATCTTCAAGGCTGTCTCTCTCTCTATATATAAATATATAATCTCAGTACCCTCCCATAACTCGCTCTGCTCTCCAACACTCATAAAAAGCCTCACTGTAGCACTCTGTTATTCTTTCTTGCATGTTCGTTGATCTGGGCAGTTAAAAAAACCACCAAAGATGATAACTTTATTAGATTTTTACCATGTCATGACAGCAATGGTTCCACTCTATGTGGCCATGGTACTAGCCTACGGCTCAGTAAAGTGGTGGAAGATTTTCACCCCAGACCAGTGCTCTGGGATCAACCGCTTTGTGGCTCTGTTCGCAGTCCCTTTACTCTCATTTCACTTCATCGCAATGAATGATCCTTACACCATGAACTTGAGGTTTCTTGCAGCTGACACCCTGCAAAAGCTCATTGTTCTCCTGGCTCTTGCCCTCTGGGCTACTTTCAGCAAAGGGGGCAGCTTAGAGTGGGCCATAAGTCTGTTTTCTTTATCAACTTTGCCAAACACGCTGGTGATGGGGATTCCTTTGCTGAAGGGTATGTACGGAGAGTTCTCCGGCTCACTAATGGTTCAAATTGTTGTTCTTCAGTGCATCATCTGGTACACTTTGATGCTTTTCTTGTTTGAGTTCAGGGGAGCAAGAATGCTCATCTCTGAGCAGTTCCCTGACACGGCTGGCTCGATTGTCTCAATCCACGTGGATTCTGATATCATGTCGTTGGACGGGAGGCAGGGCCTGGAGACGGAGGCGGAGTTGAAGGAGGACGGGAAGCTCCACGTGACGGTCAGAAGATCAAACGCGTCAAGGTCTGATATATTCTCAAGGATGTCTCATGGGGGCATTTCGTCGAACACACCCAGGGCATCAAACCTCACAAACGCCGAAATATACTCTTTGCAGTCCTCGAGAAACCCCACCCCCAGGGGCTCCAGCTTCAACCACACCGACTTCTACTCCTTGGTGGGAGCTGCTGCTGCTGCTAGGAATTCTAACTTTGGGTCTAATGACGTGTTTGGCCCGACCCCGAGGCCTTCCAACTATGACGAAGAAGGTGGGAAATCAAGATTCCATACCCATACCCATACCCATAACAGCGCCCACTACCCAGCTCCAAACCCAGGAATGTTTTCTCCCACTAACAAAGCGGGTAATGCAATTAACAAGAAACCCAACACTAATGGACATCAAGAGGGTGGGAAAGAGCTTCATATGTTTGTTTGGAGCTCAAGTGGTTCCCCTGTTTCAGAAGTTTTTGGAGGCCATTCCTTTGGTGCAGTAGACCAAGCCACCGCTGCTGCTAAGGAAGTTAGAGTCCCCATTTCTCCCACCAAAGGTATTATTATTACAGCATAACAATTAAATCTTTATGTCATTAATTTCTTTTGCTTCCCACCAAAGGTATTATTATTACAGTTTAGAAGCCCAATAAGAATAGGCCCAAATAATTATTCTTGAGAGTTTAAATTCCGTTTTATGGTTAGTTGGAGTCGAGGGTCAGAAGAACAATCAAGATGGTAACAATTACACGGAGGAGAAGAAGAGAGATGCAGAAATGAACATCCATGGAGGGGGGAAAGGTGGAGAAGACGAGAGGAAAGTGAAGGCGGCGATGCCTCCGACAAGTGTGATGACAAGGCTTATCCTTATCATGGTTTGGAGGAAACTTATCAGAAACCCCAACACTTACTCCAGCTTGATTGGCCTTACCTGGTCCCTCATTTCATTCAAGTGAGTATTATAATATCACTGCTGCTAACTCTTTGCTTCGATCTTTTTGTTAAAGTTGTTTCTTTTTTCACTTTGTTGACTGTTAAATCGTAAAACTTCTACTTACAGATGGAATGTGGTGATGCCTGCTATAATTGCCAAGTCCATCTCCATCCTGTCAGATGCGGGGCTTGGCATGGCTATGTTCAGTCTAGGTAATTCACATCTTTAATTATTTCCTTGATTTACCTTCGCTTTTCTTTTTTACTTTGCCAAAAGGAAAAAATCAGGGATGGTCAGACACATGATTAACCTTTTGATTCATTTATATTCTTCAGCCCAATAATAACTCGTCAGAGCGTCGTGTGCACTCATGAACCACAATTTAGTATCCAAGATCACAAACTAAACGCAAGAATACTCTAATTACATTTACTCATTTGATACTTTTAGTGAACGGTAAAAAATTAGACAAGTCATTATATCATATGGTGAATGTGTTGCATGAGTTGGTTTAACTTTGATGCCTTTTTAAACTTGTGGGTGGTGTATGTTGAGTAGTTTACCTAGTATAACAAAAGTTTTTTCGTATATCCCACAATTTTTTTCCTTTTTAGTTCTTTCCAAATGATTTTACATTTGTCCTTTAAAAAGGGTAATTTGAGTTTGCATCATATATTATTGTCTAAATTAGACTTTGCACCTCGTTTTTTAAAATTCTTTGTTTTTGCACCCCAACTCCATATGAAAAGACTAAAATGCTCCTCCATTATCAATTTTGTTGACCTTCAATATATTCCTGAGCATTTTTGAGAGCATTTTTGTCTTTTCATATACGCATGGTGTGCAAAAACCAAGATTTTTAAAAACAGGATGCAAAGTCCAATTTAGACAATAATATGAGATGCAAACTCAAATTATCCCGCTTGCTTAGCATCCATTGTAATTAAATAAATAAATAAATTGTGACCGCTCGTGTAACAACTCCTTTCGTCTAAGCATAAGTAGTAAACAACTACTCATATTGTAGTTTTGTTGGAAATACACGCAAACAACTACAGTATATTGAATTAAAAAGAAAATTGAAAGTAAGTTTTGTATTCTCTTATGTATGACTAAGATAGTGGGCCAGGTGCAGCGCATTTGATCGAACAGTCACATCATAGAATACTCCTTCCGTCCCCTTTTAAATGTCCCATTTTACCATATTGGGATGTCCCTATTTAATTGTCTCATACCTTATTTGGTAAAGTTTCTGTGGCTCAAAATCATTCTTACTTTATTCTTACTTTATTCTTACTTTATCTATTAATATCAACCACACAAACCTATTTTTCTTAAAACTCATGTCACCCTCTTCCGGGACATTTAAAAGGGGACGGAGGGAGTAATGACTAATTTATACAATAATAGAATAGTATTACAGACTACTACCTCCGTCCCGAATTAAATTGCAAACTTTAACCGGCACAAGGATTAATGAATGATAATAAATGATCTTGCTTTTTACACTTTTGCTCATTTTTCTAAAAGTAGATGCCTTTAAGTTAATGAGGGAAAAGTAAAAGTAAGAGTAAATTTGTCACTTTATTTCTTATTTACATACCTAAAATAGAAAGTGGAAAACCATTTTGAGACAACCAAAATAGGAAATTTTGCAAATAAAATTGGGACGGAAGGAGTATTAATTAAACACGAGTCTTACAACAACCAAGAATGAAGAAGCATGCGAAAAGGAGAGTGGGTGTGATCATAACGTTGTCTCCCGCTAGTGCTCTGATTTTTCATTATCTTTTTAACTTTAACTAGACAAGATCTATTGTACTTTACTTGTCATTAGTGTGTTAAACTTATTTAGATATTATTCCAAAATATCATTCATCACCCTACTCGATTGATTTCACTTCTTTTTGACCTGACGTATGAATGGATTCAAGCACACATTTTGTCCCCAAATATCGCGCGATTTTGTCGATTCACTCTTAATTATCGGCTAGAAAAAGTACTCCCTAGACCGTAGGTACTAAGTTGCTACAGCAGCAATTTTAGGGACCTCCTAATTAATTAATTAATTAATTAATAAGCTAATTGCATTTGGATGGAAATTTTAGGGTCCCAAATTAGCTCTATTAAAATTTTAGCGACCTAATAAACAATCATACATGTGAGACTGAATGCTTTCAACTGTTTTTTTTTTTTTTTTTTACAAAAATCAATTACGTTTGTTGAACATAATTTTATTTGGGAGAAATGTTTTATTGGGATACTTAAAAATACGTAGTAATTTTTTTGACATTGTTTTATTTTATCTTTTCGAAACAAAAGGACCATTACTTTTTTACGACCACGTATTAAATTCATTAGTCACTCTACATTGACCAGCACATGGGTCCATACTGAGGATAACTTTTAAAAAAATCATCGTATTCACAATATAATATACTTTGGTTTGTTAAAACTTTGTCAAAATTGACCGATATATGAGAGAGAAATAACAGAAACTACAAAATAATTAATTTAAAGGAAAAGATGACAAAGTTTTATGGGATGAGGGAGTATGAATATCTAAAACCTCAACATAACTGGATAAAATGTTGGTGAGTAGTGTTTGGGGGCCTGGAAATTATGGTGTACATTAAAATAATTTTAAGGAATTGAATCTGCGCGCGCAAGCAGATTTTTGGAATCTTACACCAAATGGGATACTTTGTACATTTTTGCTCCAAATTTCGTATCAAAGAAATGAAGTGTGTCGTCCTACATGATAGTATTACACAAATTCAGACTATATATGTAAAAAAAAGATTGAAAGTATATGTTGATGGATGTAAGAAAATGGTGGTGCAGGGCTGTTCATGGCATTACAACCGAGGATCATAGCATGTGGGAATTCTGTTGCAGGTTTGGCGATGGGGGTGAGATTCGTGGCAGGCCCAGCTGTGATGGCCGCAGCCTCCTTTGCTGTCGGCCTCCGAGGTGTCCTTTTACACGTTGCCATTGTGCAGGTCGGTCACACACACCCCACCCCTTTGATTAATGTAGATGAGTGATAGGCCGACAAATGTGTGTGTCTAACAGTTGTTGTTGTTGTCCTTGTCGTGTGTACTTTTGACAACAGGCAGCTCTCCCTCAAGGAATTGTCCCCTTTGTCTTCGCCAAGGAATATGGCGTGCACCCTGACATTCTCAGCACAGCGTATGTATAGATAGTACCTTTCTTTCCCATCGCCCAACTAACTCATAATTCACCTCCCCTAAATAAAACCACACCATCTTAATTACTGTATATGATGACCCAACCTATTCTGTACCTACTCTTCTACAACTATATGTATATCAAAACAAATACTTGACCAATTCATAAACGTACTAGCTACAGTGTCAAAACAAAACAACTTCATTCTTTCCAAGAGTTTCGCTGCTTCATACTCCTAGGGATATATGTTAGATAAGAAGAAATAAAAAATTTCTTCTAGAAAATTGCTCTAAACTTCATAACAAGTAATTATTGTCACATTTGATAATAGTGTCAATTATGGCATTAATACTGTCATATTAATGTCCAAATATGACAGTATTATTTGAAGATGACAAAAAATTACTCCTACTCAAAAAAAAATGTAGTATCCTCTTTTGGAACTTCAAATTCCTTTTACTAATATTTTGAGAAATTTCCCAAGCTTATATCATTTAAAAAAAACATAACTATATATAATAACCCAGAAAATAATCAAACATTCATGTCCAGCTGGTTGCGAGGTTACCGTGCCTATTGAGAGTTCTTGAGTTCGATTCCCGCTAGGCACACAAGGGTTTGACACTCAATGGAGTGAATTTCAGTCTTGATTACTCCAGGCCCCCACCCCCTCCCCCAGACTCCCCCTAGAGTAAAAAAAAACACAAAAAAAACCCAGAAAATATAGAATTAGATTTGAAATTACTTTCATTTAATATTTAGAATAATAATTATTTCACAGGCGGTACCCAACATTAAATATATTGCATTTGGAAAATAAAATACTTATACGTGCGAGTAGCTCAGTTGATTGAATGATGAGAAATTTGGAACAATGATCAACGTTCGAAACCCGCAGCGGTCGTATGGAGGTTACAGTTCCTATTGTTGGCTGGACCTCTATTGCGCATAAATATAAGACCTATCACCATTGGGTTGATTGAGTCAACGTGACTTAATTACTCCTCCATCATTCTGTCTGGTTGGAGTGTGGAGGCACCTGGGGTGGACGATTCCACCTTTTAGAACAATGGAAAATAAAATACTTGCTAATCGTGTGATGGAATAGTCCAAACTTCATTGTTCTGCAATGATAAAAATTTAGATCAATTAATTATCGTGACAGCAATTGTAGGCGGGGTCGTCAATTACCATCTTACATTCTTACAAGAATCTAAGTTTTTTTTGGAAGAAGATGACTTATATTAATAATAAAGAACATGAGCAGGATACAACCAGACAAGAAGCCCACTATCTACTGTCAGCCCTTGAACCAGACTTAGAACCTATCACCTCAAGAGAAGCAACCAGATTCGTTGATCCTACTTTGGGCTTACCTGAACCAATGACTACCAAACTAGACTCCCCGTCATGAATCCTATGTTCTAGAGTCTCATCGTAAACAAAGTAAAAAGTAACCAAAAAAACACCATGCCTAACATAAAAACCAATAAAGAAAAAAAAACAACTTAAAATTGAAAATAGCTGCACTTTGTCCGTAGCACTCCAACTTCACGTAGTAAGACGGGTCTGGGTGCTCCAGCCCGCCTCTGCCTCGTTTTTTGTTCCATCTAGAGCCATGACATCCTCATCTGCTTGCTCCTGCTCTAGTTCGTAAATCTCCCAGGTCCGCCTCCTTTTCTGTTCTCCCATTTCGCTGTTAATCCCTCTTGTATCCTCCAACTTTGCTTCATCCTCTTCCGCCTGTGCCTTATCCTTTGAGTAATTCTTCCCCTGTTCCCTTTCCTATGAAAAGTTTCTTTGCAGCCCCACTTGATCTCTTCTCCCTCTTCCTTCGCTCACCAACCATTTATTACCCGAAGAAAGGCGAGAACACCCCTCACCCGCCCGCAGCCAGGGTCCAAAAGATCACCCCCCGCCATAGCCCCTTTTTCATAAAGTAAAGGACAAAACTTTTCAACATGTCCTATAACTCCGCACACAAAACAAAAACTAGGGAGCTTTTCATACTTGAAGTCAACCCAGTAACCTTCCGCTTTGCTCTTTTTCAGGGTAGTTCCCACTTTTAATGGTCTCCTGACATCCAAACTTACCCGCACCCTCATATAGGCTTCCCATTTTTCATCAAATTGTTTATCATCCTAGAAAATAAAATTTCCCAAATAATTCCCAATTTTGCGGGCAATACCCAGATTAGAGAAATCATAGGGAATATTATGCACTTGAACCCAAAAATCAGCCGTATCTAGGGGCACTCTTAAAGGCATATCTTCCTGTTTAATAGCTTTCATCACTAACAGATTCTGATCAAATAACCAGGGACCATTTTCCAACACACGATTCATATCAATTAAATGATAGAAAGTAAATAGATACCTCTTTTCCTCAATCTCTTGAATCTGTACACCTTTATCCGGACGCCATAGAGATGCCATCAAATCCCGGAAGATCTGAAATTTCACAACTTTGTCGGTGAGGATCGTACCGACCAAAGGGAAAGTTTCCACCGCCTTGTTCGTTGTTGCCGGGTTCAATTCCGTCTCCTCCTCGTCATCCAGCAAGAGTTCATCCTCCCGATTCCCCAGAACCAACCCATCGTATTGATCAGCCAGCTTCTTCATGCTCTCCACACCCTCCACCGCCGCAGTATCCCCATCCCTGTCGTGGAGCAACCTGCTCGGCTGAGAAGAGTCTCCCCCTCCCTCCATCGTCTTCCTCTGTGACTTGTACTCGCCTGGCTCTTCGTCGTTCTCCATTCGTCGAAAGTCTCAAAACCCCATTGAGATGGAAGACCGCTTTTTGATACTTCTTGCGACTTCTTGAAAATGGAATAAAAGTGATATTACAAGAATCTAAGTTAAAATATTAAAAACAAGCCCCAGTTCTTAAATTTACATCCTCTAAATTTTTAAAGAGGAATGCTACCCATACCTATAATTTGTGCACATTTATTGTACACACTGCCTAATTGTTTGTGTACACAAGAGTTTTTGAACGAGCTATCTATATATACAGACAATTAGAGGATGTGTACAACATATGTGTACAAATTATGTGTACACATGGCTTATCCATTTTTAAAAATGAATTTTGTACAAAAATTATGGGTTCAGATAAGTTGATCGAGGTACCTGCCCTAATTTAGTTTGTATTTAGTTCTTTTACATTATTTGTCGCAGTTCATGTTTATGTATTCTGCGTATAGAAAAGAATCTAACTTGAACAGTACAACAAAAAAACTTTTGCAGGGTTATATTCGGGATGCTAATAGCTTTACCAATAACGCTGGTGTACTACATTTTGTTGGGCCTGTGAACATGGACTGTCGATATCACTTAATACTACTTCTACAAGACGGTGAAGATTATTCAAGCAAAGATGAAAGAAGAATTAAAGAGGCTGGGCCGGGCCGGGCTTCTCGAGTTCATCAACACTGCTCCTCGATCCCAAGTTTAGTTAGCATTATTAGTTGTAAAATGATCAAATCAGTACATGTTTCTACTCAATTGTTTGGTTGTGGAGGCAGGGAAAAAAGAAAAAAGAAGTTGCTATATATAGCTGATTTATGTGATATCTTAAGCTTCTTATAATCTCATCACTCATCACTCATCAGCAAGTTTTAATGTGATTCACTTGTTATTAGTATATGTACACTAATCTAATACCTAACTTAGAAATAAAATCAACTGGCGTAGAAGCATAATTTGTTACTTTTTGAACGTGTGGGAGAATTAATTGAGATAATTACTCGGAGTCTCCGAGTGTGATAAAAAGATATGGTGAAATATGGCTAGGTAGCTTTTTATTCCAAATTAATAGTCTTTTATATGTATGGTATGCATTTTGAACATATTTATTCTCTTCGGATCAATTACTAGACACATAGAGTTGTGTTTAAATTTGTTCCTTGTATATTTGGATTACGAATATTTTTATATGATTATGGAACAAGGATGTTTTTATTTGGACTGTAATTTCTCCCAGACTAGACAAGACCAGATCAGACCAAACCAGACCAAACCAGACCAGACTTTGATAGTTATAAACATACAAAGAAACCAGACCAGACCAGACCAGCAAATTACAGTCCAAGTAAAAACATCCCAAGTCCAAAGCCTATATAACCCAGATCCTTGACCTGGACCAGCATCTCTGAACATAGATCTAGATTAGGAAATATTTTTTCATATCTCTTCTCCAATTCTTCCTAGATCCTATTCTTAACTCTCTACTCTCTAATTCTCTTATTCTCCAATATATTATATTTATATATCTACTTTATATTAATTATCTACTTATAATTTATAAATACATACATTATATTACTTATATTTCTTATCTAATTATATATTACTTATACATTTATTATATCTATTAATATAGTTGGAATTATATCTAATTAATTTGAAGTGATTCTATTACTCCCATCCGAAAGACCGAAAGTCTGAAAGAGGTACGAAATCATTCTATTATTTACACTTGTTTAATTTTGTATTAACATTACTTGAAAAAAAACTAGTTAATTCTCATAATAGTTAAAGTTAAACTATAATAATTTGATTGTTAGTAAAAAAATAGGTAGTGCAAAAAACTAGTTGATTAGTTAATTAGTTTTCATTATAGTTAAAGTTAAAGTGTATTAATTTGATTGTTAGTAAAAAAAAAAAGGTTGTACACAAAAGTAGTTAATTCACTAGTTAGGGGGTGTTTGGATTTGATTCTTAAAACTACTCCTGCTCCTTCAGGGAGCAGAAGCAGAAGTTGAAGTGTTTGGGTAAAAGTGCAGAAGTGATTCTGGTGCTCTAATTTACTCCTAGAATCAGTTTTTTAGAAGCTGGGGGTGATCAGCTTCTGAAAACTGATTCTGATTCTGCTTTTTCTTTAAAAAAGAAGCAGAATCAGAATCGGTTCCAAACACCCCCTTAATTTGATTAAAGTAAACTTTAAAATACTAATTTTCTATAACTCGAATTAATAGTTAATTACTTTATTACAATTTTTTATTAATTGCTACCTTTGACACTAGTTTAAAAAACTATTTAATTCTCATTATAGTTGTTGGGATATTGACCTAGAGGCCCAATACCCAGATCGGGAAGGCCCAAGATATCCGGCCCAAGCAACGGGCCCATCACTCTATGATGAAAAAGATCCAGTAAGAAGACATACCGAACGGGGCTCGGACTATATATCATACTTGGGCCAATTTGACAGCATCTTCAGTACAGCCCAACATCCCGTCCGAGCAACGGCCAACCAGCAAGTGGCCAGGTGCAATTAATGCAGACTATGACATCGGCAAGTGGAAGCATGGATGACCAAGTCGGTGGAACCACGGCCAATCAGCAAGAGGCAGCCCATGCTCTCCATTAGTATAAATAGAAGGTTTAAAGTCATTGTAAGGGTTAGCATTTCAATACTCAAGCTCTAGAATAGCATCATTTGCTCTTATTTCTTGTATTAAAGCATAGCTTCCGACTTACCGATCGGGAAATTCCTTGTAATCAGATTGATTAATTAATACAAGTGGGCTTTCGAGTTTTAGTTAGTTCAGATCTTATATTTTCTTATACGCTTTGATTCTGGGCCATTCCTGACATATCCAAAGTTCGTGTTGGGCTTTCGGATCTACGGGACTTACCCTCAACATTGGCGCCGTCTGTGGGAAACTTGCAAAAAGTTTCACTTTCTAAACATCCAAAAAACCTCTATTTTTAAAAATGGTCAGAATCAATTCCTATCATACAAACGACGGTTCACACCGTCACGGGAGGAGTCACACCCCGGGGAGTCAAACCCCCCAGGGACAATCCAGTCGAGGATCGTATCCTCGTTTTAATGGGGATTTTGTGATTCCCGAATCTCTGAGAAGAAATCCCCAGGCCATGCGTGACATGGCCCAATTCATGCAGCATATGGCGAACGAAGAGGAAGGAGGTTCCAGCTTTACAGGAGAAACTCCACGCACGGAAACGACCACAGCGTAATCCCGTTCGCATACCCATCAGAATAATCGACGTAGCGCCCCACCAGCAGCGCATCCCAGTCCCAGTGACCGAACCCCGGTCGGGTCGCAAGCTAGAGGACCAACTCCCGTCGGTCATCATTTCCTGTATGCCGAGCGCGAAAATACTAGGGCCCCTCAGCGGCATTGGGACCGGGACTGTACGGATATGAGGGTTACACCACCGCCCCCTTTGACGGCCCAGGAGGAAGAGATGGCCGAGATGAGGAGGCAAATGAATGAAATGCGGGACCAGATGAACAGGGTACCTGTACAACCTGCGCCAGTTCAGCTGGGAATTAGTTCCCCGTTTACTAGGGAGCTCATGTACGCGGATATCCAAGGGGGTGCCAAGCCCCCGACCGGCCAAATTTACGATGGGGTGGGAGATCCCCACGTACATCTGAGGAGTTACCAAGGCGGACTTATGCTGCTAGGAGCACCCGAGGCCGCCATTTGTCGGTTGTTTTTCAGCACGCTCAGGGGGCCTGCCCAGGAATGGTTCGGGACACTACAGCCCGGGTCAATCAATAGCTTTGCCGAGTTATCAGCGTTGTTCTTGGCTCAATTTGCTTCCAGTGCCAATCCCAAACGGCACATCAGCTATTTGACCAGCGTGAAGCAAAACGCCAAGGAGACCCTCAACCAATTCCTGAAAAGGTGGAGGGATGAAACTTTAACAGTGGGAAGCATGACGGATGATACCACCATTACCCCGTTCACGAATGCTCTCCGAACGGGGGAGTTGTACAAAGAATTGAAGAAGAATCCGGGTACGGCGTACGCCGAGGTGTTAGATAGGGCTCGCAAGCATGCCGCCCTAGAAGAGGAGATAATGATCAGGGATAAGGTCATTACGCCTGCTGCCCCGATCAGACTGGCCGATCGGCTGGGTTCTAGCCCAGCGGCCACTTTACCTCCCAAACAAGGGAGATTTTCACCCCTGGTCCTATCAATAGCGACCATCTATCAGCACGAGAGGGACAATATTCCCATCCCGACTGATTCTGGACAGTTCATGGGAACGGATGACAATGCTTTCTGTAAATATCACAACAGAAAGGGTCATGCCACCAATGCCTGCAGGGCCCTACAAACAGCAATTGAGGATCTGATCCGAAGGGGCCATCTGGGAAAATATGTGAACAAAGATCCGAATGCAATGGGCACGTTAAAACCGGCCAGGAAACCTAATAGCTGGCGCCGGGATGCTCAACGTGACGCCCAGCCTCAAAATGATGTGTATGTTCCTCCCAGGGATGAGCCAGAGGGCTCGAGAGGCCCTGGAAAAAAGCCTCGAATGGAGGTCAAGGTCATATTTGGGGGTGGGGAGACCGGAGATTCGAACGCCGAACGGGAAAGGTTCGAGCGAAGTCTTTATGTGAGATTCGTCTCCGCTCCCCCCAGAAGAAAGGAAGGACAGACCCGATCACGTTCGGGCCAGCTGATTTACCCAATTCTCCAAGCCCCCACAGGAATGAACTGGTGGTAAGCATGTGTATTGACAATGCTTTGATCCACCGAGTACTGGTTGATACTGGGAGCAGTGTGAATGTATTGTATCTACAATCATTCGAGAAAATGGGTCTACAAAGGAGCCAACTGACCCACCTGCGGACTCCACTGGCGAGTTTTACCGGTAACTGCATCGAGGCGGAAGGGACCATCCAATTAATGGTTGAAATTGGGGATGAAACCCACAGAGCGTCACTCCGAATGACGTTCGTGGTGGTAGATATAAAGTGCGCCCACAATGCCATATTGGGCCAACCGGGATTGGAAGATCTGGAGGCAATAGCCTCTGTCCGCCACTCATGCATCAAATTCCCTACAGACACTGGGGTAGGGGTGGCCAGAACTGACCCAACAACAGTCCGGACATGTTATCGGGAGGCCCTGAAACAGATGAACACTCGTGGGATGCAGGTGAATACAATTGAGGTGGAAACCCACCGAACGGAGTTCGAGGCACACCCGGAGCCCGCCACCCTTCTTGAACAAATCGACCTTGACTTCCCCCCGAACCGTAAGGTTGCTATCGGGGTAGATCTGAAGGCTGATATCCGGGATGGCGTGATTGCCGTCCTCAAAAAGTTTCAGGTGCTGTTTGCCCGGGGGCCAGAAGATATGACCGGCATTGATCCAGAAATAATATGTCACAAACTCGCCGTTCGGTCTGATGCAAAACCGGTCCAACAGAAGAAACGGTATCAAGCAACCGAACGGCGGGAATTCACAAAGAAGGAAGTGGCCACCTTGCTAAGAATAAAGCACATCCGTCCGGTAATCCACGTAGAATGGCTATCCAATGTGGTTCTAGCCCCAAAACAATCTACCTGGAGAATGTGCGTGGATTACTCTGATCTGAATAAAGCGTGCCCCATGGATCCCTACCCAGTGCCGAGGATCGATCTGCTAGTGGATGAAACCGCCGGGTGTGAGTTACTGAGCTTCATGGATGCTTTCCGGGGTTATCATCAGATATTCATGCACCCGGCCGATGCAGAGAAAACGGCGTTCGTTACTTCAGATGGCGTGTTTTGCTACATCGTCATGCCATTCGGATTAAAGAACGCAATGGCAACCTTCCAGAGGATGATCGGGATGCTGTTCAAAGATGTGCTGGGTGTCACAATGGAAGCCTACATTGATGACATCCTGATCAAAAGCAAAAAGAAGGAAAACCATGTCCTGGACATAGAAAAGGTGTTCGGGATAATGCAAAAGGCGAATATGAGGCTGAATCCCAAGAAATGTGCGTTTGCTGTAAGAGGAGGCAAATTTTTGGGGTACATGATGAGTGAGAAGGGGATTGAGCCCAATCCAGAAAAAGTAAAGGCAATTGTGGACATGGAGGCTCCGAGAAATCTCAAGGAAGTGCAGAAGTTAACCGGTCGGCTAGCAGCCCTGAGCAGATTCCTATCCAAACTGGCTGATCGAGCTATCCCGTTCTTCCAGATCATGAAGAAAGCCAACCCTTTCGAGTGGACGGCCGAATGCCAAACGACCTTTGAGGATTTCAAGACATATCTGTCTCCCCCCTGGTCTTGACAAAACCCGAACCAGGGGAACATCTGTATATGTACCTTGCTGTAGCTGACTTGGCCGTAAGCACAATACTGTTGAAAGAAGAAGATGGCGTTCAACGGCCAATCTATTTTGTGAGCAAGGCGTTGAACGACCCGGAAACCAGGTACACCTTGCTAGAGAAGAATGTACTGGCCCTGATAGCTGCCATTAAACGTCTGGCCCCGTATTTCCAGACCCACCCGGTAACTATATATACTACCCAGCCATTAGCCACCACCTTGAGAAATCCTATGGCAAGTGGGCGCATTACCAAGTGGAGTCTCCTGATCGGGCAATACGAGGTAGATTTCAAACCCCGGCCTACTATCAAAGGGCAGGCCCTGGCAGATTTCATTGCAGAATGTACCGCCCGGCCCTCAGAAAAAGATTCAGAGAACAACGGGCTGGATAACTGGTGGGAAATGTATGTGGATGGAGCATCTAGTGCCAAAGGTTGTGGAGCTGGAGCTATGATCACATCGTCCGAGGGGTTCAAAGCATATTATTCTATTCATTTTGATTTCAAGGTGACCAACAATGAGGCTGAATATGAGGCTCTCATTGCTGGTTTAAAGTATGCAAGGGCCCTGGGCGCCGATCGGTTAAAAGTCCGATCGGACAGTCAACTGGTGGTACATCAAGTGAACGGCACTGCTGAAGCCAAAGAAGAAAGGATGAAGGCCTACAAGGAAATGGTCGAGGAGCAGATACGTAAATTTGAACAGGTGGTGCTCGACCAGATATACAGAATCGAAAATACTGAAGCAGATATCCTGTCCAAATTAGAGAATGCAGCGTTCAACGATCGGGCTCAGGAGATCCCGGCTCATATCCAACTATGGTTTTCTTGAACACCCATTTGGTGCCAATTATGGTTTTCTGAGGGGGTTTAGGCACGAGTGTCCACACTTCTAGTCTGTCAAACTGATTGAGCTCATCTTGCATAGCAATCACCCAATCTGGATCAGCGAGTGCATCTGAGACTTTGGATGGTTCATTCTGGCTTAGAAAGCATGCATAGTGACATTCATTCATAGTAGCCGATCTCGTACGCACACCTTGACCCGGATCACCGATTATTTGTTCAGTGGGATGAGCTCTTGTCCATTTCCTCTAATGTGTCAGAGGATTAGGAGTAATGATCGGTTGATCCGAGTCCTGGTAGGGGATTGGTGACTCTTGAGCAGCTGAGACGTGCGGTGGAGATGACTCTGATGTGGTAGCAAACCCGTGATCATCCACTCCTCCGTGATTAGTTTGGGGAGTTGACGGAGTAGATGGTTCATTATCAGGTCCGAGAAGGAGTGGAATCTCAGTGAAAGGAGTGGGTTGCTGTGGAATGTTTGACGATGAAGCTGGTGTGCATGGAGAAGATGAAGGTTGTGAATTCTCGTAGAAGTTCTGAAAGAGAGAATTGAGAATCACACCTTCAGGTACAGGGTTTTGTTCAACTGTGTTAGAGTCCACTGGTGCAGTAAGTGACGGGTCAGCTTGTAAGTGTTCCGTTGCGAAGTCAGCCATCTCATAGAATGTCACATTAACACTCTCAATGACCGTTCGTTTGTCTCTAAGATAGACTCGATAAGCTTTGGACTGCTGGGAGTAGCCAATGAACACCCCTTCTTGGGCTTTTGCGTCTAGCTTACCTCTATCAGTTCTGTCATTTAGTACGAAGCACTTGCAGCCAAATATCTTAAAGAATGAGATATCCGGAGTTCGGTTGAAAAGGATTTCATATGGGGTCTTGTCGAAGCGTTTGTGTATAGATGTTCTGTTTTGGGTGTAGCACGCCGTATTAATGGCCTCTGCCCACATAAAGTGTGGCAATCTTGACTGGATGAGCATGGTGCGTGCCGCTTCGACAAGGGTCCTGTTCTTTCTTTCAACCACTCCATTCTGTTGGGGAGTTTTGGCTGCTGCGAATTGCTGTGTGATACCGAGAGATTCATAGAATCCAGTGAGAGTTTGGTTCTTGAACTCGGTACCGTTGTCAGTTCTGATGATTCGAACACTTTGTTGCAGCAGTTTCTGGACTGTTCTGACAAAGGTCATAATGATTTCTGCTGCCTCGTCCTTTTTACGAAGAAATTTTGTCCATGTGTACCGAGAGAAGTCATCAACGATCACCAGTGTATATTTGCGGCCGTTGATGCTTTGGACTCTCATAGGTCCACACAGATCCATGTGTATCAGTTGCAGCGGTAAAGTAGATGATGGGACAGGCTTTGACTTGTGGGAGCTTCTCGTCATTTTGCCCATTTTGCAGGCACTACAATGATTCTCTGTGGAAGATTTCAACGGAGGAAGTCCCTTTACTAGTTTCTTCGAAGAAAGGATGGACAAATTCTTGAAATTAAGATGGGAAAGACGTCTGTGCCAGAGGTTGTTTTGTTCCGTTGAAGCTTTGGACAGCAGACAGATGGAAGTGGTGGATTGAACGCTTTTCAGATCAATAGTGTACAGGTTGGAGGTCCTGTAACACGTTAATAATGAGTTCCCTTCGCTGTCTAGAACACAGCATTGTTTGGCAATGAACCTCACTTCCATCCCACTGTCGCAGAATTGTCCTATGCTCAGAAGATTGTGTTTGAGCCCTTTGACAAAAGAAACATCTTTGATGGTGACGCTGGCACAGATGACATCCCCATATCCAAGAATAGGAGATGAGGCGTCGTTCCCGAATCTAACATTGCCTCCATAGCAGGTGGTATAGTTGCTCAGTAGGTACTTTACTCCGGTCATGTGGGTTGAGCATCCAGAATCCAAGTGCCACACATGACCGTCCTGCAAAACAGTTAAACAGGTTCAGGTACCCATCTTGGAATGGGTCCTTCCTCATCATTGAAAAACATCCATTCAAGTTTCGCTTTGAGCTGTGATCCAAAGTCAGCAGCTTTTTCAACAAGAGATTTATCTCTTGTGGGCTCTCTGACAGCCAGATCTGCTTTTGCAGTGGGTCTGACTTTTGGGGCCCACTTAGCAGTTTCTCTTTTACTTTTGGTGGGTCTGAGATGTCTCATCTTAGGGACCCACCTTTCAGGTTCATGTTGGATGGGTCTTCGTCTGTGGACCCACCTTTCAGTTTCAGTTTGGATGGGTCTTCGTCTGCGGACCCATCTTTCAGTTTCAGGTCTGGTAGGTCTCATCTTAGGGACCCACCTTTCCAGTTCAGGTTTGGTAGGTCTCATCTTAGGGACCCACCTTTCAGTATCGGGTTTGGTAGGTCTCATCTTAGGGACCCACCTTTCTGCTTTAGTTTGAGTGGGTCTTATCTTGGGAACCCACCTTTCCATTTTAGGTTTAGGAGGAGAGTAGACAGGTGCTTTGTGATTGAAAGGTTGTTTCTTCAATTTAGTTTTGAAAATCTCCTCTTTAGAAAGCCGATTTAGATGTTTCCTTGAATGAACTCTGAGAGAATATTTCATATCAGGAATACAAAACGTTCCCTTAGAAGTTCCTTTCTTGGTTTCTCTTTCGGGTTTGAGCTTTCTAAAAGGCTTTGATTTAACAGCATTCACATCACATTCATAATTGTGGGGGTCTGGAACAGAATAACCATAAGCAATAGTGGAATTATACAAAGAGCCATGTTCAAAAGATGTCACAGAATTTTCAGCTTGGGACACAAGACTGAACTACTAGAAACTGAGTTTACATGGACAGGTTTAGATTTGGTTTTAGAGTACAAAATGGAGCTGGATCTAGGACCAGGCTTATTCTCAAAAACTTTCTTCTTGCCAGCAGCTATTTCCTTTCTCTTCATCTCCCACTCTTTCTTCTCTTCTCCTCTTCTTTTCACTTCTTGTTCTGTGACAAAAGGAGAAGAGTGATGAGTGGCAGATTTTTCAGAAAATTTAGTTTTATCAGAAGAGGTTTGAGCAGTTTTTACAGCAGAATGATATTTTTCACTTAATTCATCAAATTTGCTTAATAGTTCTTGCCAGTTGCTTTCAGAACTTTTCTTTTCAGTTTCAAAACGCTCTCTCTCATTTTCAAGGGTTTTCTGAAGATCTGCATATTTTTGGACCAGTGGAGAGATGCACTTGTCCTGTCCAGACTTAAAAATTCCAGTTTTAGGAGTGGGACCCATTGGACTTTCGTAATATGGAACCCCTTTTGGGACATTAAAAATATCAAACCCCTCCTCGTTGTAGATTACCTTTTCTTTAGAAAGAGCTTTCTCAACCAGAGGAGTATAGTCAAAAGAGGTTTCAATTTTAGGATTACTCCTTTTCTCTTCTTCTTCTTTAGTGGTTTCTTCTTCACCCCCAAATTTCATTTTCTTATCAATGTCTAGAGTCAAGTAAGTTGCATCATACAACTGACGGCAGTCAACTTTCTTTAAATGACGCGGGTTCGGTAGTCCAAGACCAGCTTTTGGGTTGTAATGCTGAACATCGCTTATACGATTTAGAAAAACTGTGTGTTCGGTTTGACCTCTTCTGACACATACATCCTCAAGTTCCTTTACTTTGCTTAAAAGACTGCTTCTTTTATTTCTTAAAAATTCACAGTCAGCTTTAGCTGTGTTTTTCTCAACTTCACTGTCTTGCAGTTTCTTTGTTAGTTCAGCTATTTTAAGTTCAAAGCTTTCAAAGTCTGAGGACACCCTTTTGATTTGATCTTTGGCATTTTCAAGTTGAACGCTTAAGGAAGATTTTTGGTCAAGGTTCTGTTTCAGTACCCTGTAATTATTGTCTAATCTCTCCTGCAGTTCTTTAATGAGGTGGTCCTTATTGTGTAAGGACTGAGTTTGTATAGTGTGAGAGTGATTAGAGGTACTTACAGTGCTTGTAGAGTATTCACTTCCGGGGATCGCAGCATCACCCTTTTTCTCTTCTTCTTCCTCCAGCCTTGCCATCAAGGCGAAGTTCTCTTCCTCTTCTTCTTCTTCTTCTTCAGAATCATCTTCCGCCCACTGGACCAGCTCAGCATGTTTGCCAGAGGCTTCTGCTTCCTCCTGTTGTGCTAAGAAGAGCTTTTGTTTATTCATTAGAATCTTCTGTTTGTAGAAGTTTGCATCTCTCTTCTTTGGGAGCCGACAGTCTTTGCTGATGTGTCCAGGCTTCCCGCAGTTATAGCACACAGGGGCATTAGCAGTTGATGTAGCCTTCCTGGCTGTGCTTTGGTCCTGGTTCTTTTGTTTGTAGTTGGAAGAAGAGGTTCGCAGCTTATTTGAAGAGCTGTTTCTCTTGGCAAACTTCTTGGCCAGCAGTGCCATCTTCTTCTGGAGATCTGCAAGCTCAGCTTCAAGATGAGTTCCTTCTTCATCACTCTCATCTTCATCAGATTCAACCTCTACTACTTTCTTCTTCTGCAGAGGTTTCGACGTTCTTTTGGGTTGAGCTTCCATTAGTAGAGCTAGAGGATGTGGGCTTGATTGTTCCTCAGTGCATACAACGTCATTGACGAACTCCTTTAGCAGCTCATTCAAGGTGAAGAGATCAATTTCATCCATGTCAATGCGTTGTCTCAAGTCTTTTACTGTTTTACTCCAAGATGGGTGCAGACTGGACAGAAATCTAGTATTCAGTTCCAGGTTGGTTCTGAATATTTTGATTTTCCTCATTTCATTCATCAACTTCACAAGCCTGGCATGAGTCTCGTGAAGAGGTTCCCCAGGAGCAGCCTTGAACGAGTCATAAGCCATTAGAATAGCGGATTTCTTGGTTTTCAGGCTTATGCTTGTGCCTTGGAGTAATTTTTCAATCTCATCCCACATTTCTTTTGCAGTTTGCATACTGTCAATCATCACGTACACCTCATTGGGGATGGCTTGGAGGAGGTATGTTTTGGCCATAAGGTCTCCTCTCAGCCTTAGTTTATCTGCTTCAGTATATTCAGATGGCCTCTTTCGTCTTGTTTCCGGAGGAATGGGTGGATTATTAGTTGAGTCCCCTCCCACGTCAATCATTAGAACAGCTGGTCCTTCCAGGAGTCATTCCAGCATTGCGTCGGAGTTATCTTTGTGTTCTAAGAAGTTCAAGAAACGGGTCCTCCACATTTGGTACTCCCCTTTCCTCAGAGATGGAGGAGTACTGCTGTTTCCTTGCGCATTAGATTCAGAAGTCATTCCTGTTGCTGTAGAAAACTGACCGTTCGAGAAATAAGATCAGAAAATTTACTAAGTCAAGAACTCGAGTTCCTGAGTGTTCAAAGCCTAAACTCGAGGTCTGGGGAACTCGAGATGAGAGTTCGAGTTTGTGAACTCGAGGTCAAGAGTTCGAGTTTCTAAGAACTCGAGGTGTAAACTCGCAGGGTCAAAACTCGTGGTCAGACTGCGAGTTTGCAGGCTGCGAGTTTGTAGACTGCGAGTTGTTGACCGCGAGTTGTAGGCTGCGAGTTCCTGAGCTCGAGTTTACAGGCTGCGAGTTTCTCAACTCGAGTTTACAGGCTACGAGTTTATGCAAAAACACCTGGCTGCGAATTCCTGAAAAAATAAAACTTCAGATTTTCAGAAATACAAATATGGTAGGTTGTAGCCCTTGAAGTAGAGATCCTTTTACCCAAGTTTCAGGTCAAAAAGCTGCACAGAGCTTAGAGAAACGAGGGGTGCGAGTTTACTTCTGAAGAAAAAATGCAGAAACGAAAAAGGAAGATATACTGCTTGATCGTCTTTGAAACGCGATTCTAACAGTATAACTTTTACAGTATTTGGTGCAGAAATAAGATTACAGATGATAAACTCGTTATTCTATAAAAACAGAGTCTTTAGCAGATAGTTCTTCTGATCAGCTCTCGATCGGCTCTGATACCATTTGTTGGTCCCTATTTTCTATAACAACAGTATAATATGGCATACAGATGAAAGATTAACAATAAAGATGAACACAGAAAGATCAAGTGAAAACCTTCTCTGATATACCGTGAATCTTTCGTACAAGAATGATAAGCGCTAAGGCTATTTTGAGCAGATACGAAAGTTAACCGCAAACCTGAGTCCTCCTCCCTCTTTTATAGGCGAGGCTCAGGTATGCGTGAAAAGGCTTCTCGCCTGAGTATGGGCCTAACACTTGGCCCATATTGAATACTATTCTAACAGATATAATTAATCAGTACAGAATAGAAATAGTAAACATCTAACTTATTACAGACAAAACAGACAAACTTGATTCACAATAAAATAGTCTTCAACAAAAACCAAGAAAACGGCTAAGTCCTAAAAATTGGTTTGAAGCCCGAACGGCTATCAATGTTAGGAAGAAGCCCAGGTGCAAAGAAAACCAAGAAAACTCCTAAGTCCTAAAAATTGGTTTGAAGCCCGAACGGCTATCAATGTTAGGAAGAAGCCCAGGTGCAAAGAAAACCAAGAAAACTGCTAAGTCCTAAAAATTGACCTGAAGCCCGACCGACTATCAACATCATAAAAGCTATCCTAAGGATTGGTCTGAAGCCCGACCGGCTATTAACGTTATGAGAGATTATCTGAAGCAAGAATGTGCTAAGTCCTAAAATTTGGTATGAAGCCCGAACGGCTGAGTACCAGAGAGAAAGAGTTTTTCCTTAAATAAATCATAACTTTCTAATTCCCGAACGGCGATCAACGGCATTAAGGGTAGTTGAGCAAGAAATACAAAATGGGCATATAAAGACAGAAAAGATAGTACACAAAAGTTCAGGCAAAAAAGGGATATATATTCATCGGTTCTACTGACCGGGAAGTACAAGCTATTTAGAGAAAAAGAAAATTACAACAAGTAATGAAAAAGTACATATAAATTATTGGCTAGGGGCCATTTCATTTCCCTCTTCGTCCTCATCTTCATCATCATCAGACAGGGGCTCAGGCTCTCTCCCAGCAGCCTGATCGGCTTCCCTTTGCCGAGCTCGCAGGTATTTCTCAAACTGAGTCTGGATAATGTCATCTGTGGGGAGATCAGAAGCCTGAACCGGCCTCCCCAAATGATTTTGAAGCTGAGTGACGAAGGGACGCAGCAAGACCTGGCCAATTTTGCCATAAAGATCTGAGACGATGGAGTCGTTCCACTTTTTGGCCTCGGGGTCCTTATCCAAGAGGGCCACCCCTGCCGATAGCCGACCAGCGCCTTTGGGGAAACCCTTCAAGTACGCCCCAAAGGCGAACGGGATTTGGGCCCTTGCATGTTCATCCTTGATGATGGAGAATTCATCAGAGGCTTTAAACGTGTCCTGGACGGCGGACAGATCCACGTTCACTTCATAGGGACCGTCCGGGATGCTGGATGGCATTTCTTCGAATTTGACCTGTGCGACCTCAGCAGCCAGGACCTTCGCCTGGGAAGCTGCGAGTTGGACCCGAAGGGTACCGAGCTCAGCATCCAGCCTCTGCTTTTTATCCACAAAGGCTTTCCGTTCGGCCTCCAGAGAGGCGATGGCAGCAGCAGCATGTTGCTCAGCAGAAGACTGGGCAACAATCAGTTCCCGCTCCTTGGCCAGGCGGGCCTCCCGCATCTGAAGGGTGTACAAGCCCATCTACAGGATACCGTTCGAGAGTTAGTACTGGTTACAGAGAATAAAATAAAGACAAAGCGCAAAAGACAATGTACCTTCAGAGTAGTCAGAGCCAGACATTCTTCAGATTGCTCGACCGGCAACTGAGGAAGGGAAAAGTTATTGAACCAAGAGGAGGTCGACCACATCTGGCTCGCGGTAGAGCCGGCCCTCTCTAATACCTCATGGACAGGGTCGGATAGGGAGATCCGCTCGACCTGACCCGTAATATGGTCGGTATGAGTCTCACCAGCATTCGAGGGTTCCCCCCGGACGGAGTCGAAATGCTGGGAAAATTGGTGCAGTTGATCAGAGCCGAACCGCTCGTCGATCAGCATGGCCTCTAATTGGTCCTGGTGGACCTGCTGTATTGGCTGAGGCTCTGGAAGCGGTTCAGAAGGGGCAGCATCCTGAGCGGGAATACTGGTGGGAGTAGGTTGGGGGTTCTTTCGGGATTTTTTCCGCTTACCGGCCCCACCGGCTGCGATGACTCTGCTATCATCCATAGGAAGATCTGGGTTTGGTGCTGGAAAAAGATAAAGAACAATGTTAGTATCGAGCGGCCCTAGCGTGTGAGAAACTAGAAAAAAGAACAAAAGAACGTTTCTCGCACGGGAAGGACCGCCCGGACCAAGGCACTTGGTTTATCAAAACAAGTAAACCCAAGAGAACGGGCAGTACCTATCCCGGCTGTTACAAGTCGTTCGGGGGTTAGATAATTCATGATGTCCATGCATTTATCCTTCTCCACAGCAAGCACGTCCTTGTAGATTTCTTCAGTAAGGACAGGATCAGGGGTTTTGCGGGGAAAGGCATTCCATTTGCGGGGAATTAGACCGTCCGAGATAGATACGAAGAAAAACCGGTCTTTCCACCCTTTGATCGAAGTTGGGTTTCCTTTGAACAGGATGTGTCCCGTTCGGGCACTAGTGGCCAGATAGCCATGGGTTTGTTGGAGGGCTACTTTGAAGAATTGGTGGAAGAGTTCTAGGGTTGGTCGGGCGCCGGCATCTTTGCAACGACAAATGAAACCCACCATTGCTCAATAAGAGTTCGGTATAATCTGAGCCGGTACAACTTCGTAGAAATTGAAGAAAGAAATGAAAAAGGGGTGTAGCGGAAATCTAAGGCCATCCCTAATTGAGTCAAAGTGGACTATGGTCATTCCGGGCCTATGACGCATTGGGTGAAGCCCGGCTTGCAAACGGAAGTCCACCGTGTCAGGGATAAGGGCCGGAATTCTGGCCCTATTGTGAGAGGTCAATTTTTGCCTCCTCTCCCTAATCAATTTTAGGTCAAGAGTATGGCGAGGAACATCGTTGGGACGTCCGGCCGCCATGGAGGCTATTTCGTCCTCGGATTTGGTGTCATCGGAATCCTCACTGGAGGAAGAAGAAGTGATAGGGAGGTCCTCCGCCTCAGCCCTGGTATTTGTCGCCGTCTCAGTAGAAACACCGGCAAACGGAACTGGGATGGCATCTACAATGGCGGTGTCACGGTCATCTCCATGAGAGGCCATCTCCGAATCAGAGGAATGCTCTTTGGGGCTCATCTCGATCGAAGCCAGAAATGAAGATAGGGAATCCGAAGTTGGGAAATTACCTGAGCAAAGGAAGCATGGGGAAATTTGCAGAGGAAACAACGAAGGCCAAGGAATTGCAGAGTCGAAACCCGGAATTGAGGAGTTAAGGGCTAATTTATAGCCTTGAAACCGCCGTGTCGAGAACCAATCAGAGAGCGACACATCACTGGGAGCATTTAAGCTAAACACGCGTCTAATGAAAAGACTAAACGACGGTTATCATGATGAATATGGGGAAATGAAGCGGCAGCCGTCAAATCGCAGCATGGGGAACTGATTACTTCTGTACCCCGATCGCCATTCGGGGTATTATGACATTGGTATACTTCCTAATGCACTCACTTCGTTCGAGACATCGGAAGTGGGGGACTTGTGTTGGGATATTGACCTAGAGGCCCAATACCCAGATCGGGAAGGCCCAAGATATCCGGCCCAAGCAACGGGCCCATCACTCTATGATGAAAAAGATCCAGTAAGAAGACATACCGAACGGGGCTCGGACTATATATCATACTTGGGCCAATTTGACAGCATCTTGAGTACAGCCCAACATCCCGTCCGAGCAACGGCCAACCAGCAAGTGGCCAGGTGCAATTAATGCCAGACTATGACATCGGCAAGTGGAAGCATGGATGACCAAGTCGGTGGAACCACGACCAATCAGCAAGAGGCAGCCCATGCTCTCCATTAGTATAAATAGAAGGTTTAAAGTCATTGTAAGGGTTAGCATTTCAATACTCAAGCTCTAGAATAGCATCATTTGCTCTTATTTCTTGTATTAAAGCATAGCTTCCGACTTACCGATCGGGAAATTCCTTGTAATCAGATTGATTAATTAATACAAGTGGGCTTTCGAGTTTTAGTTAGTTCAGATCTTATATTTTCTTATACGCTTTGATTCTGGGCCATTCCTGACATATCCAAAGTTCGTGTTGGGCTTTCGGATCTACGGGACTTACCCTCAACATTGGCGCCGTCTGTGGGAAACTTGCAAAAAGTTTCACTTTCTAAACATCCAAAAAACCTCTATTTTTAAAAAATGGTCAGAATCAATTCCTATCATACAAACGACGGTTCACACCGTCACGGGAGGAGTCACACCCCGGGGAGTCAAACCCCCCAGGGACAATCCAGTCGAGGATCGTATCCTCGTTTTAATGGGGATTTTGTGATTCCCGAATCTCTGAGAAGAAATCCCCAGGCCATGCGTGACATGGCCCAATTCATGCAGCATATGGTGAACGAAGAGGAAGGAGGTTCCAGCTTTACAGGAGAAACTCCACGCACGGAAACGACCACAGCGTAATCCCGTTCGCATACCCATCGGAATAATCGACGTAGCGCCCCACCAGCAGCGCATCCCAGTCCCAGTGACCGAACCCCGGTCAGGTCGCAAGCTAGAGGACCAACTCCCGTCGGTCATCATTTCCTGTATGCCGAGCGCGAAAATACTAGGGCCCCTCAGCGGCATTGGGACCGGGACTGTACGGATATGAGGGTTACACCACCGCCCCCTTTGACGGCCCAGGAGGAAGAGATGGCCGAGATGAGGAGGCAAATGAATGAAATGCGGGACCAGATGAACAGGGTACCTGTACAACCTGCGCCAGTTCAGCTGGGAATTAGTTCCCCGTTTACTAGGGAGCTCATGTACGCGGATATCCAAGGGGGTGCCAAGCCCCCGACCGGCCAAATTTACGATGGGGTGGGAGATCCCCACGTACATCTGAGGAGTTACCAAGGCGGACTTATGCTGCTAGGAGCACCCGAGGCCGCCATTTGTCGGTTGTTTTTCAGCACGCTCAGGGGGCCTGCCCAGGAATGGTTCGGGACACTACAGCCCGGGTCAATCAATAGCTTTGCCGAGTTATCAGCGTTGTTCTTGGCTCAATTTGCTTCCAGTGCCAATCCCAAACGGCACATCAGCTATTTGACCAGCGTGAAGCAAAACGCCAAGGAGACCCTCAACCAATTCCTGAAAAGGTGGAGGGATGAAACTTTAACAGTGGGAAGCATGACGGATGATACCACCATTACCCCGTTCACGAATGCTCTCCGAACGGGGGAGTTGTACAAAGAATTGAAGAAGAATCCGGGTACGGCGTACGCCGAGGTGTTAGATAGGGCTCGCAAGCATGCCGCCCTAGAAGAGGAGATAATGATCAGGGATAAGGTCATTACGCCTGCTGCCCCGATCAGACTGGCCGATCGGCTGGGTTCTAGCCCAGCGGCCACTTTACCTCCCAAACAAGGGAGATTTTCACCCCTGGTCCTATCAATAGCGACCATCTATCAGCACGAGAGGGACAATATTCCCATCCCGACTGATTCTGGACAGTTCATGGGAACGGATGACAATGCTTTCTGTAAATATCACAACAGAAAGGGTCATGCCACCAATGCCTGCAGGGCCCTACAAACAGCAATTGAGGATCTGATCCGAAGGGGCCATCTGGGAAAATATGTGAACAAAGATCCGAATGCAATGGGCACGTTAAAACCGGCCAGGAAACCTAATAGCTGGCGCCGGGATGCTCAACGTGACGCCCAGCCTCAAAATGATGTGTATGTTCCTCCCAGGGATGAGCCAGAGGGCTCGAGAGGCCCTGGAAAAAAGCCTCGAATGGAGGTCAAGGTCATATTTGGGGGTGGGGAGACCGGAGATTCGAACGCCGAACGGGAAAGGTTCGAGCGAAGTCTTTATGTGAGATTCGTCTCCGCTCCCCCCAGAAGAAAGGAAGGACAGACCCGATCACGTTCGGGCCAGCTGATTTACCCAATTCTCCAAGCCCCCACAGGAATGAACTGGTGGTAAGCATGTGTATTGACAATGCTTTGATCCACCGAGTACTGGTTGATACTGGGAGCAGTGTGAATGTATTGTATCTACAATCATTCGAGAAAATGGGTCTACAAAGGAGCCAACTGACCCACCTGCGGACTCCACTGGCGAGTTTTACCGGTAACTGCATCGAGGCGGAAGGGACCATCCAATTAATGGTTGAAATTGGGGATGAAACCCACAGAGCGTCACTCCGAATGACGTTCGTGGTGGTAGATATAAAGTGCGCCCACAATGCCATATTGGGCCAACCGGGATTGGAAGATCTGGAGGCAATAGCCTCTGTCCGCCACTCATGCATCAAATTCCCTACAGACACTGGGGTAGGGGTGGCCAGAACTGACCCAACAACAGTCCGGACATGTTATCGGGAGGCCCTGAAACAGATGAACACTCGTGGGATGCAGGTGAATACAATTGAGGTGGAAACCCACCGAACGGAGTTCGAGGCACACCCGGAGCCCGCCACCCTTCTTGAACAAATCGACCTTGACTTCCCCCCGAACCGTAAGGTTGCTATCGGGGTAGATCTGAAGGCTGATATCCGGGATGGCGTGATTGCCGTCCTCAAAAAGTTTCAGGTGCTGTTTGCCCGGGGGCCAGAAGATATGACCGGCATTGATCCAGAAATAATATGTCACAAACTCGCCGTTCGGTCTGATGCAAAACCGGTCCAACAGAAGAAACGGTATCAAGCAACCGAACGGCGGGAATTCACAAAGAAGGAAGTGGCCACCTTGCTAAGAATAAAGCACATCCGTCCGGTAATCCACGTAGAATGGCTATCCAATGTGGTTCTAGCCCCAAAACAATCTACCTGGAGAATGTGCGTGGATTACTCTGATCTGAATAAAGCGTGCCCCATGGATCCCTACCCAGTGCCGAGGATCGATCTGCTAGTGGATGAAACCGCCGGGTGTGAGTTACTGAGCTTCATGGATGCTTTCCGGGGTTATCATCAGATATTCATGCACCCGGCCGATGCAGAGAAAACGGCGTTCGTTACTTCAGATGGCGTGTTTTGCTACATCGTCATGCCATTCGGATTAAATAACGCAATGGCAACCTTCCAGAGGATGATCGGGATGCTGTTCAAAGATGTGCTGGGTGTCACAATGGAAGCCTACATTGATGACATCCTGATCAAAAGCAAAAAGAAGGAAAACCATGTCCTGGACATAGAAAAGGTGTTCGGGATAATGCAAAAGGCGAATATGAGGCTGAATCCCAAGAAATGTGCGTTTGCTGTAAGAGGAGGCAAATTTTTGGGGTACATGATGAGTGAGAAGGGGATTGAGCCCAATCCAGAAAAAGTAAAGGCAATTGTGGACATGGAGGCTCCGAGAAATCTCAAGGAAGTGCAGAAGTTAACCGGTCGGCTAGCAGCCCTGAGCAGATTCCTATCCAAACTGGCTGATCGAGCTATCCCGTTCTTCCAGATCATGAAGAAAGCCAACCCTTTCGAGTGGACGGCCGAATGCCAAACGACCTTTGAGGATTTCAAGACATATCTGTCTCCCCCCTGGTCTTGACAAAACCCGAACCAGGGGAACATCTGTATATGTACCTTGCTGTAGCTGACTTGGCCGTAAGCACAATACTGTTGAAAGAAGAAGATGGCGTTCAACGGCCAATCTATTTTGTGAGCAAGGCGTTGAACGACCCGGAAACCAGGTACACCTTGCTAGAGAAGAATGTACTGGCCCTGATAGCTGCCATTAAACGTCTGGCCCCGTATTTCCAGACCCACCCGGTAACTATATATACTACCCAGCCATTAGCCACCACCTTGAGAAATCCTATGGCAAGTGGGCGCATTACCAAGTGGAGTCTCCTGATCGGGCAATACGAGGTAGATTTCAAACCCCGGCCTACTATCAAAGGGCAGGCCCTGGCAGATTTCATTGCAGAATGTACCGCCCGGCCCTCAGAAAAAGATTCAGAGAACAACGGGCTGGATAACTGGTGGGAAATGTATGTGGATGGAGCATCTAGTGCCAAAGGTTGTGGAGCTGGAGCTATGATCACATCGTCCGAGGGGTTCAAAGCATATTATTCTATTCATTTTGATTTCAAGGTGACCAACAATGAGGCTGAATATGAGGCTCTCATTGCTGGTTTAAAGTATGCAAGGGCCCTGGGCGCCGATCGGTTAAAAGTCCGATCGGACAGTCAACTGGTGGTACATCAAGTGAACGGCACTGCTGAAGCCAAAGAAGAAAGGATGAAGGCCTACAAGGAAATGGTCGAGGAGCAGATACGTAAATTTGAACAGGTGGTGCTCGACCAGATATACAGAATCGAAAATACTGAAGCAGATATCCTGTCCAAATTAGAGAATGCAGCGTTCAACGATCGGGCTCAGGAGATCCCGGCTCATATCCAACTATGGTTTTCTTGAACACCCATTTGGTGCCAATTATGGTTTTCTGAGGGGGTTTAGGCACGAGTGTCCACACTTCTAGTCTGTCAAACTGATTGAGCTCATCTTGCATAGCAATCACCCAATCTGGATCAGCGAGTGCATCTGAGACTTTGGATGGTTCATTCTGGCTTAGAAAGCATGCATAGTGACATTCATTCATAGTAGCCGATCTCGTACGCACACCTTGACCCGGATCACCGATTATTTGTTCAGTGGGATGAGCTCTTGTCCATTTCCTCTAATGTGTCAGAGGATTAGGAGTAATGATCGGTTGATCCGAGTCCTGGTAGGGGATTGGTGACTCTTGAGCAGCTGAGACGTGCGGTGGAGATGACTCTGATGTGGTAGCAAACCCGTGATCATCCACTCCTCCGTGATTAGTTTGGGGAGTTGACGGAGTAGATGGTTCATTATCAGGTCCGAGAAGGAGTGGAATCTCAGTGAAAGGAGTGGGTTGCTGTGGAATGTTTGACGATGAAGCTGGTGTGCATGGAGAAGATGAAGGTTGTGAATTCTCGTAGAAGTTCTGAAAGAGAGAATTGAGAATCACACCTTCAGGTACAGGGTTTTGTTCAACTGTGTTAGAGTCCACTGGTGCAGTAAGTGACGGGTCAGCTTGTAAGTGTTCCGTTGCGAAGTCAGCCATCTCATAGAATGTCACATTAACACTCTCAATGACCGTTCGTTTGTCTCTAAGATAGACTCGATAAGCTTTGGACTGCTGGGAGTAGCCAATGAACACCCCTTCTTGGGCTTTTGCGTCTAGCTTACCTCTATCAGTTCTGTCATTTAGTACGAAGCACTTGCAGCCAAATATCTTAAAGAATGAGATATCCGGAGTTCGGTTGAAAAGGATTTCATATGGGGTCTTGTCGAAGCGTTTGTGTATAGATGTTCTGTTTTGGGTGTAGCACGCCGTATTAATGGCCTCTGCCCACATAAAGTGTGGCAATCTTGACTGGATGAGCATGGTGCGTGCCGCTTCGACAAGGGTCCTGTTCTTTCTTTCAACCACTCCATTCTGTTGGGGAGTTTTGGCTGCTGCGAATTGCTGTGTGATACCGAGAGATTCATAGAATCCAGTGAGAGTTTGGTTCTTGAACTCGGTACCGTTGTCAGTTCTGATGATTCGAACACTTTGTTGCAGCAGTTTCTGGACTGTTCTGACAAAGGTCATAATGATTTCTGCTGCCTCGTCCTTTTTACGAAGAAATTTTGTCCATGTGTACCGAGAGAAGTCATCAACGATCACCAGTGTATATTTGCGGCCGTTGATGCTTTGGACTCTCATAGGTCCACACAGATCCATGTGTATCAGTTGCAGCGGTAAAGTAGATGATGGGACAGGCTTTGACTTGTGGGAGCTTCTCGTCATTTTGCCCATTTTGCAGGCACTACAATGATTCTCTGTGGAAGATTTCAACGGAGGAAGTCCCTTTACTAGTTTCTTCGAAGAAAGGATGGACAAATTCTTGAAATTAAGATGGGAAAGACGTCTGTGCCAGAGGTTGTTTTGTTCCGTTGAAGCTTTGGACAGCAGACAGATGGAAGTGGTGGATTGAACGCTTTTCAGATCAATAGTGTACAGGTTGGAGGTCCTGTAACACGTTAATAATGAGTTCCCTTCGCTGTCTAGAACACAGCATTGTTTGGCAATGAACCTCACTTCCATCCCACTGTCGCAGAATTGTCCTATGCTCAGAAGATTGTGTTTGAGCCCTTTGACAAAAGAAACATCTTTGATGGTGACGCTGGCACAGATGACATCCCCATATCCAAGAATAGGAGATGAGGCGTCGTTCCCGAATCTAACATTGCCTCCATAGCAGGTGGTATAGTTGCTCAGTAGGTACTTTACTCCGGTCATGTGGGTTGAGCATCCAGAATCCAAGTGCCACACATGACCGTCCTGCAAAACAGTTAAACAGGTTCAGGTACCCATCTTGGAATGGGTCCTTCCTCATCATTGAAAAACATCCATTCAAGTTTCGCTTTGAGCTGTGATCCAAAGTCAGCAGCTTTTTCAACAAGAGATTTATCTCTTGTGGGCTCTCTGACAGCCAGATCTGCTTTTGCAGTGGGTCTGACTTTTGGGGCCCACTTAGCAGTTTCTCTTTTACTTTTGGTGGGTCTGAGATGTCTCATCTTAGGGACCCACCTTTCAGGTTCATGTTGGATGGGTCTTCGTCTGTGGACCCACCTTTCAGTTTCAGTTTGGATGGGTCTTCGTCTGCGGACCCATCTTTCAGTTTCAGGTCTGGTAGGTCTCATCTTAGGGACCCACCTTTCCAGTTCAGGTTTGGTAGGTCTCATCTTAGGGACCCACCTTTCAGTATCGGGTTTGGTAGGTCTCATCTTAGGGACCCACCTTTCTGCTTTAGTTTGAGTGGGTCTTATCTTGGGAACCCACCTTTCCATTTTAGGTTTAGGAGGAGAGTAGACAGGTGCTTTGTGATTGAAAGGTTGTTTCTTCAATTTAGTTTTGAAAATCTCCTCTTTAGAAAGCCGATTTAGATGTTTCCTTGAATGAACTCTGAGAGAATATTTCATATCAGGAATACAAAACGTTCCCTTAGAAGTTCCTTTCTTGGTTTCTCTTTCGGGTTTGAGCTTTCTAAAAGGCTTTGATTTAACAGCATTCACATCACATTCATAATTGTGGGGGTCTGGAACAGAATAACCATAAGCAATAGTGGAATTATACAAAGAGCCATGTTCAAAAGATGTCACAGAATTTTCAGCTTGGGACACAAGACTGAACTACTAGAAACTGAGTTTACATGGACAGGTTTAGATTTGGTTTTAGAGTACAAAATGGAGCTGGATCTAGGACCAGGCTTATTCTCAAAAACTTTCTTCTTGCCAGCAGCTATTTCCTTTCTCTTCATCTCCCACTCTTTCTTCTCTTCTCCTCTTCTTTTCACTTCTTGTTCTGTGACAAAAGGAGAAGAGTGATGAGTGGCGGATTTTTCAGAAAATTTAGTTTTATCAGAAGAGGTTTGAGCAGTTTTTACAGCAGAATGATATTTTTCACTTAATTCATCAAATTTGCTTAATAGTTCTTGCCAGTTGCTTTCAGAACTTTTCTTTTCAGTTTCAAAACGCTCTCTCTCATTTTCAAGGGTTTTCTGAAGATCTGCATATTTTTGGACCAGTGGAGAGATGCACTTGTCCTGTCCAGACTTAAAAATTCCAGTTTTAGGAGTGGGACCCATTGGACTTTCGTAATATGGAACCCCTTTTGGGACATTAAAAATATCAAACCCCTCCTCGTTGTAGATTACCTTTTCTTTAGAAAGAGCTTTCTCAACCAGAGGAGTATAGTCAAAAGAGGTTTCAATTTTAGGATTACTCCTTTTCTCTTCTTCTTCTTTAGTGGTTTCTTCTTCACCCCCAAATTTCATTTTCTTATCAATGTCTAGAGTCAAGTAAGTTGCATCATACAACTGACGGCAGTCAACTTTCTTTAAATGACGCGGGTTCGGTAGTCCAAGACCAGCTTTTGGGTTGTAATGCTGAACATCGCTTATACGATTTAGAAAAACTGTGTGTTCGGTTTGACCTCTTCTGACACATACATCCTCAAGTTCCTTTACTTTGCTTAAAAGACTGCTTCTTTTATTTCTTAAAAATTCACAGTCAGCTTTAGCTGTGTTTTTCTCAACTTCACTGTCTTGCAGTTTCTTTGTTAGTTCAGCTATTTTAAGTTCAAAGCTTTCAAAGTCTGAGGACACCCTTTTGATTTGATCTTTGGCATTTTCAAGTTGAACGCTTAAGGAAGATTTTTGGTCAAGGTTCTGTTTCAGTACCCTGTAATTATTGTCTAATCTCTCCTGCAGTTCTTTAATGAGGTGGTCCTTATTGTGTAAGGACTGAGTTTGTATAGTGTGAGAGTGATTAGAGGTACTTACAGTGCTTGTAGAGTATTCACTTCCGGGGATCGCAGCATCACCCTTTTTCTCTTCTTCTTCCTCCAGCCTTGCCATCAAGGCGAAGTTCTCTTCCTCTTCTTCTTCTTCTTCTTCTTCAGAATCATCTTCCGCCCACTGGACCAGCTCAGCATGTTTGCCAGAGGCTTCTGCTTCCTCCTGTTGTGCTAAGAAGAGCTTTTGTTTATTCATTAGAATCTTCTGTTTGTAGAAGTTTGCATCTCTCTTCTTTGGGAGCCGACAGTCTTTGCTGATGTGTCCAGGCTTCCCGCAGTTATAGCACACAGGGGCATTAGCAGTTGATGTAGCCTTCCTGGCTGTGCTTTGGTCCTGGTTCTTTTGTTTGTAGTTGGAAGAAGAGGTTCGCAGCTTATTTGAAGAGCTGTTTCTCTTGGCAAACTTCTTGGCCAGCAGTGCCATCTTCTTCTGGAGATCTGCAAGCTCAGCTTCAAGATCAGTTCCTTCTTCATCACTCTCATCTTCATCAGATTCAACCTCTACTACTTTCTTCTTCTGCAGAGGTTTCGACGTTCTTTTGGGTTGAGCTTCCATTAGTAGAGCTAGAGGATGTGGGCTTGATTGTTCCTCAGTGCATACAACGTCATTGAAAAATCTCGCCTCAGTCATAAAACTTGACTTGGAAGCTAGTCGCCCTTTTAGCTATAAGTAAGAAATGACCCAACTTCGATGATCTTGCTTACAGTTCGAAAAGGGTTACCTCAGACCCCTAATATGGATGATACGAGCCAGAGAGAACAGTTCGGAATGCATCAGAATTATGGGTTTGGAAGGGAGAGAGCCTCACCTCAGCTTGTTAACGCATGAAATCATTATGGATGACCGAATGACGAACGGGTTAGCAGTTTGGAGGGAGCCCCTATCCCAGCCGAGAGATTGACCCTGTGGTCACGATCAAAACGGCTTGGAGGAATTCACCTCAGCTAAGAGTTTTGAACCCGTGCGTCACGAACAGGAAAAGGGATCAAAACGGGTTCGGGAAAGGTGTCAGAACAATTGTGAAGAGAGTCTCACCTCAGCTTGTTAACACGTGAAATCATTCCGGATGACCGAATGTCGAACGTGTTAACAGTTTGGAGGGAGCCCCTATCCCAGCTGAGAGTTTGACCCTGTGGTCACGATCAAAACGGCTGGGAGGAATTCACCTCAGCTAAGAGTTTTGAACCAGTGCGTCACGAACAGGAAAAGGGATCAAAACGGGTTCGGGAAAGGTGTCAGATATAAAGATACATGAGCCGAGTAAGGTTCGGCCACGTAGAGAAGATTGTGAACAAAAAATCAAAGGAAGAATAGAAAAAATACAACAAAGGAAAAAAGTCCAGTTTATTCTTCGGCATTACCAGCCGGAATATACAAGAAGAACGAATATACAAGAAAAGAGACAACAGATAAGGAAAGAAGGCTACACTACTGGAGGATTCCCGTTCGGGGGGGATGTAGGCTGAGAGCTCCCTGCCTGCACTGCATCGTCAGGCGCTGCTTTGGATCTTTTCTCCATGACGCGATCGTACGTATTCCCGAACAGATCGTCGAAGCCTAGTTCATCAGGATCGAACGGCTTGGGGAAACACTCTAAGATCAGTTCAAGATTCATGTCCAGAAGCAGGTCCTGACTTTGCTTTACGGTTTTCTCGGTCAGGACATCCAAGAAAGATTTCCCTTCCGGCGTGCTGTCCAGGAGGTCGATCCCTGCCTTGATAGGATCTGAGCTCTCACGCAAAAATTGACCAAGGTGAGGACCTAGGAATTGCCGGGCCGTGTTCTCCAGAGCAACGTTCAGCCCCTTGCCCCGTTGAAAGTCCACTACCGATTGCTGAGAAATCTGAGAAGTATTGACCGTGTAGGGTTCGGGCAGATGGTCGCCAACAGCCTTATCAAATTTGATGCCAGCAGATTCAGCAGCCCGCACCTTGGCCCGGAGTTCTTTAAGCTCCCGGTCGCGACGACGGGACATCTCCTGCATCTCGGCCAGAGCAGCTTTTGCCTTCTCATCCTCTTTGGCCTGCTCTTGGAGGTCGGTCGCTAACTTCCGAGCGGCAGAAAGGAGGACCTGGCCGTCATCCCGATCGCTGGCCAGGGCTTTCATCTCCTTCTCAGCAGCAAGAAAGGCCTTGTGATAATACACGCCAGCCTGAAAACAAGATTACAATGAAAGTCATATAAGGTAAAACATGAATAGTAGAAAGGCATGGGTCGGGATGAAACGTACCTTGAGTGCTTCCTGGTGACCTGCTTCGAAAAGGTCTGACCAGTGAGTCAAGTTGGTGAAGCTCGGGGGAACCTTGATCACAGTATGACACCACATAGAAGATGGCATCAGCCCGAACAGATACCTCCCCTCTGATCTAGGCCCCATATTTGAAAATTCAACAAACATCCGATCATCGATCGGTGTGGCAGTAAGAACTGGAGTTGGTTTGTTGGCAGGCACCGATCTTTTGGGCTCGACCTCCGGCCCGGTCAAGTCAACCACATGGTCGATCGGGATCAGGTGATCGCCATCATTTCCTTTGCGCTTTTTTCGGGTTTGCTCCGCCGAGTCACGATCGGCTATCATCTTCTCCTTCCCTTTAGCAGAAGAGATAGAGCGCCGGACGGGTATGGGAGATATCACACCTACAAGAAAGAGAAATAAAAGATAAGAAGTTGAATTGTGAGAGCGAAGGATGATCGGGTTAAAACCCTACTATGCTTACCGATTCCAGCAGATAACATGCTCGAGGTAGTGACAAAGCTGCGAAGACTTCTGGTCCCTCCCATCCGCAAAGACTCAGCTTGGGAGCGTAGAACGGCATCCACCCTGGGCAGGGAATCCCGAACGGGGTATGCGTTCCACCTATCCAGGAATGGCAGAGAATCACCTACCCGAACGAACAAAAACCGCTCTTCCCAGTCAGCCTGCGGGGTAACGTTCTCTGTGAACAGCTGACGGTCAGAACGAGCTACCAGTTTCAGGTACCCGGTCGTCCAGTAGGGCTGATAGCAATAATGATAAAGGAACAGATCGACGCTCGGGGTGATCCTCAACTCGTGGCACCGGATACTGAAGCCTGTCAGAATACGGTAGGTGCTGGGCACGAACTGAGCGGGCAGTACAGCAACCCGGCGTAAGAACTCCACTATGAATGAATGGAGAGGGAACCGAAGTCCAGCAGTCAGAGCATCAAGGTGCACTAGAACGTGCCCCGGTCTGTGCCTCATAGGGTGCCGAATGAATCCGGCATAGTATTCTCTTGGTGGGGGCAACAACTGGCTAAGTTGCCGTTCAACATCTTCTGGGAGACGTTGTTTGTGTTTGCGTATGCGATTGAAGTGTAGGGCAATGCGGGGTGGCCGCTCGGGCATCCCCTTGTTGTAAACCTGGAGGTCATCTCCAGACAGACATCCATCCTCCTGTGGCTGTTCGATATGTTTGCTGGCCTGAGGATTGGCGGGTTTAGGTGTTTGGGACGAAGAGCCTTCGGCCTGGTTACTAGCGGATGTTTTGCTTTTGCGGATCAAAGGCATCGCTTCAGATTCTGAGCTAGAGGAGTAGTACATAAAAACGCTGGAGGAACTCTGGGAATTCTAGAGAGAGAAGGCTTGAGAGTATGCAAGGGAATTCTAGAGAGAGAAAGCTCGAAAGAAAAATGAGAAAACAGCAGGAGAAATTAGGGGAAGCACCTCTCTATAAATAGGGAAAGTGCCGCACAAATCCCTAATCCATGAGCAACACGTGGCATTGGGTGGTTACGATTAATCTGGGGAATTTATGATTCATTTTTTATGCACGTACCCCGGACGGGCTTACAGAGAATTAGCGAAGATCACAGGGACTTGCTGTTTAGAAAAATGCTAAGTCCTAAATGTCAACCTGAAGCCCGAACGGCTACCAACTTATGGAGAGACCCAGGTGGAAAAAAACTGTTGGTCCCTATTTTCTATAACAACAGTATAATATGGCATACAGATGAAAGATTAACAATAAAGATGAACACAGAAAGATCAAGTGAAAACCTTCTCTGATATACCGTGAATCTTTCGTACAAGAATGATAAGCTCTAAGGCTATTTTGAGCAGATACGAAAGTTAACCGCAAACCTGAGTCCTCCTCCCTCTTTTATAGGCGAGGCTCAGGTATGCGTGAAAAGGCTTCTCGCCTGAGTATGGGCCTAACACTTGGCCCATATTGAATACTATTCTAACAGATATAATTAATCAGTACAGAATAGAAATAGTAAACATCTAACTTATTACAGACAAAACAGACAAACTTGATTCACAATAAAATAGTCTTCAACAATCTCCCCCTTTGTGATCAAGTGTCGTCTTGCATTTATTTTTGAGATCTGAAGTAATGCTTTCTGAAATTTAGCGCATGCTCATACTGTCTCAGCATTCTTCTCTTTTCAAGTTGCTCGTTGATAGGCTTTAGGATGGTCCACACCTTCTCGTATACTTGGAGCTCTTCCTCGCTGGCGTCCGCAAGTCTTGGATCTATATTTTCTTTGATCTCTTGTAGCTTGGTCTGAATGATCTTTAGAGTCCCATCACAATATTTGTGAATGTCTTCTACCCACATGAGTCTTTTCTGTTCCTCGTGATTGAGATATATGATGGAGACTGGGTCCTTGAAGATGTGATATGGTCTGTACTTTTTGAGCTCTGGACCATTCAGAGTTGGTTTTACCAGATTCGCTTTTCGAACATTGTTTTCCAGGGCCATCTGTAGATCATGGGCAGCATAGAATCTGATCTGTCTCAGCATAAACCGTTTGATCGCCTCATAGCCTTCTTCGTGTGTCCTGTTTCGACTCAGCGGGAGATACCTACTTACCATGAACATTTGGTAGATATCCTCCATTTTCATCATTATAAAGTCGTTTTCCTGGCAGATGAATATGCTGGAGTCTGTCCGTCGAACTTTGAAGCTGTAGAACGGGATGGTGTGATGATCTTCTCTGTGTATATCAAGGATAGCGTCAATAGGATGGATGCTGGACTTCATATCTCTTTCCAGTACTTGACGTTGCTTTCCAGATGATCTGTGCATCAACATGTGAAGATGTCCGCCAGCCATTTTTCCTTTGAGGTGAGTCAAACCACGGATCTTTAGTTCATCTAGCTGTTTGAGCTTGTCTGCGGTTCTCCAAATTCCCTTTCTGATTTCCTCTTGGAAGGGGGCATTTATTCTAATGTTTTCCCAGAGCTTTTCTTTTGGGGGAAACTTGCTTGCTGTTTGTCTGATGACGGATTCTAGCTCCCTGGGTATCTTTTTGTAGTCCTCCCCTTCTTTGAGTTCCTCTTCATCAAGGCGTATGATGTCTTCTGCGCATTTGGCCAGTAACTCTCTCAGCCACCAATTTCGCTGCATATCCTCTGTGTCGGCTTCGCATCTAAGATCATCCCACTCTGTCCATTTTCTCGGCCAAACGTCATGTACCACAGCATCCTCGAGTGCATCGTGAATATCTTTGCCTTGGGGAATGTAGGGGACTCTCAGCTGTGGTGATTTTTCTCGTGAGTCACAACCGGGTTCACTAGGATTGCCCGTTGTCATCATGTTAGAACTGAGTTCTGGCTGATGGCCTGACTTGACGGATGAGTCAGAGATAGCATTGTCAGGACTTCCATCCCCTCCTCGGACGGTATCCTTTGGAGACACGCCTCGGGATGTTGTCATCGATTTCGAACTGTGTTCTGATCGATGGCCTGAGCTTTGTGATGTACCAGAGGTAACCACTACAGGACTTCCATCCCCTCCTCGGACAGTATCTCTAGGAGATAAGCCTCGGGATGTTTCGTCTAGCTCGACCAGGCTAGAGAGTTGGGCTTGGTTGTGGCTTGAGGAAGGTGGTGGTTGGTTGGTGGGCTGGTTTGATGAGGTGTTTGGCTGGGGTTCATGGCTGGTAGAGGCTGCTTGCTCAAGTGTCCGAGGCCTCTTGTTCTCCCCCTCATGAGGTTCCGAATCATCGGAATCCTCATGGGAACGTTTGAGACCTCAGGGACTGTCACGGCAAGTGCCGTACTGAGGGCGGTCGTGTTTGAAGAAAATTTGGAGAAGGTCGCGTTCGAAGGGTGAAAGGTGGCAAGTGTCGACCTCCAGCAACCGAAGAAACAGGAGATCGGCAAGCTCAAGGCGGGATAGGTGGTAGGGATTGGTCGAGGCAGAGGGCGATACCAGTTCCGTATCGTGGGTTCCCCGAGAGAGTGAAGGGCTAAATGGTGTGGTGGATGGGAGAGGGATGACAGGAGTGGGTTGTGGAATGGATTGAGAGGGTGAAGAGTGAGGTTTGGGGTGGCTCTGTTCACTATGAACCGCTGGGGTTGGTTTGGAGTCCTGTGCCCAAGCGGTGAATGCTTGTTGCACCCATGGTTTGATGGTGGACTCCATGTAGCGGTTCATGAGAACGGTAACGTCTTCGGGTGTAAGGTTTCCAGTTACGGGGGTTGTAACTGTTGTCACAACATCAGTGAAGAGAGCTGATGTGTGGCCTGCGTGCAAAGATGAAGTCATTTTTGGCACAGCAGGGCTTCCGACCATCCTTGTTTGCACTCCGGTCGTTGTATCTACGGTGTATGCACCTGTATGTGCTGTGAAAGGTGTAGGTGTCCTAGAAAAATTGGAAAATGTGGGGAATGTGACACCTAGACTCGATGTGGAGAAAGAAGGGGTTGTGGCCTCGGGCGGTGGGCCACTAGAGCGCTCAACTGGTTCGGAGGGAACCAGTGAGGTGGGTGAGTCCCGTGATGTTGAAACGTTAGCCTTTTGGGAGGCTAACGAGTGGGTGGGAGAGGGCGGTGCATGCGCAGTTGAGCCCGATGCTGCGGCTTCTACTCGGGGACCAACAAGGTTGGCCCCTGTACTTAGAGATTCGGCCTGGCTTATAGAGATGAAGGGAAGACAGTCGTCGAAAATATGAAGGTCCTCGTCAGCAACCAAACTCTTTCGGACAGGACGCTGCTTCTTGTCTTTAGCCTTAGGTGATCGGGGAGCAGCAATCTTAGCTGTAGTTGTCTCCTTCACGGGTTTGAGGACTAATGTCTTGGGACGGGAAGCTATAAAAGGAGCTGCATCCTCAGGGGTGACCTTCTTTGGAGGAGAATCAATTGGCAGCTTCCCCTTTCGGATCAGAGCGAAAGTGTGCTCCACGCCGTCACTATCATCGGAGTCATCATCGCCGTCATCATCCTCATCGTCTTTGGCCACGCTATTGGAGGCCTCATCGTCAGCCTTCTTGTGGGCCGGGCTGAACGATTCATCGGCAGGTTCCGCAGCGTTTGTACGTGCGCCCTCAGCCGTCTGATTCCTCTCGAGAGAATCATCAGACTTCCCTTCATGGGGCACACGCGCCACTGGTTTCTGTGGCTTACTGGCTCTCTTCGGACCCTTACTAGCTCTCGGCTTAGGCCCCGGGGCAGGTCCAGCTGGGTTTGACTGAACCATGGGGCCATCTTTCAGTAGACTCTCCCTATACTGGATGACTGCGGAATGTCGTGGATTTCCCAGGTCCAGCAGATAATCGGGTATGGTCATCCCCACAGTGTCATGCTTGAAGCGCTTGAAGTACTGGAGTTTCGGAGCAGTGAACTGGTCTTCATCTTTGCGCTGTGGGATCCCTGGGTGGGCGGTCATGTAGTCAGCAATAATGAGCGCCAACCATCTGGCGTAGGGAATCGTCATACCCGTCTTTTCGTCCTCTTTGTCTTGGACTTGAGTGACCAGCTCAATCCAGAATAGCTGCGCCATATCGTAATTTTTTGAGAAGACAATCCCATGGAAGATTTGGAAGATCTGCAGGTTGCACTTGTCATGGCCAGCGTGCTTTGGAGAGAGACATTTGTTGACAAGGCCGAACAGTGTCTTCCATGGGTATGGCAGGTTCATCAGCTTGAAGTGGGACAGGAACGGTAGCGGAGCATCATAACCCAATTGCACTAGTCCTTCCATCAGTTCGGCCTTGGAGGGTAGTTGTTCATAGGTATCGTGGACAGGCAGCTCCAGTATGACTTGAAGAGTGGATGCTGTTAATGTCAGACGTCTGTTGTGGAGCGTTGCACTCAGACTGGATGCGTCCTTCTTGGAAGTCAAGTGCATGGTCCCCCATAGTTGTTGCAGGTAGATTTCGGGGACCGTGATCGCTTTGCTTAGTGCTTGCCAGATGTAGTGCCCCTTAAGAATTATGGGAATGACCGGGTCAGGGCACCTGAAGACAGCTAGGTCGAGCTGAAAGTTGTTGTCCTGTAGCCGAACCCACTTGTATTTGGGGAACAGCTGTGTGTAGTGCGCATCCTCCTGGGGAGTATCTTGTTGAGTGCCTGACATTTTGAGCTGAAAGAATAGCACCCGTTAGTAAAAAAATCCCTTTGGGTTTAGGATTTCAGAGATGAGGAAACGAGTTCTGGCACCAAGGTTGTTAACTCGAGCCCATGAGTGCGAGTTAACAAACTCGAGCCCATGAGCACGAGTTTACGAACTCGAGCCATGGGTGCGAGTTAACAAACTCGAGCTCTGAGTGCGAGTTTACAAACTCGAACCCGGGCCGCGAGTTTACAAACTCGAACCCGGGCCGCGAGTTTACAAACTCGAACCCTGGCTGCGAGTTTACAAACTCGAACCCTGGCCGCGAGTTTACAAACTCGAGCCCTGAGCGCGAGTTTACAAACTCGAGCCCTGAGCGCGAGTTTTACAAACTCGAGCCCAGAGTGCGAGTTTACAAACTCGAGCTCCAGAGCGCGAGTTTACAAACTCGAGCCCAGAGCGCGAGTTTACAAACTCGAGCCCAGAGCGCGAGTTTACAAACTCGCGGTCTGCTCGAATTTGAAACGGCAGTCCATGAACTCGAGTTCCAGAACTCGTGTTCGCACGAAGAAGACGATTAGCACCTGCAAAAGCATAAAACAATACACATTCAACCAAAATCCCTTTTCTTTTTTTTTTGAAAATGTTATTTGAAAGAAAATGTATTTTTGGATTTAGGGAAGGTTCAAGGTAGCGTTCGAAAACAGAGTGTGAAGGTGAACGACGAAGCGAAGTGCTACCTTTGAGTTTGGGGAGTTTGGGGAGAACTGCTGAGAGGGAAGGGAGATGGGAAGACGACGGAGAGGGAGAAGAGGAGTTCGAGCTCTGGTATTTTCTGCGAGAGGGAAGCGTAAGAAAATGAGAAGAAGGAGGGGATTTGATCTTTAAATATGCGAGTTTACGATCGGGCCGGAAAGAATTTGGGCCGTCGGGGTGATAAGATCCATTTCTGATCAGTAAAAAATACCCCCCCTCGCTGAAGTACTCCCTCTCAAAAAAAAATTCTCCCCCTCGATGAATGCAAAAGCACACACACTATTTTTGATCTTTTTGCTCTTTTTCTCCCCCTCGATGAATGCAAACGCACACACACTAATTGTATATATATATTTTTTTTGGGTTTCTCCCCCTGGACACATGCAACGCACACAATTTACGAACACACATACACACACTTTGTACAGGTCCCACACACACACACCCATTTTTACAGACCAGAGGAAATAGAATTACAATGGCTCGAGGTTTAACATGCCTAATTTGGAAATCAGGAACTGGAATCTCTTTTCATCCAGTGCCTTAGTAAACAAATCAGCCAGTTGAAGCTCGGAGCTTACAAAGTACATGTCAATGTCCCCTTTTTCCACGTGGTCTTTGATGAAATGATATCTCAGGTCGATATGTTTGGTGCGGGAGTGATGAACCGGGTTGTTGGTGATGGCGATGGCACTCTGATAGGCACTAGTTGTTAGTGCCTAAGTATACATTTTTATTATTGTTTGTAATGTTTATTTACTAGTTTTGTGCAAGTTTATAGTTGTTAGTTTGCATTTGATTGTAATCGTATTTCTAGCATTTTATTGTTTGTTGTAAGTTGTAGTTAGTTTGGCTATAAGTTTAGGATAGGTTTGGAAGCAAAAAAGATGAAGAAACCTGAGTTTTGTGCAAAACCCGGTCGGGTATGGACTTCACCCGGCCGGGTATGAAGTGACAAAGGAAACTGCTGCAAAACTAGCAAATACCCGGTCGGGTATTCTGTGATTTCGGACCAAAGAACGTGCAGAAGACACAAAAACATGGGAAAATATTTGATTTGGTAAATACCTGGTCGGGTATGTCAAAATACCCGGCCGGGTATCCGGCATTAGGTGTTGAAAACACCTATAAATAGCCCCATTTTCCTTCACATTTCATCATCCCTTCTTCCATACTCTTTAGCTCAGTTTAGAATAGCATTTCTTTATATTTTTCTAGCTATGTTTAGTCTCCAAATGAGGAGCTAAACTTCCATTCTTGGTGTTGCTCTTGAAGCTTGTTGATTATTAAAGTTGTGAGTTATTTTCTTAACTTCTTTCCTTGAATATTAATTAATAGTTCTTTCCTTAATATCATCTCTATATTAATGTTGGGGAGTATTGCTAAGATGACAATTAGTTAACATCTCGACATTAGTTAGAATGGTATTTTCTTCCTCTATATTAATATTGAGGAGTGTTGCTAAGATGACAATTAGTTAACATCTTGATATTAATTATAGTAGGATTCATCTTCATTAATAATATTCTTCCTTGAATATTAATTAATCCCTACTCTTATTTCATATTAATATTTTGAACATTACTTAAAGGATCAACTAGTTTTGTTTCATATATTAATTATTACTAGAAACGATCAACGAACCGATGGTTAATCGTTGATGGTTTCACAAGTAAGTAACTTCGGTTTATTAATGCACGGTCGTGGTTAATAAACTTAAGAGGGATTAATTTTGTTGGTTAAACCGAAACCGCTTGTGTTGAGGTTATCAATCTCAATTGATTTCATCAAGGAGTTAGAAAGATTAAATGCTACTATTAAATCGGTATAAGGCGTTGTTCTATATTTGATTAATAGTAAGGGTTATTAATGAACGGTCGTTGTTAATAACTACCCTCGATGAAGTGGATATACTCCCCGATTGAGTATTCGAGATGGAATAAGTTATATATATAACAATGATCGACTAAAATATATCAACAAGTGGAAAGTAGCAATGCCAAGTCCTTTTTATCTTTGAGTTAAACACATATAGGTTGTTCATCTTAGTTCTTAATTAAATTAAACCACTCAATCCAAATCCCCCCTTTTTATTCACTAAGTATCATAAGAAGAGAATTATTCCTTTCCCTGTGGATACGAACTCTACTACGCTATACTACGTATAAGTGTTTAGTATTGAAATTTATTTTGACGCACCGTGACAAAGTGCTCGTCAAATTTGGCGCCGTTGCCGGGGAAAGGCAATTACTTTTCTTTTTATTTTATCTCATAAAAATCAAAAACAAAAAAAAAATATATTTATATATATATAAAAAAAAATTCTTGATCTTCTATTTTCTGAGCTTACATGAGTTATGAGTATATGGATACCAACACTTCATCCTTAGAAAGTCAAATTTCCTTCTTGACTTCTCTAATAAAGGAATCTATTTTTAACTCAAAAGCTCAAGATGCCAAGACATGCAACATTTGCATGTCTCACAGGCATCTTACGGACTTCTGCCCAAAGCTCCAAGAAGAATACCTTGCACAAATTGATGATGTACCTCACATGAGGTATGATCCATTCTCCAACTCTAATATGTCCACGGAGGACATGGTTCGGGCTCTTACTAACAATGTGACCGCCATGCAACAAAACATGGTGCAATTCCAAAATGAGACCAAGTCTAGCATTTTGAACTTGGAAACTCAAATGAGTCAAATAGCCGGAGTCGTGAGTAGGCTTGAAGCAAGGGATTCAGAAAAACCTCCTTCTCAACTAGAATGTGATCCTAAACAGCAAACTTTTGCAATCACATTGACAAATGAAGAGGAAATGCAAAAGGAGATCCAGAATCCAGAAGAAGTAGAGGAAGAAAAAGACACGGAGCTCCAACTGGTCAAAGAAGAGGATAATCTGAGCTTCAAGGTTAAATATCTATCCTTGTCATCTTTTGAGGTACCCCCATCAATTCTAAAAATTTTGAGGGAAACTCATAAATTTGGAAAGGACAATGACATTTCTGAAATCCTCTTCAAAATTGAGGGATCGAAAAACTTTTCATTGACCATAGTAAACGATAATTTCTTCCCTTTCCTCCCACCGCATGAATCAATGACAATCTGGATATTTGATCCTGGAAAGATTCCCAAATTGAAGAGTCGAGAAGTTGAGCACTCCTATGAACGTCCTAGGAGTGAAAGTGTGAAAAAGATAAACTATCACGATCCAAGTTTGAATGACTGAACACAATGATGGCGTCGTGCCGTGACGTTAAATAAGGCGCTTCTTGGGAGGCAACCCAAGCAAGGTATGTTTACTTGTTTTATTTTATCTTTACACCTTTCAAAAAAAAACAAAAAAAAAATCTGGGAGGAAAAACCCGCCCGGGTATATCCCACACCCGGTCGGGTAACAGCACAAAAGGATTATACCCGGGCAACACAGCCACCGGGTAAAAAAAAAACTGCAAAAATCAAAAAATAGCCTAATACCCGACCGGGTATTACAAAAACCCGGCTGGGTTTTTGGCCAAAACAGCCACTGCCAAGCGAAAAACAGCATACCCATTCGGGTATTACTAAAACCCGGCCGGGTAATCGAGATTTCAGTCCGTTTTGGTCCTAAATCAGCCCACAAAACACCCATTTTCTTCCCTAATGTCCCAAACTCAAACCCTCAACCTCCATTGACAATCATCCAAGCTTCAAACCACTCCAATCTCAACCAAAACATCTAAATTAACTCCACATTCTTCTTATCCACATCATCCTCTCCGATCCCAAAACCTCCAAAAAAAATGCCATTTCTTTTTCTCCTCACCCTACATTCCAAACCCACACACACAAAACCCACCAAATCCCCCAAATACCCTACAAACCGAATCCCCTAACCCCCCAAGCTCAAGTTTGGAATTCACAAAAAATAAAAACGAGAAAAAAACACACCAAAAAGAACACATAACTTCGACCACCAAGGGTACTTCTCCAACATGCCCGACCTAGTACAACACCCGACGTGGTATTATCCCTCATGTTAGGGCAATTTAGAGGTTCTAGCTCCGGTGAACATGGTCTTGGTGGCGATGGCGGTTATGGAGGGTACATCGACAAAAATGATTCCAAACACTAGGGACAGTGTTTCGAAAAAAGTGTAGGGGAGGCACTCATTTGGTATGTACTCATTTTTTTAACCTTGTAACTTGCATTATTTTTCATCAACAAAAAAAAAGAGCAAAAAAAAAAGAAATAAAAAATGCTAGTTAGGTTGAAAACCCAGAAAAAATGGGCAATCTAAGCAAAAGTGGCTAAAATGAGTGAGTTGTGAGAAATGAAAAAAATAAAAAGAGAGGCTAGGATGAAACCCTGAAAAGGCTCCTAAGCAAAATGAGAGAATGAGAGAAAAATATCTATTTATGCAGAAGATAATAAAAAAAAAAGAAAATGTTGGATGGTTGTTCTGCTACTTTTGTGGTTTTGAAAACTTCATGGGCAGGTTTTAATTTACTCGAGACGAGTAAAGGTTCAAGTGTGGGGGTGTTTGATAGGCACTAGTTGTTAGTGCCTAAGTATACATTTTTATTATTGTTTGTAATGTTTATTTACTAGTTTTGTGCAAGTTTATAGTTGTTAGTTTGCATTTGATTGTAATCGTATTTCTAGCATTTTATTGTTTGTTGTAAGTTGTAGTTAGTTTGGCTATAAGTTTAGGATAGGTTTGGAAGCAAAAAAGATGAAGAAACCTGAGTTTTGTGCAAAACCCGGTCGGGTATGGACTTCACCCGGCCGGGTATGAAGTGACAAAGGAAACTGCTGCAAAACTAGCAAATACCCGGTCGGGTATTCCATATACCCGGTCGGGTATTCTGTGATTTCGGACCAAAGAACGTGCAGAAGACACAAAAACATGGGAAAATATTTGATTTGGTAAATACCTGGTCGGGTATGTCAAAATACCCGGCCGGGTATCCGGCATTAGGTGTTGAAAACACCTATAAATAGCCCCATTTTCCTTCACATTTCATCATCCCTTCTTCCATACTCTTTAGCTCAGTTTAGAATAGCATTTCTTTATATTTTTCTAGCTATGTTTAGTCTCCAAATGAGGAGCTAAACTTCCATTCTTGGTGTTGCTCTTGAAGCTTGTTGATTATTAAAGTTGTGAGTAATTTTCTTAACTTCTTTCTTTGAATATTAATTAATAGTTCTTTCCTTAATATCATCTCTATATTAATGTTGGGGAGTGTTGCTAAGATGACAATTAGTTAACATCTCGACATTAGTTAGAATGGTATTTTCTTCCTCTATATTAATATTGAGGAGTGTTGCTAAGATGACAATTAGTTAACATCTTGATATTAATTATAGTAGGATTCATCTTCATTAATAATATTCTTCCTTGAATATTAATTAATCCCTACTCTTATTTCATATTAATATTTTGAACATTACTTAAAGGATCAACTAGTTTTGTTTCATATATTAATTATTACTAGAAACGATCAACGAACCGATGGTTAATCGTTGATGGTTTCACAAGTAAGTAACTTCGGTTTATTAATGCACGGTCGTGGTTAATAAACTTAAGAGGGATTAATTTTGTTGGTTAAACCGAAACCGCTTGTGTTGAGGTTATCAATCTCAATTGATTTCATCAAGGAGTTAGAAAGATTAAATGCTACTATTAAATCGGTATAAGGCGTTGTTCTATATTTGATTAATAGTAAGGGTTATTAATGAACGGTCGTTGTTAATAACTACCCTCGATGAAGTGGATATACTCCCCGATTGAGTATTCGAGATGGAATAAGTTATATATATAACAATGATCGACTAAAATATATCAACAAGTGGAAAGTAGCAATGCCAAGTCCTTTTTATCTTTGAATTAAACACATATAGGTTGTTCATCTTAGTTCTTAATTAAATTAAACCACTCAATCCAAATCCCCCCTTTTTATTCACTAAGTATCATAAGAAGAGAATTATTCCTTTCCCTGTGGATACGAACTCTACTACGTTATACTACGTATAAGTGTTTAGTATTGAAATTTATTTTGACGCACCGTGACAAAGTGCTCGTCACACTCTGTGAGTCGCTGTAGATCGGGATATGGCAGAAAGTGTAACCGTAGTCTTTTAGCTGAGTCTTCATCCATAATATTTGTGAACAACAGCTAGCAGCCGTGACGTATTCTGCCATGGCCGTAGATGTTGACACACAGTTCTGTTTCTTGGAAGACCAGCAGACTAACTTATCGCCCAAGAACTGGACAGCTCCCGAGGTACTTTTGCGGTCCATCCGGCAACCAGCAAAATCTGCGTCAGAGTATCCGACAAGGTCGAAACCTGAGTGTTTGGGATACCAAAGGCCTAGATTCACTGTGCCTTTGAGGTATCTCAGTATTCTTCGAACAGCCGTCAGATGGGACTCCTTTGGATTCGCCTGAAAGCGTGCACATAAGCATGTAGAAAAGACGATATCAGGCCTGCTAGACGTGAGATACAGCAAAGATCCAATGATTGCCCTATAGTTTGTGGCATCGACTGATTTCCCAGAAGGGTCTGAGTCCAGTTTGTTGGAGGGGGACATAGGGGTCGGCATGGAAGACTTGCTATCGATGTTGAATCTCTTAAGCATTTGCAAAATATACTTGGACTGATTGATGAAAATGCCGTCAGAGAGTTGTCTTACTTGCAGACCTAGGAAGAAGTTCAGCTCTCCCATCATGCTCATCTCAAACTTAGTTTTCATTAGTTTCTCAAAATGTTTGCACAGACGTGGATTTGAGGAGGCGAAGATGATATCATCAACATAGATCTGAATCAGGATGATGTCAGACTTCTGTCGCTTGATGAAAAGTGTAGTATCAATCTTCCCTTTTGAGAAACCTGAGTCAACCAGAAATTCAGTTAAGGCATCGTACCAAGCTCTTGGGGCTTGTTTCAGTCCATACAGAACTTTTTTCAGCTTGTACACATGGTTGGGATATCTAGGATCTACAAATCCTTCGGGCTGAGTGACATAGACTTCTTCTTCCAAGACTCCATTCAGAAAGGCAGTCTTGACGTCCATTTGAAAGACGGTAAAGTTCTTGTGGGCTGCGTACGCAAGAAAGAGGCGAATTGCTTCAATTCTTGCTACGGGTGCAAATGTTTCATCATAGTCTATGCCCTTTTGCTGATTGTATCCTTTAGCGACCAGTCGGGCCTTGTTGCGTATCACTATGCCTTCTTCGTCCTTTTTGTTCTTGAACACCCATTTGGTGCCAATTATGGTTTTCTGAGGGGGTTTAGGCACGAGTGTCCACACTTCTAGTCTGTCAAACTGATTGAGCTCATCTTGCATAGCAATCACCCAATCTGGATCAGCGAGTGCATCTGAGACTTTGGATGGTTCATTCTGGCTTAGAAAGCATGCATAGTGACATTCATTCATAGTAGCCGATCTCGTACGCACACCTTGACCCGGATCACCGATTATTTGTTCAGTGGGATGAGCTCTTGTCCATTTCCTCTAATGTGTCAGAGGATTAGGAGTAATGATCGGTTGATCCGAGTCCTGGTAGGGGATTGGTGACTCTTGAGCAGCTGAGACGTGCGGTGGAGATGACTCTGATGTGGTAGCAAACCCGTGATCATCCACTCCTCCGTGATTAGTTTGGGGAGTTGACGGAGTAGATGGTTCATTATCAGGTCCGAGAAGGAGTGGAATCTCAGTGAAAGGAGTGGGTTGCTGTGGAATGTTTGACGATGAAGCTGGTGTGCATGGAGAAGATGAAGGTTGTGAATTCTCGTAGAAGTTCTGAAAGAGAGAATTGAGAATCACACCTTCAGGTACAGGGTTTTGTTCAACTGTGTTAGAGTCCACTGGTGCAGTAAGTGACGGGTCAGCTTGTAAGTGTTCCGTTGCGAAGTCAGCCATCTCATAGAATGTCACATTAACACTCTCAATGACCGTTCGTTTGTCTCTAAGATAGACTCGATAAGCTTTGGACTGCTGGGAGTAGCCAATGAACACCCCTTCTTGGGCTTTTGCGTCTAGCTTACCTCTATCAGTTCTGTCATTTAGTACGAAGCACTTGCAGCCAAATATCTTAAAGAATGAGATATCCGGAGTTCGGTTGAAAAGGATTTCATATGGGGTCTTGTCGAAGCGTTTGTGTATAGATGTTCTGTTTTGGGTGTAGCACGCCGTATTAATGGCCTCTGCCCACATAAAGTGTGGCAATCTTGACTGGATGAGCATGGTGCGTGCCGCTTCGACAAGGGTCCTGTTCTTTCTTTCAACCACTCCATTCTGTTGGGGAGTTTTGGCTGCTGCGAATTGCTGTGTGATACCGAGAGATTCATAGAATCCAGTGAGAGTTTGGTTCTTGAACTCGGTACCGTTGTCAGTTCTGATGATTCGAACACTTTGTTGCAGCAGTTTCTGGACTGTTCTGACAAAGGTCATAATGATTTCTGCTGCCTCGTCCTTTTTACGAAGAAATTTTGTCCATGTGTACCGAGAGAAGTCATCAACGATCACCAGTGTATATTTGCGGCCGTTGATGCTTTGGACTCTCATAGGTCCACACAGATCCATGTGTATCAGTTGCAGCGGTAAAGTAGATGATGGGACAGGCTTTGACTTGTGGGAGCTTCTCGTCATTTTGCCCATTTTGCAGGCACTACAATGATTCTCTGTGGAAGATTTCAACGGAGGAAGTCCCTTTACTAGTTTCTTCGAAGAAAGGATGGACAAATTCTTGAAATTAAGATGGGAAAGACGTCTGTGCCAGAGGTTGTTTTGTTCCGTTGAAGCTTTGGACAGCAGACAGATGGAAGTGGTGGATTGAACGCTTTTCAGATCAATAGTGTACAGGTTGGAGGTCCTGTAACACGTTAATAATGAGTTCCCTTCGCTGTCTAGAACACAGCATTGTTTGGCAATGAACCTCACTTCCATCCCACTGTCGCAGAATTGTCCTATGCTCAGAAGATTGTGTTTGAGCCCTTTGACAAAAGAAACATCTTTGATGGTGACGCTGGCACAGATGACATCCCCATATCCAAGAATAGGAGATGAGGCGTCGTTCCCGAATCTAACATTGCCTCCATAGCAGGTGGTATAGTTGCTCAGTAGGTACTTTACTCCGGTCATGTGGGTTGAGCATCCAGAATCCAAGTGCCACACATGACCGTCCTGCAAAACAGTTAAACAGGTTCAGGTACCCATCTTGGAATGGGTCCTTCCTCATCATTGAAAAACATCCATTCAAGTTTCGCTTTGAGCTGTGATCCAAAGTCAGCAGCTTTTTCAACAAGAGATTTATCTCTTGTGGGCTCTCTGACAGCCAGATCTGCTTTTGCAGTGGGTCTGACTTTTGGGGCCCACTTAGCAGTTTCTCTTTTACTTTTGGTGGGTCTGAGATGTCTCATCTTAGGGACCCACCTTTCAGGTTCATGTTGGATGGGTCTTCGTCTGTGGACCCACCTTTCAGTTTCAGTTTGGATGGGTCTTCGTCTGCGGACCCATCTTTCAGTTTCAGGTCTGGTAGGTCTCATCTTAGGGACCCACCTTTCCAGTTCAGGTTTGGTAGGTCTCATCTTAGGGACCCACCTTTCAGTATCGGGTTTGGTAGGTCTCATCTTAGGGACCCACCTTTCTGCTTTAGTTTGAGTGGGTCTTATCTTGGGAACCCACCTTTCCATTTTAGGTTTAGGAGGAGAGTAGACAGGTGCTTTGTGATTGAAAGGTTGTTTCTTCAATTTAGTTTTGAAAATCTCCTCTTTAGAAAGCCGATTTAGATGTTTCCTTGAATGAACTCTGAGAGAATATTTCATATCAGGAATACAAAACGTTCCCTTAGAAGTTCCTTTCTTGGTTTCTCTTTCGGGTTTGAGCTTTCTAAAAGGCTTTGATTTAACAGCATTCACATCACATTCATAATTGTGGGGGTCTGGAACAGAATAACCATAAGCAATAGTGGAATTATACAAAGAGCCATGTTCAAAAGATGTCACAGAATTTTCAGCTTGGGACACAAGACTGAACTACTAGAAACTGAGTTTACATGGACAGGTTTAGATTTGGTTTTAGAGTACAAAATGGAGCTGGATCTAGGACCAGGCTTATTCTCAAAAACTTTCTTCTTGCCAGCAGCTATTTCCTTTCTCTTCATCTCCCACTCTTTCTTCTCTTCTCCTCTTCTTTTCACTTCTTGTTCTGTGACAAAAGGAGAAGAGTGATGAGTGGCGGATTTTTCAGAAAATTTAGTTTTATCAGAAGAGGTTTGAGCAGTTTTTACAGCAGAATGATATTTTTCACTTAATTCATCAAATTTGCTTAATAGTTCTTGCCAGTTGCTTTCAGAACTTTTCTTTTCAGTTTCAAAACGCTCTCTCTCATTTTCAAGGGTTTTCTGAAGATCTGCATATTTTTGGACCAGTGGAGAGATGCACTTGTCCTGTCCAGACTTAAAAATTCCAGTTTTAGGAGTGGGACCCATTGGACTTTCGTAATATGGAACCCCTTTTGGGACATTAAAAATATCAAACCCCTCCTCGTTGTAGATTACCTTTTCTTTAGAAAGAGCTTTCTCAACCAGAGGAGTATAGTCAAAAGAGGTTTCAATTTTAGGATTACTCCTTTTCTCTTCTTCTTCTTTAGTGGTTTCTTCTTCACCCCCAAATTTCATTTTCTTATCAATGTCTAGAGTCAAGTAAGTTGCATCATACAACTGACGGCAGTCAACTTTCTTTAAATGACGCGGGTTCGGTAGTCCAAGACCAGCTTTTGGGTTGTAATGCTGAACATCGCTTATACGATTTAGAAAAACTGTGTGTTCGGTTTGACCTCTTCTGACACATACATCCTCAAGTTCCTTTACTTTGCTTAAAAGACTGCTTCTTTTATTTCTTAAAAATTCACAGTCAGCTTTAGCTGTGTTTTTCTCAACTTCACTGTCTTGCAGTTTCTTTGTTAGTTCAGCTATTTTAAGTTCAAAGCTTTCAAAGTCTGAGGACACCCTTTTGATTTGATCTTTGGCATTTTCAAGTTGAACGCTTAAGGAAGATTTTTGGTCAAGGTTCTGTTTCAGTACCCTGTAATTATTGTCTAATCTCTCCTGCAGTTCTTTAATGAGGTGGTCCTTATTGTGTAAGGACTGAGTTTGTATAGTGTGAGAGTGATTAGAGGTACTTACAGTGCTTGTAGAGTATTCACTTCCGGGGATCGCAGCATCACCCTTTTTCTCTTCTTCTTCCTCTAGCCTTGCCATCAAGGCGAAGTTCTCTTCCTCTTCTTCTTCTTCTTCTTCAGAATCATCTTCCGCCCACTGGACCAGCTCAGCATGTTTGCCAGAGGCTTCTGCTTCCTCCTGTTGTGCTAAGAAGAGCTTTTGTTTATTCATTAGAATCTTCTGTTTGTAGAAGTTTGCATCTCTCTTCTTTGGGAGCCGACAGTCTTTGCTGATGTGTCCAGGCTTCCCGCAGTTATAGCACACAGGGGCATTAGCAGTTGATGTAGCCTTCCTGGCTGTGCTTTGGTCCTGGTTCTTTTGTTTGTAGTTGGAAGAAGAGGTTCGCAGCTTATTTGAAGAGCTGTTTCTCTTGGCAAACTTCTTGGCCAGCAGTGCCATCTTCTTCTGGAGATCTGCAAGCTCAGCTTCAAGATCAGTTCCTTCTTCATCACTCTCATCTTCATCAGATTCAACCTCTACTACTTTCTTCTTCTGCAGAGGTTTCGACGTTCTTTTGGGTTGAGCTTCCATTAGTAGAGCTAGAGGATGTGGGCTTGATTGTTCCTCAGTGCATACAACGTCATTGACGAACTCCTTTAGCAGCTCATTCAAGGTGAAGAGATCAATTTCATCCATGTCAATGCGTTGTCTCAAGTCTTTTACTGTTTTACTCCAAGATGGGTGCAGACTGGACAGAAATCTAGTATTCAGTTCCAGGTTGGTTCTGAATATTTTGATTTTCCTCATTTCATTCATCAACTTCACAAGCCTGGCATGAGTCTCGTGAAGAGGTTCTCCAGGAGCAGCCTTGAACGAGTCATAAGCCATTAGAATAGCGGATTTCTTGGTTTTCAGGCTTATGCTTGTGCCTTGGAGTAATTTTTCAATCTCATCCCACATTTCTTTTGCAGTTTGCATACTGTCAATCATCACGTACACCTCATTGGGGATGGCTTGGAGGAGGTATGTTTTGGCCATAAGGTCTCCTCTCAGCCTTAGTTTATCTGCTTCAGTATATTCAGATGGCCTCTTTCGTCTTGTTTCCGGAGGAATGGGTGGATTATTAGTTGAGTCCCCTCCCACGTCAATCATTAGAACAGTTGGTCCTTCCAGGAGTCATTCCAGCATTGCGTCGGAGTTATCTTTGTGTTCTAAGAAGTTCAAGAAACGGGTCCTCCACATTTGGTACTCCCCTTTCCTCAGAGATGGAGGAGTACTGCTGTTTCCTTGCGCATTAGATTCAGAAGTCATTCCTGTTGCTGTAGAAAACTGACCGTTCGAGAAATAAGATCAGAAAATTTACTAAGTCAAGAACTCGAGTTCCTGAGTGTTCAAAGCCTAAACTCGAGGTCTGGGGAACTCGAGATGAGAGTTCGAGTTTGTGAACTCGAGGTCAAGAGTTCGAGTTTCTAAGAACTCGAGGTGTAAACTCGCAGGGTCAAAACTCGTGGTCAGACTGCGAGTTTGCAGGCTGCGAGTTTGTAGACTGCGAGTTGTTGACCGCGAGTTGTAGGCTGCGAGTTCCTGAGCTCGAGTTTACAGGCTGCGAGTTTCTCAACTCGAGTTTACAGGCTACGAGTTTATGCAAAAACACCTGGTTGCGAATTCCTGAAAAAATAAAACTTCAGATTTTCAGAAATACAAATATGGTAGGTTGTAGCCCTTGAAGTAGAGATCCTTTTACCCAAGTTTCAGGTCAAAAAGCTGCACAGAGCTTAGAGAAACGAGGGGTGCGAGTTTACTTCTGAAGAAAAAATGCAGAAACGAAAAAGGAAGATATACTGCTTGATCGTCTTTGAAACGCGATTCTAACAGTATAACTTTTACAGTATTTGGTGCAGAAATAAGATTACAGATGATAAACTCGTTATTCTATAAAAACAGAGTCTTTAGCAGATAGTTCTTCTGATCAGCTCTCGATCGGCTCTGATACCATTTGTTGGTCCCTATTTTCTATAACAACAGTATAATATGGCATACAGATGAAAGATTAACAATAAAGATGAACACAGAAAGATCAAGTGAAAACCTTCTCTGATATACCGTGAATCTTTCGTACAAGAATGATAAGCGCTAAGGCTATTTTGAGCAGATACGAAAGTTAACCGCAAACCTGAGTCCTCCTCCCTCTTTTATAGGCGAGGCTCAGGTATGCGTGAAAAGGCTTCTCGCCTGAGTATGGGCCTAACACTTGGCCCATATTGAATACTATTCTAACAGATATAATTAATCAGTACAGAATAGAAATAGTAAACATCTAACTTATTACAGACAAAACAGACAAACTTGATTCACAATAAAATAGTCTTCAACAAAAACCAAGAAAACGGCTAAGTCCTAAAAATTGGTTTGAAGCCCGAACGGCTATCAATGTTAGGAAGAAGCCCAGGTGCAAAGAAAACCAAGAAAACTCCTAAGTCCTAAAAATTGGTTTGAAGCCCGAACGGCTATCAATGTTAGGAAGAAGCCCAGGTGCAAAGAAAACCAAGAAAACTGCTAAGTCCTAAAAATTGACCTGAAGCCCGACCGACTATCAACATCATAAAAGCTATCCTAAGGATTGGTCTGAAGCCCGACCGGCTATTAACGTTATGAGAGATTATCTGAAGCAAGAATGTGCTAAGTCCTAAAATTTGGTATGAAGCCCGAACGGCTGAGTACCAGAGAGAAAGAGTTTTTCCTTAAATAAATCATAACTTTCTAATTCCCGAACGGCGATCAACGGCATTAAGGGTAGTTGAGCAAGAAATACAAAATGGGCATATAAAGACAGAAAAGATAGTACACAAAAGTTCAGGCAAAAAAGGGATATATATTCATCGGTTCTACTGACCGGGAAGTACAAGCTATTTAGAGAAAAAGAAAATTACAACAAGTAATGAAAAAGTACATATAAATTATTGGCTAGGGGCCATTTCATTTCCCTCTTCGTCCTCATCTTCATCATCATCAGACAGGGGCTCAGGCTCTCTCCCAGCAGCCTGATCGGCTTCCCTTTGCCGAGCTCGCAGGTATTTCTCAAACTGAGTCTGGATAATGTCATCTGTGGGGAGATCAGAAGCCTGAACCGGCCTCCCCAAATGATTTTGAAGCTGAGTGACGAAGGGACGCAGCAAGACCTGGCCAATTTTGCCATAAAGATCTGAGACGATGGAGTCGTTCCACTTTTTGGCCTCGGGGTCCTTATCCAAGAGGGCCACCCCTGCCGATAGCCGACCAGCGCCTTTGGGGAAACCCTTCAAGTACGCCCCAAAGGCGAACGGGATTTGGGCCCTTGCATGTTCATCCTTGATGATGGAGAATTCATCAGAGGCTTTAAACGTGTCCTGGACGGCGGACAGATCCACGTTCACTTCATAGGGACCGTCCGGGATGCTGGATGGCATTTCTTCGAATTTGACCTGTGCGACCTCAGCAGCCAGGACCTTCGCCTGGGAAGCTGCGAGTTGGACCCGAAGGGTACCGAGCTCAGCATCCAGCCTCTGCTTTTTATCCACAAAGGCTTTCCGTTCGGCCTCCAGAGAGGCGATGGCAGCAGCAGCATGTTGCTCAGCAGAAGACTGGGCAACAATCAGTTCCCGCTCCTTGGCCAGGCGGGCCTCCCGCATCTGAAGGGTGTACAAGCCCATCTACAGGATACCGTTCGAGAGTTAGTACTGGTTACAGAGAATAAAATAAAGACAAAGCGCAAAAGACAATGTACCTTCAGAGTAGTCAGAGCCAGACATTCTTCAGATTGCTCGACCGGCAACTGAGGAAGGGAAAAGTTATTGAACCAAGAGGAGGTCGACCACATCTGGCTCGCGGTAGAGCCGGCCCTCTCTAATACCTCATGGACAGGGTCGGATAGGGAGATCCGCTCGACCTGACCCGTAATATGGTCGGTATGAGTCTCACCAGCATTCGAGGGTTCCCCCCGGACGGAGTCGAAATGCTGGGAAAATTGGTGCAGTTGATCAGAGCCGAACCGCTCGTCGATCAGCATGGCCTCTAATTGGTCCTGGTGGACCTGCTGTATTGGCTGAGGCTCTGGAAGCGGTTCAGAAGGGGCAGCATCCTGAGCGGGAATACTGGTGGGAGTAGGTTGGGGGTTCTTTCGGGATTTTTTCCGCTTACCGGCCCCACCGGCTGCGATGACTCTGCTATCATCCATAGGAAGATCTGGGTTTGGTGCTGGAAAAAGATAAAGAACAATGTTAGTATCGAGCGGCCCTAGCGTGTGAGAAACTAGAAAAAAGAACAAAAGAACGTTTCTCGCACGGGAAGGACCGCCCGGACCAAGGCACTTGGTTTATCAAAACAAGTAAACCCAAGAGAACGGGCAGTACCTATCCCGGCTGTTACAAGTCGTTCGGGGGTTAGATAATTCATGATGTCCATGCATTTATCCTTCTCCACAGCAAGCACGTCCTTGTAGATTTCTTCAGTAAGGACAGGATCAGGGGTTTTGCGGGGAAAGGCATTCCATTTGCGGGGAATTAGACCGTCCGAGATAGATACGAAGAAAAACCGGTCTTTCCACCCTTTGATCGAAGTTGGGTTTCCTTTGAACAGGATGTGTCCCGTTCGGGCACTAGTGGCCAGATAGCCATGGGTTTGTTGGAGGGCTACTTTGAAGAATTGGTGGAAGAGTTCTAGGGTTGGTCGGGCGCCGGCATCTTTGCAACGACAAATGAAACCCACCATTGCTCAATAAGAGTTCGGTATAATCTGAGCCGGTACAACTTCGTAGAAATTGAAGAAAGAAATGAAAAAGGGGTGTAGCGGAAATCTAAGGCCATCCCTAATTGAGTCAAAGTGGACTATGGTCATTCCGGGCCTATGACGCATTGGGTGAAGCCCGGCTTGCAAACGGAAGTCCACCGTGTCAGGGATAAGGGCCGGAATTCTGGCCCTATTGTGAGAGGTCAATTTTTGCCTCCTCTCCCTAATCAATTTTAGGTCAAGAGTATGGCGAGGAACATCGTTGGGACGTCCGGCCTCCATGGAGGCTATTTCGTCCTCGGATTTGGTGTCATCGGAATCCTCACTGGAGGAAGAAGAAGTGATAGGGAGGTCCTCCGCCTCAGCCCTGGTATTTGTCGCCGTCTCAGTAGAAACACCGGCAAACGGAACTGGGATGGCATCTACAATGGCGGTGTCACGGTCATCTCCATGAGAGGCCATCTCCGAATCAGAGGAATGCTCTTTGGGGCTCATCTCGATCGAAGCCAGAAATGAAGATAGGGAATCCGAAGTTGGGAAATTACCTGAGCAAAGGAAGCATGGGGAAATTTGCAGAGGAAACAACGAAGGCCAAGGAATTGCAGAGTCGAAACCCGGAATTGAGGAGTTAAGGGCTAATTTATAGCCTTGAAACCGCCGTGTCGAGAACCAATCAGAGAGCGACACATCACTGGGAGCATTTAAGCTAAACATGCGTCTAATGAAAAGACTAAACGACGGTTATCATGATGAATATGGGGAAATGAAGCGGCAGCCGTCAAATCGCAGCATGGGGAACTGATTACTTCTGTACCCCGATCGCCATTCGGGGTATTATGACATTGGTATACTTCCTAATGCACTCACTTCGTTCGAGACATCGGAAGTGGGGGACTTGTGTTGGGATATTGACCTAGAGGCCCAATACCCAGATCGGGAAGGCCCAAGATATCCGGCCCAAGCAACGGGCCCATCACTCTATGATGAAAAAGATCCAGTAAGAAGACATACCGAACGGGGCTCGGACTATATATCATACTTGGGCCAATTTGACAGCATCTTCAGTACAGCCCAACATCCCGTCCGAGCAACGGCCAACCAGCAAGTGGCCAGGTGCAATTAATGCCAGACTATGACATCGGCAAGTGGAAGCATGGATGACCAAGTCGGTGGAACCACGACCAATCAGCAAGAGGCAGCCCATGCTCTCCATTAGTATAAATAGAAGGTTTCAAGTCATTGTAAGGGTTAGCATTTCAATACTCAAGCTCTAGAATAGCATCATTTGCTCTTATTTCTTGTATTAAAGCATAGCTTCCGACTTACCGATCGGGAAATTCCTTGTAATCAGATTGATTAATTAATACAAGTGGGCTTTCGAGTTTTAGTTAGTTCAGATCTTATATTTTCTTATACGCTTTGATTCTGGGCCATTCCTGACATATCCAAAGTTCGTGTTGGGCTTTCGGATCTACGGGACTTACCCTCAACAATAGTTAAAGTTAAAGTGTATTAATTTCATTGTTGGTAAAAAAAATAGGTTGTACACAAAACTAGTTAATTCACTAGTTAGTTAATTTGATTAAAGTAAACTTTAAGATACTAATTTGCTATAACTCGAATTAATAGTTAGATTAATAGTTAATTACTTTATTACAATTTTTTATTAATATATTTTTATTAATATATTTGTTGCAATTTAATATTTGTTACATTTTTTAGATGGATCGTCCTAGATATTCGGTTGATATGGGTAACCTCGAGCGTAACCGAACGAAAGAGCTTGCGAGGAAGAGATCCCGCAAAGGTAAATCACATATCGGCTCTTCATCTCAAAGTTGAGATGATTTTTATACGGGTTACGCAAGGAGGGATGGGGATGCGATGACCGACGAACAACTAGAACAAGAATTGCACCGACATAATTCCCGCTTTTTTCAAGACCAACCGAGGACCATTGATGAAGAAGAGCCCGAGGACGACGATGTGGAGGAAGTAATTCCGGAGAGCCACGAGGAGGAGGAGGAGGAGGGTGGCAGCAGCCATGACGCCGACGAGCCTGCCTCATCCCAAACCGGTACGAAAAAAAGTAAATCTCAACTAATGGCTAATAATTTTTCTAAGTGGAAGGACCCGAACACCGGGAATTGGACCGCAACTTGCAATTGGTGCAAGAAAAACTATAGCTAGGGGATTTCCGGCGGATACGGATCCGCCACAAGACATCTTAAGTCCAAACACCCCGTGGAGTATGCAAAATTAGGCGGCAGAACAGGAAAGCAAACTCAAATATCGAGGTTTGCAAATAACCAACAAGCTTTTGGTAATTTCTCATACAATGATGCACAAGATTTGACTGGTATGACTAACTTACTTGTTGAAGAAAATTTGCCTTATTTGTTTTCTGAAAGTCTTGCTTTTCGTGATTATGCACAAACTTGTTTAAATCCGCAATATAGAGGTTATAGTCGCAAAACGGGTAAGAAAGAAATTTCAAGGCTTTATGGTGCGGAAAAGGTAAGGATACAAAATTATTTTGCAAACTTTATTGGGCGTGTTACTGTATGTTCTGACATATGGGAGGATACTTATCATAATTTACATTATTTGGGTCTGACTGTACATTATATTGATAATGATTGGCATATGCATAAACGTGTTCTTGCTTTCCGTGAATTTAATGATCGTCACACCGCTGAACATATTTATATTTTGATTAAGCGTATTTTAATTGAGTATAATTTAATTGATAAGGTGTTTGCTATTGGTTTTGATAATGCTACTAATAATACTGCTGCTATTCCTAGATTGCGTGAATTGTGTGGTTCTACTTCTTTGATGGGTAGATTTTTTCATCAACGATGTGCATGTCATGTTCTAAATTTATGTGTGCAAGATGGTCTAAAAGCGTTGGGAGCATCTTTGGAGGTAGTCAAGGGGGGGGCATTAGACGTATTTGGGGTAATGGACAACTTAGAAAAAAATGACATGATTATTTGATAGAAAGAGGTGAGAAATATGTGGCTTTTCCTAAGGATTTGTCTATTCGTTGGAATAGTACTTATAAGTTAATTGGAGTTCTTCTTAGATATTAACAACATTTTCCTGCTTTTATGAAACAATATGATAACTATATTATAAACTCGGCTGAGATCGACACCTGTGAAAATATTTGTAATGCTTTCATATATTTTAATAATGCAATTGAAACTTTTAGTCATGTTTATAAACCTACCTCAAACCAATTTATTCGTGAAACTGTTAATCTCGCTGGTGCTTTTTCAAATTTTAAGAATGTTGATTATGTGAGTTATTTTGCTAGTTTTATGAAGGAAAAGTTTTTAAAATATTATTCACATATTCCGCATATTTATGGTATTGCATTTGTTCTCGATCCTCGTTTTAGACTTGGTTCTTTAGAAGAATGTTTAAATTATTATTATGCTGCTTTTTTTGGTCCAATGCCAATGTATGAGAACAACCCAATTGATCCGAAAAAAGAATACAACGAGGTTAGTGATATATTTTATGCATTATTTAATGAGTTTCATGCACAATATGACAATGCGCCCCCTCCCCGGCACAAACATCATCTAAAGAAAAATCAATTTTCAAATCTACATTTGCCAATCGTATTAAAAAACGAAATCAACTCCCGCTACGCAACAAAGCACAATTAATGAGATTTTTTTGTATTTAACATATGATGTTGATTTTGAAGAAGATGATGATTTTGATGTACTAAACTGGTGGAAGGGAAAAGAAAGAATGTTCCCGGTTTTAGCAAAGATGGCTAAGCAAGTGCTATCAATGTCGGTTTCAACAGTTGCCGTGGAACAAGAATTTAGTTGGCCGGCAATGTCCTAACGCAATGTAGAACGAGGTTGAGCGCAGAATCTCTTGAGATGCTTATATGCTACCACGATTGGTTGAAAGCGGCCCGTAGAGCACAAGAAATTGACATCACCCCATCCCAACACTTTATGGATGAATCTACAACCGAGGGTGGCTCTACCTATGTCGGAGATTCCGATTGATTAGCATTTCACTATTTCATGTTTTAATTTTACAAAATGTATTTCATATTGTATGTTTCTCTTAATTGTCAAATGTAGTTCCTATTTCATTTCAAATAAATGCACTTGAAGTTTGTTTTTAATACTTGTCTAAAACTATAAAGTATAAAACTATAAATTATAAAAAAAATGGTTTTAACCGGCCCGGCGGGTGGCCCAACCCGTGACCCGGGCGAGTGGCCCGGCCCGAACCGTACCCGTCCAACCCTCGGACCGGTCCCGGGTCCATGAGATACAAATCGGTGGCCCGACCGGGCCTAGGCCCGGCCCAAGTCCATGCCTAGTTTCAGCAAAAAAATCCCGCCAAGAGAAGCAAGTCCCAAAAGACAGAAGTCCAAGACGACTGACTTGACAGCCTAAGCAACGACTAGCCTTCTAGTGACTGTTTTTGTGGCTAGGTTTGCACTGATTGCGTTGGCGGCAACTCGAGTTTCAGTGACTTTGTTGGCGGCTAGAGTTTTAGTGACTTTGTTTGAGGAATGTGGTGGTAACTATTGGCTCAAACACTAAGGGTATGTTTGGTTTGGGGTTATCTCACATTGAGGTCGGAATGTGATGTCTGAAATGTTAGATACCCATGTTTGGTTCACGGTTTTGAGAAAAGATCGGGAAAGTTACATTCCCGGGAATGTTATACCCTTCCATGCCTTACGTTATCTGACATTCCCGGGGATGATCTAATTTTCTTCCAGAAATAGCCTCAATTAATTATCGCGTTTCATTTAATTTCTCTATGTATTCAACTTTTATCAAATTTGAATTTTTTTGATTTTATAAAACTTTTAATGTAGTTTCTAAATGTGTAACTTTTATTTACTAAAAATAATCTTATTATTGACAGGGATCAGTTAATTTAAGGGGGTTTTCCTTAAATATTACTAAAATATAAGTTATGGATAAAAATATAACTACGGTTAATATGCATAGTCACTATGATGTAAAGTTGAACATTATTATGGTCAATAAAGTTACTATTATAGTTACTAAGTCATATTTGTGTCCATTACCTTCATTTCAGTTATACATTTGTCATTATTTCATAATTTTATAGTTAGTCGAATATCTGGATTGTGTGACAACTTTTTAAGTGAGACGAATGAAGTATGTTTATTTAATTATATTTGAATGTCTATTCTTGTTATTTTCATAATTCTTTTTTCCTTAACATTTAAATTTTGTAAGGTATTTATGGCAAAATTGATCATTTTTTATTAATTTGAAAACAAGTTCTAGGAATAACTTGAACATTTTTTAAATTTAATTTTTTTGAACTAATAATAAATATATTTATATTGCTATTTGAACAGAGTTTTTTTCATATTTGTATTGGATCTACAACCTCTTACGATTAAACCTACTTAAAAATAATTCAATTAGATTTCATTTTATTTATTGCTAAGATATTTCATTTTTGTTTAATTTTTAATTACTTCAGACGTAGGTTGTAATAGATTTATTGTGTTAAGACAAAATATTTTAAGGGCATTGAGGTCATCCACCATATCTGTAATATAAGATATCTTTTAACCAAATAAATTAATGTTACATTCTCTTAACCTTAACCAAAACACAAATGGGAATAAAGTGAATACATTCCAATCAATCTAAAATTCTCATGGTAATCTTAAATTTCTTGAACCAAACGCACCCTAAGGGGGCTAAGCGTATAGTCCTTTCTTTCTTAATGCTTGGGATCCTATCACCCAACTAACTCATAATTACTACCTATTCACCTCCCCTAAATAAAATCTCACACCATCTTAATTATGCCTTCCCCTCTTAAGTGGCATAGCAGAATAGGAAGTGTATATGACCCAACCTATTCTGTACGTAGTCTTCTGTATATAAACAAATACTTGAACAATTCATAAACGTAATAGCTAGCTAGAGTGTCAAAACAAAAAAGAAAACTTGATTCTTTCCAAGAGTTTCGCTGCTTCATAGAAAATAAAAAAGAAGCGATGGAAGTTGAAACCATTGTAAACTCCTACGGATGTTTACATATATCATCAAAAAATTCTTCTAGTTTATATAGAAAGTTGCTCTAAACTGAAGTAATTATTGTCACAATTGATAATAGTGTCAATTATGACATTATTATTGTCATATTAATGTCCAAATATGACAGTATTATTTGAAGATGACAAAAACTTACTCTTACTAGGAGAAAAATGTAGTATCCTCTTTTGGAACTTCAAATTCCTTTTACAAATATTTTGAGAAATTTCCCAAGCTTATATTATTACAAAAAACATAAATAAATATAATAACATAGAAAATATAGAATTATTTTTGAAATTACTTTCATTTAATATTTAAAATAACAATAATTTCACAGCCGGTACCCAACATTAAATCTGTTGAATTTGGAAAATAAAATACTTACACGGCACAGGTAGCTCAGTTAATTGATTGATGAGAAATTTGGAACGATCACTAAGTTTCGAAACCCGCAACGGCCGTGTGAAGGTTATAGCTCCTACGTGCCGGGCTGAACCTCTAGTGCGCATGAGTATAAGACCTATCATCATTGGACCGATTGAGTCACTGTGACTTACTCCTCCATGATTCTGTTAGATCGGGGTGTAGTGACGCCTGGGGTGAATGATTCCACCTTTTGGAACAATGAAAAATGAAATACTTGTTAGTCGTGTGACGGAATAGTGATAAAAATATAGATCAATTAATTATCGTGACAGCAATTGTCAGTGGGCCATCAATTACTATCTTAAAATTGTCACTGGGCCGTCAAGTTAAAATATTAAAAACAAGCCCCAGTCCTAAAATTTAAATTTGTACACATTAATTGTACACACTCTTAATTTTTTGTGTACACAAAAGTTTCTGAACAAATTATCTATCTACACTGACAACTAGAAGATGTGTACAACAGATGTGTACAAATCATGTGTTCACGTGGCTTTTCCATTTTTTAATGATTTTTTTACAAAAATTATGGGTTCAGATAAGTTGATTAGATAGCTGCCCTAATTTGGTTTGTATTTAGTTCTTTTTCATTATTTGTAGCGTTCATGTTTATGTATTCTGCATATAGAAAAGAATCCAACTTGAACGGTACAACAAAAAAACTTTTGCAGGGTTATATTCGGGATGTTAATAGCTTTACCAATAACGCTGGTGTACTTAGTGATGGACTGGCCCGGGCCGAACCGGCCCGGAACCGGACCGGCTCGCTACTGTGCGGGCCCGGACCAGACCGGGCCCGAATGGCTGGTTCCGGGCTTTAGACTAGTTTGGGTGGTTCTGGTGGACCGGGCTCGGGCCTAGATTTTCATGAACCGGTCCGAGTGGTTCAATTTTTTTTGTTTTTTCAATTTTGTTTTCCTTGGATAGGGCTGGGTGTTTTGGGGGGGGGGGGGGGGGGTTGGGGGTGCGGATGAGGGAGGGGGGTCGGGGGTTAATTAGAAAGCAAAAAAAAAAATTATATAGAATTGGGCCTGACCCGGTTTGGCCCGGACACGCTATCAACCCGAGCCGGTTCCGGGCCCATCATTCTGAAAAAAAAAGCCTGGCTTGAACCGGCCCGAAGCCCAAGCCCGGTCCATACCTAGGTGTACTACATTTTGTTGGGCCTGTGAACACGGACGGTCTAACTCGATATCATTTAATATTACTTGTACAAGACGGTGAAGATTATTCAAGCAAAGAAGAAAGAAGAATTAAAGAGGCCGGGCCGGGCCGGGCTTCTCGAGTTCATCAACACTGCTCCTCGATCCCGAGTTTAGTTAGCATTACTAGTTGTAAAATGATCAATCAGTACATGTTTCTACTCAATTGTTTTGTTGTGGAGACAGGGAACAAAGAAAAAAGAAGTTGCTATATATTGCTGATTTATGTGATATCTTAAGCTTCTTCTGATCTCACAGGGCAGAAATAGGGCAGGTGGCTCACAAGTGAGTGAAGCTAAATCCCTGTACTCAGGTTCTGAGGAAGATGCGTTAGGAATATGCATGAATAGGTTGTCTGATAGGTATTTCAGCCATTGTAGTTCACAAGTAAGTGAAGCTAAAGCCCTGTACTCAGTTTTTGAGGAAGATCTGACTACAATTGACTGTTTATTAAATTTCCATAAAATGAGAGATGTTTCAATGACGATACAGTATCCGGTGACGGAGCTTCTTGTGGTGGCACATGTAGCAAGGGATAGGTCGGGTCCACTCCGGGTCGGGCCTCAGGATGGGCCCGAGCCAGTGGCGAACCCAGAAACTCAGAATCACGGGGTCCCTACTGTAATGTAACTAATTAATAAAAATTTAATAAAAAGAAGAAGTAAAATAGTAAAATAGCATAACATATCGTAGTTAACATAACGTATACCACAATTTTAAAGAAATGTCTACTATCAACTAGAGCTCGTTTGGTAACACTGAAATCGGCTGAATCGGCTGATTCTGCTGAAATTTATGAAGTTCTGACTGAAGTGGTTGTATTGACTGTTTCTGCTGATTATGAAAAATTATATGTAAAATATATTATATTAATAAAATAAAGTAGAAATGATATGAAAAATAGATAAAAGGGTCATCTACAACAACTGCCGTCAATACAGTCTGAAAAGTAACTTCAACCTTATTTTTCTTATTATTACATAATTCAGCGCGTAAAATCAAAAGTTACATGTTTGGTTAAAAAGTTGGTTGATAAGTCTGATAAGCCGAAAACAGAGTCACTAAACGGGCACTAAAATTTTATAAAGTTAATGTCCTCTATCAACTAAAAATAATGGGCATGCATATGAGAAATCAAATTTAAAAAGCCTACATTTGAAAATTTCGACCCAATTACTTCGCATTATTTTATTTGGATTTTTATTTAAAATATATTCGTTAGCTTTGTTTCTATTTTAATTTAATACAATTACCAATTTATTTGTGTAACTTTAAGAACTTTGTTGTTGGGCTGATTTTAGTCTTAGATCAAATCACATCAAGCCAAACTATGTGATAATGGCTCAAGCGACTGAAACTGCTATATTAGGAAATAATGATATTTAAATTATACTTCATCCGTCTCTTTTTAGTTGCAACAGCCAACATTTCACGTTTGCCAGCGCACAACTTTGACCGTCATTATATTTAATTCTGTAGTACTAAAAATAAAATAAAAATCAGATTATAAGACTTAATAATGAGACGGATTTAACAATATTTTTCAAAAATAATTCACATACATTAATAAATAAAATGTAGTCAAAGTAAAGTATATGAATAATGTATTCCAATGCTGTAAATAATGTGATACGGAGGATAGTATGTTATGGGCTTAAGGCCCGGTACCGGCCCATGATTCAATCGGGACCGGGCTGGTCCACCCACTCAGGTCTCAGATCGGGTCGGACATTAAAAATTAGAGACAATTTGACTTTGCACCCCATGTTTTGGGTGATATTTGACTTTGCACCCTATTTTTAAAATCATTAATCTATGCACCCCATCAACCAAAAATTGTGAAGGAGTGGGGTGCAAAGTCAAATGATTGTATAGTGAGTTGGGATGCATATATTAATGATTTTAAAAATAGGATGCAAACTCAAATATCACCTAAAACATGGGGTGCAAAGTTAAATTCTCCCTAAAAATTATATCAAGAAGTGCTAGATCTAAATAAGTTAAAGTATATTTATTTGAAATATGAACTACAATTGAGAATTGAGATAAATTTAAAACATTAAATTCATTTCCTAATAATCAGTCGAAATCTCTAGCATTGCCGGTTGTTGTTTTCTACATGAAGTGGCAGGTGAGACGATGCTAGATTCTTAAGTTCTACGTTCGACCTTCAACCAATCGTGGAAGCAAACAAGCGTCTCAATATATTTTGCGCTCAATTGTTTAATTAACTAAAATTTCAACTACTTTAATAAAACAATATAACAAGTGTAGGAAAATTAACTAAAATTTCAACTGGTTTAATTAACTAAAATTCCAACACGTGTTATATTTTAAAATAACAAGTTAGTAAATTAACAAAAATTGCAACTAGTTTAATACTTCAATCTAACAAGTGTAGTAAATTAACTAAAATTGCAACTAGTTTAATACTTCAATCTAACAAGTGTAGTACAATTAACTAAAATTCCAACTACATTAACAATTCAATCTAACAAGTGTAGTAAACTCAACTAAAATTCCAACTAATTTAATAGTTTTAATTAACTAAAATTCCAACTACTTTAATAATTCAATCTAACAAGTGGAGTAAACTTAACTAAATCTCCAACTAGTTTAATAGTTTAATTAATTAAAATTCCAACTACTTTTATATTTTAATCTAACAAATGTAATAACATTAATGAAAAATGTAACTAATATGAAAAATGGGCATGACCATGCATGGCCTTTTCTTAATCATTTTTTATCGTTTCATGCTCCAAACACTCCTGAATGCTTCCATGATTGATCCAAAGGTCTTTTCTTCATCAAATCCTCGTTGTGAACCTCTCGGTCATCCGAGATCTTCTGAAATACGCTGGTCCGAGATCACCATATTTCGTAAGACCGAAATCAGTGCATCCGAGTTTCCTAATTCGGACTTCCGAAATTATCCCATCCGAATTTGTAATCTCGGACATCCGAAATTAGCATATACGAATTCTCAATTTCGGACACCCGAAAACAGTTCACCCGATATTATAATTTCGGACAACCGAATTCAATATCCGAGTTTCTAAATTCGGACATCCTAAATCTTCTTCCGAGATCTTCTTAAAGCAGTACCGAAGTTTTAATTTTATCAGAACAGTTCTCGCCTTAAGATCAAAACAACAGTCATGGAAGCTTACACACTTGGAAGTGATTCAAGACCTCCTCTGCTTAGGAGAGGAGAATTTGCTGTCTGGAAAGTCCGTTTCCTCAATTTCATTCGAAGCCGAGACAACAGAAAGAATATTCTTGACTCTCTTAACAAAGGACCACTTGAAGTTTGGGTTGATGTTCCAGCTATCGACACAAATAATCCTCCCACACCAGCAGGTCAAGCACTGAAATCTGAAGATGATTACACTGAACCCGAGAAGCTGAGAGCAAAGGCTGATCTACTTGCTGCCACTTATCTGTTACAAGCCATTCCCAATGACTTGTTTATGCAAATTGATAGCCTTACCACTGCTAAGGATTTGTGGGATGAAATTCATCAAATTATGCAAGGCACTGATGTTGGAATTAAGTCCAAACGAGCACACACCCTGACCACTTATGACTCCTTTGCTGCCAGACCTGATGAAGAGCTGGAGGGCACCTAGCAACGGTTTCTCATGGTCCTTAACGAGATGAAGAAAATCAATATCCGCAAAACCAATATGGAAGTTAATCTTTGCTTCCTAAGGTCTCTGAAGCCCGAATGGAAGAAAACAGCCAAACGAATCAGACAAAACAAAAACCTAGATGAGCTGACCATCCATAACCTCTATGACTGCCTAGGTGAATTCTCTGAGGATATTCGTGAAAAAGTCAATTCTTCAAAAGGAAAGAACATTGTTGACACACTTGCTCTCCTTACATCTGAGAAAAAGAAGAAAGATAAGACTCCTAAAATTACCTTTGAAGATGACTCATCCGATGAAGAGAAGAATATGTCTGATTCTGACCCAGAGATCAATGATCTAAAGAAAGAGCTGGCTTTGCTGACTAACATGACGAGGAAAATAAACAAGAAGTTCACCAAATTCAGAAATCCTGCAACAAACAACAAACAAAGAACTTCTTCCTCAAACTACTCTGAAAGAGTCAGCAGACCATCTGATAAGGCTGTCAGCAGTGACTCAATGAAGTGTTTCAAATGTGGAAAGCCAGGACACTTTGCTAAACAATGCCGATCTGTGATATTCATGTAACTTCCGATTGTATGTTTGTATTTTTAACTAGTTTTTATTAGTTCTAGTTGAGGAAATTACACACTTTTGGTGTAATACTTTATTTTCATATTTATTTGTAATTTGTTTAGATTAGGACTTTTCTGAGCTAAACAGGTCAAAGATTATCCAAGGGATCAAGATTGGACCTTAAAAGATCAAGGAAAGTGCAAGGAGGCAAGAAAGATTTCGATTTGGAAAAAATACTCATGTACCCGGTCGGGTATTGCCTATACCCGATCGGGTATTTGCTTGATTCGATTGTCCAAATCAAATTCGGGAACAAATGATCGTGGGAGCAAGATTTCGTTAAGATTTGTCACATACCCGATCGGGTATGCCGACATACCCGGTCGGGTATGCCCAGAAAAGTGACTTTCTGGGAAATTTCCTAAGATACCCGGTCGGGTATCCTATATACCCGATCGGGTATCAGCCCCTGCAGCTCCCAAAAGCCTAAAAATACATCCCTTTCCTTCACAATAAAATAACCAATTCACATATACTCTTTAGCTCAGTTTAGTTAAGTATTTCTTTTATATTTTTAGCATGTTTAGTCTCCAAATGAGGAGCTAAACTCTTCCATCTTGGTGTTGCTCTTGAAGCTTGTTGATTATTAAAGTTGTGAGTTATTTTCTTAACATCTTTCCTTGAATATTAATTAATGGTTCTTTCCTTAATACCATCTCTATATTAATGTTGGGGAGTGTTGCTAAGATGACAATTAGTTAACATCTCGACATTAGTTAGAATGATATTTTCTTCCTCTATATTAATGTTGAGGAGTGTTGCTAAGATGACAATTAGTTAACATCTTGATATTAATTATAGTAGGATTCATCTTCATTAATAATATTCTTCCTTGAATATTAATTAATCCCTACTCTTATTTCATATTAATATTTTGAACATTACTTAAAGGATCAACTAGTTTTGTTTCATATATTAATTATTACTAGAAACGATCAACGAACCGATGGTTAATCGTTGATGGTTTCACAAGTAAGTAACTTCGGTTTATTAATGCACGGTCGTGGTTAATAAACTTAAGAGGGATTAATTTTGTTGGTTAAACCGAAACCGCTTATGTTGAGGTTATCAATCTCAATTGATTTCATCAAGGAGTTAGAAAGATTAAATGCTACTATTAAATCGGTATAAGGCGTTGTTCTATATTTGATTAATAGTAAGGGTTATTAATGAACGGTCGTTGTTAATAACTACCCTCGATGAAGTGGATATACTCCCCGATTGAGTACTCGAGATGGAATAAGTTATAGATATAACAATGATCGACTAAAATATATCAACAAGTGGAAAGTAGCAATGCCAAGTCCTTTTTTATTCTTGAATTAAACACATATAGGTTGTTCATCTTAGTTTCTTAATTAAATTAAATCATTCAAAACCAAAACCCCCCTTTTTAATTACGAGTTTCATAAAAAGAAAACCATTCCTTTCCCTGTGGATACGAACTCTACTACGCTATACTACGTATAAGTGTTTAGTATTGAATTTATTTTGACGCACCGTGACAAAGTGCACGTCAAATTTGGCGCCGTTGCCGGGGAAAGGCAATCATTTTCTTTTATTTTAAATTAAAAAAAATTAAAATAAAAAAATATATAAAAAATTACTTTTCTATTTTCTGAGCAGTTATGAGTATATGGATACCAAAACATCATCCTTAGAGAAATCAAAAACAAAAAATATATATATAAAAAAAAAATTCTTGCTCTTCTATTTTCTGAGCTTACATGAGTTATGAGTATATGGATACCAACACTTCATCCTTAGAGAGTCAAATTTCCTTCTTGACTTCTCTAATAAAGGAATCTATCTTTAACTCAAAAGCTCAAGATGCCAAGACATGCAACATTTGCATGTCTCACAGGCATCTTACGGACTTCTGCCCAAAGCTCCAAGAAGAATACCTTGCACAAATTGATGATGTACCTCACATGAGGTATGATCCATTCTCCAACTCTAATATGTCCACGGAGGACATGGTTCGGGCTCTTACTAACAGTGTGACCGCCATGCAACAAAACATGGTGCAATTCCAAAATGAGACCAAGTCTAGCATTTTGAACTTAGAAACTCAAATGAGTCAAATAGCCGGAGTCGTGAGCAGGCTTGAAGCAAGGGATTCAGAAAAACCTCATTCTCAACTAGAATGTGATCCTAAACAGCAAACTTTTGCAATCACGTTGACAAATGAAGAGGAAATGCAAAAGGAGATCCAGAATCCAGAAGAAGTAGAGGAAGAAAAAGACACAGAGCTCCAACTGGTCAAAAAAGAGGATAATCTGAGCTTCAAGGTCAAATATCTATGCTTGTCATCTTTTGAGGTACCCCCATCAATTCTAAAAATTTTGAGGGAAACTCATAAACTTGGAAAGGACAATGACATTTCTGAAATCCTCTTCCAAATTGAGGGATCGAAAAACTTTTCATTGACCATAGTAATCGATAATTTCTTCCCTTTCCTCCCACCGCATGAATCAATGACAATCTGGATATTTGATCCTGGAAAGATTCCCAAATTGAAGAGTCGAGAAGTTGAGCACTCCTATGAACGTCCTAGGAGTGAAAGAGTGAAAAAGATAAACTATCATGATCCAAGTTTGAATGACTGAACACAATGATGGCGTCGTGCCGCGACGTTAAACGAGGCGTTTCTTGGGAGGCAACCCAAGCAAAGGTACATATTCTTTTCTCCCTTGTAGTTTTCATTTCAAAAAAAAATACCAGGGGCACCATACCCGATCGGGTGTCACGTACTACCCGGTCGGGTATAAACAAAATATAAAGGGTGAAGCTCGGGTAACCAAATACTCGATCGACTCAGGGGTTGAAAATTATGAAGTACCCGATCGGGCAGCTCCATATACCCGATCGGGTATGTTAATTTTTTTTGGGAGTATGTTCGCACCAAAACGCCCGATCGAGTATACCCCAACCCGATCGGGTAGGACCCCGGATTTTGAAGAAACACAGGCATACCCGATCGGGTATGTCAGGGTACCCGGTCGGGTACACGGTCTTTAAACCCGAATAAGCCACCCAATACACCCATTTCATCTTTCCCAAACCTCCAATTTCGAAGTTTCTTTCTCCCATTACTCCCTCGAATCTCCACCAAATCCTTCCAAACCAACGCCAAAATCCTCACCACATTTCCCTCTACACCCCATATCCATCAACACCACATTTTTCCCCAAAAAACTCAAGTCCAAAAATAATGCCTTATGACCTCCCCCAAGTCCGAAATTTGTAACTCAAAATTCAAAGCATCAAGCGAAAATGGCACCAAAGAGAACAAGGGGCGAGAGTATTTCATTTAGAGCACCGGTCAGCCCGGTTATGATGGAGACGAGCACTAGGGACAATGCTTCGAGCTAAGTGAGGGGGAGTCACTCATCGGTGCGTACTTAAGTTTGATACCTTGTAAACTAGCATTATTTTCTTCACAAAAAAGAAAAAGAAATGCTAGTTAGGTTGAAAACCCCAAAAATGGGCAATCTAAGCAAAAAAGGCTTACAAAAAAATGATGAGTGAGTGGAGAGGTGGAAAAATAAAAGAGATGTTAGGATGAAAACCTGAAAAGGCTCCTAGGCAAAATGAGAGATATGAGATATATATATTTGTTTATACAGGACATCATTTAATCTCTTGAAGATGAAAAGAGGAGATGAGCATAGAAGGCCATGAAACCCAAGAAGATATTATTCTTTGAGATAAACACTCTATGTAAAACTCATATGTTATCATTGGTGGTCTTTTGCTTTTTCTGGTTGATTGTTGAACTTTTGAGGACTTGGAACGGTTAAACATTTGACTTTACTCGAGGACGAGTAAAGAAGCTAAGTGTGGGGAAGTTGATTTTCATGTAATTTCCGATTGTATGTTTGTATTTTTAACTAGTTTTTATTAGTTCTAGTTGAGGAAATTACACACTTTTGGTGTAATACTTTATTTTCATATTTATTTGTAATTTGTTTAGATTAGGACTTTTCTGAGCTAAACAGGTCAAAGATCATCCAAGGGATCAAGATTGGACCTTAAAAGATCAAGGAAAGTGCAAGGAGGCAAGAAAGATTTTGATTTGGAAAAAATACTCATGTACCCGGTCGGGTATTGCCTATACCCGATCGGGTATTTGCTTGATTCGATTGTCCAAATTAAATCCGGGAACAAATGATCGTGGGAGCAAGATTTCGTTAAGATTTGTCACATACCCGATCGGGTATGCCGACATACCCGGTCGGGTATGCCCAGAAAAGTGACTTTCTGGGAAATTTCCTAAGATACCCGGTCGGGTATCCTATATACCCGGTCGGGTATCAGCCCCTGCAACTCCCAAAAGCCTATAAATACACCCCTTTCCTTCACAATAAAATAACCAATTCACATATACTCTTTAGCTCAGTTTAGTTAAGTATTTCTTTTATATTTTTAGCATGTTTAGTCTCCAAATGAGGAGCTAAACTCTTCCATCTTGGTGTTGCTCTTGAAGCTTGTTGATTATTAAAGTTGTGAGTTATTTTCTTAACTTCTTTCCTTGAATATTAATTAATGGTTCTTTCCTTAATACCATCTCTATATTAATGTTGGGGAGTGTTGCTAAGATGACAATTAGTTAACATCTCGACATTAGTTAGAATGATATTTTCTTCCTCTATATTAATGTTGAGGAGTGTTGCTAAGATGACAATTAGTTAACATCTTGATATTAATTATAGTAGAATTCATCTTCTTTAATAATATTCTTCCTTGAATATTAATTAATTTCTACTCATATTTCATATTAATATTTTGAACATTACTTAAAGGATCAACTAGTTTTGTTTCATATATTAATTATTACTAGAAACGATCAATGAACCGATGGTTAATCGTTGATGGTTTCACAAGTAAGTAACTTCGGTTTATTAATGCACGGTCGTAGTTAATAAACTTAAGAGGGATTAATTTTGTTGGTTAATCTGAAACCGTTGTGTTGAGGTTATCAATCTGAATTGATTTCATCAAGGAGTTAGAAAGATTAAATGCTACTATTAAATCGGTATAAGGCGTTGTTCTATATTTGATTAATAGTAAGGGTTATTAATGAACGGTTGTTGTTAATAACTACCCTCGATGAAGTGGATATACTCCCCGATTGAGTATTCGAGAGGGAATAAGTTATAGATATAACAATGATCGACTAAAATATATCAACAAGTGGAAAGTAGCAATGCCAAGTCCTTTTTTATTCTTGAATTAAACACATATAGGTTGTTCATCTTAGTTTCTTAATTAAATTAAATCATTCAAAACCAAAACCCCCTTTTTAATTACTAGTTTTATAAAAAGAAAACAATTCCTTTCCCTGTGGATACGAACTCTACTACGCTATACTACGTATAAGTGTTTAGTATTGAATTTATTTTGACGCACCGTGACAAAGTGCACGTCAATCTGCCAAGAAGAAGGACTTCAATTACTATATGCAGAAGGCTCAACTTGCTAAACAAAAGGAGCAAGGAGTTGTCCTGATGGCTGAACATGATAACTGGCTCGAAGATTCTGAAGATTGTGAGCCAGAGAATTTGGCACTGATGGCAAGGGTAACTGGATCAGGAACTGAAAGTGATGACTCTGAAGAAGAAGACAATGGCTCTACATCTGCTGAGAATGAGGTAAGTAACTTAAAATCATTAATTTCTCAACAAAATGATCAAATGAAAGAGTTAATCACTTCTCTTAAAAGAGAGAAAAACAAAATAAAGGAACTTGAAGACAAACTTGCTAATAATCAAAAAGTTCTGGAAAAACAAGTGTTGGAAGGAGCATTTGAAACTGCACGCTTAAAAGATTCACGTGATAGAGTTTCTCAGTTAGAGTCAGAAGTAATTAAGCTTAAGCAAACTATTAGTGACTTAACTAAGGAACGTGATGAGAATAAATGACAACGTTCTGAAGCTGTTATTCGCTATGATCTGATTAACAAAGAACGAGGTCAACTTTACCCTAAGATAAAAGAGTTAGAAGATATCTTAGCCAAAAATGGTCAAACCGAACAGAAAATTCATCTTTTGAATAGTAAAATCAAGGATACTCAGTTTTACAACCCTAGAGAAGGATTAGGCTTTCGAAATCCTGAAAAATTGAAAAAGTTCGATTGCATTCAGCTGTACGACATAAGATACATGAAATTAGGGTTAACCAAACTCATGAAATTCACTAGCGCTTCTGAAGCTATTGAGGAAGAAGGGGAGGAAAGGAAAAATAGGGCTAAAGCTGAGATTAGTTTTGATTATACTGCTCTCAATAACAGCTATGCCACTAGAGAAATTCCTTTGTCAAATGACTATATTACCCATTCTCCTCCTAAGAATCATAACATGTCCAGTGAGGAAGAAGCCTCAACCTCAAAAGTTTCTGAACCCTACGTTCCTCCTCTAATTAAGAAATTAGCTGACCTTCACTCATCTTTTGAAGAGGAACGTGAAAAATTTAAACTTGAAAAAGAAAATCTTTTAAAGAAAATTTCTGAATTGTCTGATGGAACCTCTCAAAGCTCAAAATCTTCTAAGACATCCTTTTCTTATGATCATAGAAAGAAAAACAGTTTTGAAAAGAAAAGGAACTTATTTTCTGCTCCACAAACAGGAAAAGTTTTCTCAAAAACCAATGTAGGAAAGATGACCTGGGTTCCAAAGAAGAAGTCAAGCGATGATACAAGACCTGCGCAGACAAAGAAGATTTCTAAAATCTTTAATTTTATGGAAAAGTCTTGTAATAGATTTAGAAATTGTTTTCGTTCTCATTCTCCATCTAGTTCCATTGTTTCTGCTTCTTTTTGTTCTCCAAAGCTTTCTTCTTCTCACTCTAGCTCTGTGAATTCTACTTCAAGTGACTGTTTTAAGCATGATCAATTTAATCCTACTCTTTTTTCAAAACTTGATGTGTGTGATGTGAATGCTAAAAATGATTGTGTTACTTTCTCCTCTGTGAATGGTAAATGTCTGAATTATCCTCTCAAGGTGTATTCTGTGAAACATCTCAAAAGATTGGAAAAAGAGAAAGTTTTCACTAATTCAGAAGCATCCCACTCACAATTCAAGAACTATTCAAATAAATTTCAAAAAGTCAAACAAGTCTGGGTTCCTAAAAGTGATCCAATTAAAACTGATTCAATTCTTTCTTCACATAAAAAGGATGGACCCGTCCTTAAATGGGTACCTAAGGCTGCTTAATTTGGCAGGTCAGTCATGTGTAGTACTTAGATTCAGGTTGCTCCACACACATGACTGGGAAGAAAGAGCTGTTGAGCAACTTCAATGACAAGATTGGTGGGAAAGTTAGATTTGGAAACAGTGACTCTGCAACAACAGGGTCACTATTAAAGAAGTCTCATATGTTGTCGGGTTAACACACAACTTGTTTAGCATCAGACAATTCTACGATAAGGGCATGAAAGACATATTTCGGGCTAACATGTGTTGTGTGAAGGATGAACAAGGAAACACCATTCTAAGGTGTAGACGCAAATCTGGTCTCTACACCATTGTGCTGAAAACAGTTTTTCCCAATTCAGATGTCTGTCTGCTGTCAAGGGCGTCCTCTGAACTAAATCAACTGTGGCATAAGAGGATGTCTCATCTGAACTACCATGATCTGCACACATTGTCATCAAAGAAGCTTGTTACTGGTCTACCAACACTACAAAGCAAATGTGAACATCTGTGCGATTCTTGCGCACTTGGAAAAATGAAAAGAGCTTCTCACAAGGCGAAAATGACAGCATCTACTACACGTCCTCTTGAATTGATTCACATGGATATTGTGGGCCCATGCGAACACAAAGTATCAATGGAAAGAAGTATGTACTAGTAATAGTAGATGACTATTCACGATACACATGGATCCGGTTCCTTCGTTCCAAAGACGAGACAGCTGACATCATCATCGCCTTCATCCGAACAACACAGAATCTTCTACAAGCAACAATTCTCTTCATACAATCTGACAACGGCACTGAGTTCAAGAATCAGAAACTCAGTGAATTCTATGAGACTCAAGGCATCATTCAGCAATTCTCTGCAGCAAAGACCCCACAGCAGAACGGGGTGGTTGAAAGAAAGAACATAACACTTGTTGAAGCTGCAAGAACCATGCTGATCCATTCCAAACTTCCACATTGTCTCTGGGCTGAAGCTATCAACACTGCCTGCTTCACTCAGAACAGGACCTCTATTCACAAAAGGTTTGGAATGACACCATATGAGCTGATCAACCGCCGAATTCCCGGTGTTTCTTTTCTAAGAGTGTTTGGGTGCAAGTGCTTCATCATGAATGATAGGAAAGAACGAGGTAAGTTTGATCCAAAAGCAATAGAAGGCTTGTTCATTGGCTATTCTTCGTCATCCAAAGCTTACAGAGTGTACATCAGAGACAAAAAGAAGGTCATAGAAAGCATCAATGTGACCTTTGACGAGAAAGAAGAACAGGCTTCAGGACACATCAGTTCAGAACCTGACATCACTCGCGTTCTAGCACAACTACCCGCCTCATCTCCCTCACATGATTCCAACTCCACAGATCTCGATCACCTGTTTGATCAAATTTACGAGAATCCACAACCACACGATCCAACTTCTCCACCCGCTACTACAATATCTACAGCTGCAACTCCTTTACCCACATCAACTTCATCAACTTCTGCAAGCACAGCTGAGATTGAAACCTCAAAACCTCCGCCCACTGATCCTACATCTTCATCTGTTCCTCATGATGATAACCCTTTTGTTGATCAGCAACCCAACAATAATGCTCAACCACTCCCTCATGTGAGAAAATGGACACGTGCTCATCCACCTAATCTCATACTTGGAAATCCTACAAGTGGAGTGTGCACACGATCTGCCATCGAGAATGAATGTATGTTTTCTTGTTTTCTTAGTCAAACTGAGCCTACTCATGTCACCGAAGTGTTAGCTGATCCTGATTGGATAATCGCCATGCAAGAAGAAATCAATCACTTTGAAAGACTGAAAGTCTGGTCACTTGTGCCTCGTTCCCCTGGAAAATCAATCATAGGCACCAAGTGGATATTTAAGAACAAGAAGGATGAAGACGGAATTGTGATTCGCAACAAGGCCCGATTAGTTGCGAAAGGCTACAATCAACAAGAAGGTATTGATTACAATGAGACATTCGCTCCAGTAGCACGCATTGAAGCCATTCGACTGTTCATGGATTATGCGGCACACAAGAACTTCACCATCTATCAAATGGACGTCAAAACAGCATTCTTGAATGGGATCTTGAAAGAAGAAGTTTATGTGGATCAACTAGAAGGCTTCATCAGTATGAAATATCCAGATCACGTTTATCGTCTGGATAAAGCCCCGAGAGCTTGGTATGAGGAACTGTCTGATTTCCTGGTTGATTCTGGATTTTCTAAAGGAACAATTGATACTACTCTCTTTATCAAGCGTCATGGGTCTAACATCATCTTGGTTCAGATCTATGTTGACGACATCATTTTTGGCTCCACTGATTCATCAATATGCACTGCATTTGGAAGTCTGATGCAATCTAAGTTCGAAATGAGCATGATGGGCGAATTGAATTTCTTTCCTGGACTACAAGTTAAACAATTGCCTGACGAAATTTTCATTCATTAGTCCAAGTACATTCACGATTTGCTAAAGAGATACGGTCAAGAGAACAACACCCCTGTGAAAACCCCGATGACTCCTGCCTGTAAACTTGATACTGATCCATCGGGAAAGCCTGTTGATGTTACCACTTATAGGGGAATGATTGGTTCGTTGCTGTATCTGACCTCGAGTCGACCTGATATTATGTTTGCTACGTGTCTGTGTGCTCGCTTTCAAGCAAATCCAAAGGAATCCCATCTGCTTGCTGTAAAAAGAATTCTACGTTATCTGAAAGGAACTCCTAATCTAGGACTCTGGTATCCTAAGGAGACTACATTTGATCTGATAGCATTCATTGATGCGGATTTTGCTGGATGTAAAATGGATAGAAAGAGTACTTCTGGTAATGCTCAATTTCTTGGAGAAAAGCTGGTCTATTGGTCCTCAAAGAAGCAAAATAGTGTGTCTACATCTACGGCAGAGGCTGAATATGTTGCTGGTGCTAGTTGCTGTTCACAAGTACTATGGATGAGGACTCAACTACGTGATTTTGGATTCTACTTTGACCACATTCCGATTTACAGTGACTCAAAAAGTGAGATTGCTATCTCTTGCAACCCGGTTCATCATTCTCGCACTAAGCACATTGACCTGAGATTCCATTTCATCAAATATCATATTGAAAAGGTCATGTGGACCTATACTTTGTGTGCACTGAGCTGCATTTGGCTGATCTATTCACAAAAGCTCTGGACGAGAAAAGATTTCAGTTCCTGGTCTCTAAACTGGGAATGCTGAATTTGGAATTTTAATACCGTGCACAAGTATAGGGGGAGTTTTTAATTTTTTTTTCAGTTTTTTTTTTGAGTCAGTTTCTTGATCTGTCAGTCTGTTTCCCTAATATGTGGAAACATTGAAGAGGAGCAAAATTAGTCTGGTCTGAGTGCTACAATTGAGGGGGAGTAATTTTATTTTTTATTTTTTGTATCCGCAATTTTTTCTTAAAATATAAAATCACAAAAATATTTTTTTATTTGAGTCAGTCTAGGATTTTTAGTCAGTTAATTTTTGTCAGTTTCCATAAATCAGAAAAAGCCAAAAAGATTTTATTTTTTCTTCTTCGCGGGTACTTAAGATTGGAAAACGGTTGAATTTTTCATTTACTCTCTCACGTTCCATCACTCTAAAAGGACTCAGGCTCTCAAATCTTTCAAAGCTCTCACATACTTCATCATCTTCTTCGCCCGTCATTCATCTTCTTCATCAGGTTGTTCATGTTTTTTTTAGTGCATGTGTGCGTGTGTGTGTGAATTTGAAGGTACACCCCTGAAAACGACGACAAGGAAACCGGCCCCAACCACCGGAAACCACCCTCGCCGCCGTAATCACCATATCTCTTTTCACCAAGCTCTTTCACCTTCCCTTGAATACTTGATCCACCATAGCCGAACACTAACTCACCGAGATCATTCAGCACAGGGCTCCCGAAATTCCAATCTCGGAAAAACAACCCAGCCGAATTCCTTGTCCCGAGATATTCCCATTCCGAAATCATGGCCTTCGAGATTCGCCTTCCCGAGATCTACTCCACAAAAGGCCCTTCCGAAATCCCCAAATCCGAAATCCTTAATTTACTGGGCCTCCAAAATCCATAACATGAAATTCCTATTCAAGATTTGCTATCCAAAGTTCCTTCATCCGAAATCATTTAGGCACCCGAATTACCTCTTCCGAAATCCACAATCTCGGATACCCGAAATCCTTTCTACCAAAATCATAAAGCCCAAATCAGCTTAAGCCTAAAACCTGAGTCACTCCACAACCAAAGCCTGAAGCCCAAATCACTCAAGCCCAATTTCCCAAAAACCAAGCCCAATTGACCAAGCCCAAAACCAACTGCTTTCTAACGTTAAGTGTTTTCATCTGTGTAATTCAGGCATAATGGCTTTTCAATCTGATAAGGAAGTACACCCTAAGAAAAGTTGGATCGACATTAAAGACAAAAACTATTTGTTGGATCCAACTGTGCTCAAATGTCAAGACAAAGTGATGATCTCAATTCTCAAAGGGCACCCGTTATGGCCAGCACTCACATTATCTGTCAAAGCCCCAAAAATTTACCTGAGACAACTCTGGGGAACCATGCATACCACTGACAATCCCACACCCACTCTCTAAGGTACTCTAGCCAACTCCACCATCATAATCACCCGAAACACATTCTGTACCCTCCTTCACCTACCTATATCATCTGAATACGACCCGTTCCCTGAGCCGCCTACAATCTTCTCTGACATGCTAAAGATAGGCCATCTACCTCCATTGACCTCATCTTCTCAATTCATAAGCAACAAGCTGCCCAGGACGTGGAATACACTCTTTCGAATTCTCAACAAATGCCTCTCTTCCAAGCAAACAGGCCACGATCAATGCAACATCCACATTCTAAAGCTGGTCCACGGAGTGATGTTTTCAAAGAATTATGACTGGGCGCGGCTGATCTGGTTGGAGATCCTAGAGCAACTGAACACAAGGGCATCGAATAAGAAGACCAAGTACATCCCATATGTATGTTGGTTCTCAATTCTGATCGACCACTTCATGAGAGAAGATGACAACATTCCACAAAGGCCACCAACAGAGCTGCAAGTCATTCCTCAACTCATTCACTTCAAGAACTCTGAGAACACTCCTGAGATGCAACCCATGCAAACTCCTGATACTCTTCTCAACCTTGCTGCTCCAAATGATCCGCACGTCACTGAATACAAGGTTAGTATATCTTCTATCCCTACGACGCAGTCAAACCCCACTGTGTCTTCCCAAGGGATTTATCAGCCGAGTGGAAGTAAGGGTCCAAGAGTGTCTAAACCAAAGATGAGGGCAGGTGAGACTCAGTCTAAGAGAGCTGATGTCTCCTCCTCTAATGCTTTAATTGCTACATCACCACTAGTTACTAAAATACACCGAACTCAGCCCATAGGTATAGGTTCTGACGTTGTCAGTTCCCGAGTAGAAGTCGCTACATTGAGTTCAATAGCGCAAAATGAGCTGAGCCTAGACCACTCAACTGTCTCCCAACAGATGGTTGTTTCAATCCCACAAGGGGAACCCATCAATGAACCGCCCCACACTACTACCCAATGCACGTTAGGTCATGTGTCCACATTCCCAGAATTTCTATCATTTTCTAGGGCACAACCTTCTTCATCTGCACACACTGATATAGGCTCATTACCACCTGTCATAACAACCAGAGGTACGCCAATGATGGTTGGGAGTCCTGCCACACAGCCACACTGATCTCCCCAGCAGGCCATGGCACCGCTATTCTTAGTGATGTTTTGAGAACTGATACTTCTTTTAGGTCAGGTTTTTCTTCCTTTGCTAGTTTAACTAGGGAGGATCTAAGTTCTGAACTTCTAGCTTTCAATCTTTCACTTTTACAAGACCTACACCCTGTAGTCCCAACAGGCGTAGCAGACCAAGGATCACACTCAACTCCCTGCATAGGAACTCTTCCATCTACTATCACACCCACCTCAATAATACCCACATCCGCTCCATCTACCTCTCACCCTGACCTAAATCAAATGAATATTCTTGATTTATCCGAGTACTTCCTTGATAGACTCCTATCCGAACCCATCCTACCACCTCACCTAATTCAAGTACGAAACATCCTAGCCCTCACCCCTCCATTCATCCCTATTACCACCTGCCGTGATCAAGAACGCTTGCCTAAGCGTGAGCATGATGACATCGATGATTCAAATCATCATGAGCGGGAGAAAAGGCAACGTGCTTGTGAGCAAACCACATCTCAATCCATCATTCCATCCTCCACTAACTCTGAACCATCTACATCTTCTCAGCCTAAACCCTCAACCTCTACCGCACCTAACGACTCACTAGCTTTAACCGTTTCGTTTTTCACCCTTCCGAGCCATAAACACTGAGCCAGGACTTTGTGTCCTCTCGAGAACTTCTATAGGCTCATCATTCATGGATGTTGACCAAGGATTGGAAGGAAATCCTGACAATGCAACATATGAATCACCACTGTCTTCAGGCCGTCAGAACGAGCTAGTCTCTAGTATGATGAAAACGGTAAGTCTGTGTGACTCCGATGTTATGTTACCCACTGCTACGATTTTTGTCCCAAATGATCCACAGGTCCCACATGCTGAGAGAGCTACATATTCGTCTAAGACCGCTTCTATCCCAATTCGAGCAGATCTACCATCGTCATCCAAGAAACAAGGTTCAAAGAGAAAAGAAAAAGATCTAAAAGAAAAAGCTACTGACCTGATATTACTCGACTGGATAGAAGATAATGAGAAGGACGAACTTCAAAAGATGAACAAAGAAGAAGCTCTCAGTCAGCTGAATTTTATACGAGAAGTCAAGAAGACTGCTGCTGAGAAGTTAATGGGACTGGACTCTGAAGAAATAGCTCAAGGAGAATTCTACGACGATCCGCTTCCTGATTTTCACATTGTCAAAGATTTGATCAAGATGCGCCCAGGTGAAAGCAAGATCGACGACAAGTTTGAAATACCTTGGGAGAACGTCAAGATTATAGTGTCATACCAAGAAGATCTGAGACCATGAATTTGGAGAAGTGAGAAAGGAATCAAGAAGATTGACGAGCTAGAACTCAGAGGACTTGAACATTTAGAAGGAACTGCTGCTTCCGGACATATATGGATGCTACGGAACATGTCTGCCGATCAGAATGATCCTTATGGACACAGAAAGAGATTAGTCAAGCATTCTGATTCAATGATCATAGCTATTCGAGCTATAGAGATACATCATATTGGAAGAAGCACATAATATCCAATCTATGAGTTTGAACGACAGAATGACATGATTCAAAGAGCATCTGAAGCTGATCTATACTACTTGACCTCTTCTGATCTAATCCAATTATTCTACGAGTATAGATTTGTCAACTTCTCACATCTATCTCGGAAGGACAAAGATCTAGGCCTTAATGCACTCAAGAGATTCATGATGTGACAAGTCAAATACTATTCACTCTTCGATCTGCAAATGACCATAGAAAATAACTTTCCGAAAGTGAACATGTCTGCACCAAGAAATAGAGCTTCCTGGGTTGAGAATTTTGAAGAAGGCACCATCGTCACACAACCAGAGATAGGACTGATCTACATAGACTACAAAGGCATCAAGCGAGTCCTACTCATGAACGAAATTCACAAGTATTGCGATGGTACACTGAGAATCATAGAAGACCATCTGGGAGAAGCTGCACTGAAGCTACAAAATTCTGAAGATCCAGATGACCCAGTACAGATAGCTCTTATTGCAGATTTTCATGAAGCCATAGGAGTCAGACTTGATTTCAGAAGTACCCTCAGACATTATGAAGTCATCCTAGGCTATCGGAAGTCATTGTACAAGACTCATAAATAATCCGCGCTCCATCGACATTTGAACACAAAGGGGGAGAATGTTAGAATATTATTTTATTGTGTTCAAATTAATTGTAATTTAATTAATGAGTCTTTGTATTTAATTAGTTAGCTGAGAGAGAATTAGGCCCATTTAATCTAGCTCTAAAAAGCCCACACGCCTCATAAGCTGCATTCCTAATTGTATTAGGCAGTTCGAACATCTCTCCTATAAATACAGGTTGAGATGGCCGAAAGCTGCTAAGTCTCTACACATTCTATTCTGAATATTATTCTCTGTAGAGCCAGTAGATTAGAATTCTCTCTCTAGCCTGTTCGAGTACCATGTATTGTTCTTCATCGAATCATTATTATGAATACACGGTATAAGTTGATGTTGAATTTCTCTTCTACTGTTTAAATTCTTATTAATATTCTTAGATTATTCGATTGTTGTATATGGGCATATCTCACATAAGAAATAAAATATTAATGTAAAAGTAGAGAATGGAAACTTAGTGTAAGACCGTTCGTTGACCGGACTGGCCTTGAAGAAAGATAGCCCCCGTATCTCGATATATAGCTACTCGAACAGGTCTAGCCAACTCGCTTCCAGGATAATCATACTTCGTTTCAGACTTGTAGTTAACTTGACTGAAACCTTCGACTGTTTCCCAATATATCGTTGACTCGTTAAATAGATGATAACTTTATGAGGATACTATGGATTGCTTATGCTCTAGTATAATGAATGAATGAAAGAAAGAAAGAAAGAAAAATGGAGTGTTTTCTATTCTCCTTAGTGCTTCAATACGTAAGTGAAAATGGATAGGAGTATTCACGTAGGACTAAGTTGTAGGGAAGAGAGCATGCATGTGGGGTTTTTATTTTAAATTGGAAATCAGAATAAAATAAATGAAATTGAGTGCAGTCCTATCATTGTGCATCAATCGTCCGAAAAATTAGGATCCACAAACAATATTGACCAAGCTTCAAAGCTTATGCATGCATCGGGCAGTTCAAAATTTCAATTTCGAAACTTTCAAAATAAGCTTAAGTGCCACATGTACTGCTTATTTATCATTATAAAATGATAAATTAAACATACGGAGTAATAGAATATTTGTTCTAAAATAAGATGGTCTGCTAGCTTCAAATTACAGCCCAAACATCCTTATCCGCCGCTCATTTAATTTGTGTGTGCGAATAAATGATTCTGATTAGGTAATTTCTAAGTCACTTTATATGATACTTAAACAATGTTCATTAATCATGTAGAGTACATAGTAACATCTAAAGAAGACCAATCATTTTATAAATAGAACAAAAGTTCATAATACATCACTTTTACAATCTTTACAACTATGGATTTTAATCATTAAATGATATAAATCCAAACATAAAAAATTGTTCTTTGATGTATAATAGGCCGCACTCAATTCATATTTTACACATATTATTTTAGTACTAAAAAAGAGAACAAAAAATAATACGTAACATTTATATCATCATTTTTCCAACAATGATATCATGCTAAATGCACTCCAAAGCGTTAGTCATGTTATTTTCAAGAAAGTTCGACCTCCATATGCACACACCTAGGGGTGGGTTAAAATACTGAAAAATTGGTATACCGCACTTACCGTACCGGAAAATACTGGAATATTGGTATACCGTCATTTTCGGTACGGTATCATACTATATCGATTTATTTCGGTAAGGTAACGGTAAATGTTTTCAAATATCGCGGTATACCGGTATAATACCGTACCGACTCCCCACCGAACAATTACTTTAAATTTTAAAATATTGTAAAAGTCCGTTACAATTTTGAAGCCCAAAATTAATACTTAGGTTGGTTACAAATACTAAAATACAAAAATAAAGCCTCAATTTCCCAAACTCACTATAACCTTCTACGGTTCTACTACGTAACATTCAAACACACTAACCCTAATGAGTAATGTACTAATATTCAGAAACCAGTCCATCTTCAAGATGGCTGAGCCGTTGAGTATCTGACGAGTGAAGAGCAATACACTTATGTGATGAGTGTAACTACATAAGGATTCTGCGAGTCAAGTCACACAACTTTGTCTAAAAGTCTTATTCAAATATTTTGTTAAAACTATAAAAATGACTAAATACACAATATCATATTAGGGATAAATAATTTTATATCCATGTTGTTTGAAATTTTTTATTTATTTTTGTTAGAGATCAGTATTCATATAATTATATCTATATTGTTCAAGTTATTTTGGGAGAATGTGTTATTATTTAATATGTGGCATGTTGAACTGCTTAAATATACTAATAATAATTATTGTTCAATATTGAGTATGACATCAATAGATTATTAATTGTATTTTGTAACAATCTAATACTGGATTAAATATGTCACTAGTAACACCGATTTAGTATACTTTGTTAGTCTATGATAATTTGTTGTATTATATTGAAAGACATGCAAAGTAATTTACCGATACCGTACCGTTACCAAACCGAAATTAAACTTCGATATACCGAAATGCCATTTTGTATACCGAAAGTTTTGATACGGCAAACAGGGGCGGATCTACTCACATATGAGGGGGGGGGGGGGGGCAGCTGCCCCCAATAAGATCCCACTAACCCTTTGTAAGTTTTTAATTAAAATTAAAGGTCCAAGTAATTGCCCCCAATAAACAAAATGAATTTCTCCCAATAAACAAGGTCACGCAAAGCCCCAAACGGCCTAAGAGCCAAGCCCTTCGCAAATTGAGGAATTGGGGACAACGTAAGAGGAGAAGAGGCGGCTAAACCCCATGAGTGCTGAAGGCTAGACTCAAAGAGGGCAAATCAGAGACCGGTGAACACAGCAGCAACACGGGAACACAGAAGGCTAGCCTTATCAGCTTTCACTTTATTATTGACTTTAATTAATAGCTTTAAACCTTCTCACTTTATTTTTTCATTTTAAATCAATTAATCAATAAATCGATGTTAGATTCGGAGTGTTGCCGAATTTATTGGTTTGTTGGCGTGTTGCCTTTGCTAGTTTAGTACTCCTTATAGTTGTTTTATGACTTTATCCTCAGTATATATTCATTGTATTGTTTACTTTCCGTATTTAATATAAAGGGAAAATGGGCAAATAAGCCCACGTACTAACAAAAAAGGTCAAATAAGTCCTTATTCAGGAGGCTCTGTCTGGTTGTCCTCATTTGGGGCAGTTCCCAAAGGAATTATCTGATAATTTTTTTTAGCATCTTATTCATTCAGTCTAGTTTATGCATACCAAATTTCAGTTAAAACTTCCATCGCGAAGACATTCACATGAATTCTTGAAGATAATTGTGCAGTTAAAAACACAGTTATCTTCAAGAATTCATTTGAATGTCTTCTGGATTGAATTGTTAGATAAAATTTGGTATGAGAAAACTAGACTCAATGAATAAGATGCTCAAAAATTTTCATCAAAAAATTCCACCGGAAACCGCCCCAAATCTTGACGGTCGGACAGAGCCTTCTAAATAAGGACTTATTTGACCTTTTTTATTAGTACGTGGGCTTATTTGTCCCTTTTCCCTAATATAAATATTAAGGATGTTTTTACTTGGACTACAATTTACTGGTCTAGTCTGTTTAAGTATGATCTGGTCTGTTTAAGTCTGGTTTTGTTTGATATGGTCTGGTAAATTTGTGGTCTTTGTTTATTTTATAACTACGCAAGTAAAGTCTGGTATGGTATATTTAAGTCCGGTCTGGTCTGTTTAAGTCTGGTCTGGTCTATTTAGTCAGGTCTGATATGTTCTGGGATTGAAAACAATCCAAGTAAAAACTTCCTAAATAGTATTACTAAACTGATAATAATGTTAACAATTTATTATAGGGTTATTTATTTAAATGAATCGGATTTAATATTTTAGAAAGATCAATTAGATTAAATTCAATTGGTGTGTTTCCGAAATAGTTACCCATCTATTAATATAATGTTTTACACTATTAGAAATTATAAATTACAAAATGGCATTTAATATGTTATAAATAATATTCGGTATACAGTATACCGAATATTTTCTCTCATATCTTTGCCGTATCAAAACTTTCGGTATACAAAATTTATATATTGTTACCTTACCGAAGTTTCGGTACCGAACTACCCCTACACACCACACCAGTCTGGCAGTCTCACTCGTAGTACCTGGTTCGTCTTAGAGATTTTAAGCTCTTGAACTCTAGAGAATAACAGAAAATCATAAGATATTCATTGCACACTAACAATTATTTATAATAATTATGTAAAACTCAGATAGCTAACTTACAAAATATTTGAAGCTGCGAAAACCTAAAGTTGGTCAAGAAAATATTGAATAGTTGGAGTTTACCATGTATAAAAGTTTTCCCAAAATGTGGAGCCCGTTTGGTAGCACGAAAATCGGCTGATTTGGCTGATTCTGCTGATTTAAGAAAAAAATAATTTTAAAATATATTGTATTAATAAAATAAAGAAAACATTATATGTAAAAATAGTTAAAATGATCATCTACAGTAACTTCAGCCAATACAACGAGAAAAGTAATTTCAACCTTACTTTTTCTGCTTGTTGGACCTGGTTGTACTGGGTACAGTCTAGAGGGGGGTGAATAGACTGTACTGGTTTTTAACCTTTTCAAGCTAAGTACCAGATTTAACAGAATAGTCTGTTCTGTTGACATAACAGACTGGCAGCGGATGGGGTTCTGGTAGGGGTTCTGTCAGATCAGCCTCAGAGAAGTAAAGGCGGTAGGCCTTCTGTTAACTCGCAAGACATGTTCTGCTGAACACGGAGACCAAGTCTACGGAGTTAATCAGTTCTAACTAAGTGCAGGAAATAAAAGCAGTAAGTAAATGACACCAGGGATTTTTATAGTGGTTCAAGGAACAACTCGTTCCTCTAATCCACTGTTCCACTAAGCTTGTAAAAACTTCCGTTTACAATGCCTTAGTCCTAGCACTTAAGAATCTCTCCACGTCTTCTTCAAGTCTAGATGTCTCCTGGGATGCACTTCCTTGCTTCCTTTAAGACTGGTCCTTTCACTGAGCTTCCTTGAAGTATCACCACTTCACTACTCCAGTTACTTGGACGTCCTTCTCGTTGGAGAAGAGTTCTTGTGAGAATAGGGGTTTCCAACTCGCTTCGTTACAAAAGATTTGTAGTTGAGGATCTTGAAGTGTTGAAGAACGAATGGAACTTTGCTTGTGTCGGAATGAGGAGATGTGAGTAAATAATCTTTCCAACGTCTCCCTTCTCTTGTAGAAGATGATGAAGTTTTAATCTTAAGGAGGCTTTTTGATTTTGAATCCTTGAAGGTTTCTGTTTGAGCAAGTGTTGAGCAAAGGATGTAGCAAAGTTATCCGGTTGTTCTTCGTAGAGTATCTTTTATACTTGGGTTGTCTTCCCGTTGGAGGAGGAGGACAATGCATTAAATGCGCGAACAGTTGACTTGACCAGTAGGACCCGAGAAAGTTGGCGAGTTGCTATTTTGGGATAAAGTAATCATGAAATATCCTGGAATGTCGGCCAATCATCAGCTTTTACTCTTCAGGGTACGGAGTGCATTAAATGTGCATTTAATGCGCGTACTGTAGCTTTTCCGTTGAAGTCTTCTAGCCGTTGAAGGAATCTTCCTTTGGTTTCACCGTTTGAAATAGTTTAAAGAAAATTCTCCAAGTGTCAGACCTTCTGGTGTCTTTAGCAGAAAGTCTCTCAGAGAAGGTCTTGAACACTTCTGTTGGAATAAACTATCAGAGGGTCCTTTAGGTCTTCTGTTAGAGGCGAACCAACAGAGAGCTTAGAAGGTTTCTGTTGTAGAGATGTTCAACAGAGAACCAGAGGATTTCTGTCTGAGTAAGAACCAACAGAGAACCAAAGGTCTTCTGTCCGGACGGGGATCAACAGAGAGCCAAAGGTCTTCTGTCAGGAGGTCTTCTGTCAGTTGATTATCCTAAGGAACTTTACAAGGAAAAATTTCTAATACAATAAATCTACAGAAGGGGTATTCTAAAGTCCTATAACATCATCAAAATCTAATTACAATTATTCCTTACAATTTCCCCCTTTTTGATGATGCCAAAACCCTTTAGTTGTTCATTAGGCAGCATAGGCTAGAAAGATTCTGATGGCTTCAAGTCTGGCGACTGGTGCAAAAGTTTCATCAAAATCAATTCCTTCTTCTTGGCAGTATCCCTTATCTACCAGCCTTGCTTTATTTCTTTCAATGTTGTCATCTTCATCAGCTTTGTTATTGAATACCCATTTGGTTCCAATGACATTCTGGTGCTTTGGTCTAGGAACAAGTTCCCATACTTTGTTCCTTTCAAACTGAGTGAGCTCCTCTTTCAATTCATTGATCCAATCTGAGTCTGCAAGAGCTTCTTCTACAGTCATAGGTTCCATTTGAGATATGTAGCATGCAAGCATTGCTCCTCTTCTTGTTGTAGCAGATCTGGTCTGTACTCCACTTCTGATTTGTCCAATCACTTGGTTAGGAGGATGATCTCTTAACCATGTCAGATCAGGTTCTGTCAGTTGTTGTCTAGGTCTCTCTGGTTCTTGTTCTTCTGAATCTTCATCTTCATCCAACAGAAGGGGGTTTGGTGTAGGTGTAGGAAACGCATGATTAACTGCTACCTCTTCTGTTGGTTCAGGTGTTCTGTCTTCTATGTTGACTTCTTTGAGGGTCTCTGTTACTTCTTCAACAGAGATGCTATCATCAAACTTTACATGTATACATTCTTCAACATGTAGAGTTCTTCTGTTGAGTACTCTATAGGCTTTGGTTGTGCTTGAATAGCCTATGAATACACCTTCATCAGCTTTCTCTTGAAAGACTTTCAGATGCTCCTTTCCATTGTTGAGAATGTAGCATTTGCATCCAAATACATGAAAGTAACTGATGTTAGGTTTTCTTCCTTTCCAAAGTTCATAAGGGGTCTTCTGGTGATTCTTGTTGATCATACTTCGGTTCTGGGAGTAGCATGCAGTGTTGATTGCTTCAGCCTAGTATCTCATAGATAATCCAGATTCTGCAATCATTGTCCTTGAAGCTTCTTTCAAAGTTCTGTTTCTCCTTTCTGCCACGCCATTCTGTTGAGGTGTTCTGGTGGCAGAGAGTTGATGAAAGGTTCCATTCTGGTCACAAAAGTCCTTAATGACTCGGTTGACAAATTCAGTTCCTCTGTCAGACCTGATTGTCCTGACCTTCAAGTTCTTCTCAGTCTGAAGTTGCTTTAACAGAGAGGGCAACTTCTGAGGAGTTTCATTTTTCTTTGACAAGAAGATAGTCCATGTGTATCTGGAGTAGTCATCAACCATGACTTGGGTGTACTTCTTTCCACCAACACTTGGAGTCTCAACAGGTCCAAATAAATCCATGTGGATCAGATTTAAAGGACTTGTAGAGAGATCTCCAACAATGGGTTTGAAAGAGTTCTTCTGTTGTTTTCCCTTCTGGCAAGCACTACAGAGGGTCTCTTTCTTGTAAACTATGTCTGGCAGTCCTTCTACAATGTGTTCTCTTGCCAGTTTGTTGATCGTTTTGAGATTCAAATGGCTAAGCTTCTTACGCCAGTCCCAGCTTAGTTTTGAATCTCCTTTGGCTATCAGGCATACTCCATCTTTTGCAGTTTTCCAATCAACCACATAGATATTCTTCTTCCTTGTTGCTGTAAGAACCACTTCCTTGGTTGTCTCATGCTTCACATAGCAGAAGTCTTTGGTGAATTCAACAGTGTAGCCTCTGTCACAGAATTGGCTAGCACTCAGCAAGTTGAACTTCAGGCCTTTGACATAAGAGACATCATCAATAATTATATGGTTTTTGATCAGCTTCCCTCTTCCTGTTGTTTGACCTTCTTTATCAATTCCTCCAAAGCTAACTCTAGGACCTTCTGTCACCTGTCATGTGTCTGGAGAATCCACTATCAATAAACCATTCTTGCTCAGAGATAACTCCAGCACACAGTTCCTGCATGATCAAAAGAAAGATTTAGGTACCCAAGCAATGTTGGGTCCTGGGGGTCATGGAGTCTAGGTAGTTGGTACCATTTCGATCTCATCAGGTGAAACCTTGGTGGATGGTACCCATTGTCCACTTTGTAGTTATAGTAAACCGAAGTGTGATTCACTTTGGGCAGATGCTTGTGAGGGTCATGCTTCCTGTTTACATACTTTTGCATAGCTTTCTTGGTTGGAAAGAAGTCCCATATACTATCAAGAGCAGAGGGGCGGTTAGCTTTGGGCTTCTGAAGTTTACCAGCCAACCTCTTCTGCCTAAAGTTAACTTTCTCTTGATATCTGCCCTTCTGATGATCATTTCTGGCATGGTTATCATGAGGTTGTCTGTTAACAACTTGTCTTTGATTTTTGTTATTCTGAAAACCCTTTCTGTTGTTAGGTTTTCTGCCAGGTTCATTGATTTTCAAAAGGGGTTTCTGTTGAACCTTTATCTTTCCTTTTTCTGGTCTGACTTCCTCATGAATAACTTTGGTGCCAGATACACCAGCTTGGCAGATGGGGCTAGAAATTAGTGGCACTATGACCTTATCTGCCTTAGCAACACTGGTGCTAGGCATTACAGAAGGCTCACCTGATTCTGTTGAGCCATACCCAAGACCAAAACCAAAGCCAATCTGTTGATCAAGTACAATCTTTTCCATGGAAGACTGGGCCTTCTGGTAAGCTTTGTACTTAATCTCAAGAGGCTCAATTTCTCTTATTCTCTTGAGAAGAGAAACATTTTCAGCTTCCAGTTGATCTCTCTCCTTAATTAGAAGATTGATTTTGGTTTCAACCTCCTTTCTTAAGTCAAGAATCTCAACCTTCAGCCTACTGTTTTCTTCTGTAACAGAGGAATAAGTGGCTTGGATGACCTTAAACTCTTCCCAAAATTCTGACATTGAATCAGAATCAAAAGCTAAGCCTACCGAAGAAAAACTAGATGTAGAAGTAGAGGTTACCTCATCATCAGAATGGGCCATGAGGCATAGGTCTTCTGTCTCAGCATCCAAGCAACAGAAGGCCTCATCAGAATCGGAGTCAGAACTGGATTCTGTCTCAGAAAGAGGGTCTTTCTCAAGTTGTTCTGTGACAAGTGCTTTCCTTCTTCTAGCATTGTCTTCAAACTTCTTCTTTTCTTCATCCTGTCCTTGTCTCTTGGACACTCTTGGGTGAGGACAATCTACTTTGAAATGTTCAGGTTGCCTGCAGTTGTAACAGAGTAGTTATCCACTGCTTTATGTTGATTTGACCTTCTGAAAAGGTTTTCTGCTGGAAGATGGACTTCTTCCTTCTTTGAGATTCTTCATAAACTTCTTGAATCTCCTAGGAAAAGCAGCCATATATTCATCAGATAAAAGAACTGAAGGGTCAAAATCATTTACCTTAGATGTACTGGCTGTGAGGGCTGTGGTTGTCCTCTCTTCTGGTGCATCTTCCTTCTCTTCAATCATCTCGAACTCATGAACTTTGAGGTCTGAGATGAGCTTGTCTGTGGGATAGGTCTTCACATCCTTGTTGGCTTGAACAACAACCACCTTCATCTTCAATGCTGAAGGAAGACCTCTCAACACTTTGAGGTTGATCTCCTTGGTTGTGAGTTCCTTGCCAAGCTCAGAAATCTCTCCAGTGAAGGTGAGGAGCCTGTCATACATCTTGGAGATGATTTCACCAGGAAGAAGCTTGAAATCATCAAACTTCTTGTTGGCTATCGTCAGTTTGTTATCCTTCTCTTGCTCATCACCTGCTCCAATGAGCTCAAGAGTATCCCAGATTTCTTTGGCAGTTTTGCACTTCTTGATTCTGTTGAAGTACATATCATCAATGGACTTGTAGAGGATGTCCTTTGCAATGTTGTCAAGGTTATACTTTCTTCTTTCTTCAGTAATCCACTCAGATTTGGATTTATTGATCATCTGAGGTCTGGTGTTGTCTATAGCATGTTCAGGGTTGACCTTCTGGAAGCTTGTGAATGACCCAATGTCAAGTACTTCTCACATCTCATCATGAAGAGCACAGAGATGTGCCTTCATCCGGATCCTCCAATCATCAAACTTAAGATCTGAAAACATGAGATTCTTGGAAAGAGAGTGATCCATAATATGCGATTAAAAAAAAGAGGCAAAAAGAAAACAAGTGGATCTTTGTTCAACAAATAAATAAGAGATTATTAGAACAAGGAGGCTCTGATACCACTTGTTGGTCCCGGTTATAATGGATAAAGTCTAGTGGGGGGTGAATAGACTGTATTGGTTTTTAACTTTTTTTCAAGCTAAGTACCATATTTAACAGAATAGCCTGTTCTGTTGGCAGAATAGCCTGTTCTGTTGGCAGAACAGACTGGCAGCGGATGGGTTCTGGTAGGGGTTCTGTCAGATTAGCCTCAGAGAAGCAAAGACAGTAGGCCTTCTGTTAACTCACAAGACACGTTCTGCTGAACACAGAGACCAAGTCTATGAGGTTAATCAGTTCTAATCCACAGAGACCAAGTGCAGGAAATAAAAGCAGTAAGTAAATGACACCAGGGATTTTTATAGTGGTCAAGGAACAACTCGTTCCTCTAATCCACAGTTCCACTAAGCTTGTAAAAACGTCCGTTTACAACGCCTTAGTCCAAGCACTTAAGAACCTCTCCACGTCTTCTTCAAGTCTAGATGTCTCCTGGGATGCACTTCCTTGCTTCCTTTAAGACTGGTCCTTTCACTGAGCTTCCTTGAAGTATCACCACTTCACTACTCCAGTTACTTGGACGTCCTTCTCGTTGGAGAAGAGTTCTTTTGAGAACAGGGGTTTCTAACTAGCTTCATTACAAAAGATTTGTAGTTGAGGAGCTTGAAGTGTTGAAAAACGAATGGAACTTTGCTTGTGTTAGTAATGAGGAGATGTGAGTAAATAATCTTTCCAACGTCTGCCTTCTCTTGTAGAAGATGATGAAGTTTTAATCTTAAGGAGGCTTTTTTATTTTGAATCCTTGAAGGTTTCTGTTTGAGCAAGTGTTGAGCAAAGGATGTAGCAAAGTTATCCGGTTGTGCTTCGTAGAGTATCTTTTATACTTGGGTTGTCTCCCCGTTGGAGGAGGAGGACAATGCATTAAATGCGCGAACAGTTGACTTGACCAGTAGGATCCGGGAAAGTTGGCGAGTTGTTATTTTGGGATAAAGTAATCCTGAAATATCCTGGAATGTCGGCCAATCATCAGCTTTTACTCTTCAGGGTACGGAGTGCATTAAATGTGCATTTAATGCGCGTACTGTAGCTTTTCCGTTGAAGTCTTCTAGCCGTTGAAGGAATCTTCCGTTGGTTTCACCGGTTGAAGTAGTTTAAAGAAAATTATCCAAGTGTCAGGCCTTATGGTGTCTTCAGCAGAAAGTCTCTCAGAGAAGGTCTTGAACACTTCTGTTGGAATAAACTATCAGAGGGTCCTTTAGGTCTTCTGTCAGAGGCGAACCAACAGAGAGCTTAGAAGGTTTCTGTTGTAGAGATGTTCAACAGAGAACCAGAGGATTTCTGTCTGAGTAAGAACCAACAGAGAACCAAAGGCCTTCTGTCTGGACGGGGATCAACAGAGAGCCAAAGGTCTTCTGTCAGTAGGTCTTCTGTCAGTCGATTATCCTAAGGAACTTTACAAGGAAAAATTTCTAATACAATAAATCTACAGAAGGAATATTCTAAAGTCCTATAGCATCATCAAAATCTAATTACAATTATTCCTTACACTTCTTATTACATAATTCAGCGCGCGGAAGCAAAAGTTACGTGTTTGGTGAAAAAGTTGGTTGATGAGCCTGATAAGCCGAAAAACAGGGTTGCCAAACGGCCTCGTGATGATTGCTAGCGAAGGCAATTCATAGTTTTATGAGCCCCATTTTCTACAGGGATGTTCGTGGAAACTGTCTCGAATAAACACTATTACGTGGAAGTTGTAAACTTGCAAAACTGCAATCCTGAAGTTTTAAGATACGATGACACGTGTATCTGTTGATCATATTTAACGTGCATGTTATGCTTAGGGCCGGATGTGAGGGGATAGAGGGGCGACCGCCCTAGGCCTGAAAAAAATAGAAGAAAAAATAGGCACAACTTTTTTTCTTTTTTTTGGATAAAATGTAAATATATATATCCAAAATAGTTCTATACATCATATACATGATACAAAAATTTAGGCTATCCCAAGTAAGGATGCCCTATCACCACCAAAAAGATAACGCTCTATTATCTATGACAGCCATATCAAAAACTAGGTGACGCCAACAGTTTCAAAAAGTAATCATGTGATACAGATATAAAGAATATAACACTCTATGACAGCCCAATTTTTTTTCTTTATATATAGTTTGAGTAGACTTTTTTTTTATTCTTAAGTTCAAGTAATTAGACTAATGTTTAATTTTGTTGACAATTTGAAAATTTAAAATATAAATAAAAAGTCTTAAATAGAGTCAAGCTAAAAAAAGAATATATATATATATATATATATATATATATATGAATTTTAAGTAGGATCGATTGTAGTTTTTAAAATCAATACAATTGTTGATGCATCAATAATAAACACGCATCTTCAGTCTTCACATCTCTTTAGGCTTTTTATTCATTGTAATTATAACATAAAAAATTTATATAATTATTTTAGAGTCTATCTCTCTCAAATCTCATCCCTATTATTTATTTGTTTCCAAATTTCAATAAACTAAATCTGAGTTCCTAATAGTAGCTTTAGAGGATGTCAAATTGGCAATGTTCTTTTGCGAGTCTTCTTGGCGGCCAAACATTTTGTCTCTTTGAAAACTTTCATTCTTTCGAGACTTCAATCTTTAGACTCCCATCAACGGTCAATAAATCATTCTCAACCTATAAATTCAATATGTAGTACTACCTCCATCCCAAAAATATTCGCCATATTGAATTTTCTTGGTCAATGATACGAAATTTTGGACGATGATTTTAATTATTATACTTGTATATAATTTATAAATTTTATACTTTTATGAAAATATATTGTAACACCCCGGCCCCGCAGGACCCGAAATAGTTACTCTAGACCTCTAGTACTGTCCTCACAAACTGCCACTAGCCTTTGACGCGCACTTTCGTCTTCACTCATGCGCGCCCTGACGAGCACTTTGTCACGGTGCGTCAAAGTAAATTTAATACTAACACTTATACGTAGTATAGCGTAGTAGAGTTCGTATCCACAGGGAAAGGAATAATTCTCTTTTTATGATACTTAGTAAATAAAAAGGGGGGATTTGGATTGAGTGATTTAATTTAATTAAGAACTAAGATGAACAACCTATATGTGTTTAATTCAAAGATAAAAAGGACTTGGCATTGCTCTTTTCCACTTGTTGATATATTTTAGTCGATCATTGTTATATCTATAACTTATTCCCTCTCGAATACTCAATCTGGGAGTATATCCACTTCATCGAGGGCAGTTATTAACAACGACCGTTCATTAATAACCCTTACTATTAATCAAATATAGAACAACGCCTTATACCGATTTAATAGTAGCATTTAATCTTTCTAACTCCTTGATGAAATCAATTGAGATTGATAACCTCAACACAAGCGGTTTCGGTTTAACCAACAAAATTAATCCCTCTTAAGTTTATTAACCACGACCGTGCATTAATAAACCGAAGCTACTTACTTGTGAAACCATCAACGATTAACCATCGGTTCGTTGATCGTTTCTAGTAATAATTAATATATGAAACAAAACTAGTTGATCCTTTAAGTAATGTTCAAAATATTAATATGAAATAAGAGTAGGGATTAATTAATATTCAAGGAAGAATATTATTAATGAAGATGAATCCTACTATAATTAATATCAAGATGTTAACTAATTGTCATCTTAGCAACACTCCTCAATATTAATATAGAGGAAGAAAATACCATTCTAACTAATGTCGAGATGGTAACTAATTGTCATCTTAGCAACACTCCCCAACATTAATATAGAGATGATATTAAGGAAAGAACTATTAATTAATATTCAAGGAAAGAAGTTAAGAAAATAACTCACAACTTTAATAATCAACAACCTTCAAGAGCAACACCAAGAATGGAAGTTTAGCTCCTCATTTGGAGACTAAACATAGCTAGAAAAATATAAAGAAATGCTATTCTAAACTGAGCTAAAGAGTATGGAAGAAGGGATGATGAAATGTGAAGGAAAATGGGGCTATTTATAGGTGTTTTCAACACCTAATGCCGGATACCCGGCCGGGTATTTTGACATACCCGACCGGGTATTTACCAAATCAAATATTTTCCCATGTTTTTGTGTCTTCTGCACGTTCTTTGGTCCGAAATCACAGAATACCCGACCGGGTATATGGAATACCCGACCGGGTATTTGCTAATTTTGTAGCAATTTCCTTTGTCACTTCATACCCGGCCGGGTAAAGTCCATACCCGACCGGGTTTTGCACAAAACTCAGGTTTCTTCATCCTTTTTGCTTCCAAACCTATCCTAAACTTATAGTTCAACTAACTACAACTTACAACAAACAATAAAATGCTAAAAATACGATTACAATCAAATGCAAACTAGCAACTATAAACTTACACAAAACTAGTAAATAAACATTACAAACAATAATAAAAATGTATACTTAGGCACTAACAACTAGTGCCCATCAAACACCCCCACACTTGAACCTTTACTCGTCTCGAGTAAATTAAAACCTGCCCATGAAGTTTTCAAAAACCGCAAGAGTAGTAGAACAACCATCCAACATTTTTTTTTTTTGATTTTCTTCTTGCATAAATAGATATTTTTCTCTCATTTTCTCATTTTGCCTAGGAGCCTTTTTCAGGTTTTCATCCTAGCCTCTCTTTTTATTTTTATTTTTTTTCTCACAACTCACTCATTTTAGCCACTTTTGCTTAGATTGCCCATTTTTTTTGGGGGGGGGGGGGGGGGGGGGGTTCAACCTAACTAGCATTTTTTTTCTTTTATTGTTTTTTTTTTGTTTTTTTTTGAAGAAAAATAATGCAAGTTACAATGTAAAAAAAATGAGTACATACCAAATGAGTGCCTCACCTACACTTTTTTCGAAACACTGTCCCTAGTGTTCGGCACCGTGATCGTCGTCGTACCCTCCATAACCACCATCGCCACCAAGACTATGTTCACCGGAGTTAGAAACTCCCAATCGCCCTAATATGGGGGATAAAACCACGTCGGTTGTTGTACTAGGTGGGCATGTTGGAGAAGTACCCTTGGTGGTCGAAGATATGTGTTCTTTTTGGTGCTTTTTTCGTTTTTTTTTTTTGTGAATTCCAAAGTTGAGCTTGGGGGGTTAAGGAATTCGGTTTGTAGGGTATTTGGGAAATTTGGTGGGTTTTGTGTGTGTGGGTTTGGAAAGTAGGGCGAGGAGAAAAAAAAATGACATTTTGTTTTGGAGGTTTTGTGGTTGGAGAGGATGATGTGGATAAGAAGAATGTGGGGTTAATTTGGATGTTTTGGTTGAGATTGGAGTGGTTTGAAGTGTGGATGATTGTCAATGGAAGTTGAGGGTTTGAGTTTGGGAGATTAGGGAAGAGAATGGGTGATTTGTGGGCTGATTTGAGGCCAAATCGGACTGAAATCCCGATTACCCGGCCGGGTTTTAGTAATACCCGAATGGGTATGCTGTTTTTCGCTTGGCAGTGGCTGTTTTGGCCAAAACCCCGGTCGGGTATTAGTAATACCCGGTCGGGTATTAGGCTATTTTTTGATTTTTTCAGCTTTTTTTTACCCGGTGGCTGTGTTGCCCGGGTATAATCCTTTTGTGATGTTACCCGACCGGGTGTGGGATATACCCGGGCGGGTTTTTCCTCCCAGATTTTTTTTTTGTTTTTTGAAAGGTGTAAAGATAAAATAAAACAAGTAAACGTACCTTGCTTGGGTTGCCTCCCAAGAAGCGCCTTATTTAACGTCGCGGCACGACGCCATCATTGTGTTCAGTCATTCAAACTTGGATCATGATAGTTTATCTTTTTCACACTTTCACTCCTAGGACGTTCATAGGAGTGCTCAACTTCTCGACTCTTCAATTTGGGAATCTTTCCAGGATCAAATATCCAGATTGTCATTGATTCATGCGGTGGGAGGAAAGGGAAGAAATTATCGTTTACTATGGTCAATGAAAAGTTTTTCGATCCCTCAATTTTGAAGAGGATTTCAGAAATGTCATTGTCCTTTCCAAGTTTATGAGTTTCCCTCAAAATTTTTAGAATTGATGGGGGTACCTCAAAAGATGACAAGGATAGATATTTAACCTTGAAGCTCAGATTATCCTCTTCTTTGACCAGTTGGAGCTCCGTGTCTTTTTTTTCCTCTACTTCTTCTGAATTCTGGATCTCCTTTTGCATTTCCTCTTCATTTGTCAATGTGATTGCAAAAGTTTGCTGTTTAGGATCATATTCTAGTTGAGAAGGAGGTTTTTCTGAATCCCTTGCTTCAAGCCTACTCACGACTCCCGCAATTTGACTCATTTGAGTTTCCAAGTTCAAAATGCTAGACTTGGTCTCATTTTGGAATTGCACCATGTTTTGTTGCATGGCGGTCACACTGTTAGTAAGAGCCCGAACCATGTCCTCCGTGGACATATTAGAGTTGGAGAATGGATCATACCTCATGTGAGGTACATCATCAATTTGTGCAAGGTATTCTTCTTGGAGCTTTGGGCAGAAGTCCGTAAGATGCCTGTGAGACATGCAAATGTTGCATGTCTTGGCATCTTGAGCTTTTGAGTTAAAGATAGATTCCTTTATTAGAGAAGTCAAGAAGGAAATTTGACTTTCTAAGGATGAAGTGTTGGTATCCATATACTCATAACTCATGTAAGCTCAGAAAATAGAAGAGCAAGAATTTTTTTTTATATATATATAAATATATGTTTTTTGTTTTTGATTTTTATGAGATAAAATAAAAAGAAAAGTAATTGCCTTTCCCCGGCAACGGCGCCAAATTTGACGAGCACTTTGTCACGGTGCGTCAAAGTAAATTCAATACTAACACTTATACGTAGTATAGCGTAGTAGAGTTCGTATCCACAGGGAAAGGAATAATTCTCTTTTTATGATACTTAGTAAATAAAAAGGGGGGATTTGGATTGAGTGATTTAATTTAATTAAGAACTAAGATGAACAACCTATATGTGTTTAATTCAAAGATAAAAAGGACTTGGCATTGCTCTTTTCCACTTGTTGATATATTTTAGTCGATCATTGTTATATCTATAACTTATTCCCTCTCGAATACTCAATCGGGGAGTATATCCACTTCATCGAGGGCAGTTATTAACAACGACCGTTCATTAATAACCCTTACTATTAATCAAATATAGAACAACGCCTTATACCGATTTAATAGTAGCATTTAATCTTTCTAACTCCTTGATGAAATCAATTGAGATTGATAACCTCAACACAAGCGGTTTCGGTTTAACCAACAAAATTAATCCCTCTTAAGTTTATTAACCACGACCGTGCATTAATAAACCGAAGCTACTTACTTGTGAAACCATCAACGATTAACCATCGGTTCGTTGATCGTTTCTAGTAATAATTAATATATGAAACAAAACTAGTTGATCCTTTAAGTAATGTTCAAAATATTAATATGAAATAAGAGTAGGGATTAATTAATATTCAAGGAAGAATATTATTAATGAAGATGAATCCTACTATAATTAATATCAAGATGTTAACTAATTGTCATCTTAGCAACACTCCCCAACATTAATATAGAGATGATATTAAGGAAAGAACTATTAATTAATATTCAAGGAAAGAAGTTAAGAAAATAACTCACAACTTTAATAATCAACAACCTTCAAGAGCAACACCAAGAATGGAAGTTTAGCTCCTCATTTGGAGACTAAACATAGCTAGAAAAATATAAAGAAATGCTATTCTAAACTGAGCTAAAGAGTATGGAAGAAGGGATGATGAAATGTGAAGGAAAATGGGGCTATTTATAGGTGTTTTCAACACCTAATGCAGGATACCCGGCCGGGTATTTTGACATACCCGACCGGGTATTTACCAAATCAAATATTTTCCCATGTTTTTGTGTCTTCTGCACGTTCTTTGGTCCGAAATCACAGGATACCCGACCGGGTATATGGAATACCCGACCGGGTATTTGCTAATTTTGTAGCAATTTCCTTTGTCACTTCATACCCGGCCGGGTAAAGTCCATACCCGACCGAGTTTTGCACAAAACTCAGGTTCCTTCATCCTTTTTGCTTCCAAACCTATCCTAAACTTATAGCTCAACTAACTACAACTTACAACAAACAATAAAATGCTAAAAATACGATTACAATCAAATGCAAACTAGCAACTATAAACTTACACAAAACTGGTAAATAAACATTACAAACAATAATAAAAATGTATACTTAGGCACTAACAACTAGTGCCCATCACGCCCTAAGAAACTTCACAGTGGGTCACCCATTCCAAGACTACTCCCGTGCGAGCACGCTTAACTTTGAAGTTCTTGGCTGATGAGCTCCCTTAAAAGGAGATGCATCTTGTTGGTATGAGTAGTACTATTAATCCTCTTAAATTAATCTCGAGTATTACAATCACCCCCACTTAGGATCGCAACGTCCTCGTTGCGCCCTTAAACCAATCTCAATCAAACCCCAGAATCTTGCCCCGCTAAGTGCTTGCCCGATATCCAACGGGTCAGCACACTGTCGCAGGGTTGCTCTGATACCCCATGTAACACCCCGACCCCGTAGGACTCAAGGTAGTTACTCTAGACCTCTAGTACTGTCTTTACAAACCGCCACCAGCCTTTAACGCGCACTTTGTCCTCACTCATGCGCGCCCTGAGAAACTTCCCAGAGGGTCACCCATCCCAAAACTACTCCCGTGCGAGCACGCTTAACTTTGGAGTTCTTAGCTGATGAGCTCCCTTAAAAGGAGATGCATCTTGTTGGTATGAGTAGTACTATTAATCTTCTTAAATTAATCTCGAGTATTACATATATTGAATAAGGTACATTTTGATATAGTTTTCATATTCAAAAAAAATTGTATTAAAAAATATTATTAGTCAAAGTTGATTGTCATTGACCAAGAAAAGTAAATTTGGTGAATCTTTTCGGGAAGGAGAGAGTAATGTTTTTTTTTCATTTATCCTTTCAAAAGAAAGTTTAGTGTTCTTATATATGGTAATTTTATTGTTTGTCATATTTATTAGTGGAAAGAAGGTTGCCTATGAAGTAATTATTGATGATTTGCTTCACACTGTTCTATGAGAAACGCTTTTTAGTAATGTCTTTTTTCTTTTTATTCGATACTCGTGTTGTTACTTTTATCTAAATATGTAACTGAAATAATAATGAAGTGATTATCGCCTTTATTTTATGAACTTTGATGGATACTTCCATTATAATTCATATTTGAAATAAGTAATTATAGAGGGCGTTTAGGTCTTTTTTCTATCTGGAAGCCTTCCAACAACAAATGATATTGTTGTGGTTGCTATCTCCAAGTCATCCAAGACCAAAGTTACAGTTCCAGGTCAGAAATATGAACATTGATGCCAACCAAAAAGCCCTACATGAAACCTGCCGATCGTGCAGTTGTACTGGACTTCCTCAATCAAAGGACAATCAATGGAAGGGTCAAGCTAAGTGGATTCACATATGCTAAGAATGCTTTTGGCATCTCTCATCGAATAGTGTACAGAAAATGGAAAGTGTCACAAACATGCAGGGCTGCAAGAGAACCCGTCAACCATAACTCCAACAAAAAGGGAAGGTGTGGAAGGAAGCCCAAATTAGTGGACATGGCCACACTGTCAGCCCTTCCATTCCATCAAAAGTGTTCTATTAGAAGCACTGCAACAACTTTGGGTGTTCCTGCATCCACTGTACAAAGATTACTCAAGAGAGGACAAATAAAGCCTCACTCAAATGCGATTAAGCCATTCTTAAGCCCTAAGAACAAAATCCGTAGGCTGCAATAATGGTGCTTATCACACCTCAACGTTGAGCCAATAGCAGAAAGTTCAGTGTTTGATGAAATGTTCAATATTATCCACATAGACGAGAAAGGATTCTATATAACCAAAGGTAGCCAGAAGTATTATCTGGTACCTGGTGAAATAGAACCATACAGAACAGTCAAAACCAAAGGTTCATAGAGAAAGTTATGTTCTTATGTGCAGTTGCCAGGTCTGGATTCAATGAGGTAGGTGAATGCAGTTTTGATGGGAAGATAGGAGTGTGGTCTTTTGTTCAAATGGTGCAAGCACAAAGGAAAAGCAAAAACAGACCCAAGGGCACACAAAAACTAAAGTCAATAACAGTTGTGAACAAAGATGCATACGGAAACATGATCATAAAAAACTACTACCTGCAATGCATGAAAAGTGGCCACCAGATGATCACAAGACAATATACATCCAGCAAGACAATGCAAGACCACATATAAATGGAGATGTTAATGAATTCAGACAGTTGACCGGATGTGAAGAGATGTGCAATTAATCAATCAATCACCAAATAGCCCGAATATATGAATATCCTTGATTTGGGCCTATTCTGGGCTATTCAGTCTTTAAAGGATAAATGCTCAACAACAAATTTCTCTGAACTTGTCCAGAACTGCAAGGATTCATTCATTGCATACAACCCTCATTTCTTGAATCATGTATTTCTAAGCTTACAGTTATGCATGATTTGAGTAATGAAGGTTGGGGTGGGGGGGGGGCAATGCATATAAACAAGTTCACATAGGCAAGAAGTCGTTACAAAGGCTTAACATGCTGCCAGTTTCATTGGCTCCTCCCCCACTACCATATTTTTGGTATAAATTCTCCGTATTTTTGGTTTAAATTCTTCATATTTTTTCATAGAGGAGTAAGTCTTTATTTTTTTATGTAACAGTGTATTAGCCCACATCTTGCTCACAGTTAATTCAGTAATTTCATAATATCAAAATCATTCTGTCAATAACAATGGAATAATTCAACAATACATATTAGGCTGATGGAATATGGGTTGTAGATAATGCACAATAGGAGTAGAGATTACAGATTAGGAATATGGCCACACAATCATGCACAAATAAACAGTAGAGATTAGGAATACATCCCTTACGAAAACCTAATAAATATGGAAACTTAATTAAAGTTTTAATTACACTATTAAATACTACTACGACCACCAAAGGACCTTTGGTCCTCAAATAAAAACCTGAGATGTCTACCGGAGCATGTCATTGCCGGACTGGATACCGACCCAAATAAATTTTTCCAAAAGTAGTAGCCCTAACCACCCATGCCTCGTGTTTTATTATGCCTGAGACGCAAGAATATATTATGAAAACTTTAAATTTTCCCCAAAATCATTCTTGTCACACATTCCAAAAATATCCTTTGTAAAAAATATTAATCCATCAATATTCTTTAATAAAAAGAATATACATTAAATCATCCATAAGGATAATAATCCACCAATATAAATATATTCAAAACATTCTCTCCTACTTTTTCTATACTATTCATTACCCATATTATTTCTCCCTTAAATGTTGTGACCAAACCTAATGTAGAGAACTTAAAAGTACGAGGGGAGTATATTATTTTGTTAATTTCTTATGTATCCAACATTTAATTATTTTAATATCACAACTTTTTTTTAAAGTAACTATTAGATTAAAACCATAAATCTTTACTAAATATTAATTTCACTTCTAGCCTTATTATTTACTTTAATTATACTAATCCCATCATATATTTTTTATAATTTATTTGGTTAATAGTTAACTAGTCTAATTAGTTGGACCGTAGTAATTTCATTATCTAGAATTTAAATAATTAACTTTAGTCCAAAAGTCAGTTTACATAAATAATGTTAACCCAAAAAATGAGATTAATTAATTTACTCAACTTATACGTTTCCTCCAATATTAATTAATTCATAATAATAACTCAAATTGATACGGAGTATGTTTCAACCTTGCTAGTAAACTATTCAGCTTAACTAATCTAGTTATATTAAATAGTTGAATCATTATAAACAACTCAACTTAATTTATTTAATTAATTAAATTAAACTAGCTTAATCACTTAAATTAGTTCAACTACACTAATATAGTCCAATTAATTATTTTAATCCGGTTAAATCCACTAGTCCACTTATATTTTTATTTCGATTCGTCTAATTCTACTAACCACTCTAATCACATGACTAAGTTCGAAATAATCATATTAGAGCAATTAGTGTAAACTACACTAGTTTACCAAGCTCATTAATTTAATTTACTCCATATTATTAATTAACTTACATATAATCTAAACGGATTAAGGTAATCTAAATAGTCCATACCGTTTATAAATAATCAGTCTGTTAATTCTCTTTTAACCCACTTTACCTTATTTTACAACATATAACCATCCTAATTAGAAAGTGACAATTTCATTAAAAGTGACTGATATCAATCTACACCTTATTAAAATTCTCCAAACCCAATTATTAATATTTCTATTATTTTTATTTTTATTACTACTGTATTTTATTCTTATAAATGTTATTAATATTTATTATCATTCTTATAACTTTACTTTATGGTCCAGAAATAAAGAAATTCGGCCTGCCTATTATATTACGGAGTATTATTGTTGCCTTTCCCAGTCCATCTATTTTAACACACCTGGCCCAATCATAATAAAAAGAAACCCAACACAATACTAAAAGAAAACAACCGGCTAAATAATGCATGTACGTAAAAGTCATTTCGTTCTAATAAAAAAAAATCTAAAATGGATCTTTACGATAACTTTAGCCGAAATGCAGTCAGAAAAGTAACTTTAACGAAACCTTATTTATTTTGATTAATAGACAATTCAACGCGCATAATTAAAAGTTATGTACTTACCTGTTTAGTGAAAAGTTGGTTGATAAGGTTAGCAAGCCAAAACAGATAAACAAGCCTAGGTAAGTCAAACATTTTGGGAGTGCTTGTACTTTGAACAATTTAATATGATTACAAAAAAAAAAGAAAATTAAAGGACACATTTAACCAGACCCAATTTGTGGAGGAAGTGAGGAACTATGTAAAATGATTACATTAGATTATTGTGGCAAAGGGAACGAAATTAAGGGAATGTTTGGATCTGATTATTAAAACCGCTTCTGCTCCTTCAAGGAGCAAAAGCAGAAGTTGAAGTGTTTAGATGAAAGTGAAGAAGTGATTCTGGTACTCTAATTTACTCCTAGAATCAATTTTTTTAGAAAATAGGAATGACTAGCTTCTGAAAATTGATTCTGATTCGCTTTAAAAAAAAGTAGAAGCAGAATCAGTTCCAAACACCCGCTGTGGTACGTTACCCATGATTTATATTGAAGTTGTCCATACTCGAACATTGCCCATTTACCCCTCATTTAATATACGTAGTACGCTGGGCCTCTGGTGCGCACGGATGTATGAGCCTACTGTCATCCTATCGAGTCGGGATAGAGGGCTCCTGGGGTGGGGGTGGGAGATTCCACCGTAGTACTCCGTATTTCACATGTTCTGCCATAGCGGATGATTTCAGCATTCTTCCTAACCTTGCCTAACACATTACATCAATGCCCCAACCACTCTTTATTTTTACATGCATGGAAAAGGAAATATTTTGAAATACACATGTTTCCTGCTGACCCGAAATCCAAAACCATTGAAGGTAGGTTGGGATGGATTTAAGGGGGCACGAGGGCGACCGTCCCCTTGAACTTTCAAATTTTTTTATTATATACTACATCCGTCCCTTAAAATTTTGTCAAAGTTAACCGTCACGGAGAATAATAAAGTAAAAACTGTGTGATTGAGGTTTGTACAGAGGAGAGAGAAATAACACAAACCACAAAATAATTGATTAAAAAGGAAATTGGTAAAGTTTTTTGGGACGTCCCAAAAAGAAAAGATGACAAAGTTTTAAGGGACGGGGGGAGTATGTAATATTTTAATAAAATTTTTATTCTTTAATTAGATATATATATGTGTGTTCGTGAGTTCGTTCCCCTTAACTTTGAGTTTTCAAAATTTTAGAGAATCTAAAATAATTTGCATTACTTAAACAAATAAATAATAGAACAACTCATTGTTCAAAACTCAGGATACTTATTATATAAAAATTTCTAGTTTTGTAATGTTTAATTATCAGACAAAATAGTTAAACAATTTTTAAATCATGTGAATTGAATCCAAAATATAAATGTTTATTCATGACACATAACATTAAATTACACTAGTAAAAAAATTCGTCCCGCTACACTAGCAAAAATTTTCACCCCTACACTAACAAAAAAAATTCGCTCCTCTTAACTTGAAATCTTGGATCCATCCCTGAAAGTAGGGGTGGGAAAAACTGACCCAAAACCCGATAACCGAACCGACCCAACCCAATATATGACATTGGTCCGGGTTTTATTTTAAAAATGACATTGGACCGAAAAACCCCGATTTAATTAAGAAACTAAAAAATATACGGAGTATAATTTATATAAAACACGTATGACCTATTCATACATCATACGGATTTTTTATACATAATACGCATGGACTATTTTATACTTCCTCCGTTCTTTAAAACTTGCAACACTTTCCTTTTTTGGCAGTTTCAAAATAATTGCAACATTACTCTTTTTGGCAAATTTAATTGGGTACAATGACTTTAATATCCTTCTTCAAATCAATTACTTCTCTTTAAACTTACCATCCACCTTCTCGTATTCCAAATAATTCTCTCTCTCCCCTATCTTTCTCACGCCTCCACCTCCCCTTTTATCTTCAATTTCTCCACCCACCACCATCCTCTTTCTCTAATCTTTACTTTCCTCTTCATTTCAATTTTAGGAAATTAGATCTAGATTTTACCCCTTTCTCTTATCTTCAATTCAAAATCCATTTTGGCCGGCGAAATGATCTGTGCCGATTTGTCTGTTCTCCCCTGCAGCCTTGTAGCAGTGAAGGAAGAATTCGGGTGATTCCACACACCGACTCATGTTCTCGTAGCAAGAGAAGCAGGTCCACAATCATTCGAGGAAGAAGAGCACAAACTTTATGATTTCCAGGAGAAAACAAGCTCATTTGTAGATGAACTTGAAATAGGTAACTAATTTTTTTATGTTTAGTGAAATGTAATTTGTTTGTTTCTTTTTGAATAATTTTACATAGGAGGATTTTCCCCCTATTAATGTTTGCCTATTGTTTTTTTATTAAACCGAAACCTTTTCTTTGCCTATATCTAAAATTAAGAATTTCAAATTTTTGAAGTTGCTGGAATTTAAATTTCATGGAATATCAATTTTTTTAAGTTGCTGGAATTTAAATCCCATTAATTACAATATTAATTTATTTAATGAACAACAAAACTTGAATTACAAATTCTTAAGGAAGTCTTAACTAATTAAAAAATTAAATAGGAAAAGTCCAAATTTTGATTATTTACAAGGTAGGAACAATGATTCTTCACAAAATAGGAATAATATTCAAATAATATCATGTTCCTAAAACCATGATAGGAACATGAGAACATCACAACCTTAAAATATTTACACTGCCTTCACAAGTACACTGCCTTTATGGCATCACAAAAAAGAATGTGTTCAGTTTATGCAAAAAAAAGACAGTCCAGGCTGTCCAGCTTCACTATACAAAAATGCCATATGCACAAAAAAGTGAAGGCATCACAATATTAATGGCAGTATGTTTATGTTTACAATACATGGCACCACAACACAAAATAAGATTGCCCTAGCAATCACTTAATGCAAAAAAAAACTAGGATGCCTTCAATAGCAAAAATTAATGCTGCCTTCACTAGCAAAAAACCAAAGATGTCTTAATGATCAAGTGATATTTGCACCTACATCCACTGTCATGTCTATTATCTCACCCTCCAAGAGATAGCTTGTGGTATCTTCAATGAGAGTAGATGGAATGCCAATCTGAATGGGTAGTTCCCCCAACTTGTCCAGTTTTTTTTTATGTGTGTGGGGATTTTTATAATTATTACCACCCTTCACTTTCAATACTTCTAACATAACATATTGAAGATGCAACCACGTGTAGTTTAGTAGCTTAGGTTCAAAAGAATGAAATGCATCTTGAACAGCACTCACTAATTGATTTACATCTTTAGGAAAAGTCTTGTATTGAATTGATTGTATACCTCTAAAAAAACCAAGGTCAAGCACATTAAAATCAGGACTTTGAGCTGGCTGGCAAATCAATCTGATATTGAACCCAAAAGAAGTTGCAGCCTCAATGAATATTTCATCATGCACACTAATATGAGGCCTAGCATTATCTTGTTGAATCCATATATCTTTGCATGCATATGATGGCCATTTTTCCCTTATTGCTGGCAGTAATGTATCAATCATTTTTGACCTGATTACTTCTTTGGTCACACTTTGAATTGCTTTTGTTTCCGGGGTGCCGGCTACTCTATTAGCTGAATTTCTTTGTGCATATACCACCTCTGTGAATGGGAAAATCCCAATTTTGCCATCCCATATTATCTCACCTTCAACTGAAACCTGTGGCCTGCCAACAGCAGCCATAAACATGACTTTTCCAATGAATTTTTTGTTTTGGCAGCTTCTATACGGATCATCCTGCCAAGGAAATAAGTAAAACTTTTGTGTTTGTTGTGACATGTAGAACCACTTCTCATCTATATGGATAACATTGTACATTGCTGAAAATTTTGGGATTGTATGGACTGTACTTGGCATAACCTGACCCATGATGTGTTGTAGGCGCTTTATCATGTGTGAATGACTTAGTTTAGGCTTGATGCTATTTGTATGAGCTCTAAGTTGTCCAGTTTTTAGCAACCTATAAACCGTTGAGTGACTGATTCCAAGTGAAGTAGACAAAGATCTAATTGTTGTTCTCTTTTCAAGGGGCACACCATGAAGCGTCTCTAAATTAAAAGGTTGAGCTTTCCTTCCACTCCTTCCCTTTTTCTTATTTTGAACATTAATCAGTGTACCCCTATCAACTTGAACTTTTGTTGCAGACCATAATCTCATTTATTTTAGAAACTTCCACTCCTTCCCTTTGTTACATCCTTCCCAAATTGATTTGCAAAATTGATTTTTTTAGTCAAATAATTTCATTTTATTCATTTAATTTGGATGTCAATTTTTAACAATATTTAATTTGGAGTTTGCAACTTTAAAGGTATTTCAATGTAGTTTTTGAATATGCAAATTTTAATTATTAAAAATTGAATTAAGTATCAATATTGAGAATTTAACTTTACCATTGGTTGACCAAAAAATCTTGATTTTGTAAATCAATTTATTGGGACGGAGAGAAATATTACTTTGCTTTCGAACCGATTGTTCTTCTACAACATTTTCTATCGTGTGATTTTTAGATTCAAAATATACTATTTTGATTTTAATATACTACGTATATTTTTTGATTAAAAGTTTAGATATTTTCAATATTTGTTGTGATTCTATTTCAATTGTTTTTACATATCTCAGTTCGATTTTTTCCCGGGTTCAACCCAACCTGATCTGAACCCAAACCGAACCCGAGGCTCTTAAAATCCGGACCAACCCGAAAGTATTGGTCCTCTGGTCGGGCCCAAAAATGTAGAACCCGATTCTTTTCAGGTTTTTTACGGTCCTAGCCAAAACCTGACCCAACCCGCACCGACCCGATCCCACCCCTAATTGAAAGCTCTCTTCAGGATTGGTTCTTGGGTCGAGCACATGTTCACTTGGTCAGTTGTTGACCCCACTGATGAACCTTTCACAAATTAGATACTTCAATGTATGTGTGTACAGGGGCAAAGCTCTGAATTATTTTCGATTTGATATATTATGGCTTTCGTAACTCATTACGAATAAAAAATTATGAGTTCTGGAAAACCAACACTATCTAAACTTAAAATTAATAAAATTTGATGTGTAATACTTATTATATTCTCATTACTTATGTGATATGACTTAGGGACAGAGTAAAGATAACTTATCTTACTGCTACGAGTGCCTTTTCAATAGTTGATTCTTTTCTAGTAAGAAATCGTGATATTAAACCGAGTGAGATGGAAATATAGAGTTCCAGGGTAAGACAAATGTCTCATCCGATGCAACCACCGGTGCGGAAACCGGTCGACTAAATTTGTATAAAACAAATTTGTAATATATATGACATATATATATCAACTATATAACTCTATTAATCTCATTTAAACTACCATTTATCTAATCTACATTCAATTCTGGTAGTGTCTAAAAATGATCTACCATTATCATCATGTATAAAGTTGAATTTGGACCCCCTCAATTGTTTTTTGGGCTCCGCCCCTATGTGTACCTACCACTTTCCTTTTTACTTCGTATTATCTATCTAGAAATCTTTACGGTAGCAGCGCTAAAGCAGCATTTGGCCGAACGAGCGATTTTGTACTGAATTATACTATTTCCTAGTAGTATTTAAAATCGAGTCGCGCACAAGAGAGAGTCATTTTATTCAAAGACTCTATGCGCATACACTTGGTTATTAATACTTCCTACGTTGCACTTAACTTTGCCATTTTTTTTGTTTGTTCCAAAAAATATTGTCACTTTTCTTTTAAAGTAATGAACTTGTGACTATGTTCATTTCATTCTCCTCTGTACAAATCTGAATCGCACAGTTTTTACTATTATAATTTCACACCCAACCATTTGACAAAGTTGAGTGGGACGGAGTTAGTAAATGACGTTCTCTTTTTATAGACAAATTGAACGGATAACCTGGCATTTGTACAAATTGTTTTTCTATCTTCCAAAAGGTTGAATCTCAACCTCAAGGACCCCCACGCCCCAATTAAACAAAGCATTTGGAAGGTTGTAAGTCACAGTGACTCGGTCAGTCCAATTGTGATAGACCTTGTACCCGTGCACACCAAAGATCTAGTCCAGCATGCAGAAGCTATAACATTCGCACGATCGCTATGCCTGGACCAATTTTCAAACTTTTCAATCACTCACCCAACCAACCAACTGAGCTGCAAATATGAGTTACATATTGTATTGTTATTCTAGATGTTTTATGAGGTTGTTCAAGATTCGTCGCAATTAATTAATTCACCAAATCAAAGACCACTTAATTACATCTATGAGCAAACAAATGCATGCATCATGGGGAAGGATGTGACATAAAGTGAAAGAGAAACTCTCCATATTGTCTCACACGATCAAATAAATGAGGAATTGAATTGATTGCATTACAGAATGTATGTATGGGCAATTGGAAGCCTCTTTGCTTACACATGTTATCCGTCCTTTTAGACTAGGTAAATTCTACCATATGGGGTTCCACCCTTTCAACTTGGAACGTGTTTGTTATGCTTTTTAGAAGCAATTCTTTTTTTTTTTTTTTATAAACCGTGAATTTATACTAGTATATAAAGAACACCATGACCATAAATTTATTAATACTCCTTGCGATGAAGACGAGCCACGGAAGCCAGGGAAGATGGTCGTTGAGGAGATGAAGCGTGCGTTGGCAGAGGAGCAGATAACGAAGCAGCCACCGGAGTAGAGAACCAAGTAAAAGGCTCCGGCATATTAAACAGACGATACGAATTCACCGGATGCGGAATTTGAAGACCTGGCCGAAAATGAAGCCCTGGCGTGACAGGGAGTTCGTCCGAGACGGACGAGGCTGAAGACGTCTGCACTAGGGCCGTTAACGAACTGAGCTTTTATCGAACTACTCGAGTTCAAGCTCGGTTTCAAACCTAACTACTTGAGTCCAAGCTTAATGAGCTTTCAAATTCGAACCCGAGCTGAGTTTAAGTTCAAAAACTTAATCGAACCGAACTCGAACATAGTAGTATTCGTCTCGGTTCAAACTCGAGCCTATCGCACACCTGAAATTATAAATATAATTTTTATATATTAAAATTTAAATATAAGTAGTACGTAGTATGATTATTACCACCCATGCTAGCTGATTGGAATTTGCATTTTGCATGTAGTCCCACTCCGTCAATTTTACCACCCATGCTAAAATTTAAACATAATTTTAAGAGTATTTGATTGGAATTTGCATTTTGCCACATAACACTAGCTAGCTGCCATCATTTAATACACTCCGTATTTCACATGTTGTCCCACAGTGGAAGATTTTATTAAAACATAATTTATTATTAATGTTATCACTTATCCGTTAACTGATGTATAGCGCATAACCTGTGCATAGCCTAGTCATGCAGCGTATTATATTACTAGTACGTATTATTAGAGAGTTAGTTATACATACTTATCTCTTAGTTTAAGGCTACGTATAGAAGTGTATATATACACAATATGATTGTACTCATAATTAATTCAACACACATAATCATATTCTTTACATGGTATCAAGAGCCTCACTCTAACGAGCCAATTTTTTTTCTTGGAGATTTCATCATGGTCATCACCGAATCCACCACGGTCATCTCCATCACAGCCTCCACTCACTTCCCAATCAAACTGACGGCAACCAATTTTCCAGTCTGAAAGTGCCAAGTTCATGCTGCCCTTATAGGGTTAGGACTTGAAGAATATGTTGATGGCGGTATCACTGCTCCTGACCAGTTCCTCGATGCAGCCAAAACACGGACTAATCCTTGTTATACCATCTGGTATCGACAAGACAAAACTATTCTCAGTGCTCTCATCGGAAGTTGCTCCGACCCAATTCAACCCATCATTTCAACCTCCACATCACAATCAGCCTATTTATGCCTTGAACCTATATCCGGACGAGTTTATGTATCCCATCATGTACGGTTTGTTCCTAATGAATATCCGTTTCGTTCCCAATCCGTTGGTCAGTCTCCCATGCAATTGCTATGTTCGGATAAAAAGATATATCTCCCTTGCACAAGTGGACCTCCTGCTATCACTCCCTCTCCCCCACAACCCACGCCCTGCCAACCTTATCATCCACCGAATAATACATCCACTTTGTCAAATTCCACCCAAGTGTCTCTTGACTCACCATATTACCAGCCACCTCACCCTACTATGGTACCCACCGTTCCTAATCCATCTTATCCAATTGCCCCACACATCCCTACTACCCACTCAACCCATCCAGTCAACTCCCCCCATTTAATTCCCTCCCCCACTACAACACCGTCCCCCCATTTTACCAATCAAACAAATACTTCACCTCCCAACTCCACTACGACGGTAGCTTCCGAAGTTCCGTCTCAGCCTACCCACCGCCCAACACGAAACCGTAAACCCAATCCCAGATATCTAGGTGGTCCCTTTGTGAATAATACTGATGTGCACCCCATTTTACCTACTCTTGAACCTACGGGTGTAAAGCAAGCATTGAATGACCCAAAATGGAAAGCAGCAATGGACGATGAGATGGCTGCACTACATCGTAACCATACCTGGACACTAGTTCCTCGCACCGGTCAACAACCTATTACTTGCAAATGGCTGTTTCGGGTAAAACGAAATGCTGATGGAAGTGTGTCTCGGTTTAAGGCTCGGCTTGTGGCGCGTGGATTTCTCCAGCAACCCGGAAAAGACTATTTTGAGACATTTAGCCCGGTGACTAAACCGGCTACTATTCGCATCATCCTAGCCATTGCTCTATCTCGGAATTGGCAACTTCGTCAACTTGATGTGAATAACGCTTTCTTACATGGTTCTCTTACCGAAGAGGTTTACATGACTCAACCTCCCGGGTTTGTAGACCACACCAACCCACATCATGTGTGCAAGTTACACAAAGCTTTGTATGGTCTCAAACAGGCACCACGTGCATGGTACCTTGAACTCTCACGGTTTCTTTTTAGTGTTGGTTTTCGCAGGTCTCATGCAGATGCATCTTTGTTTATATATTGTCAAGGAGGCGTTTCTCTTTATTTTCTAGTCTATGTGGACGATATTGTGCTTACGGGAAATAATCCTACTGCCATGGAAAAGTTCATCAGCCAACTCACCACTCGATTTTCCGTCAAAGATTTGGGGTCACTACACCATTTTCTTGGTGTTGAAGTCATTCCCACTTCATCTGGCTTGTTTTTATCCCAACGTCAGTACATTAATCACATCCTGGAGTCATGTATGATGATTGGTGCAAAGGAGGCAGCAACGCCCATGTCATCAACGGCATCCCTATTTCTCAATGATGGAACACCTTATACGGATTCAAGTATGTACAGGCGAGCACTTGGTCTTCTCTAATACCTTGCCTTTACTAGACCGGATATCTCGTTTGCTGTGAATCGTTTGTCTCAATATATGCATGCTCCAACACACACTCATTGGCAGGCCGTAAAACGGGTTCTAAGGTATCTAAAAGGCACTCTTAATTATGGCTTATTTATTCGCCGTCATGATCCTCTCACTCTTACTGCATTTTCGGACTCAGATTGGGGGGGTCTACACGATGGTGGACGTTCCACTACAGCCTATGCATTGTATCTTGGTGGTAATATTATTTCATGGAAATCAGCCAAGCAAAAATGTGTGTCTCGCTCATCTACGGAAGCTGAATATCGTGCGGTTGCTAATGCTAGTGCGGAAATTCTTTGGGTACGGAATGTTCTCACTGAACTTGGAATTTCACTGTCTCAGTCACCGCAACTATATTGTGACAATCAAGGAGTAACTTATGTCTGTGTTAATCCAGTGTTTCACTCCCGTATGAAGCACCTGGCCCTTGACTTCTTCTTTGTCCGAGAACTCATTGAACGGGGTCAACTCAATGTCCGTCACATTTCTACCAAACTCCAAATTGCTGACATTCTAACCAAACCACTGGGTCGACACCTATTCGAGACATTTAGGTCCAAGCTGGGAGTCTCTGACGGAACCTCCATCTTGAGGGGGCGTATTAAAACATAATTTATTATTAATGTTATCACTTATCCGTTAACTGATGTATAGCGCACAACCTGTGCATAGCCTAGTCATGCGGCGTATTATATTACTAGTACGTATTATTAGAGAGTTAGTTATACATACTTATCTCTTAGTTTAAGGCTACGTATAGAAGTGTATATATACACAATATGATTGTACTCATAATTAATTCAACACACATAATCATATTCTTTACAGATTTCACCATTCATTCTGCCTTACCCAAACACTTTCCGTCAATGTACCCCAACCTCTGTTTTTTAATACAGGGCAGATGATGTATAATGCCCCATCATGTCCTTACAAATTTAAATCAAAGATACATTATATTTAATTGCCCAGCTCGATCGTTGTATATATAGTTGGGTTCTGTGCAGTGATCAAGTGTATACAAAATCCTAGAGAGCTAAGTTTGCACTTTCCATTACCCCACGAGAAAAGAGTTAGAAAAAATCCACGTTTGATCGAGAAAATGGCTGTCTGGTCAAACAGTGTGATAATACATGTATATGTAGCAGTGATATTGGTGATGCTCCGATCATCAAATAGCGGTGGCGAGCAGATTCCAATCACTGTCATTGAAAGTGCCATTGGAGAGGGGGCTGTTTGCCTTGATGGAAGTGCACCAGCATATCACTGGGAGGCAGGAAAGGGCCATGGTGCCGCAAATTGGCTGGTGTACCTTCAAGGAGCTGGATGGTGCTTGAACAGCAGCATTTATCACACAAGTGATAATTCTGTTCAGAGTTGTGAAAGCCGTGCAGCAGGTGAAAATGGTTCTTCCCATCACATGCAGCCTGTGACGTTTAAAAACGTATTTTCTGTTCACGCAAATGATAGTTATTTTTTTAACTGGAATCGGGTTGTAGTAAGATATTGTGATGGAGGATCATTTGCGGGAGATGCCGACAAACCTGACCCCGTAACGAAGCTCTACTACAGAGGTGCCAGGATCTTCAATGCCGTCGTCAAAGAGTTGATGGCGAAAGGAATGAGAGGTGCGCAAAATGTTCTCCTTGTCGGAGGATCGTCCGGCGGACTGGGCGTGATGATACACTGTGACCGCTTTCGGGGTCAGTTCTCTAAGAGTGTGCGAGTGAAATGTGTTGCGGACGGTTCACTGTTTATTCACATGAAAGATCGCAGCAGGGCGAAGTTTTTCGAAACTGTTTTCAGCACAGCAGTTGGGTGTGCATCATCTCAAGAAGGCACTTCCCAAACAGTGCACTTCCAAAATGAGTGCCACTGCGTGCTTCTTCCCCCAAAATTTGTTGGATTTTGTCAAATCGCCGATTTTCATTGTGATGGAATTCGGCATTTGATACTTTTCAAATAATAAACACGTTTGGGGAAGGCTTGCACGACCAAATCAAGAATCACACGGCCGTCAGCCAAGGTGATATGACTTTGCTCAAAGATTTCAGACACCAAATAATCCACGCATTGCCTCCAAAAAGTGCCAAAGTTGGATATGTCGTTACATCCCTCTTTGTTCATAGTGTGGCTTGGCATATAGGCTACAGATTACCCATATTTTCTGCTGTCCCGGAATCCAAGACCATTGAAAGCGCTCTGCTGGACTGGTTCTACGACCGAGCACATGTTCACTTGGTTGACCCCACTGATGAACCTTTCGCAAATTAGATACTACGGAGTCCTAGCTTAGTAGGTATTTTTTTTTTGTGACTGGCCGGCCATTATCTATATGTGTGTACCTACCGCTTTCCTTTCTACCTAGTATTATCTATCTAGAAAATTAGAAATCATTACGTTAGCAGTGCTGCTGTGGCGTTTGGCCGAACGACCTAGCTATATATTGTGTATTGAATTATCCTAACCGCTAGGTGTATCTGTAGTGTCACAAGAGTTAGGTCCCGGGTTCGAATCTCATTTTAGAGGTGACTATTGTAAATTCAAAAAATATAGGGCTTCTTTAAGTACCGGGGACAGAGCCCCATTTTCTATCTGTCAGTTTGTGATTATTGTTTTTTTTGTACTGAATTATCCTACTCCATACAGCCGGTTAGTACTACCAGATATGAGGTGTTTGGCAATTGGTCGCCGGATGTTACCTGTTGGCTGATTGTGTTGGCTGATTCATAACAGCAGGTTCTGTTGGCTGTTTTGATTAGCCAGTAGTATTAGCAGTTCGTAAAATGATGTTTGGTTAAATGACTGTTTACAATCAGCAGATCGATAACTTGTTAAATGACTATTAAGGACATCAATTAATTTTTAGCTTCAATTATTATTGTTAATAATAATAATAATAATAGTAATAATAATAGTAATTATAATAGTAATTATAATAGTAATAATAATAGTAATAATAATAGTAATAATATAATAATAACAACAATAACAACAACAACAATAATAATAATAATAATAACAACAACAACATTGTTTTTGTTATTATTATTTTGACATTAAAAAGTACATAGTATATTTCAATAAATGCACAAAATTGAATTGAAGCTAAATTGGAAAAAAGCTAGAAATGAATATTTTATTAAAGGGATGCAAGATCCATGCCAGTGTTCTCTTCGGTGAAAATTGAAAAGATGAATATAGTAGTGCCACTAGTGGGTGGTTTTTCTCTTTGACGTGTGCCACTGTGGAAGGCTGGGAGGAAGCGAATACGAAAATGAGATGGCGCCATGATCGAGTAGTAACGGAAAAATATGAAATCGTCATACCTAAACGCCATAAAAAGCCAAATCAAGAAGGCCATTTAACCAAACATTCTTTTTAACTTTTTGATCAGATCAAAAGATCATTTTTAGTCAAATCAGCCAAAAATTAGTTGATAGGCTCTTAACTCCCATAATGTTCTCTTTAATAACGAAAGGCATGCACATGCATGCATACGTCCGCCCAATGCTTTATTATATCAATTGTTTATTGTTATCTCCATTCAATAATTAATTATATTTATTATTGTTGATAAGGATGGCCACCGAATATGTTGTGCGGTGTGCCTCAAGTTTCTCTAGCAGTTAGCTTTAGATAATTGTTATCCGATAGCCATGTAACTATTATTTAAGGTTTGCTCCAGTCATTCAATAGAGGCAGCGAATTACAAAGTCTATCTTGGTATCAGCAGCATCTTCTTCTCTTCTCCAATGGCTTCTCCCAAATTTCATCCCGCCCTTGCCGTTTCAAACATAAAAAATTTCATCACTATCACTCTTGATCTTGAAACGGTGGAGTATTCCTCCTGGACCGAGCTTTTTAAAATCACTGCTAGAGCCTACCAAGTCATTGATCACATTATTCCTCCTAGCCCCACTACTCCCGTTGCCACACCTCCCCACCTCACCATTGAGCAGCGACTCGCCCAAGAGGCAGCCGACATTGAAGCCCGCTCCTTGTGGGATCGCCTTGATGCCATTGTGTTACAATGGATCTATGGCACTATCTCTCACGATCTCCTTCATACCATCATTGAGCCCGATTCTACGGCTCACCATGCTTGGGAGCGCCTCCAGGATATTTTCCAAGACAACAAAAATTCCCGGGCTACGTACTTGGAAAACCAATTCTCCAACACCCGGTTGGATCAATTCCCCAATATTGCTGCTTATTGCAAAACCTTGAAGGTTCTTGCGGATCAACTCACCAACGTTGACTCTCCCGTCTCTAACCAGAGACTTGTTTTCCGCATGGTCAATGGGCTACCAGAACAATATGACACCGTCGCCTCTCTCATTCCACAAGCTGATCCGGTACCTTTGTTCTCCAAGGCGCGATCTATGCTTATTCTGGAGGAATCCCGCAAGCATCAACAGGTCACTCCGCCCGCCGCTCTTCTCCACACGGCAGATCCACCGTCTCCTTCTCCACGCCCAGCCCGTACCGACAATCGGGGTGCTCGACCTCGTGGGCGTGTGAGTTCAAATCGCGGCGGCCGACAACGCTCGAACCCTCGGCCAGAAGGTTTTCGTCAGCACTATGCCACTCCGTACCCAGGACAGTGGCCCCCCAACCACTACGCTTACTGGCCTCAGGGTAGCCCTTGGGTTGCACCTCCATGTCCTTACCCTTCGGTGCCATGGCAGACTCCGGCAGCCGCAACCTCCACTCCAACTGCCGGGATTCTTGGGCCTCGTCCTCAACAGGATCACTATGTCGCTGCTCCTCCTACTCCAACAGATTTACAGGCCGCCATTGTAACACCCCGGCCCCGTAGGCCCCGAGGTAGTTACTTCTGACCTCTAGTACTGTCCCCACAAACCACCACGAGCCTTTACCGCACACTTTGTCCTCACTCATGCGCGCCCTGAGAAACTTCCCAGGGGGTCACCCATCCCAAGACTACTCCCGTGCAAGCACGCTTAACTCTGGAGTTCTTGGGTGATGAGCTCCCTTAAAAGGAGATGCACCTCTGTTGGTATGAGTAGTACTATTAATCCATTTAAATTAAATCTCAAGTATTACAATCACTCCCACTTAGGAACGCAACGTCCTCGTTGCGCCCATAAACCAATCTCAATCATATCCCAGAATCTTTTCCCCTGCTAAGTGCCCGCCCGATATCCAACGGATCAACACACTGTCGCAGGATTGCTCTGATACCACTTGTAACACCCCGGCCCCGTAGGCCCCGAGGTAGTTACTTCTGACCTCTAGTACTGTCCCCACAAACCACCACGAGCCTTTACCGCACACTTTGTCCTCACTCATGCGCGCCCTGAGAAACTTCCCAGGGGGTCACCCATCCCAAGACTACTCTCGTGCAAGCACGCTTAACTCTGGAGTTCTTGGGTGATGAGCTCCCTTAAAAGGAGATGCACCTCTGTTGGTATGAGTAGTACTATTAATCCATTTAAATTAAATCTCAAGTATTACACCCCTAAATTTCCCGCTCAAAACATTGATATATTTAAAAGAAATACTTTATTCATTCATCAAAGAGTTGAAGAAATACAGCGGAAGTCTAAAAGGGAAATGAGTGTTACCGCCACATTCGGTCATCTCTTAACCGAATGCACAGGCAACTCAAAGTAGAACAACAAAAACTAATGTAATAATAAGTAAATGTTTGTTTTATGACTAGATTTAACTAAGGCATCTTCTAATTCGCACTCAAGCTCGAGCAATCCGTCAATCCACATAGGTATCCAACTCATCACCTGATAAAATTTAAGGGAGAAGAGAGAGACAAGAAAAATAAAAAAAATTAGCTTTAGAGCTAAGTAAGTACTACCCAACCCCGTAAAATAATCAGGTTTGGCTAAAATAGATTTTTATATAATATCATATAAAAATGACGCACTCCAATAAAATACTTTTCTCTTTGATTTTCCTTAAAATCACTTCTTTGCTAAAATCTTAAACTTCTCTTGGAAAATCTCTTAGTATCTCTTCTCTTTAAACTTCTTAAGAAAATCACTTCTTTTCTAACTTCCTAGTAATTTAGAAGGGCGGTGCTCAACCTTTCGGTAGAGCCCGGTGGACCGTGGTTACGGACGGCCACCCCGAACAAGTGCCGGTACCACAACTGCTCTGTTGGAAACGAAACGACTACCTTAAGTGTGCACACCCCCTAAAAGGGATTCCAAGCCCTCCGAGTAGTAAGTCATCCCGAGTGGTCGGAACCCAACCACCCCAATTCTAAAATTCTTGAATGATTAGGGACTACTATTATAACTTCTTCTTAAAAGGGATCATAGATCCAAATCTCACTTAAAAAGGATCATAGATCCAAATCTTACTTAAAAGGGATCATAGATCCAAATCTTACTTAAAAGGGATCATAGATCCAAACTGTACTTCTTAGTAGTAGTAGCTCTAATCATCCTCCACATTTATCCGAATGTGGAAAAACCGACACCTCGGATTACTCCCGAGATGCTATCTTCTTATGAAAATGTAAATTTTATCTTTGCTTAACAATACTTCAAAAATACTTCTTAATTTCTCAAAAAAAATCTCAAAGGTATTTAAAAATATTTAATACCCCAAAAGTACTTGATTTATACTTCTTAACTACCATATATATAATATCTTCTCAAAATCACATACACAAAATTCACAAATCACACTTAATCACATAATGCATAATAAGCATATAATACGAGGAAACAATTTTGGATTGGCAGAGAAACTTACCTTAAGTCATGTTGCTCCTAGTTATCCTCCTCTAATCCGGTCTCTAGATAATCACCTTTTTAATTAAATATGATAAATTAGTCACTTATTCTATTTGTAATTACTTTACCCGATTTTCCCCTTTTATTGTATTATTCGCATAAACTTTGGTTAATCACTTTTTATTACTCAAATTACCTTATTAATTCAGCCATTAATTACAATATTTGAATTCTAATATTAAATAAAATATCCGAATATTATTGACTACAACATCCACTTTTTATTCAATAATCACCATTAATTTTCTCTAATTATTATCTAATTACTTTATTTACATAACCGAAAATATTTATTTTCCTTATTTTATTCAAACATTATTTTTAGTCCAGAATATTATTTTTCAACCTCAGAAATTTATTTATTTCACCATTAATACTAATATTTCCTTATTTAATTACTTAACTAGTTTTATATGGCCTAATTTAAATAAATAGCCTAAAAATCGACTTTATAAATTAGTAATCCGTCCATAAATATATTTTGGGTCTATATTCGACCTAGGTTGTCCAGATATTTATTTTATAATTATTTTCCATAATTATTCCTTTAATTTCAAATATCTATTAACCGGTTTAATTACAATTAAATATACTAAACCTTATTTTTATTAATTATAAATGGTCCATAAGGTCCTGGTTAGCCATATATTTATCCTAGTTTACTCCAATATTTATTTCATAATTAGTTTCGCTATTTAGTTAATTATTTACTAAATGTGTATAAATTGGCCCAATTACCATTAAATCCATTAAAAATAGCTAAAAAATTTATGTTCCAATTCTGGTTGGTCCGAATATGTATATTTATACTAGGTATTTAATTTATATTTTTCCAGGTTTTATTTATTTTATTTACTATTTTATTTTTAATTTTTATTGCAACTGGGCCGAACTGGCCCAAATTTAATTTTCTGGCCCAAAAAAAAATTAGGCCCAAGAGGGACCCCAGCTCAGCTGGGTTGTCTTCCTCGTTGCCTCGCCGGAAAAACGGGAAAAACAGGGGGGGGGGGGGGGGGGGAGGAGAACTTACTCCGTTTGGACGAGCGAACGGCCGAAAATGGTGGTAGCAGGGCGGCGAAGGTCAGAGGTGGTACGGCGGCGGCGGCAGCTCCTCCCTCTTCTCCGTTTTCCGTCGAAATGTTTTTCCCCGGCGAAACTCCGGCGAGGCTTTTCTCCCTCGTTTCACGACCGTTTTCGACGATTCTTTTTCCGTTGGATTCGTATCACGAAGGGGAAGGTTTGAGAAGTATTTTCAAGGCTTGTTTCTGGCTAAAACGCTGGGTCGCAAAAATATATATATATACGTATATTTGTATATTTCTTAGTTTTTTGGGATGAAGAAAACGCAGGTTCGGGCCTATTATTTATATGGAAAGATGAGGGTTTTAGGCTGGGATGTTAGTGTTGGAGTTGGAGTTGGAGTTGAAGCTGCCGGCCAACAAAACCTACCGGGAGTAGTTTTACCTCCCGTAGGAGTTTACTTAATAATATTTACGTAGTAGTAGTAATATAATAGTATAATAGTAGGAGTATACTTCTATAATACGTAGGTAGTATTAGCTTAGGAGTAGTATTATTACGTATATATACCTATGTACGTTAGGAGTATGTTATAGTATTACATATATATACGTATATACATTAAAAGCAATAGGAGTAGTATGTTATATGTAAGTATATATACATTAGGAGTATATTTGCTCTATATTTAGTATTACGTATGTAGTTATATATATATTAGAAGTATATATATATATTATACGTACTTAGTTAGTTTAGTTTATTTAAAACACTTAATTTTTATATTGTTTGCTAATAATTTATACGTAAAAAAATTATACGTACGTATTATTGTACAGTTCCTCCGTATTATTTTACAACTTAAAAAGTTATACATAAAATTATTTTTATACGTTACAACTATTGTTGGACCATTTTTATCAAACTAAAAATGTCGTAAATGTAAATTTTCTGTCTGGTTCACTTGATTACTAAAATGCTGTTCTTATTACTGAAATATTTTTATCTGACTAAAACATCATAAATTTTGAAATTTTTAGAATGTCACATCTGTTGAATTTTTGTCTGACTCAATCATTTATAAAAATGTTATTTTCGTAATATTTTATCTGACTAATAAATTATTATTTTTTTTAAATTTTTGGACTGTCACAGCCATGAACACGATGACCCTCACACCACCGGATGACAGTTGGTACTTGGACACCGGGGCAACGTCGCACATGACCTCTTCTTCAGGTTCCCTCTCTCCTTATTTTAATTTGAGCACTTCTAATCGAATCCTGGTTGGAAATGGATCCATCGTTCCAATTTCCAGACATGGTCACACCCAGTTACCATGTTCTCCTGCCCTTTCCCTTAAAAATGTCCTTCATGCCCCCCAGTTGATTAAAAATCTCATTTCTGTTAGACAATTAACCACTGATAATAACGTGTCTGTTGAATTTGACCCTTTTGGGTTTTCTGTGAAGGATCTCTAATCGGGGGCACAGGTTCTCCGGTGCAATAGTTCAAGTCATCTCTACCCCGTCACACCATCGTCTGCTCCTCAAGTCTCGCCAAACGTCGCTCTTCTCACCTTACCCGCCGACTTATGGCATAGCCGTCTTGGTCATCCCGGCGACCCAGTATTTCATTTTATTAGTGCAAATAAAATTATTTCATGTAATAATAAAATGAGGTCTTCTGCTTGTACCTCTTGCCAGTTAGGCAAACATATTAAGCTTCCATTTACTTCGTCTTTATCTGTAACATCCGAACCGTTTGATTTAATTCATAGTGATTTGTGGACTTCTCCTATTGTTAGTACCACAGGCCACCGTTATTATGTTTTATTTTTGGATGATTACTCTAAATTCCTATGAATTTTCCCACTTCATAACAAGTCTCAAACTTTCTCTGTGTTTGTTAAATTCTATAAATTTATACAAACTCAGTTTGAACAAAACATTAAGGTGTTCCACTGTGACAATGGCACAGAATTTTGCAATACCTCTTTTCGCCAATTTGGGGACTCTCACGGTCTCCATTTTCGGTACTCCTTCCCTTATACTTCACCTCAAAATGGAAAAGCAACGCACCATACGCACCATCAATAATATGGCCCGCACCCTCCTTATTCATGCTTCCCTACCCCCAAAATTTTGGCCGTTTGCAATTAAAATGGCTACTTATTTATATAATATTCTTCCCTCTCAAACCCTTAATTTCACCTCACCTACCACAATTCTATATCACAAAACACCCTTATACACTCATCTTCGTGTTTTCGGGTGTCTTTGCTACCCCCATATACCCTCTACTACTATCCATAAATTACAACCCCGCTCCACTCCATGCATTTTTTTGGGATATCTGGATAATCACAAAGGGTATTTATGCATGAATTTATCCACCCACAAATTGATTATATCCCAGCATGTTACTTTTAACGAAACTACCTTTCCCTTCAATAACAACACTACACATCCGCCAAATACATACGATTTTTTGCATAACCCACCCAATTACTTTATCCAACACCCTCACCTTTTTGCATGGGACAACAATATCACACCCATGCATGCCACAACTCGCCATGCACCTAGAACACCAACCCTCGGTCCTCACACTTCTTCCAGCTCATCCTCTCCTCCCACAAATATATACCATCCACAAAATTCCTCCAGCCCCTCCCCACATGCCCCACCAGACAACCCCCACCCTACTTCTCCTTTCCCACATTCGGCCCCCACTTCTCCAACCCCCAGTATCACACCCGCCCCTCTCCCTCGGCATCACATGATAACCCGCGCCCAGGCCGGTGTTTTTAAACCAAAGTTTCCCCTCAATTTATCCACCACCATAACACCATCTCCCATCCCAAAATCTCCAATCCATGCTCTCCAAGACCATAATTGGAAATCCGTCATGGACGATGAATTTAGTGCTCTTATTAAAAATAGGACGTGGGAGTTGGTTCCCCGGCCCCCAAATACTAATATCGTTCGTTGTATGTGGTTATTTAAGCATAAGTACAGGTCTGACGGAACTTTGGACCGACACAAGGCCCGTTTAGTGGTCAATGGCAATTCTCAGCAGGTTGGAATTGATTGTGATGAGACTTTTAGCCCGATCGTCAAGCCCGCTACTATTGGCACCGTTCTTACCATTGCTCTTTCCAACTCTTGGCCACTACATCAATTAGACGTCAAGAACGCCTTTCTACACGGCAACTTGGAGGAAACTGTATTTATGAACCAACCCCCCGGTTTCCGCGATGCATCCCGGCCGACTCACGTATGCTGTCTCCTCAAGTCCTTGTATGGACTCAAGCAAGCTCCCCGCGCATGGTACCACCGCTTTGCTATGTCCGTTGCCACTATTGGTTTCCGGCATAGTAAGTGTGATCACTCCCTCTTCATTCTCCATCATGCTCAAGACACGACATACATCTTATTACATGTTGATGACATCGTCCTTACCGCCTCCTCCGAATCTCTCCACCAGACTATCATGACTCATTTATGCCGTGACTTTGCTATGACTGATTTGGGGCCACTTTCATTTTTCCTGGGCATCTCGGTCACTACTCAACCCCACGGCCTCTTCCTATCTCAAACACAATATGCTAAAGAAATTATCACACGTGCAGGGATGGACAAATGCAACCCCGTTTCCACCCCGTAGACACTCAACAAAAGCTAAGCGCCACTATCGGCCCGCCTGTGAATGATCCCACTCTCTACCGCAGCCTTGCCGGTGCACTACAATACCTCACCTTTACCCGGCCGGATATTTCCTATGCGGTCCAACAAATTTGCTTGATCATGCATGACCCCAGGGCTCCTCATTTTCAAGCCCTCAAACGCATTATTCGGTATATTCATGGAACCTCACACTTGGGCATTCATATCCATCGCTCTCCGGTAACCTCGCTCATCGAATATACTGACGCTGACTGGGGGGGGGGGGGGGGGGGGCTGCCCTGAAACCCTCAAGCCCACTTCCGGCTACTGTGTTTATCTCGGGGACAACATCATCAGCTGGTCGTCCAAACGTCAGGCCACCATTTCTCGGTCCAGTGCTGAGGCTGAATACCGCAACATAGCTAATGTGGTGGCGGAACTTTGTTGGTTGCGTAATCTATTACTAGAGCTTCACTGTCCTATCCCAAAGACTTCTATTGTTTATTGTGATAATGTCAGTGCCATTTACATGTCCGGTAACCCCGTTCAGCATCAGAGAACTAAACACGTTGAAATTGATATTCATTTTGTTCGGGAAAAAGTTGCTCGCGGGGAAGTTCGGGTCCTACATGTACCATCCCGCCATCAGTTTGTTGACATTTTTACCAAAGGGTTGCCACGGATCTTATTCCAAGAATTTCGGTCCAGACTTCACGTCCGGCCGGTGGACGTTCTGACTGCGGGGGAGTAATAACGAAAGGCATGCACATGCATGCATACGTCCGACCAATGCTTTATTATATCAATTGTTTATTGTTATCTCCATTCAATAATTAATTATATTTATTATTGTTGATAAGGATGGCCACCGAATATGTTGTGCGGTGTGCCTCAAGTTTCTCTAGCAGTTAGCTTTAGATAATTGTTACAAGATAGACAATAAAAGTCTGATAATAAAAGTCTGACTCTTTTCATGTCGGGTAGTCGTACCCCTTATAGAATGTATTTTATAACGGTTACAAATTTAACCGTTATCGAATGTTTTCAGTGTCAGTTCAGTAATATCCCATATAAAATCCTTTTTATATGGGTTAAACCACCAACCGTTATAGAAAGTCATTTTTTTAATAAAAAAATCACATTTACGTCACTTATATATATATATATAAGTGATTCTGCTTAATATATATATATATATTAGTGATTTTATATTTTAAAATGTAATGTTTTTATTTAAATTTGCTCTATAATAAAATTTCTAATTCATACTAAAAATATATATTGTCTAGAAATTAATGAGTAATATGTAAGCAGCCCCTAGCCCAATTCTGTAAATTTATTAATTCAAAACAAAAAGAACGATAGGCTCATTTCCACAGCCGAAGTACAAAAATCAAAAGTAAATAACATATCAACGCACAACACAAAGAAGCATTTAGTACAATAACTACTTTATTGTAGCAAGATCACTGGCCAACTCCACATTACTACTAACTTACTATTGACAATTGTAAAAACCAGCTGCCACAACCCCCATACCACCACTACCGACGGCTGTTTTTGTGATTGCAACTTGGTCACTATCAAGCTCATTCACAAGTTCGTCGATTTTCCGGAACTGGTAAGGCCATTTCACATTATAAACTGTCGAAGATCAAACCTGTTGTCCTCTGGCGAGTAAACTCTACACAACACACACAAAAAGCGGGTCTGACCGTGGGTGAGGATAAACTAAAGGCAGATAGAACAAATATGACAAATACACTATATATTCCAAACTCAATAATGTTCCAAATTGAGCTCTAAAGAAGAAGAATAAGTACCTCGGCATGATATGAAGGTGTTAACACAGTCATCTTGTGTCTGTTAACGACATAGTACTTGAAGAAGTGCTTCACTTTATCGCCCACCTCCTTTGGAGTCAACACCGTACCCCATTTATAGCAGAGGTTCTACAAATTAAGCCAAGTTTAATGTTTTATGCAAATGCAGTTTATATAGGACCCCAGAATACATTATATTTCACGTGCTGGGGGGACAAACCTTAAACATTGATACAGGTCCACAACGGAAAATCTTACGCATTCTTCCATAAACTGAGAGTTCTTCATATGTCATTCCCATGTCCACTTCATCTATCTGCTTCGCAAAAATAGAGAGCATGGACATTCACACTTAAGAATAGAAATAAGTAGATAATGAAAGACGCGTCTGGAACAGTGAAAGAAATCAAGAATACACGAACGCACAAAAAGTGAGACCTGACTGTAGTTAGAGCGTATAGGCTCCAATTCAGCAGTGGGAGGAGCTGCTTCAATATCTACCAAGGATGAGTATCCAAGATGAATGGCTGCCCATCTCAGAAATGTTCAAAGATCCATCTTGCTAATACTTCCGATTGGATTTATATCAGTTCGAAGAGCCATGGTCAAGTGTTTGAGTGATTTAAAAACATGCTTTTGGATTTGACAATGATGTGTTTTTAGAACATTGTTTGGGTAGCTGTTTATCCTTTGACAGAACTTTTATTTTTTGGCATGATAAACTTTATTATGAAGTGTGAAAAAATAATGATTTTATGAAAATGCACTTTCTAGAAAATGATAAATAAATGTCTTCCAATGGCTTGCCTTTCCCCCTTCAGTTATGGAACCCAACTTATCGTGTAGACAATAGACCTGCTGTGATTGGAACTGCAGCAATAAAAAGAAAAAAACTCATTATTATTGGCAGAAGATTATATTTTATCCAGATACTAAAAATATGTGCTTCACAGGAGGAGGATGCAATACTGAGTAAACCTTTGAGTAGCTTTTGTCCTACGAATTGGAGCTTGATTGCGGGAGGAATAGCAGGTAGATAGGGGAAATCTTGCCGCCTCCATTGGTGCATCAGCTTGACCCTGCTGTCAAACACAGGCCATTTAGTGAAGAAGAAGAGCCCATGATCCTCCAGGCACATGTTGTCCACGGAAATAAATGGGCAACAATTGCAAACCTTTTGCCAAAAAGAACCGGCAATCACTTGATGACTTGAATTCTACCTTGAGACGTCATTATGCTGCACTTGAAAAGTTTAAATGCGAGTTTGGCAACACGATGGAACTCAGATTAAATGCTATACTCTCAATGTATACCGGTCAAAAGAAACTCATGTGTACCATCAACATTTGACAAGCAACTGTCTATGTAATCGGTCAAAATTAAAAATCATTGACTTGAAAAGTCAAGTTTGACTAACTAAAATGAGATAGATGGAGGAGTATATTTTACTTGTTTCCAGAACAATGTAAACATTAACTCCTTCTCTTCCTAATTAACTTTTTCTAAGTATGTTAAACTTTATTCTGTTTCCATCATTCATAAAATATAACTTTTTGAAACTATGAAGTTATTATTAGTGTAAACAAACAATACAATACCATTTTACTAATTTTCTAGAGTTAATTATCAAAATAGGATTAAAAGTCATTCATTTTTCACAAATAGGACCAAAAAATAAACTATGTTTGCATAGGACTAATTATGTGTATCTTGGATAATTATACCCTTATAGCTATTAAAATGTTTTAATTCCTATTAAAAAAAAATAAAAAAACAATAAAAATTAATAAAAAATAGTAAAAAATAATAAAAAATTAAGAAAAACATTTCGATATTAAAAATTTAATTAATTTTTTTTTCAAAAAATTAAAAAATTAAAAAAAAAAAATCGTCGTCGCCTCTGCCGCCTCAGCACCACCACCTCCAGTCACCAGAGGAAAAAAATGCCAATTTCATTACGAATGCCATATTTATGGCAGAAAAAAATGAAAATGTTGGCATTCGAAAAGAGAACTATGCCACTTTTTTGGCATTTTCAGAAAAAAATGGCATTTTTCTGGGAAAATGGCATTTTTTTCATCGGACGGTGGTGGTGGTGCTGGGAGGTAGTACAGGCGGTGGGAAAGACATCCATATTTTTTTAAATTTTTTTACGGAGTTTTACTATTTTTTATTAATTTTTTTAAAAATAAAATTATTTAAAAAAAGTTTTTGAATTTTTTATTTTATAAAAAATTTATAAATTTTTTAATTATATTTCTACGAATTTTTGAATTTTTTTCGAATTTATTATAAATTAAACATTTAATTATGGCTTTTGACTATTTTTAATTCATATTTAATGGAAGGGTAAGAATGGAGTGCAAAAATAGGTATGTTTCCAATAGGACTCATATGGTCCTATTTTGGAATAAAAACATAGCAAGTCCTATTTTAGGTTTTTGCCATAGTTTTAGTCCTATTTGAACTAATTTCTAAATTTTCTACCGTGCATCGCACAGGTGAGAATCCAGTAATAACAATAATAGAAACAAATAGAGAAGTTTGAACCTCAAGCCCAGAAAAACCTATACAAGACCAACATCTATCCATTATGACCTATAAAACTGCAAAACATCACAAGACAAAAAAGACAAACAAAGAAAGTTATATATTTCAGTTTATTGTGTTTTTCACACCTGAAATATTAGACCTCTGGTTTCAAACTTAAAGGAAATCAGAGAAAGTTAAAGAATTTAAAAACTAGTAAAGAATAGAAGAGTAAAGTGATTTTTGAATCATACATTGGTAAACTTTTGCTCCACGGATAGACATAGACCTTTATTTTCAGAAAACTCTCCAAGTGAGAAATTGGATGTGTGCAACTTTCTAAAGAATAAACTATGCACATTTTAATAGCAAAGAATAATACATCATAGAAAGAACAAAATTGTAATTACAATAGAAAAGATTTACATAGTTTTGTAATTAAAACAAAAAAATAACTATAGAAAGTAGGAAGAAAAGAGTAATAGAGTTCATTCCCTCTTTTGACGTCAAATCTGCAGCTTTTATCATTCAGAAAAATGCTTCCTTCAACCATTAAAGAACATGCATAATTAGCGTTTCTTAATACTATATACTTTCAAGTCAACTAACCACATCAAATATCATAAAGTGTGACTGATTTTAAACCATTTAAAGCATTTCTTATCATTTGTTGGCAGAAACCTATTAGTATCAAACTAGGAAGAAGAAAAGAAAAATCAAAAGCTCATCATCATTATAATTAACTTTCACTAGCACCCAAACAAAAAATTTAAGTTCAAACTAAAAGACTTCACCAACATTATATTAAACTAGATACATAGAAAAGAAACAACATTTTACTCCAACAGGCTTTTCCTAAAATATTTCGCTTAAGTTTTTCCTGTCTATGTTAATTAATTAGGAATAATTTAAACCACATATTTAAATGAACATACACATCCATTATAAGCGCTAATGTAAAACTTCGATTATATAAATCTTATTGTATGGAAATTTAAGAATTCTGGAATACATAGGTTGCCAATTAAGTGAATTAACCCAACTAAATGATGAAATAAGATCCACTACTAAATGCTTCAACAACTACTCAATGTTAATTAAGACTAAATTAACTACCATAAAATTTTAATTAAGACTAAAATTAACTACTAAATTAAGATCCACATAAAAATAAAGTCAAAAAAATTGTTCATTTGTTATAAAAAATAAAACATGAACAGGTAAACGAAAGAATGCAACAGAACCTTACATTATAGCTATCTGTCTCAAGAGCAAGCAAATCACTCAAATGAACATTTGAGTGATGAAAACTTTTTCCCAGCAACCTTATTGACCTCTAGAGATCCATGAATGTTGCATCCTTCACCTTCTTCATCTTTAACCTTTTTGAGTGAAGCCTTCCCTTTTACACTGCAAGTTTTATCAAGCACAAAACTCAATGAACAGTTTTAAACGTACATCAACATGACAACAAACTGAGTCGAAGAAAAACTGTTGTGGTGTCTCATGAAGCTTGTATGTTTCGAAGCAAATGAAATAGTTTAGAGGCGAACTACTTATTATAATAACACTAAGCTTTAATTATTTTTACAAGTTAGTGTTTGTAATGGAGGTAAAGACTAACTATTTATGTTTTCCGTTTTCCTTAAATCTACATTTTTACGAAGATAGCAATATAATAGCAAATGAATTTAAATGAAAATCACTGAACGAATTTGACAGCAAAGTGATAAATCTGCCCAGTGATGCCGGAGGATGGTGTAATCCTCCATTGAAACACTTTGATCTGTCCCGGCCTATTTTCCAGTCGCAGGATGGTGTAATCCTAAAATAAATGCTCAGTTAAGAATAAAAGTTGTTTTTCCAGAGCTGAAATCCTCCATATAAACATAAATTGCACAGTACAGAACTGGAATTGTCCCCATTCAGTATTGAAGGTACGAGTTGTTTTTTCTTTTTTCAAATTAACAAATCAATTAAACATAATAGATAAATAATTGATAGTTAATCAGAAATCTCAAATATTATTAGGAGCCGAGGGGATGAACTGATGAGAAAAATATAAAACTAAGGTTGAAATCTGAATAGTCAACCTGAAACAGCCGAGTGCGAGAAGCAGTGGGACGGAAAGAGGTAAGCCAACACGAACAAGGGAGGGCTGACAACTAAAAACATAAACCTAAAAATCTTCCAACTTCTTCATAAAATTAAGCAAATATCAGAGAAATATATACATGAATCAATTATGAAAAGTAAAACCAAATACATATTTAGTGTGTAAGAAAATTACCCGTTGGAAAAATGGTCTCTGGCGAAGGAGATGAAACGTTGAAAAAAGTAGCGCCGGTTGATTGGGAGCAGCAGAGGTGGTCGTCGAATCCCTCTTCTCCGTCGACGTTGTCTTCTCCGTCAAAGTCCTCCTCTGCGTCGAAGCTTCTCTGATCTGTACTCCATATACTTCATATTCTTCTTGAAGGGTAAAGAGAAAGATTCATTGTCCTTGGGCCGAGCGTTAGGTTAAATTAATCGGCAGTATATTTCGTAAGGGTTACAAATCAGCCGACATAAAAAGCATTTTTAAATATTATAAAAAAGCCCCCATTTCAAAATTAAGTTTCCAGAAATTATTTAAATGACCCCGTTTTTACTTAACCATGTCGGTTATTTTTTCAACCGTTATAAATAAGATTTTATATTTATAATACTTACCCGGTGAACTTACTCAACTTTTATTATTTATAAATATGACCCCGCGTCTACATTTCATAACGGTTAAATGTGAACCCATATTAAAAGCCTAGTTATAGAATGTGTATTTTGCACTAGTGAGTATAATTTGGTGCACTTGCTCAGCTAAAGATACTCCGTGAGATAGCTGATAGTTCCCCAACGTGGTTTCTCTTTTAGGGATTTACCTTAATAGGATCAAAACGTGACTTTTTTCCAAAAATAGGACCAATTTGTTTAAACATTCTTAAATAAGACTTTTTATTTATGATTGGACCAAAATACTCTCACTGTTGCCCCTAGATTGCTGCATGTCACCTACCGCCGCCTGACCACCGGTCGCCGCCTGAAAATTTCCAAATTTTTTTCCTAGCAGTTTGGCAGCATTTCTGCCGCCACCGATGTAATCTGCCGCTGCCACTGCCGCTACTATCGTCCTACCCCCGCCACCAACGAATTGCTTTGATTGTGCAAAAGAAGTAGTGTGCAATTAATTGGGGTTAATTAATTAATTAATTCAATTATTATTAAGGATAAAAGTAGAATGATAATCATATTTAGGGAAAACCAAAGAGGTCATAATTTTAGAAAAAAATATACTACCGTCCCGTAATTAACTTCTCATTTCGTTTTCAAACATATTAAGAAAATAAATTTACTGGGAGGTAAATTTTATTATTTTGACATTGTTTCAACATTGTTTGGCAATGTTTGGTATTATTTAAAGCTGTTTTGACGTAGATAATTTGAAAAATAAGAAAAGAAGAAGCTTGAAATTAATTTTTTATAGAAAAAGGAAAGTGACGATTAATTTCTTGAGGGAGAGAGTATCTCGTAGTCTTAGCCCATAGCAATTTTTTCTTTTTAAATGACGGGAAATCTTTTCACATTCCACAGCTCCTGCCTCTTTCTAATATTTGTATCCGAAGTGATGAAAAACAAATACTACGTAGTAATAATCTGCTCTTTCTTCTTCTAGCCCGAGAAGGGCAGATTTTGATATGTTCAAACCAGGTTACGTTGTCTTTCCTTTAGAAATGGATGCTAAATACAGTCATTTGTTTTCATGATTTGTTCATAAGCGAATACACTACAATGTTCCTTCTCTTATTCGGACATGCTTTAGTATAAGTTTTTATTGGCATTTTTCATGTGCAGTAAACTGAAATTTTATTCTTTAGCACTTCTTTTCTGATCTCTGATGTTCAATACTGCATAAGAAGACATTTTAGTGGATTAAATAGATAAAATTTCTGAATTTAAAGAAGATGCAGTTTGATGCATAGGGGCATTTACACAGGGTCTTATACGAGCATCATTTGATTTGGAAACATAAATGAAGCAGAAGGTGCGTTCTTGGAGCAGAGAGCGGAAAGGGTGTGAAGTCTTGTCTGGGCAAGAAAAGAAAAAACTAGAAGAAGAGAAAATGGGGGTATTAACTAACACCTTTATTTTATGTTGTTTGAGAAGTCATTTTTTTCTTCAAATATTTGCATTTAAAATTATTCTACGCCATTACTTTTGTGTTTGTGTTGGTCGTGTACTTGTATTTATTTTTTGATCTTTAAACCAACAAATATATTAAATCAACAACACGTTCGTCACAAAACAAAGTCCCAACCCTAGCCTTGCTTGCACTTCAAGTATTTTAAATCAACTGCTCGGAAATAAGAACACGTCCAAAACAACGTGCAATTCGAAAGAAAAACACAAACAAAATAAAACAAGAATTAAAACCGAGTAGCTTGGGAGGGGGATGCGCCCGCCGCTCATCCGCCTCAATAGCCATGTTTTTGTATTCATTGACGATATCCTCCGTTGATATCCCTTGCTTCTGAATCGAAACCAAACTCCGCCACAATTTATCCGCCTTTTCTTTGTCAACACTCGATCTTCAACTAGAAACAACAGCAGAAGTCCAGCACGCCAAAGCGCTGCATCCCTGGTTCCGAGCCTACTTGCACGACCGAAAATGACCGACGGCCGCTCTTCGTCGATGACGAAAGCAGAAGAACGAAACCCGAACTCGTAGGGAGATGACCGCTGAATCGGCGTGTACTTATATTTATATATACTATAAATATTTTTTAATTTGAAAAAATCAAGATATAATATTTTAATATTTTCTCCAAAGTAGTAGTTCATTCTAAATCCTCCATTGGACCAGGCATAATACTCCGTATCTTCTTAGACTTCCATTTCCTGCACTCCCCCTATTTTCCATCTCTGTTTTGAACCAACAAAGGCCTAGGGTCAGTTTGGGTGGATCCTTGAGGGTTTTGGAGGAAAAGGTTTTGGAGGGCTAACTATGTATATTTGACATTTTATAAAAATAAAAGGAATACCATTAATAGGTGATCATACAACATTTCCCAAGCTTTTTTTCTGTTTTTAAAAACATTCTACTGAACAAGAAATAGACTAAGCCCTCCAAAGCCTCCACAGACAGTCCCCACAATACATCCAAATTGTCTCTTAGTGAATATCAAACTGCAGTCAAATGGTTTGCTTGCGAACTGTGTCTACTTTCTGTTCACCCTAAGCTCATTAACTTTTTTCTGCCATAGGATCATGTAGTCTTTCTCTGTTCGCATATTGTTGAATAAATTTTCCCTGGCATATGAATCATGTAGTCTTTTTATCTCAGGATGGTGGCAGTACCTCGTCACTTGAATTGGTTTCCATGGAAGAGAAGGAAGCTGATGAGAAGATCTCATGGCTTGTTGAAGTGCATAAGGTGAGTCACATTAAATTTAAATAAAAAAATAAATAAAAACATTAGGAAGTTATCAAGTAGATTATAGGGAAAGGGGAGGATGCTATGAGTTATCTGTAATTTTTCTGTATGGAGTATGTTTGCCATACTATTTTCTTGTGCATTTAAACAAGAAATATGCATAATTTCTGCAGAGAGAGAAGAATGATGCTTTGCAAAAGATACTTAAAGTTGTTAAGTATTTTGATGCCAATCAAGAACTTGAATCGCAAATTGAGGATATTAAAGTAAAACTGGCATTGATGAATCACATGCGGTACAAGGGTGGTGCAGTTGTGCAAAGAAAAATAGCAGTGATATACAAGCAGCTGTTTATGGAACACAATTGTGTACAATCTAGGAAGATGCATCATTTTCTACATGACCACTTCCAGAGTGTCTTACACGAACAGGGACGATGGAACTCAGAACTAGAGAAGAAGAAACACCAACTGGATTCTTGGAGGAAAGAGCTGAAAAACCTTGATGTCTTGTCTGAGCAAGTAAAAAGCACATGTGAAGAGGAAAATAATAAGGTACACCATAGTATTTAACACCTCTTTTATGTACGACTCATGGTTATAAACCTGTTTGACAACCAGCAGAGGATAGACACGTCCAGTGGATTGGTTTGCTTGATAATATTTTTTTCTTCAGTTGCAATGTATTAGAGTTATGCAACTTTGTGTATGCTCATCAACTTGTTACTAGTATTCTATAGCACTTTTTCCTAAAATGCAGTAACTGTGTACCATTTGTTACTTCTATTTTACTGGATTTAGTGTACGTTTGTATGCCATAATCAGTATTCTTGATATGTAGCAACTGTTTGCCACCTTTTAGTAGGCTAATACATTGACATAGGGACATATGCTGCTTTCTATTCTCTGATACTCAATAGTCAATATGAGGAAACACTTTTCTGACTTAACTAGAGTTCTCAACAGTATTTTTCAAATCCGTAACCAGTTTCACTTAGTTTGGAATAGTGCAATTTTTTGGTAGCATGTTTTTGCTAGGAGAATAGTGCAGTTTCAGTCAATAATTTTTTATTTTAATTGATAGGAGATTAGTAGTTCAGACAATCTGAATTGGTGCCTTAGAGCTATGTTATGCTCTGGAGAGAACAAACCAGACTTCACACCCAAGTACAAAGACCTCCTTGAGATGGCACAGTCGAAAATCAATCCTTTCTTTGAACAAGAAGAGAAGCGGGACACAGACAATTTCTCCGCCAGACACGCCAATGATTTTGAGTTGAACTATAAAAAAATTGATGCGTTACAGAAAAAAATCAATGAAAATACATTTTGTCTAAGTGAAATGCTTGAGAGGAAGGACGAAATTCAGCATGCCATTTGTGAAGGTTCTTTCTTGCTGATATTTTCTTTTATTTGTTTATTTATTTTGCATTAATAGAAATTGCTCTAAATAGGAGCAAAAACGTTTTGAAATTCCAAAATAGGAATATCATGTTTTTTATTCCCTGAATAGGAGTAATCTGCCAGGTTTGGGAAAAAATGCCATGTTTTAAGCCTAGTAATGCCAAACTTGGCAGAAATTTACTCCTATTCAAGGAATAAAAAACATGATACTCCTATTTTGGAATTTCAAAATTGTTTTACTTCTATTTAGGGAATTCTCTCTTGCATTAATTATGAAGTTACTTTTGTGCAATATATCCCCTTTTCTGTTTTCCTAGCATAAAGATCACATGTTTCTATTGCAAAACGTGCTCCAATTTTGCAGAATCTAGGAAGATTCAGTGTGTTGTGCAGGAGCATGTTCAAAGGGTTGTACATGAGCATGAATGCCTTAATTTGGAATTGGAAGACAAGAAGCAGCATCTGGATTCTTGGAGCAGAGAGCTGAATACTCGTGAAATCATGTTGAAGCAAGAAGAGCAAAAACTCAAAGAGGAGAAGAAAAAGGTAACAGTGAATATTTATCCTTGTGTAGAATTCAAACTGTATGATTGAGTTATTTAGACTGCAGTTATTGTTTACAAAGCACATTAGGATTTGTGTTCAATCTAACTTTTCCATCTTTTTCCTACAGCAAAATATGAAGCATATGGGAGGCAAGAATGATGGAGATGCACAGGAAAAACAAGTAGACAAGAAAAAAGAAAAAGTGGAGGAGAATAAAAAGGTACTTGATTACACCTCTAATGATCCAGTGTACTGATTATGTACACTAGAAAGTATCCAGTTATATATTGTAAAAGATGTATTATTGAGGAGCTGCTGGGTTTGCCATTGATAGAGAGGAGATGACGGCTTACAAAACTGAAATAAAATTGAAGAAACTATATCTAGAAGAAGAACCAAAAGAACATGAAATATCCAAAGGTATTACCCAGCAAGATTAATTTGCCCAACGGCCTAGGGCTGCCCAACTAACTCTAAAGAGTCCTGAGTTGTCATAATCTCTCAATGCCTCCTAGATAAAGGTGACATTTTTTTATAATCTATCACACTATTTAAATAAGATAAAACATACTCCGTACTACATTCATCCCTTAAAACTTTGCCATCTTTGAGTTTTCAAGTCAATAGTGGTAAAGCTTGGACCATAATTTTGATTGGTATAATATTATGAAAGTTATAAAATTTATACTTTTATGGAAGTACTTTTAACAAAGAACATTTTCATATCATTTTTATATTATAAATAATTTCCTATAAAAACAAATAATTGGTCAAAGTTGAACATGATTGGCTGATTGCCCAAATAAATTAAAGATGTCAAGTTATAAGGGATGGAGGGAGTAATTAATAGTCAACTATTCTTGATACCATTAATCTCATTTAGTATGACTCTTAGATTGATTCTTCGATTTCTTCCTTCTATAGAGGTTAGAATATTTGTTTTATCATTCTCCTTGATTTTCTCTGCCTCTATTAGCCATCTTCATTCTGTTCAGAGTATGCTTCCCACATTGTTTTTACTTTTGTTGTGTACAATGAAGTTTGCTGTGTTTAATGCACATTTCAATTGTGCAGAGAAATCGAGGTATGATGGAAAATGATTTAGATGACAAACTCAGACTTGAAATGGAGATGGAAATCAAAGATCTTAAGGTAAAACTAGAAGACTTGTCTACGCAAAATCTTGAAACGAACATTATTGATGGGGAAGATGTGTAGGAGAAACTCAAGGACATGACTGGTCAACTTCAAATGAAAATGGAAGAAATGGAGGAGTTAGATGTCCTGAATAGTACTCTCATTTCAAGGGAACGTCAGTGTAATGATGAGTTGCAAGGTACTCGTAAAGCACTGATTCAGGTATATATTCATATCACTTGGTCCAATTTGAAGTAGTCATACAACTTAGTGAAGTTAATTGTCATTTCATTAAAACACTAAATGGTTTTAGAATGGATGGTGAGTTCTGTTTATTTCTTGAAGGGATTCAGAGATGTACTGACTAATGGTCGTTCTCATATTGGGATAAAACGAATGGGAGAAATAGATTCAAAAGCCTTCCAGAACACATGCAAGCAAAAGTTTTCAAGCAATGAAGCCAATATGAAAGCCGTAGAACTATGTTCTTTATGGCAGGATAAAGTGAAAAACCCTCATTGGCACCCATTCAAAATAATCAAAATTGATGAAAATTCTTCAAAGGTTTGCTCATTCATTAAATCACTCATGTGCCCTTCAAGATATGTGTGTGTGTATAATGTTATGTTGTTATTGCAAACTCAGGAAATGATAAATGAGGAAGATGAAGAACTATGCACACTCAAGGAAGAATGGGGAGATGAAATATATGCTGTAGTTACTAAAGCTGTAGAAGAGATCAATGCATATAATTCTAGTGGAAGTTATGAGGTCCCTGAGTTATGGAACTTCAAAGAAGGAAGGAAGGCCCCACTGGAGGAAGTCGTTAGCTTCATCTTCAAACAATTGAAAACTCATAAGCGGAAGAGGACATGAATGGGTGTGTATTACAGTATCAATAGCGCATTTTCTTTCTCAGCCCTCCGCAGGCCTGATTAGTTTTTATTGTCTTGAAAGTACTTTGTCACCCTTTTTGATGATGAGGTGGAAGTGTTGTGTAGGTTTTAATGTCATACTCCGTATTAGACTATTAGTTAGTGGTGTACTCTTGATCTTTGATAGAATGCCATGCCTTTCTTATCTTCTTTAGCACAATTATATTAGGAAAATAACCGTTATTCCTTTCCTATCGTATTTTCTTTATTTTTAATACTAGTATTATTTTAAGTTGAGCAAGGATGTTTATATTAAGAAGACTAATTTCAATATCAGACCAGATTAGGCTAACATAGATTTAAATAAAGCATATTAGAATGGACCAATTTTCCATCATTTTTAATGGAACCAAAGATTCACTATTTTTTGGCTTGGGAATATGATGAAATAAAACAAAATAGTTCACTAAACTGTCTGCGCTTCTTTATCATGAAACAGTAGTCAGTGCATGCAATTTTCGATGTGAATTTCACTATGGGTCATTCAGAAACAGTCTCTTAGTGCTTTAGTACAGTGGTAAGACTGCGTACATCTAACACCTCCTCACCGGCTCACCCCATCGTAGATGGAAGCCTTTGTGGCATTGAGGTAATGATGATGATGATATTAGACTGGACCAAACTTAAACAGAACAAGCCAGAATATACTTTAACGAATCAGACTAGATTGGACTTCTACAATTATAAAATACACAGAGACTAGACATCAACATATCAAATCGAATCAGAACAGATCAGAAAATTTCAGTCATACAGTCATACTAAACACTTCATAACTTTGATTTATGGTTACATGGTAAATTATGTTAAATCATAGTAAAAATGATACTACGTATTTAGAGTTCATTTGGTGATACTCATATCAGCTGCATTGAGTGATTCTGGTGAAATTTATGAACTTCTAGATGAAGTGATTGGATTGGCTGATTTTCCTTATTTTTTTTACCCCGGAAGGCAAACCACCACAATGAGTGGGTAATTGTCGGATGAACATTTACCAAAATATTATTAAGAAGTAAAGAGGACAAAAAGAAGAGGGGGACATAAACCAATACCCCTTCTCAGAAGGCATACCTTCCCAAACAACAAAGAAGGCCAAGATAAAAAATACAAATAAAAATCCGGATCAAAGAGATGGCCCAACAAGCAGAATGCGGAGAGTCCAATAACCAACATCCAAAGAAGTCAAAGTCAAATGACAGAAGGCAAAGAATCAACATCTAGCCCAATAGCAGCCCAAAGTTCCGTAGGAATGAATTGGCCCAATTTCCAAATAAATTTCAAGTGTAAACCCAATTTAGCCACGATTTGGGCTGCTTTATTTGCTCCAGCTGGAATAAAGTCCATTCTCAAATTCTCTCGGCCCAAATCAGAATATGCCAACTCCTTAAGTTTGAAATAGGAAACGTCAGTCACCACATTAGGAAACCCATGTCCTTCCGCCCAAGGCATCGCCTGAAGAAGAACTTCTTTCTTTGTCACCCACGATCCACTCAAAGGGATGCCCAGCGTTGCAACCATCGCCCCTGCATGATCCCTAAGAAGAAATCCGACAGCTGACTTTCCACTTTATTTGAAGATCAACCAATTTAATTTGACTTGGGAAACTTCCGGTCTCTTCCATCTGAATAACTGGGGCTTCATCCGTATGAAATTCAAAGGTAATGACTCTAAATCTTGCAACTTTTCACCTCCTTTGAGATTTTTGTTCGCCCAACACCAATTAACCATATATGCGATTATTTGATGAATTACCACCTCTCTATCTGGTTTTGAGGCATTCCAAATTGTGTTCCAGTATACCTTCCACAAGTGCTAAACTATCACACCAGGTATAATTGCTGTCACGCCCCGGACCCAGCCGGACACGTCAACGACCCGTCGTACGGTACGAATAGTCAACCGTAGTCCAACTCATCCATACTATACAAGGCGTCATGAATATCATTCACACATAGTACATCCATAAACAAACATAATGTAAAACATTCATTTAAAACAGCGGAAGCATTAATACAATTGTTCAAGCCACACTTGGCATAACTAGGCATACAAGCCCCCAAAGTAATTGTTCAAAAATAATATCCATGAGCATTGTTATAATTATTTTGAAAACAGGAAACAGAAGAAGCACGAACCACGTCTTCTCCCTTGAATACCCCCGAAGCAACGGGCGCCGGTAGCAACCTTCAAGCTCTACCTGAAACTGTGAGGTGGCCTCCCCCGTGAAGGGGAGGTCAGTACTTGGAAATATTTGACAAGTACAATAGCAACTATACTAAGTATAATCAACGTTTTAATTTCCAAGACCCTCAAAATAGAGTGATATCATAATATAAATAACAATTTATATTTCCCACTTATTATCTTTATAATAAGTGAATTTATTCATTTGTCGGCACAAGGCCCTTCTTATATGTTCCTTTTCATTTATCATTTGCACAATCCAACCCTTGGGTCTTATTATTTCTACGGGACTTGCTACCGCTGTCCGAGACCTCATGAGGCTCCCGGTTCGGACTCCAACATCCCGCCCCTGGACTCGTACCCATCATCCCGTAGGAAGGTAAGGCCCTTCGGGGTCCTATCTTATGTGTTACCGCTACCGGAACCTAGTTAGGTCTCCGATTCGGATTCCACCCTAACCCGTGATCACGATGTAAGTCCATGCTATCCAACCCCGCTCTCTAGAGTCGGGAAGGGCCATGGTCCTTACTATTTCCATAATTCAACCGGCTATCCACAAGAATTACCGATCACGCCCGTAGGCCAATCCTATACTTAGGATCATTTTAATATTCACTCTATCTTGGGTATCCCTTAAGGCCTACCCCTAGTATAACTTAAGGTTCATACTTTCCTACCTTAAAGCATCTCTTAAGACTACTTAAGGCATAACATTTCACAATCCAACCTTAGGATCAATCTTAACAACATTTCATTTTAATGTCCAACTAGTATCTTAATACTAGTCAAATTAATATCAACAAACCAAGTTCTCAACTCATGGTCATATAGACAATCCCAACTGATTTTCCTTTGAAAACATCATTTATCTCAATATCCAAAATATCACTTTTAATCACTCATATATTCTAATATGAAGAAAAAGTATATTTCAACACATGTTTCATAATAAATTCCACTTTCAAGTCAACATAGTCATAACACATGAACATACACAATTTATTCTTAAATTTGTATATCATGATCCTTTTTCTCTAGACATTTAGTCTTCATTTTTAGGCATTATTAATCATTAATAATCCATAAAAACACATTTAATTACCTTCGGTAATCTCATGAAATTAACTCACTAATTATAAGCAATATAGTCAGCCATCCTCACCTTATGAAGTGCTGAAATAGTTGCCTTTGCTAAGCCCCTCGATCAATCCCCGTTCTAGGCCGATTGAAGGTGTAAAACTGAGCTGTTGGACAAAAGCCGGGCGGCTTTCACGAAAGCCGGGCGGCTTTCGTGTTCTGCAGAAACGGGCAGCTCCCTTAAAGTGGCGGTTTCCGGCGATTTCGACTCCTATCGATTCACCAACTCTTCTAAGTTAAATATCACCACTTTATATCAATACTCTACACTTTTAAACGTGTAGAACATCATGTTTAATCCACCATATGATTTCTTAAAAATCATACACCATAAAACTAGTTAAAAGAGGGTAGATGAGTTCTTACCTTCTTCTTAGCTAGTTTTCTCCTAGGATTTCTTCCTCCTAGCTTCCTCCAACTATGGCCTGCTGAGATAGCTTCCTGGAGCCCTTCTCTCTCCCCTTGTGTTGGTTGAATGAGTGGAATGGGAAGGGGGGGAGGCACCTCTACTTAATCAAGCAAAATAATGCATGAGTAGGGTCCTAAAAATGGCAATTTTGACTCATGCCATCCCCTCACTTAATGACTCCGCACACACACACTTTCCATGGTCTCCTCCAGCTCCTCCCTTGTCTGCTGGAGTCTAAAGGTACGTGGGGTGGCCCCCACTTAGGTGGGAGGTCATCCCGTTATGTCTCGGTGCGTACAATTGGTCCCGAAAGTTGTATTTCTCGGTCCGTTTTAATTATATTTTATTTTATCGGGCCAAATAAAATATATCACGTGTTCCTAATAATTATGGGCCTTTAGAATAGATGTACATTCCCCAACATTAATTTAGGAGTCTCCGAAACTCATTTCGGGCTGTTATCCGTTAAATTACCAATACCGGTAATTGGGCCCCGTTTGACCAACCGGTCAATCCCATGCCTTTCTTATGGCCCAAATAAAATATCCACCACCATATACATATTATCTAGACCAAGATGAATATAATATGTGGTTCGGGAATTATCGGGCGGTCCCCGTCCCGCTGTGGGCCCCACATGCAATTTACTATTCACGTAAAAGAAATAATAAAAATTAACAATTACGCAAATTCATAAATCATCTTTCAAGGTTCATTACATAATTTACTAAAAGTAAATATGCTCGGGGTCGGTGTTACAATTGCGTTGTACAATTGGTCCATAGATTTGCCCTTAGTTGTAATCCACCGGTTCATAAGTTGATTTTGGATATTAATGACTCTACCCCCTCCAACCTGCAGAGTACTGTTAAAGAATTTCCACACCGAGTCTAAGAAAGAACATTGGAGCAAAATGTGATCTTGCGAGACGCTGTTGTGGCTGCATAGGGGACAAATAGACGGATAAATAGCATAGAATGAGGCTTGCTGCTCCGGGAATGGTAGACTTCTATGCTACAATTTCCACAGGAATACTTTGATCTTGGGCACTTGTCTTTTATGCCAAATGTGTGTGGTATATAAAGCTCTTCCTCCCTGTGTCCATAAAGCCTTGTAGGCTGACTCAGAAGAAAATTTTCCATCTATAGTGTATTTCCAAACTAGGGACTGAGGGCCCCTAGAAACCATGCCCTCGGCTTCTTCATGGGAGAGGCAGATCCTCTTCCAAATGGGAGAGTCACTAGGTTTGTACTTCCCTAATGCCCTCTTGCCATACTTACTATTCATAAGACGAGACCAAATATTCTCACCAATTTGAAATTCCCACCATAGCTTGATACCAGAAATCTTTTGGATATCACCAAGAGACCTAATACCAAGACCACCACAATCCGTAGGTTTGCATATCTTACTGAAGCTGATCCAGTGATGTTTCGTCTTATTATTATATCTTCCCCAAACGAAGTTACTAATCTTCCTTTTTATCAAGTTCATCACAGAAATGGGAAGATAAGTGACAGCCAAAACATGAAGGGGAATCGAACTGAGTACATGTCTGATTAAAATTAATCTGTCCCATGAGACAACCATATGTTACTCCACTTAGATAATTTTTTTTCAAGCATGTCTAAAAGATCTTTGCAATGACTCACCCTGGTAATACCTTTGTGAATTTGAACTCCTAAATACTTGAAAGGCAGTTTAGAGACTTTCATCCCTACTATGTGCTCAATGTGGCTAATTCTGGCTACTGTAGTATGCTTCCCAACTACAAAGCACGATTTATCTTTGTTAACTAACTGTCCAGATGCCTCCTGATAGTAGTGTAGAAAGTTGTTGAACCTACTAATTGACTGGGAAGAGCCATTGACCTGATGTGCCTAATTCTAAGTAATGTGGTTACCTCCAGCTTTGTTAATTTTCGCCGTTCGGCTGCCTGATATCGTTTCTTTTGTTGTACAGGCTTGGCATCCGGCCGAACGGCTAACTTATGACAAATAATCTCTGGATCAATCCCCAACATGTCCTCCGGCCCTCGGGCAAACAAAATCTGAAACCCTTTTACGACCGCAATCACTCCATCTCTTATCTCTGGCTCCAGGTCTGTTCCGATCGCAACCCTCCGATCGGAAGGTGAGTCAAGCTCAACGTGTTCCAGCATTGTGGCCGGTTCAGGACGTGCTATAAACTCCGTTTGTCGTGTCTCTGTCTCGATATTGTTAACCTGCATGCCACGGGTATTAATCTTCCTCATTGCCTCCCGATAACAGGTTCGGGCTGTTGCTGGATCTGTTCGGGCCACCCCTACCCTGGTGTCCGTTGGGAATTTAATGCATGAGTGCCTCACATAAGCTATGGCCACCAAATCATCTGATCCTGGTCAGCCAAGTATAGCGTTGTAGTCACACTTGATATCTGCCACAACGAACGTTATCTGGATCTCCGCTCGGTGCACCTCAACTCCAATCTCGACCAGAAGTGTTATGGTTCCTTCGACATCAATACAATTCCTCGTGAAAATTGCCAATGGTGTCTTCCGGGGTGTCAATTGGTCTCTTCGCAACTCCATCTTCTCGAACACGTGTAAATACAGAACGTTCACGCTGCTTCTCGTATCCACTAACACTCGACGGATAAGGGTGTTGTCAATGCACATGCTTATCACCAATTCGTCCTTGTGCAGATTTGGTGATGTAGGCAGATCGACTGACCCGAATGTGATTGGTTCAATCCTGCCTTTCTTCTGGGGAGGGTTGGAGATGGACGTGACATATAAGCTCCGTTCGAACCTCTTCCGTTCGGCAGTTGTATCCCCAGTCTCTCCCCCTCCGAAGATAACTCTCACCTCCATCCTGGGTTTCTTCCCTTGGTTCCCCGATCCTTCACCATCCTCCCTCGGCTGGATGCACACATCGTTCCTAGGTTTGGCCTCACGTCGATCGTCCTTTCTCCGGCTATTGGATCTCTTGTACTATTTTTGGTTTGGGGGAGGTCCATTCAGGTCTCTGCTCACATACTTACCCAAATGGACTTGTTGGATCAGCTCCTCAATTGCAATCTGGATTGCCCGACAATTTTTGGTGGCATGTCCCTTTCGTTTGTGATAATTACAGAAATCATCCTCGCCCCCCATGTAGGCCTTCGTATCTGTTGGAGGGGAATTGAGAGGACAAGTGGGGTGAACCGCTTTGCCTTGGATGGTGGTGTGGCCGCTGTGTAACACTAGAGATTTAATTTAAATGAATTAATAGTATTACTCATACCAACAAGATGCATCTCCTTTTAAGGGAGCTCATCAGCTAAGAACTCCAAAGTTAAACGTGCTTGCACGGGAGTAGTCTTGGGATGGGTGACCCCCTGGGAAATTTCTCAGGGCGCGCACGAGTGAGGACAAAGTGCGCGGAAAAGGCTAGTGGCGGTTTGTGAGGACAGTACTAGAGGTCAGGAGTAACTACCTCGGGTCCTGCGGGGTTGGGGGTGTTACAGGTGGATCAGAGCAACCCTGCGACGGTGTGTTGATCCGTTGAGTATTGGGCGGGCACTTAGCGGGGGAGGATTCTGGGATTTGATTGAAATTTGAGATTGGATTATGGGCGCAACGAGGACGTTGTGATCCTATGTGGGGGTGATTGTAACACTTGAGATTTAATTTAAACGGATTAATAGTACTACTCATACCATTAAGTTGCATCTCCTTTTAAGGGAGCTCATCAACTAAGAACTATAAAGTTAAGCGTGCTTGCACGGGAGTAGTCTTGGGATGGGTGACCCCCCTCGGAAATTTCTGAGGGCATGCATGAGTGAGGACAAAGTGCGCAGAAAAGGCTAGTGATGGTTTATGAGGGCAGTACTAGAGGTCAGGAGTAATTACCTCGGGTCCTGTGGGGTCTAGGTGTTACACGCTGGAACAGGTCCCAGCCGATCGGCCAATCTCGTGGGTGCAGCAGGTGGTGACACTCTGTCCCTGATCATTATTTCCTCTTTTAGGGCAGCGTGCTTCCGAGCCCTTTCCAGCACTTCAGCATAACTCGTGCATAGGTTCTTCTTCAGGTCTCGGTATAGCTCCCCGATCTGGAGGGCGTTGGTGAAGAGGGTGATCCCGGTACACTCAGTTTGATTCTCAACCTTCAATGTCTCATCTCTCCATATTGTCAAGAACTGGATGATGGATTCTTTTGGCCCCTTGCGGACACTTGTTAGGTAACTGAAGTGTCGCTTTGTGGTAGCGTTAGAAGCGAACTGTGCCAGAAACAATGTAGAGAGTTCGGCAAAGCTCCCGATCGAACCAGGATGTAACTGGCCAAACCACTCCTGTGTCGGACCCCTGAGTGTGCTGAAAAATAACCTGCAAATAGCTGCATCAGTGGCTCCTAGCAGCATGAGCCCTCCTTGATAACTCCTTAGATGTGCATGGGGGTCTCCTACCCCGTCATATGTTAGGCCGTCCGGGGGCCTACGGTCCCTCATAATTTTAGCGTTCATGATTTCCCTAGTCAAAGGAGAAGTGATCCCAACGCGAGCCGGAGGGGCCTAGGGAGGTGTTCGATTTACCTACTGGGTCAACTCAGCAATCTGCCTTCTCATGATTGCCAATTCCTCCTCCTATGTCGTTCGGGGTGGTGTTCTCAGATCCACCTGTTAGGAAATTGATGTATCGTACCTCGAAAGTACGGCAGCGGAAATTTTAAAATTTTCCCAAACAGATCTTCCCTGATTATGACAAAATAACGAATATGATAATAATAACAGATCTGAGTTAGAACTTACAGATCTTCCAGCCTAGCGGTGATAATCATTGACTTTTGGTATCCACGTGATTTCTCCTTTCTGAAAGAACGGTTAGATCTCCCTAAGAGAAAGACTAGGAAATCTCTTCGCATGGAAATAAACTGGTAATACTAAATCTGAAAATAGGTCACTTAATTATGATGGAGGAGGATGTATTTATACTAGTTCTAAACTAGTTTCCCAATCACAATGAAAGTCTTTCTCATTAATGAGTTGTAATCTAATTAGGACCAATCTCATCTATGATTTAATTATTATTAATTAAATAAATCAACCAAACAAATTAATAGTAAGATGAAAGTTGGCTGCACGCTACTTTCCATCTTTATTATTATTTATTTTAGTTTTCTTTTCTTTTTAATTCTAAATTATAAAGAAAAAGTACCAACTTTATTTAATTAAGAATACATCTTAATTAAGTATAATATATCTAATTTATCACACTTAATTAAATCTATCAAATAGAATTCTTCTTCAACATCACGAATTAAATATAGTTAATCTAACTAATATTTAATCCATTTTTAGTATTACGAATTTAATATTATTTAATCCAATTAATATTTAATTCCTTCTAACAATTCTATTGGAAGGTATAATCACTTGTTGTGTGACCCATAGGGCCTTATATATTAAGCACTAATCAAATCAAGGTCTTAGTAGAATCCCTAGACGATTTACCAGACAAACTTAATATATAAGGACGTTTGCGAGGACTATTCAAACTCTCTGTAATATAGAGCTCATAGTGATACGGTCCTTTCATTCAGTGAACATTCAACTAAGTCTAGAACATGATATTTTGTCTATCCCAATAACTCAGTCTCTGTCTCTCAATCTTTCTAGATGATCCATAACGATCATATTCGATATCCAAAACGAATATATCTTTGCATTGGCCAATGGCTTTATGATCCATCTAGATATGAGAAGTAGAATGTTCTCTCTTAATCTATTATGAGGAATGAATCCTTTCTTGGCTCAACTACTACTCCATGTGCTTCGTGATGCAACCAACACATGCCGTATCTACCCCGATTGGAGTGCAAGCGTTGGTCATGGTCAAAGTACATCCCTCCGCACATGTAGTACGTATTGGCCTCAAGTCGGAGGACTATTACACTACTCTATACGCCGATAATCCCATAGACACATGAATAGAACTTATCAAATGGTTTCTCGGTGGGTATGCCAATATTCTCTAAAATATCTATGTGACCATCATGAATTACAGGAACTCATAGTCGTGAGATCAACTATAGTTTCTAAAAGTATGATGTAGTCCACATACCAATCTTATCGCATATCATCAATATCTCATTCTTGATGATCATTGATTGGGGCTATTTTAGGACCTTATGTTATATCATATAAGCTCCCACTTACTTATTGACAACATAAATTCAAGGGAACACAATTACGAATAAAACATTGACAACCGAAAAACAATCATTCATAAAGTGTAATACCGTGTATATATCAAATATAAAAACTAAATGTGATCAAGTACATATGTCTTTAAAAAAATGATTGTCGCTAGGACATATATACTAACACCACCAACTCCAGGGTTCTCTCTCGTGGGGGTGCCGGTGTCTCCTTACGTCTCCGTATGAATCGGCTACCATCACGTTCCTCATACTGGAAACGTCATCCCACCGACATTATTTCCCTGAACTGTGCCCCATATCCAGGGAAGAAAGGGGTACGGTCACTGGGACTGTGCTGCCCGTGAGTGAACCGAAGCTCTGGTGGTCTCAGTATCGCCAGTGACTTCGTCAAATGATCACATCGGACTGATCGGGGAGGGGGTAGTGTACCCTATTTCAGTGGTGTAGTTGGTTTGTCCTCCATCTTGCTCATCCGCCATTTGGCGCATTACGTCAGTTAAATCCTGCATTGCATGGCGATTCCTCCTAACTGCCTCGGAGATTATGAAGTCCCTATCGTACCTCCGATGTCACGCCCCAGACCGCATCTATGCGCGTGTACAACCGCCGTATGACCAAGTGACGTCACTCGCAAGTCAACGTGTCTTAATCATACAAGGCGTCCATTAACATAATATATCCATACTCAGTGGTAAACATACACAACAACATCACAGTTTAGATTAATTGAATGGCGGAAATATTAACCAATTAATCATGCGCCACACATGGCCAAAACGTAGGCTCGCAGGCCAAAACAATGTATTAATACAAAAGTATCCATGAGCATAGTTTATTTTTTTGAAATAGTAGAGGGAGCACGAACTACGTCTTCCTCTGGATTCTCTTCACCCGTGCAAAGGTGTAGATGACAAGCCTTAACTTCAACCTGAAATGGTGGGGCCCCCCGAAGGGGTCAGTACAAGTACCGAGCGAGTAGCAGGCTAAATATAGAATAACTAGCGTTTCAAGTATAAGACCCAAACATAGGGTGATACTTATGTAAATAGTCTTTTCCCCCAAGTTAAGAAATACTTAGTAGTACATATACACTTGGAAAATACCCGATCCGTAGATCACCGCTTTATTTGGGAAAATATTAATAGTCAATATCCTTGACTAAAAACCCCAACTCACCCATATGCCTGTGAGTGTATAGGACTCCTCCTTGTCCATACTTCAATATCATAATCTATGAGTTTTGAGGATCAAAATCCTTGGGTACTCCACCAAATTTTTATTTGAGTGTTAAGGACTTTTAATCCTAGGGTCCTCCACCAATTTATTATCCGAGTGTTAAGGACTTTAAGTCCTAGGGTCCTCCACCAATTTATAATCCGAGTGTTAAGGACTTTAAGTCCTAGGGTCCTCCACCAAAATATGAGTGTTAAGGACTTTTAAGTCCTAGGGTCCTCCACCAAAATATGAGTGTTAAGGACTTTTAAGTCCTAGGGTCCTCCACCAAAATATGAGTGTTAAGGACTTTTAAGTCCTAGGGTCCTCCACCAAAATATAATCCTATGATCAACCTCCTATCAACCTAGATAAGATCTATATCATATTTATTCATTCATAGCTAAATCAATACATAAAGCTTATGTATCACAATCCATGCAAAGTCATGCGTTTATATAACTTCATAATTAACTAATACCATCCGGTATCAATTAATCCATTATCCATCGGTCAACGTTTTCGTTGACCGCCATTTCAAACCTTATACGTATCAACTTAATCATCACATAATTAAGTTAATAATGTTCGTTTGTGCTCCTCTTACGCTTCAAGCAAACATGCATTTTATATAATTCCTCATAACATATTTCATGCATAAACAATTAATTCCTTTCATACAAACTTAACCATATTGGCTAATCACATGTTTAAATACCTTTTAAACATAATTATGAACACATATAACATTTATTTAGGTAATATCATAATTAACCCAAAAGTTATAAGATATTAAGCCGTCCACTCACCTCGAATTAGCGTTATGAAGTTCTACCCCTCTCGGTTGAACTCCGGCGATACCCCGGCGACTTTTGACGAACTCCGGCGACAACTCCGGCGAACTCTAGAAACTCTTTAGTTAAGCTCCTAACATGTTTTTATAATCACAAAACCCATATTAATACAAATAACCTCAAAAATGTTATTTTCCGGCGAACCGTTCGTATTGGCTTCTAAGTCCGTTCTTGGACATAGAACCACTTTCCAACCCATTCTTCCAAACTCATACCATGTAGAAAAATCCTAAGGGTCCTTCATATGATATATATCTCATATGATAGAAGAAAAATTAAAGGAAAAGTTATGATAAGGTTATTACCTTAATTTTCACACTTTTTCCTAGGTTTTTCCTTCTCTAATCTTCTTCCCTTGCACCCCTTTGTGTTGAGCTCGAAAATGGAGGATGCTATGGAGTATTTTCAGAGCTTCTCACTCCTTGGATGGCAGCTGGGTCGAGTTAATGGGGATAGGATTGATTGAGAATGCCTTTTTGGCATTTCTCTCAATCATACATGAAAGGGGTCCACTCCCTTAAATGTGTTTGGCTCCCAAATCACCTCATGGCTCCTTTCCCATGTGATGGTGCGGCTACCTTGTCAAAAAACAAGGCTAAAAACGTGGGTTGGCCCCTACTTATGTGGGGGTCATTGCTTTGTGTCCCGTAATGCACAATCGGTCCCGAAAGTTGTATTTTTCGGACTTTTTTAATTATATTTTATTTTATCGGGCCAAATAAAATATATTGTGTGATTTCAATCACTATGGACCTTTAGAATAATTTTAGATTCCCCAACTTTAATTTAGAAGTCTCCGAAATTCAATTCGGACTGTTATCCGGTAAATTACCAATACCGGTAATGGGGCTTCGTTTGACCGACGGGTCAACCCTAAGCCTTTTCTATGGCCCAACTAAAATATATATATACCATCATATAAATATTATCTAGACCAAGATGAATATAATATGTGGTCCCGGGTTTACCGGACGGTCCCCGCTCCCGGTGTGGGCCCCACGTGCAGTTCACTATTCACGCGAAAGAAATAACCAAAAATTTACAACCACGTAAATTCACGAATCATTATTCAAGGTTTATTACATGATTTACTAAAAGTAAATATATTTGGAGACGGTGTTACATCCGAAATGATCCTCTGCCGGAATGCCCCTGGTTAGACCGACTTCCTGGTATTCTGCTGTCCCCCCGCCTTCCGGATGTGCCATCAGTCTGTTAAGAGGAGATTGTGACCATGTTGATTGTTGATTAGTGCCCAGTTTTGTGTTTGCTTGGGATTTTTGTTCAAATTCCCACAAACGACGTCAATGTTGAGTTTAAGTCCTGAATGGATCATAAGGCCCAACACAAACCTTTGTATCTATGATATAATTGATATAGTAACGGCGTATAATGAAATATAAAAACAGATAGAATAACTCAAAAGCTCCAATTGTATTAGCACAATAAATGTGATTACAAGGAAATGACCGAACGGGAGTTACGGTCCGCAGTTCTAATACAAGAGCTAGAATGAAGTATAAAGCTTATGAGTAAACAATTGCTACCCCTAACAATGCAGTAAATGATGCTATTTATAGTAGATGAGGGTAGGTGGATGGATGAGGTGGCGAGCTCCCAATGGTTGCCCCTTTATCACCTGCAACACTCATACCCCACTTGGTGTGCCCATGCTCCTACTTGGTGTGCTCATGTTCCCGCAGTAAATGCACCCCTGCCACTTGTGGAGAATTCCCATTCGGGACTTGGATCAGGATGGCCCGCATCCGAGGGCAAAATGTCTTATCCACCAAGTGTGGAGCCATACTCGTCCGGGGTCTACCGGACAGTTATCATCCAAATGAATGAGAGCTCGATCGGTACCTTGGTATATGTCTGCCGCTCTTGGACCCCACCCATTCGGGACCTACCGAACGGTTGTCACCCGGAGAATGAGAGCTCAATCGTTGTCTTCTTGGACCTCAGGGATATTTTGGGTCGGTATATTGGGCCGGATCCCAATATCCCAAGTCCCAACAATATATTTTGAGCTTAGTATTTAAAAAAATATTTTTCTAGTTTTAATAAAGTTTTGTATGTTTTTGTGCCTTTTTGTGATTACTATTTTTTTCTCCATACATTTTGGAGTTTATACATTTTCAATTTTTTATAATATTGAGATTTTTTACATTTCATAGCATGTTAAAATAGAGAAAATCTTTGTTACAGTTAATAATAATAATAATAATAATAATAATAATAATAATATTGCTTTTAAGCTTCCAATTGCGGTATGATATAAAAGATTAGTGCGGAGTATTTGGGTTTAGAATCCTAGAGTACGTATTAATAAGTAGGGTGGGGCGGTGCACAGATGTATTAGTTAAGAGGCCGTTTGGTAATACTGTTTTTCAGCTTATCAGGCTTATCAGCCATCTTTTTTACCAAACACATAACTTTTGCTTCTGCGCGCTGAATTGTGTAATAAGCAGAAAAAGTAAGGTTGGAGTTACTTTTCTGACTGTATTGGCTGAAGTTACTGTAGACAATCATTTTAGCTATTTTTACATATAATTTTTTCCTTATTTTATTAATAAAATATATTTTAAAATTATTTTTTTCTTAAATCAGCAGAATCAGCCAATGCAGCCACTTCAGTCAGAACTTCATAAATTTCAGCAGAATCAGCCAAATCAGACGATTTTCGTGCTACCAAACGGGCTCTAAGTATAGTGTAGGCTTTATGCTTAAGATCTACTCGTTTTATTGAAAACAAAAACTAAAGTAGTACTCGGTATATTTTTTAAAACAAATTTAAAAAATGATAAAAGTGATATTATTTTAGCTCATTTCCCAATTCATAAGGAGGCCCAACCCTCACGCCAGCTTCCATATCCACCCTTCAGGTCATTCTCCACTTAGTGACTTCAGATCAGTGCATTAGCCGAGGAGAATCCCCGTTAGCAACCGGAAAGAAACCAGTACAACGTCTTCATTCTTAAAGGTGAGACTATTTTTATCCGGAGAATTTGAAGGGATAAAACCGTGCAGAGATTGCTGGTTATGTTTGTTTTAATCTTTTTAGATCTATTGAGAAGCAAATTTAGGTATCAGTGACCATTCAGACATAATACTCTCATCTTCCCTCTCCAACAATAGAATTTGCAGGCTTACATTACTTTTATGTCCAACGATCTGAGATTATTCTTTACCATTTCATACATTAGCATATAATTTTCTTTTACTATGATGTCCAATGTAAGAAAAACATTTTGCTAACCTATAAAGTTTGTGATTTACTCCTATTTTTGGAATATTCGGTTGTTTCTTAATAAAATCTTGCTTTTTGATGGACAGAAATACTAGCTCAGACGAAGAATCAGACTCAAGTGAGTCTGAGATCAATGATTACAAGGAGAAACCTTATGAAGAACTTTAAAGTAAAAGGTCCAAATGGGTGCCTTCGATGTCCGTTTTTTGCGCGGGGAAAAAGAAACAAGATTACAAGTAGAAGGATCTTCTTCAGCATGCTACAGGAGTCGGCAAAGGTTCCGCAAACAGGTTAATACAGAAAGCAAACCACTTGGCACTGGCGCAGTACTTGGAGACAGATCTAGCAGATGAGGCTGAGCCACTACCAGAACGAGCAGTTCAACCGGTCCATGTCGCTTCTGAACAGAATAACCTATATTACTGGCCTTGGATAGGCATTGTTGTGAATGTATTGGAAAAAGGAACTGAGAATGCAGTAGAGGAGGAAGAGTTTTGGTTAAAGAAGTTTTCAAAATATGGGGCTCAGGAGGTGAAGATCTTCTGTGATGATAAGTCGCGCACTTCTGAACTTGCTATCAAATTCAAAAGAGATTGGACCGGTTATAAGAATGCATTGGAGTTTGAGATGGCATTTGTGGCTGACTGCTGCAGTAAGAGAGACTGGAATGCTCAAAGGTCCTCACCCGGATCAAATATATACGGTTGGTTTGCAAGAGAGGATGCTTACCATTCAGATGGGGCAATCGGTTATTACCTCCGCGAGATAGGGCAGTTGAAAACCATCACCGATCATGAACAAGAAGAAAAGATGGACAAGATCAAAGTTGTTGCTGATCTAGCAAGTGAGATTGACTTGAAGAATAAAAACCTTGATGAACTGCAGACAAAGTTCAATGAGAAGACCTTGTCCCTGAGTAGAATGCTTGAGGAAAAGGACATACTTCACCATGCTTTTGTGAAGGTGATCTTTACTTTTTCTTCCCTTTTTTGACATGCGCGTGTTCTTTCAACTACATTATTACTTTGTGGGTTGCTTGTGAAGTTATGACTCATGACTTCTGATGAATGTTGTGCTTTTTAATCCATCATCCTTGCATGGTTTCATGAAACATCATTCTTTCATATTAATAGCACTTCTCTGAAATATATAAAATTGTGTACTTTGGTCTTTCCTCGGTATAACGGTCAAATATATTTATATTCCAGAGTCTAGGAAGATGCAGCGTCTTGCACGGGAGCATGTCCAAAGGGTCTTGCATGAACAAGAAAGTCTGAATACGGAATTGGAGAACAAGAAGAAGCAGCTTGATTCTTGGAGCAGAGAATTGAACAAGCCTGAAGTCTTGACTGGGCGTGAAAAGCAAAAACTTGAAGATGAGAAGCAAAAGGTAAAAATGATTGATATTAGCATGAAGATAGTCATCTTATCTCGCCTCCTTATGTAGGGTGGGTAGACATTGTCCTGTGTGAGAACCTATTGAGAATGTACACAAACTTTTTGCTTGATAGTCATCATATCTTGACTGCAGCTATTATTATAGAAAGCACCATTGATTTGTACTGCTTTTTATTTTTATCCTAAGTTCATTGGTTTTATTAGCATGAAGATTGTAGAATATATCTACAGTCTACCACATTTTTGGAGACATAATGAAGAAGAATGCATGACTATATCTGTTTTTGTACTTCAGAATGATGCAAGGAACAGTTCACTTGAAATGGCCTCCGAGGAGCAGAAAAAAGCTGATGAAAATGTGTTAAGGCTTGTTGAAGAGCACAAGGTGGGTCACATTAAATTCTCATCCCCCTAATTCCTCTACTAATATTATGCACATCAATTGAATTATTACGGAGTATTTTGTAAGATAAAGGATGCAATGTTTTGCCTATTGTATACTGCTTTGCATAGTATGGTTGGCGCCTTACGTATAGTATTTTCTTTGCTGTATGTTGAATCCGCAGAGGGAGAAGGATGAGGCCCTACAAAAGATACTCAAGCTGGAGAAGGACATTGATGCCAAGCAGAAACTTGAAATGGAAATAGAAGACCTGAATGGAAAACTGGAGGTGATGAAGCATATGGGTGGGGAGGATGATGCGGCAGTGCAGGCAAAAATTAAGGAGATGAATGAGCAACTGGAATCCAAAAGGGAGGAGATGCAAGATTTGGATGAAATGAACAGTGCTCTGCTGAAGAGGGAACGCCAGAGTAACGATGAGCTGCAAGAAGCCCGCAAAGCACTGCTGCAGGCGTTGCCTGATATGCTGAATATACGTCATTCTCATAGTGGGATAAAACGAATGGGTGAGATTGACTCCAAAGTCTTCCAAAACGTCTGCAAGCAAAGGTTCTCTAGTGAGGAAGCAGATGTGAAGGCCCTTGAACTTTGCTCTCTATGGCAGGAGAAAGTGAAAGACTCCAACTGGCATCCTTTCATCATGATCTGAAAAGATGAAGACAACTATGAGGTTTGTTGCGCTTACTCATTAAATTCATGAAGATGCCCATGTTTTTTGTGGTTGAAGATATGCACTGTCACAATTTATATACACACACGACATATATAAAAGTATATACTCCGTATATACTTTGTGATTGCAGGAAAAGCTAAATGAAGAAGACAAAGAGTTGCGCGATCTGAAGGAGCAGTGGGGTGATCCGGTGATGAGATTCATGGGGCGATCACCAAAGCCCTGAAAGAGGTGAATGAATACAACCCCAGTGGAAGGTACGTGGTCCCTGAGCTGTGGAACTTCAAAGAAGAAAGGAAGGCCACCTTGAAGGAAGTTATTGCCTTCATCTTCAAACAGCTCAAGACTGGGAAGCGGAAGAGGGCTTGAATAGCCAGTTGATGGGAGGGCTTAGTGCACCCCCCCCCCCCCCCCCCCCCCCCCCATATATGAATACATTATATGAATAATCTTTATGTACTTGAAGTTTAAATCCTTATCAAGATTTCGGTTTTGGTAAATATCAAGATTGTGAGTCAATAGACATGACGTTTCACGAGCAAAGGAAGAGCTGATTGAGAATGAGATGTCGTTTAAAATAAGGTGGCATGTATAGTTCACGCGCACAATTAGGGGTAGTGAGGTGGGATATCAAATACTACGTATATTGGTACTCCGTCCGTCCCTGAAAATCCTTCCCACTTTCCTTTTTGGGTCGTTCCAAAAAATTCTTCCCACTTACCATTTTTGGACAATTTGTCTAGTTCAAATTCATTTCACCTTTTTTCTTACACAACCACAACCATACATTTCCACTTTATTCCACTTTCTTAATATGTGTGCCAAGTTAAACTGGGAAGGATTTTCAGGGACGGAGGGAGTATATTGGTATATTCAGTTGACTGCTTTTCCGGTGATATCAATACTTATCATAAGAAATAATGAAGAATAGAATACTAAAGTGAACCTTATAAACAACCTTAGTAGATAGCCATTTCTTTGATGTAGAGTGAACATTTTTTCTACTAGAGCAGTATCCGTGCGGTTTTGTTACTTTTGTTGTCCTTGACTTGTTTGAGTAACATTAAACGAAAAACCTCCTAAATTTAATATTATTATGATTAATTAATCAATAACAAAAATCATTCAACTACATGGGCTATGTGGGCGGAAAACTACTAAAAATGAACATCTCTTCTAAAAAACAAAAAAGCACTCGCTTTTATAAAACTAAAATCCTAACCAACTAAACGATGTAGTTAACTATGAACATTGTGTACTTGTGTTAGATATTAGTACACATTAGTCAAAATTAGGTTTTAGTAACATTTGAATCATTTAAAAATATTTCCATTGTAAATTTTTGACAGGTTGGGCTTTCTGAACCTAACTGCAAGATAGGTAGATTAGATATCTTATGCCCAATTTGAACCTAGAATGTCTACTTGTATATCTTGAACACGAGTTGGAAATGTCTCTTAAAAAGAGGCCATCTTTCTCCATTACATGAGTTGAAATGTTGTTGATTAGTACAAATACGTAATTATGGTGGTGCTTAGGAGCAATTTGATTAGTTATGAATTGGAGAAATGAAATCCTCCTCAAATGATCATTTAGACTTTTAGAGCATAAAACATTCATGAAATGGACGAAGCAACATAGTTGTCATACGTATTTTTCTGATATTTGTGTTTTTTATATTTATGTCATTCAACCTAAGTGATATCAAATAAAGAAGTAAATTGATATTTCCTTTTACCATTAAAATAAAATAAAAAATCAGACAAACATCTAGAATTCAATGATAAATGTGCAATTAGTAACATTGCATCTGGTAATTTAAAACTTCTACTAGTGTTATATATTTAAAGAATGTTTACACATTTTTATTATTATATTATTGGTAGCTAGTGTCATTTTATCAAAATATGATGCTTAACTAAGAGTTAATTATTTGACAAAAAATAAACTTATGAGTTAATTTCTGTATACATAAACTCCAATTTTTGATAATTATTCGTAGATTTTAAAAAAAATTCACATCTTTCTTTTTCACTCATGGGGCTCCTGAGTATTTTAATTACTCCAAACGCTTTTTTTGACAGTCTACTTAACAAAATTGCGACATAACCAAAGACGGTGCAAACACAAAAAGCACCTGCCCTTAGTCATGTACTTCATTGTTTTATGGCCACCGACCCTTCCCCATGAGGAGCAAGTTACTGGACTGAACTGATTGGGTCTACATCACTGCCTAAACATCATGAAAGTAATGCACAAAGGAGACTTCATAAGTAAATAAACATCACGACACACATTTTAACTCAAGTGTATAATAATTATACAAAGTAATCTTCTTCAAGCACACAAGTACTTCGCAATCACCTACACTGCTCTCATTTTCAACAATGTCTATTCTCCATTTTCAACTCCTAAACCATACAACACACCAGCATACTTCTCCATAGACCCACTGAAGAAGTTCTCTTTCAACTTCCTGAAAGTGCAAGCTGTAAGCAAACTATCGGAACCAGCTTGATGGCACACACCAACTCTCTCCACTTCCAATAGCTCCGCGAGCTTGTTTAGCCCACCATGGAGGCTATTGCAGAACTTCATCAGGTGTTTGATATCAAACACAACTGGGAAATACATGTTGATCAGGGCAAAGAAGCCTGACTGTGTATCTGGCAATGGCTGGCATGACAATATCTTGAGAAGGTACCCGAAATCATACCCACTGTGGAAAGTTACCCAGTAAACACTGTCATTGAGCACAATTCCGGAAGACATAAGAAGCTCCCCGAATCTTCTTGCGTCAATGCCATTCTCTGCGTTCTTCTGGAAATCGATCCCGCTCTGGCGAAGCAGCTCGATTGAATCGCTGGCAAAGACATCTTCGTTGGGATTGAACTCTCGGAAGTTGAATTGCCAGATGCAGTACTTATCTTCAGTCCCTGAGGTTGGAAGGTTACCCTTTTCGTCAGAGAATGTGAGCCCTAGCTGTATCAACTTCAACATGTCAACGTTGTTTTTAAGAGTCTGGTAATGGTAGTCGTTGCTGTTCTTGAAATTACCTACAGGTCGGATAACAATGCCTGGAAACTCTGTGTCCATTGCGATGTACGGATAATCATCCACAATTCCTCGGATTAGGGTAAACTCTTCTTCCAGATTATAATCCCACACATCTCGGATCTGGACAGAATCGCTTCTGGGCAAAAGCGACATCTTCCAGTTGACCCTAGAATTGCTCACAACAAATAAACCCCAATCAATAATCGCACGAGATCTCTCTTGACGACCATAAAAACTCAGGACGTTGATAAAGTCCAGAACGAATCAATTTCGAATCCGATCTGCAGCGAAAACACGGTTTCCACACAGATTTAGCACCAGAAAATCGTAATCGCAGATAACAACACACATACGAACAGAAGCGTGAATCGAGAAACGAGAACAGCGTGAGAATCTTACCGTAGATACAAAAAGGTTTGAACTTTGGACCTTAGATCGACGAAGCTCTCCAGAAAAGGGGGGCTTTGAAAATGGGATATACGAGGAAAGAAAGAAATATGAGCAGAATCGGAGGTTTTCTGTAATTAATAAAATTGAATATTAGCTCCCTTTGGGTGCTTTCTAGAGACACGGGAGGGGCCCCTTCACAGTTTCACCTCCCTCCAGAAACAACACAATGAATGAATGCTGTAATTTGCCTTCTTCCAAATCTGCTTTGAACCAAAAATGTCTTTGCTCGCGCGTTCATGTTGGGGTGGGGGGCTCACATAATAATTACTCGTATGTTTTTTTTTTTGGTTTTCACTTTTTAGGATAATTTTTTTAAAAGGCTAGGAGGAAAATACTATTAATAATTAGTCAACAATAATAAGAATAAACACAAAAAAGAAGCCTAGGAGGGGAAAGCGAGTAGCAAAAAAACAAAGCTCTTCCCTCGTAAGAAAAGAAAGATAGACTTTGGTTGAATAATATAGTTAGAGAGCAGAAGGAGATGAAGCGGAGGAAAACTAGTGGTTTGATTGAATAATAACCAATGGATTGGGGGTCGGTGGGTGTACTCACTCTTATTTAACTTTTTATTTTTTTACTTTTTTTGAAAAAATTGTTTGATGAATGACACAATTTCTATACAAAATCCAACTTTTTAATTGGATTGAAATGTTATTGTCTCATAAGATTAATTATTGGTATTGTCTATCTAATAAAGGAATGATCTAATCTGGTCTGAAAGTATGAACAATCCAAATAAAAATTGATAGTATTATAAGTAGAAAGGAACTGCGGAAAAGTTTAGAAACAGATAATGGTGGTCTTTTCGTTATTTCTTTTTTTTATTTTAGTCACAATCAGATGTCTTCTTTTTTTATTAATAAAAAAAGACCAAGTACTCTAGCCCCAAACCATGTTCTAAATAACTAATTCAGACGTCTTCTCGTGGTTAGGTGGAGAGAATTTCTCCCAAAATTTGAGAACATGAAAAACAAATGCTCATCATACAAAAGAACTTTAGCAACTAAAGACGTTGACAAAATAAGCTCACCATGCAAGTAATTCATGAATTAGCTCTATCATTTGTAGCCAACTCTTCGGAATATGTTACTTTTGCCTTATTTATGTCCCATCAAAATTTAAATTTATGTTCACATGAAAACGAATTAGAATAACAAAAGAATTGTAGATAATAATACGAATATTGAAACACAACTCGGAATTCTGCACCTTCGACAAACGTTAAACTCACAGTATATATTATTGTAAACCCTTGAATAAAATTAGCAAGTTCCATGAAAGTCGCTATATACTTTCAAATTAAATACAATCTTTTCCTATTAGGAAGTAAATAATAAGCCAATTTCTTTTTATACCCTTAATTATTATGCTCATCTTCCGCCCAAATCTCACAACTTGTTTTAAGTCCTCCTCCACCACTCGATGATTCAGTACTCCACTCTAATCTTTACAACGTCCGATTCTCTATTCCTCTGTATCTCTTCACTAGCATCATCAACTTTCATCTCCCACTTTGTTTCTTTCAATTCCACATCCATCTTCCTCTTATTTCATTTCTCCAATTTCTTCCTCAATGAAGGACGTGGACGGCGATGACACTGGTGGTTTTGCTTCGCTTACTCTCCCATGAACTACAACCTTTATTTTGGGGGTTCTGGATGCTCTGTCGCCGTGAAAGTGCGGTTCAATTTCACCGTGAAGGAGAGTTTATTTTTTTATTGTTCTTTCTTTTGACTTTCAGTTTCAGAGAAGAAGAATGAGAACACTTCAACACCAAGGTAGGAATCATCATCAGCAAATACACCCTTCGCATAGTTGGAGAAGGTGATAGAAATAGGCTTCTCTGTGAGTTTTTAGATTTTTGTGGGGAAAATACGATTGCACTGTAGCACTTTACGAATCCAGCACTTTTCTCCGTGTTCTGAAGGGTAAAACGGGAAACTAAAACCCTCTTTTGTGAGGCAAAGGTAAAGGACATGTCGGGTCTTCTTCTCAAAACCGAGATGATTTTGAGACGACTTACAACTGGAGAGATGTGATGTCCGATGATCAACTAGCTCAACTGTTGAACCAAGGACATGGGCAGTTTTACCAACAAGAAGACATTCCCGAGATTGATGAAGAGCTCGAGGATGACGACCCCGAAGAGGAACAAGGCGACGAGGGAACCTTCGACGAGCAAACACTCGACGAGGATGAGCCTAGTTCATCCCAACCCGGTAAGAAAGGTGAATCTCTCCTTATGAATTGAAAAATAATTATAAAAAGTGGAAGGACCCGACAACCAAGAAGTGGTGGGCAACTTGCAAACATTGTAACAAAAATATAAGCTTGAGGGTTTCGCAAGGATACGACGGCGCCGATAGGCATATTAAGAGCCATCACCCGTGGAGTATGCGAAATTAATTAAAAGGAAAGGGGAAGCAAACACAAATATTGAGAGCCTGTTTACTAACAGATATATTTTCACGTTTTCTACTTCTGTTTTTCGTTCTCCAATTTTCTGTTTTTATTTTTCAGTTTTTCTATCTCCAGTTTTCTGTTTCTATTCTAGTTTTCCATTTTCAAATCTGAAAACATGTTCATCAATTTTTTCACCTAGTTCTGTGATCATCCAGAAGACTGACACGTTTACTTCACGGGTTACTAAATGGTGCTTATTAAGACTCGCGTAAATAAACGACGCATAAAATAAGCAATGTTATAAAATCATGTTTACTTCAAAAGGTTTAAAACACCGTTTAACATTAAAATGTCCAAAATAACCTTATACATATATAGACACACAAACATTCATGAACACAAAATATATAATATAATATGTGGGGTCGATCACCTCGTACGTGTACCCATACTCTTAATAGGGGTGGACTCGGGCCGGGTGGCCCGACCCGAAACCGGCACTGTGCTGAACCGGCCCGGCCCGGTGGCCTGGCCAGTGAACGGTCCGGGTAGGCCCAGCCCGGGGGGTTCCCGGTGATAGCTTGGGTCATCCAAAAAGCCGAACCGAGCTTTTTAATTTTGTTTTTAATTTTTTTTTACTTTTCGGGTTTGGCTGGGTATTTTGGGCCATTTGGGGTGGTTTGGGGGGTTGGGTTGGTGGTCGTAAGGGTTGGGGTAGGGAAGGAAGGTATGGGTGGGGGTGGGTGGGGGTGGGGTGGGGTGGTAAGGTCTAGGGGTACGGGGGTTGGGTGGGGTAGTGGATGGGTTAAGGTGGTGGTTAGGGGTAAGAGTGGGGTAGTGAGTAAGGTTGGGGTAGGGTAGGGAGTTGGGATAGGATGGCGGTAGGGTGAGGCCGGGATCAGGGTGGGGCCGAGGTAGGGGAAGAGGTAGGATGGGGGTAGGATGGCGGTACGAGGGTGGGGGTAGGATGGCGATAGGGTGGGGCCGAGGTAGGGGGCATGTGGGAAGGGGTAAGGGGTATATACGAGGTGGGGGTAGGGTAGGGTGGTCGGGGTGGGGTTGAGGTGGTAAGGGGTGGCGGTAGGGTAGGGTGGATCGGGGTGGGACCGAGGTAGGGCATGTGGTAGGGGGTGGGTAGGGTCATTGTAGGGAAAAAGGGTATGCGGTGTGGGGGGGTTGGGTGGGCAGGGTAGGGTAGGGGTAAGGTACGAGGATGGAGGTACTAGAATGGAATCGATATCGGAGCGGGACCGGACCCACCACTAGGTGTAAGTATGCAAATTCATTGCAACGGCTTGTAGCATCTGCGTTTTCCAAATTTGGAAAACTAGTAAAAGTCACTTCTCCAAATCATTAAGGAAAAGAAAGACATGTCTCGTTTTTTTCATTTTGGAAAACGGTTTGATAAACGCTTTTTTCTGTTTTCCTTTCTCGAGTTTTCTAGCAATTTTCTTTGGTAAACACGATTCCTGTTTTCTGTTTTCTAGTTTTCCAGTTTTCTGGAAAACTTGAAAATATCTCTGTTAGTAAACTAGCCCTGAGGTTTGCAACTGGTCAACCCTTTGGTAAATTCACCTATGATGATTCCAAACATTTAAGTGCTATGTTTGAATTAATTGTTGAAGAAAATTTGTCTTTTATTTTTTTTGAAAGTCTTGCTTTGAAAGCTTTATGCTCAAGGTTCTTTAAATCCTCAATTTAGAAATTATAGTCGCAAAACCATTTTTTTATCATCTAAAAAAACCACTTATATTAATATCATTAGGAATCGGATCATTACAACAAACTCAAAATGACCAACCCTGACAATAACTATCCCTAATCAACTAGCACTATCAACCCTACGGCTAGATACGAATCACTAACCACCAAGCGGGTGAGCCACAACAATCACTGGTCATATAGATCCTTCTAATGACATAATATCTAGTAGAATTGTCAATCATACGTGTAGACATAAAATTAAAGACATCAACAAAAAACAGAGCAACATAAAACATAACGCGAAAGTAAAACCATAACAAATTAAATAACTGATAAATCTTCCAAACCGTAGTACCTCGATCGCTCCAAGGCGGCGGTTTCAAGAGGGGGCGGACCACCGATCTGTCTTCTCCATTACTCAGCCTTTCACCTCTCATCGTCTTCTCGTCGCCCGTTCCGCCTCCACTACCACCACCGCCCTCTACCCATGTTGATTCGCCAGAAACTAACCTTTCGAACTCCTCCTCAATTGCAGGAATGAGACAATACTGCTCTAGATCATTCATAGAAGACGTGATTGTCATTTCTTGAATCTTGGATTAATTTTCAAATGCTGCAGCCGCACAAACAATTGGTAGAAGAAAACCCTACGCGACGGCAAAGTCGTTAGGGAGACAAAACAGTACGTGACACTAAGCCGCAGGGAGAAAACTGACGGGCTGCTCCTCTTTTTCACCTGATTATATCCGGCTGTTTATGATTTGGTAGTCGCAAACCCATTAAAAAAGAAGTTATAACACAATATATTTTGGAAAAGGATATATTAAAAACGTTTTTCGCTAACCTTGACGGACGTGTTAGTATTTGTAGTGATATAAGGGAGGATACTTATCATCATTTGTATTATTTGGGTGTGAAGTATACATTATATTGATGACTATTGAGAAATGCATAAACGTGTTATTGCTTTTCGTGAATTTAATGATCGACACACCGGTGACGGTGATAATATTTATATTCTCATTGAGCGTATTTTAACTGAATATAATTTGATTGATAAGGTGTTTGCTATGAGTTTTGATAATGCGAGTAATAATAGTGCTGCTATAGCTAGATTGCGTGAATTGTGTGATCCTTCTACTTTGATGGGTAGGTTTTTTCATTAGCGTTGTACATGTCGTATTCTCAATTTATGTGTAAAAGACGGATAACCCGCATTAGGAGATGCTATGGATAACGTGAAGGGGGTATTAGACTTATTTGGGCTAATAATCAACTTAAAATGGAATAGCGTGATATTTGAGGGCTAGACGTGTGAAATATTGTGTTTTCCCTAAAGATTTGTCTATTTGCTGGAATAGTACTTGTAATTTATTTGTTGTATTTATTAGATTTAAAGACCATTTTACTGTTTTTTAAAAGAATATGCTAACTATATTGTAAATCCGTCTGAGACGACGCTAGGGAAAAAATTGTGAATGTTTTGATATATGTTCATAATGCAACTCAAACTTTTAGTCATGTTTATAAACCTACCTCAAACCAATTTTATGTTGAAGTTGTTAATCTCGTCGGTGCATTTTCTGAATTTGAAAGTGACCCTTACGGTCATTATTTATGTTCCTTCATGAAAGAAATTTTTTTAAAATATTATTCACATATTCCACATATTTATGGTATTGCTTTTATTCTTGATCCTCGTTTCAAACTTAATGCATTTCAAAATTGTTTAGAGTACCATTATGGTTGTTTTTTGGTCTATTACCTATGTATGAAGATAAGCCATAGATCCTAAAGAGCAATACAACGAGGTTAGTAACTTATTTCATTAATTATATAATGAGTTTCATACTTATTTCATCAATTATATAATGAGTTTCATGCACACTATGGTAACACACACCCCTCCCCCGACACGAACATCTTCTTCATCTAAAGGAAAAACATTTTTGAAATCTACATTTGGTAATCTTATGAAAAAAGCTAATCAACTCCCGATGTTGCACAAAGCTCGATCAACGAACTTTCTTTATATATAATGTTTCCTGTTGACTATGAAGAAGGGATGACTTTGACGTTCTGGAGTGGTGGAAGGACAAAGAAAGAATGTTCTCGATTTTATCGAAGATGGCTAAGCAGGTGCTATCAATGTCGATATCAACAGTTGTCGTGAAACAAGAATTTAGATTGGCCGAATACGTTCTAATAGATTATAGAACGAGATTGAACGCAACATCTCTTGAGACGCTCGTTTGCTTCGACGATTGGTTGAAGGCCCGACGTAAAACTCAATAAGTTTGCATTGCCCCAACCCAACCACTTCATGGAGGAAACAAACGATGGTGCCGGAGATTCCGCATTTCCGCCTGGTTTTTAGGAAATGTATTTAATGTTTTGAATTATTCTCAATTCTTAATTGTAGTTCGTATTTCAGATAAATATACTTTAAATTTTTATTGTCTAGCACTTGTTGAATTAATTCATGCAAAAAATTATCAAAAAATAGCCCGCTCAACCCGAGGCCCGCCCAAGTAGCCCAGCATGACCCGGTCCCAGTACAAACCTAGGCCGGTACCGGGCCTGATATCCTACGGTCCAGACGTCCAGTCGTCCAGTCCCGCCCTGACCCGGCCCGGTCCTCCACTATTCCCAAAAAACAAGTAAATCTCTTGCATTATTATTCGGGACTTACTTGCAAGCTCAAATATTTTGAGACTGATTTGCAACGTCAAACTTGACCAAACTTATTAACAAATAAGATTGGTGGTTAATCACTAGTAATGAATCCATTCATTTAGTGAGCTATATTCAATTTGAGGTGACCACAAGTCCATAACCCAAAGATGCCCAACTAAGTTAGTAACGGTACATGAATCCCAAAAGGCCAAACTGCCAAAGTAAGCTGCACATCATATCAATCAATGCAAGGTTAAAAAAATTCACAAATAATGTGAAGCTCATGGTATCTTTCCAGCATTTTCCAGCATTTTTTATGTTTCTTGCTAACAAAATTGGGAAGAAGGAAAAGTTTGCCATCACCATCCCGCGATATGGCATCAGATTCATTTCATAATTACTATACATAGCCCTGAAATGGGTTACACACTTCAAGGTTTGTCCACCAAAGGAGCTAAAAGACCCAAGTTTAACAAAGAAAGCTGCACATGGGAATGGGTTACACACTTCTTTTGAAGGTTTCATATCAATTAATGCAAGCATAGAGATAATTTCACAAGTAATGTCAAACTTATGATGTCTTTCCAGCATTTTAAGTTTCTGGCTACCTCTAAAGGGGAGGTTACTAACCACGAAACTATTATCTAATTATATCAACAGCAAAGAAGAAAAAAATTAACACCAGTATCGCGTGTGATCACATGCGATTCATTTCATAATCAGAATACAAAGTCATGGAGCAAGGCTTGCACACCAAACGAGTTAAAAGACCAAAGTTTAACAAAGATAATTGCCTCAAAATGAACATAAATCATTTACAATAGCGCCCTGATGCATAATAACATTATGAAAATGAGCAGAGTGAAATGCATTTGAAAAGGAGAGCAAAACTGAAACACTTGGTATGGTATACCGTACAAAACAGCATGATGACCTCTTTCAAAAAATGGAAAAAGATACACAACAGCTTTCAGTCATGCTAAGACATCTTTGTCACATATTCATCACTTGCTTTCAGTAACTGGGAGATACACCCCTTCTGCTGCCAGCCAAACATTATCAGGTCGCTTCTCTCTTATACTACAAACCTGCAGAACTTCCACCATGTCACATATAATAGAGGTTGTTCCTAATGTATGTGACTGTTCAGTCTCAATCCAGTTCACTGAGGCTATGATGGAAAGCAATATGGTAGGGAAAGGGACAGAATATTAAGAAAAATCAATTCTTTAATGTCTGGATTTATCTTGGAAAATACGAAGATCAAACTTGATTTGAAACCTTTTCAAAGTTTTACATATATTTAGATTTCTTAGTCTATATAAATAAAAGAAATAGTTGAATGAATGAGCTCGAACATATATCTAATTTTGATGTTTGAACTCGTTTCTTCACTTTCCCCCAAATGTTATTTCCTGTCACTTTCTTGATTCCAATCAAACCATAAGATATTTATAAACAGATAAACAAATACATGAAGGGTCATAAAGAAAAAGGGATCACATCTTGTAATCACCTCTTGCTGGCCTCCAGCAATGCGGGTGTATTTTTTGTCATGACTGTGTAGATACCCTCCAGTGTCCACGTGATGCAGCCTGACCCTTTGATCTTGCCTCCAGGTCTTTCCATTTCCCTCAACTTCAAGTCTTATGATCGAAATTAAAAAAAAATCACAATCCTAATTCCTTAGCATGCTATTAAGGAGGGTATGAAGAATCAAAATGATATTGAATACTAACCTCCAGTAGTCCCCGGTATCAGACTCATTGTCATCACCAAAGCAGCTAACCTACAATTTTTTTCCACAAGCTTTTATGCATTACAGTAATACATAATGATTTTTAAAAGGAGATAAGCACAACAATACATTTAGAGCTCTTCATCTCTGAAAGGGGAGTTGCACTTTTTAGTTCCTAAGATATGTCTATATAGTGATTTTCAATGCCAGTTGTTTCGAATGAGAATATACTGTCCTGGAATTTCAAAAGAGGTAGCTATTTATAGTTCGTGCCCTTATGAAAACTAATAACAACGGGGGGGGGGGGGGGGGGGGGGGGGGGGGGAAGGACCAAAAAATTGATGGCAAACTAGCAAAGGGGAAACCTTATAGTCTCATACAAACATTAGGAGCTACGTTCACGTAAAATAGCTGGAGACATAAATCACTATTCGGCCATAGTGTATGAACTAAAATGCAATTCTTCATAACCATAATGATGAAACATAATTATATATGTTTTCAGCCAGAAATTCTCAGTACTTGTGAAGTATTTACCAAACTCTAACGGGATAATATGTTACAGTACTGTAAATGATGGCCAAGCTGGGCTGGTTCTAGTCTATGCATAGAGTGTAACCATACAAACATTCAAGGAGTATTACGTCATGAAAAAAGGAAAAAGAGGAACTGATGAAGACAATGTATTCTAATTCCTTACACAGATAACCCACGAATCCAACAAAAGTGCAGCCTACTAACCTCCATATTTCCCGAAATTGGAGATGCATGCAAGTGGCTGTGCAGCCATCTCCTTGTCCTCATATGCTGCAGTCTGATAATAGTTCCTGTTTTAATAGCATCACCTTGCTTTACAGATGAACCCAGAACTGCTTTAACAACCTGACAATGTAAAACCAGCGCAGTGTGAAAATCATTCGAAAAAAATGTGCCTTGCATACTACAATAACTAGTCCGCTGCAATAGGAAAGAGCGATAATCACTAGCCTACCCAGTAGCTGTTGGCATCATCCACACCAGGAAAACCAGTTACTGACTGCTGCCCACTGCCAGAACCGTATGGCACGTCATGTGAATGCAAACGGTACTTGGTCTTTTCATGCATCAGCTTGATTGTTGAGCCATAAGTGATCTGTCAGAAAATTGAACAGCCAACCTCTTTCAACAGAAAACAACGCCTCTCACAAGAAAAATAACCAAAACTTTGATTTTACAGTAATGAAGAAGGTTGTTTCTCCACTAGTTAATGGTATACACTTTTACACAAAAATTAGGAAACTATTTTAAACGAAACAAATTACATAGTATTCTTTTAAAAGAATACGAATTTAGTTCATCACCTTACTAATTTAATGATATGCTAAATCAACCAGTAGTGCCAAGATGAAGAAATTCAACATACAAATTTGAAATGCCGCTAAACTCAAATAGTCAAGTCCCTTCAAAATTCGATATTATTAAAGAGAACTGCTTTACTGAAACACTCGTATATGAAAGGCAAAAACGGATATTACCTGAACACCTTCGGAAGCTGCGGATACAGGAGTAGAGCTAAAATCGGAGTCGATAGTGAGGAAGAGAAAGATGGCTAGGGAGAAGAGAGAAAGTGCCATGAATAAGAGCAGCGCTATGAACCAGGTGCTTTGCCAAAAAGGCAGAGATTCGGATAATGCTGTTTCGCGGTGCAGTGTCCGGGTCGGGCGAAAAGATGACTGATCCGATAATGAGGACGGCTTTCTGCGGGTGAGGTTTTGATGTTCTTGTTTGGGTGAGCCTGAATGAGCCACCGTGGAAGCTCTTGGCGGAACCCCGGCGGAGATCCCACAACGTTCCAATAGTGAATCTTGGAGGTTGCGGCAATGGCCTTTGGATGCGTGTCTTCCCCGAGCGCTTTCTACTGCGGAGTACAATTTGGGAAAACCAAGCGCCTAATGAGCTGCTCTGACCAATTAATTGTCCCCACGTGGTGTTCTTGTAACGTGGGATGCTATGGTTGGGAGACGTTGACAATGGGGTGTTTAGCTTATGGGACAAAAAGTTTACTGAAGTTACTCATTCTTCGCCAAACGTAAGTGTATGTAAAATCTAATTTGTTGAGACGAGTTAAATGTGACTTGCACATGTGAAAATATAATTCGCGCTCATGAAAAATATAAATCACGTATAAGAAAGTTACGTTTGTGCATAAAGAGATGTAATTCCATATATTATCGAATGCAACTTCAGACATCATTCATGAATGTAACTCGCACATTTGGAAATGTAAAACTTGCATATGTATAAAAACTAATACTCCCTCCGTCCCTATATAAAAGTATCTATTCGTTTTCCACACATTTTAAGAAAGTGGGATCGATTGGTACTGTCTGGCACTGTTTGAACACTATTTGGCACTGTTTTGCACTGTTTTGTTTGCCAAAAGAGGAAAGTGGACTTTTATTTAGGGACGGTCTGAAAATGAAACAGATGCTTTTATTTAGGGACGGAGGGAGTATAAAAGATATAGAAATATATTGGGTACATGTTCACGATCAAAGGTCAACACTTCTTTTGGATTTCACGATCATGTTCTCTGCTCAGACGGTTTTCACGCCTTCTCTTGAGAGAGAGAGAGCCTCCAAATATTGTGAGAATACAGAGTCGCCGACGCCGTGAGAGAGCTGTCGACACCGCAACACTTCTTCTCGTTGTAGCCGTTTGCGTTGTCCGACACCGTCTATGTCATCACCGACATTGCACCTCTCCTTGTCGTTGCCACCACATCTTCTCGCTTCTTTTGATAGACCTCGAATGGAAGGACTATCAAGTCTGAAATGGCGACCAGCAAGCGGCCAGATCTGGGGGAGGGCGGTGGACCGGTAGCTAGGGTTCATTGATAGGTGGACGGATTGGGTTGGGCTGTCAAAGGTGGCGCTGGGAGGGGTGGATTAGAGGGCTGGTTATGGGGGCGAACTTGGTCAACAATGGGGCAAGACCTGTTTGGGTGGCACTGACAGAGAGGAGGTTGTCAGGGGTGGGGAGTCAAGTCGGGATGGGGCGGTGGTCAGCGGTAGTAGTCAGCGGCGGTTGGGTTATACGGCGATGGTGTTCATCACTGGGTGGTGGCGGTGGGTGGTGGTCGGTCGGAGTGGTGGTTGCCACTGTATCGGGAGGAGTAGCAGGGAGGGTGCAGGTGTGGGCACTGGTTTTGGGGTGCTGGGGAGTGGGAATGTGCAGGGCGGTCTAGGGACACGGAAGTAGCAGTGGGATGGTGGTGTTGGCGGGCCGGCGATGTGGGATGGTCACTAGCTTGTCGTGGAGGACTAGAGGGTACTGTTTTGCCAAAAAAAATGGTCGAAATATTATCTGGCGATCACAGTGACACGTTTCACAATGACAGTGACACCTAAAAGTGACATGAAAATCAATAATGACATTCAAAAGTCACATGAAAGTTGGTAGTGACATTCAAAGATGACATAAAAATTTGATAATAGCATATGACAATGACATTAAAACTAGTATTACACCCGTGCGTTGCACGGGGTAAAATGTACTCCCTCTGTCCCTTAAAACTTTGCCAACTTTCCTTTTTTGGATGTCCCACTAACTTTGCCACTTTCCCTTTTAAGTAAAGAATTTGTGGTTCCACTTAATTCTCTCTCCTCTGCACAAAACTCAACCACACAATTTTTACTTTATTAATCCTCGTGCCGATCAAACTTGGCAAAGTTTTAAGTGACGGAGGTAGTAGATATTATATATATGAATGAATGAATAAAAGAATCGATAAATAAATAAATAAATCAATAAATGTGTAAATAAATAATAAATAAATAAATGAATAAATAAATAAATAAATAAATAAATAAATAAATAAAAAACTCATTAATAAATAAATAAATAAATAATACTTCCAGCACAAACGAAGGAGTATATACTAATCTCACACATGATGTAAATTGTAGATAGGAGTGGACTCGATCCCGTTCTCGAGGTTGATCGAGTCAGGACCGTCCGTTCTTCAAGTGGGACCGCAATCAAAAAATAAGATACATGGTCAGGATCGAGACCGGACCGGTGGGAAAGATGTTTCGATCCAAGGCCTCCATATGTTTTTCCAAAGACCAGGTGCTCTAGGACCGGGATCGGATCCACTCATCCACCCCTAATTGTAGATATAAATGTAAATATAATATATAAATGCATATATAGATTAGTGTATAGAATTAAAACATAAGCTAGTATACATATTACACATAATGAGTAAAATCACAAATGTTTTAAAAAATACGTCGTGTATCTAAGATAAAGATGCATTGGTAATTAGTTCTTTAGTGGTAAACTATATATAAAGCTTGTAATATAAGCTAACAATGAATGCCTTTTGTCAAATCAAAGTGAATTGATTCGTAATTTTATTGAATGGATGTATGTATATAGAAATTTTTAAACAAATCATTTATAATAACACAACTAATTTTAGCATGATGCATGTTCTCAATTTGTATTTTAATATCTCTAAAGATCTATGAGTGCCGCACCAATGCAATTCATAGTAATTTTTAGTATTAATTATTAAATTAGAACGATGATATTACCAACGAAAAGAATAGAACAATGATTTTCTTGACTAAATCATTATTATTTCATTTTCATAGATTTGTCGTATTTGAAAGTGAAATGATCTTATTATATTTAAATATCATTCACAGTGAAGCTGAGTGTAAATAAACAGACCTTCCACCATAGCGGTAAGAAAAAATGAAATTATACTCCATATGAGCACCCTACTTTGCATCGAAATCAAAAGCTCAAATGAAATTTAAATTGCAATTATGTAAAAGTGAATACTTTGGAACTCAATGTGTACTGCTAACAATGTTGAAATGCTCTTATTGTTTAAACAATGTAGACTAAATTCGTAATTTTTTACGGAGTAAATAAATATACATGTAGATGAATACAATACTCCGTATAATATAGGGGTGTCAATGTAGTTGGTTCCAATCAAATCTGACAAATCCTCCAATATTTGGAATGAGTAAAATTAGCCTGGAATAATTGAAACCAAAATAGTAAATTTGCATAACTCAATATCATAGGATTCATAGCCAAATAAACAATCTTAAATAAGGCATCTGCATCAAGTTGTGCCGATACTGAAACAAATAGCTTTATCTCTATTGAAAATAATGAAAAGAACTCTAGCATACATGAAACAATGATGGAAAGGAGACACCTTAAGGGGCATATGTCATTAGTCTTTTATTTTATTTTTTGAAGTTATAACAACAATACCATTTTAAAAAAAAAAACTCTACTGTACTCCTTTATCAGTATATGTATTGGCTTATAGTTTGATAGGAAATTCAGATTGCTAGGATTTTTATGACAATGTATGTACTTCTGATACACTATGGTCTATGGCCATAGAATATAGTAATTACTCAAGTCTGATATGAAAGTTTAGTCTTTTAGAAACCTCGGTAGCTAGAAATCCTTGAAGGAAAATTAGGCCCTGCCATGCAATGAAAGAACTATGGATAGAAGAAATAAGCACATCAAGTTATTAGTATATTACGTACGGAGTATTAATTAGTAATACTCCAAAGTTCCCTTCAACAATGGTTGGGTTAGTAGGATTCCTATGAGTTTGTTCAGTTAGTGTTTCCTGTATATCAATCTTTTTTGTTTTCCCCCCTTGGCCAGTTAGGAATATTCATTTTGTGGTGACCTTTTTTCTATTGTGTTCTCTATGACCTGAATAAAGATGATAATAGATAGATAGTATTAATTAGCTTCCAATATGCTAATTCAGCCTGGGAGAAAAAATAGATGGCAAATTCAACCTTAGCCTTGAAATATGCATGTTTCAATTCAATGAAAAAAAATACTCCCTCCGCCCCGCAAACAATGGGACAAGAAGAATTGACACGCAAATTAATAAAAAGTGGTTTATGTGGTTGATATTGAATTGATAAAGTAATAATATAGTAAAAATGATTTAGAGCCACACAAACTTTACCAAATTTGGTATGGGACAATCTTAGTGGGACGGACCGATAAGGTAAAATAGGACAATCATAGCGGGATGGAGGTAGTAGCATTTTCATAGTAATTTATGTTTAACCAGTGTGGCAATCACATTTGTCAATTTGAAGACATACGATGAAAAAAATCATATATCTTTACCTATAACCAAGTTCGAATCTAAAACCAAACCAAGCTACCAAAACCATCTTCAACTTAAAATGAATTAGAGTTCATGTAATAACTTCTGTAAATGAATTAACTAAGAATTATGAAATAAAGTAGAGGATATAAATGAATAATATATTTTTTTGTCGGATAAAAACTTGAAACATTTCACCCCAAATAGTTTATGGTCTGTCAGATTAAAATTTAAAACTTGAAACTTTTCACCCCAAATATTTCTGTCTACTAAGTTGACTCTAATGCCAAAATGAAGGTGTGATTTGAAAGGAATATAGCTTCTCAATTCAATTTTCTTCACCTAAGCATTGTAGCGAACTTGACATATGCAAAATATAGACTGCCAACACCATATGTTATAGGTTTAGCTACACACAACCACCCATGCAATAAACTTGATTTAAGAGAACTGAAGTTAATTTTATACATAACACAATGAATTTCATCATCAACAGGAAAAATAGATCTGTAGCTTACCAAAGCGATGTAAGCCAAGACTGACAATCAACCACACCTATAGGTTATCAACCCTATTAATTGTAAGATATGGAAAGAGTCAATTAGGTTAGCATGCAATTATGTACTCACGCGTAGTTCATAATGCCCAAAAAGTAATGCAATAGGAGAATAGATATAGAATTTTACCTTAAGGTTTCCTGCAACATTAAAGGTTACAACAGTTTTAGAGTGGATGACAAAGAAGATAACAGATGATGAAAAAAGTGAGGGGTGAGTGTTTAACCATCCAATAACCCCTGATCCATCTAATAGTAAGCCTGGAAATGCCAAAAAGAACTTTCGCACTAAACTTTGAGTTGATAAATGTACCTGTGTTAGTTACAAACTACTTACAATGAACAACTTATACATAAAGCTCATGGGAATTGGGATTTTATGTATTGTTTAGTAATATTGTGGTGGTTAATTAGATTTGATATTCTCACCGGAACTTTACAATGAATAATTGATCAACAGCAACAATAGAGCCTTAGTCCCAAAAGATACAATGGATAATTGATAAATATAAAAGATGATGGTGAGATCTTTTATGAGCTTTGAGTTATGAATTTTCTCGGAGATGTGTAAATCATTCCAGAAAGATTAGCTAAGGAAACATTTAAGAACAACCACTCAACCAGTTTCTTTATAAGTTTATTTCAACAATAAATGACTTGAAACCTGGATGAATATATATGACCAATGCTGTGTCAGGAGATATATATGATCATAAACAGAGTAACATTCTAGCAGGGTTAGGAAAAAATCAATAACATAAATTCAAATAGCTAGCTAAAGTATTTTTCATAACACTTCTTCTGTTTCTTCATAAATTTCTAACAAAATAGCTAGCTTCACAAACATTAGTAATTAGAATACAATGAAGACATTCTATACTAAATGCAAATATATAGCAACCTTTCAATTGCTATATAAATAAAAAATCGAACCACAGTACCACACACCTTAAATGCTCATACGAACAGGGGGTAAAGAGCTAAAATACATAAGAATAAATTAAAACATACCCCTTAATTGTTCATATGAACAGGGGTGAAAAGCTAGAATGCATAAGAATAAATTAAAACAATTAAACTAATGACAGAAATCCCATACCATCTAAGTGTTGCTTTAATTCCAAGTCTTCATCTACGATCTTCTTTCAAGCAGGAGCTTTAATTGGGAGGAAAAATACCTAATTTTATAAAAAGAGACATTTGAACAGGGGGTGAAGAGCTAAAATACATAAGAATAAATTAAAACATTTAAACTAATGGTAGAAATCTCATACCATCTAAGTGCTGCTTTAATATCAAGCAAGAGCTTTAATCGGGAGGAAAAATACATAATTTTATAACAAGAGCCATTTGAATAGCAAAACTCTACTCCATATGAAACTGGTGAACTCTTGTGGGTGACTGGGTGGTGATGTTCGATCAGGGATGGGGAGGTGAGCTGATGCGTGAAGGGAGGTTAAATCGTGGCGAGGTGAGCGATGCGGTGCAGCGATGGAGTGTGGCGATGCGGTACGACGAAGTGCTACGAGGTGCTTGAGGTGCGGGAGAAGATGTAGAAGATAAGTCGTAAATAGGAACTGAAACCTAAATGAGAATTGTGTTTGGTGAACTCAAACGTCTCTAACCGTTCAAAAGTAATAAATTGGAGAGAAGGAGCGATTAAGAGGGGAGAGAAGCGGGAAAGAGTTAGTGAGAGGGATTTTGCTTTTAGGTATATAGGATTTGGCACTGACATAAATTATTGACAGTGATACCATGTTTTTCCAAATGTGTGACCTTCTTAACAGTGCCTATACCGTGCAACGGGTGCATGGTGAGCACCATGCACCCATTGGATATTATTTTCTCTTTTTTAAAAAATGGTAATAACTTTTGTATTTTTGATCCGATTTTTATAAAATTTATATCAACATTTTTTATTTTTCATGATCTTTCAAATGAGACCAATATTGCCTATGTAATTTTAACATATTAACATTTGCGTGTAAAATATGTAACTTTACGTGTTAAAATATGTAACTCACGTTTAGTCAGGCCAAATGCAACTCGTGTGTATAAATATGTATCTCTACGTGTAACAATATGTAACTTTACGTAAAAAAATATGTAACTCGCGTTCAGACAGGTCAAATGCAACTCGTGTATATAAATATGTAACTCGCGTGTATAAATATGTAACTTTACGTGTAAAAATATGTAACTTTACGTGTAAATATATGTAACTTTACGTGTAAATATATGTAACTCGCGTTCAGGCGTGTCAAATACAACTCGTGTGTATATACATGTAACTCGCTTATAAAAAGATGTAACTTGCTTATAAAAAGATGTAACCCGCTTATAAAAAGATGTAACTTGCTTATAAAAAGATGTAACTCGCTCATAAAAAGATGTAACTCAATGTATCATCAAATGTAATTGAGGCCACTCATCCACTCCCAAACATATTCGATCTTCTATTTCACAAACCTATCATCTCCCAAACAGATTTGATTTTCCTTATAATCCAATACTCATTAATATAATAGTTCGATAATTTCTTTAAATTACATAAGCAATATTGGTCTCATTTGAAAGATCATGAAAAATAAAAAATGTTGATATACATTTTATAAAAATCAGATCAAAAATAAAAAAGTTATTATCATTTTTTAACAACAAAAGCCAAAAAAAAAACAGCCATGTTGCGTCGTTTTGCAACCGAGCGCACCATCCTCATGGTGCGCCGGTTGCACCGTATAATTTGCTTCATGCGCCTTCTTAATCACATTTTAGTCCTTTTGTAAAAATGGTCCCCATTTGTGGAAATTAGCTTTGATTTAGTAATATTCAAGGAAAACGCCCAAAATAGATTACATAAAAAAGTATGAATATAAAAAATAATACAAAAAAAAATTGTTGTGAATGTGAAATGCAATATACTTGTTTTGTTGCAATAGAAAATGAATATAAAGAAAACTACAATCACAGTTACATTTTTTTATTTTGATGGAGAAGGAGAAAATAATTGAAGAAAGGAAAAATAAAGAAAGAAATCAGAAAATTGAAGGTAGAGAAAAGAAAGATTACTATGCACCGAAGAAGAAGAAGAAAGAGAGGATAAATATTTATATGGGGTATTTTATTATTAAACTACATCGTATTGGAATCAGTACACTGTGCACGCAGTGTAACTATCCTATGGTATAATTTGCGTTAATTGATCCCTGTTTTCATAGATTTAACAAAACTCATCCTAATTCAAAAACTTCACAACCATGATGCAACGAGTTACTGTTTCAAAAAATAAAAAATGTGTTAATTTCTCTTTTATTCTTTTGGATTTTAAATAGAGGTAAAGACAAGAATGTTATCAAAGCTAAGAACACGTTTACTTCACTAGCGAGTAAGCGTTGTTTATTAAAAGGCTAAAGGGTCAAATAGGCCCATGTACTGGTCGTGTAAGCTCAATTCAGCGCCTGAACTAAAAAGGGTCCAATTCACACCTCGAACCCGCAAAAAAAGGTTCAAATTTCATTTTTTACCAGTAAACAACAGGTAAAAAAGGTCCAGTTTGCACCCTTAAACTATTAAAAAGTGTTAAAATGCAATAAATCGAAAATAAAAAACAGAAACAATAAAAAATTAAAAAAATGACCGGTTGTTTACTCGTAAAAATGAAATTTGAACCCTTTTTGTCGGTTCGAGGTGCGAATTGAACCTTTTTAGTTCAGGGATTGAATTGAGCTTACACGACCGGTACAGGGGCTTATGTGACCCTTTAGCCTTATTAAAACATGTTTTACTAATCTGCTATTTACTATAAGGTACTTAATAAGCGTATCATGAAATTAGTGCATTTATTAAAACTTGATTTAACTTAAAACGTAAATTATAGGACTTTAGCCCCTACTTACTACAATTCCCACCTTTACCTCACCCCACCCCCACCTTCAACCCCTTCCCCATACGCCTATGCTCACACCCTACCAACATACTCTCTTGTCCTGTCTCCAAAACCCTACCATATCACTTACCCATTATCCAACCCCATCCTTAAGGTGGGGATAGTTGGGAAGGAGATAGATAGAGGGTTGGGGTGTGGGTGTAGGAGTAGGGGCAAGAATAGTGTACCGTAAGCGATAGAGTATATGGACTCGGGCCCACGTCCGACGTACTCATAGGTATACAAACAACTCAGCAGCTACTGAACTACCAATCTCGAACGTGCCCTTCGTCCAGACAAGGGCTAACAACCAAAGTTACCAGAAACAACAAAATCGGATTACAAGCACACTGGGCCAACATCAATGCATGCATGCCCCCTCATCCTGGACATCTCGGTATGGTCTAGCCTAGTAAAAAATTCACTTGAGACTACTAAACGACCATGACGGGGGCTCAAGCACCTCATCCTGGGACACCACATCTAGTACTCAACAGATGACTAACAATGGACATGTGTCACATTCGGCCACATAGCAGGGTTCTCGCTCATAAACTAGCTAACACGTGTAGTGCATTTAATGCACATAGCATTTATTACTAGCATGAATACCCTCAGATAAATGTAAATGGTTGGAAAATGATTAATATTGTTGTAGGGAGAATGGTTCCTCTCGTTTCATTACCAAAAGCCCCTATAAATAGGGAGCTATTTTTTTTACGATAACACACTACACAAAATTTCCTTCAACACTCTCCCTTGTGCTGAGTTGTAGATAGAATTTGGTATCAGTCTTGTTGCGTCGTCAAAACTCTGTCAAGTAACAAAAACCCTATGGGAAAAAATAACCTTGTCCAAAGAAAAAGAGTATAGCATCAAGATAGGCTTCTTCCATTAAGTCTATCTTTATTTGATCTTTGCTTTGATCATTAAAGTTTATAAGTATCGTTACCTCATTAAAAACCTTACCAAGTAACAAAACTCAGTGGGAAAAAATAAAACCTGGGTAAAGGAAAAGAGTGTAACGTAATCTAGTTGGGGTACTCCCCCTCAAGTCTACATCTACCCTTAATATTTACATTAATCAAGGGTGTTTGTAAAATATGTGCATTTCATTAGTTGTCACATTAATTACCGTAGCGATGGCACACAATGAGGAATATAATTCCTTTAATTCTCCCCATGTGTGTCGAGCGTAGGGAATTTTCCCAAATTATTAACTTGAGAAGACTTTGCCAATGAACAAAACCCAATGGGAAAGAATAAACATCGGTCAAAGTGAAAAGGAAGTATGGTGCACTAATACCTACGCATCAATTACTTTTGACTGCGATATAGTAATTATGTTCTTTCTTCAACATTGTTTTACTTTCGCAAAATTAAAATGTGGGATGGTGCATATTATGTTGTCTCATTAAAAAAACCTTAGTCAAAAAGGGAAAAGAAAAAGAGTACAACGTGCCAATATAATTGATGATAAATAAGTATGTAAGGTCTCCCCCCCTGAATACAACTGACGTGCACTCGTCGTTAGGTGCACTCAAAATAATTAATCAATACGACACTAATACGTAGTATAGTGTAGTAAGGTTCGTATCCACAGGGAAAGGAATACTTTTCTTTTATATAAATAATAACAAGGGGGGTTTAGATTTGTTTGGTTTAATAACACTAAGATAAACGACCTATATGAGTTTAATTCAATGAGATGGGGACTTGGTTTTGCTTTTATCCACTTAATGAAATGTTCGTCGATCCCGGTTATATCTTTAACTATCTTCCTCTCGAATACTCAATCGAGGAGTATATCCAGTTCATCGAGGGTAGTTATTAATAACGAGATGCGTTCATTAATAAAACTTACTATCGAGTCAATATAGAACAAGCGCCGTATATTAACTTGATAGTAGCAATAAACTTAAGATGAAAACGATTGAGATTGATAACCTCAACACAAGCGGTTTATTGGTTTAATCAATATAATTAATTCCCCTTGGCATATTAACCATGAGATGCATGCATTAATATTCCAAGTTTACTACCGTTGAAAGAACCGGACTAATAACAAGCGTATTAACCGATTGATTCTAGTAATAATTAATATGAGAAACAATACTAGTTGATACTTTAAGTAATGTTTAAGATATTAACATGAAATATGAATAGGAATTAGTCAATACTCAAGGAAGAATATTAAAATATATGAATCCTACTATGATTAATATCAAGATGTTAACTAATTGTCATCTTAGCAACACTCCCCAATATAATCATAGAGGAGGAAATAGCTATTACTATAACCAATGTCAAGATGTTAACTAATTGTCATCTTAGTAACACTCCCCAACTTTGATATAGAGATAGTATTTTGAAAGAAAGAATTAATATTCAAGGAAGAAGATTAAAGAAAATAACTCACAACTTACAAATTCATTAAGCTTCAAAGTAGCAAAACCAAGATGGAAGAGTTTAGCTCCTCATTTGGAGACTAAACATGATGAAAAATATAAAGAAAGAGCTATTCTATACTGAGCTTAGATGTACAAGGGATTGGATATCTTTTTGTGAAGGAAAGGAGGTGTATTTATAGGTTTTTGGGATGAGATTCGGGTACTCGATCGGGTATATACATGGTACCCGATCGAGTATGTGTGTAACATCCGATCCGAGGCATACTCGACCGGTTTCAGGCTATTTTCTAAGTGTATACCCGATCGAGTATATATGAATACCCGGTCGAGTATGCTTAGAAAGTGATATTCGGGCTATACTCGACCGATCTTCGTTTGCAATTTAAAGGCATACCCGATCGGGTATGTCGGTCTACCCGATCGGGTATAGACATAGAATCGTGGCCAAAATCTTCCCTGCATGTTCCTTTGTCTTCGGATCTGATCCGATTTGAAGTTCCAACCTAATACCCGATCGAGTATAGCTAATACTCGACCGAGTATAGACCAAAATTCAGGATCTTCTTTTGTCTTTGAACTTTTGCACCTTCTCTTCACTTTTTGGGTTCACCAACTGTACTTTGGGTGACCAAAACCTGCTTAAGCTCAGAATATGTCTAATCTAACCTATTTACAAGAATTTAACAATCTAATCTATTACACCAAAAGTGTGTAATTTCCAAAGTAAAAGTCAAGCAAAACTAATTAAAAACATAAACATAGAAATGGAAATTACGAACGTATCAACTCCCCCACACTTAAACCTTTACTCGTCTCGAGTAAGATCAAATGTTTACAAGTGTCAATGTTTGTCCAAAAGTTCCACAGTTCAACAAAAACATAATACAAACACAAAGACCACCAAGGATTACAAAGAAAAATGAGTTTTAAACTCAAATTACAACAGAGCATCTTGGGTTTAATGGCCTCCTAGTGTTGTCTTCTTTTCTCCTCCTCTCTTCTTCTTTATCTTGAATCTTCATATTCTTCATAAGGATATAATGAGTGCCTGCAAGAACAAACATTTCTCTCATATCTCTCATTTTGCCTAGGAGCCTTTTCAGGTTTTCATCCTAGCACCTCTTTTCATTTTCCATTCTCTCCAACTCACTCATTTTTTTTATAAGCCTTTTTTGCTTAGATTGCCCATTTTGTTGGGTTTTCAACCTAACTAGCATTTATTTTCTTTTGTTTATTTTTTTCTTTATTTTTTTTTGTGTAAAAAAAGAATTACATGCATAGTGCTAGGTAGAAATGAAAATTACATACCATCATGAGTGTCTCCCCCGCACTTGAATCAAGCACTGTCCCTAGTGCCCGCCTTCTCCTCCGTAGTAGCTCCCTCCAAAGCCGCTCCCTTGGCCACCATCTCCCATGTAAGTGTCCCCGCCATCTCCGCCGTCGTACCCTCCACCACCGGAGCCAGATCCTCCAAAGTTACCCCAATGAGTGGGGTCATACCATGAGGGTGGTGGAGGGTTTTGGCTTTGTTCTGGGAAGTCATGGCTCATGGTTGGATGGCTATGGAGTTGCTCATAGGGCTCGTCATCGGGTTGGTTTTGGGGAGGTTCCTGTTCCGGTTCTTGGAGATGCGGTGGGAGGGCGTTTGGGAAGAGGTAATGTTGATCCGGTCTGCTTGTTTTGAAGTGGAGTTGGGGAAGTTCTGGGTTGGGCAAGAGGAAGTATTTGAGGGGTTTGGGGTGAATGTGCCAGTTGTACATATTTTTGGGCCTTTCTTCACCATAAACGGTGTGTGAAAAAGATGTACAGCCCGAGTGGCCCAGCCAAGATATGTTCATTAAACAGTAGTCGGGTATAGGAGAGTCATCCATATACCCGAACTTTGTGGCCAAGTGCATAATCACCCCGCCCACTACGATAGCACCCTTTGCCACACTTTCCTTCTTCAGATGAGCCCACATGAGATTACAGAGGTTGAAATCCACGTGGATACGGAATAAGGCTACCGAGATGAGGCATACATCCCCCATCCTTGTATGATGGTTGTTGGGACGTCCAAGCAAGGAGTTGGAAAGGAATTTCAAAAAGAGGCGTAGGACTGGATGTTGGACATGACTAATGTAGAGTTGGGAGGAGCTAAATTTGGTCTCCCCGGTCATCTTGGTCCATAGGGTGTGGCCGAAGGCGGTATTGTCGGATATAGACTTTTGGTACGGGACCGGAATACCAAAGTGTTCGGCAAACTCAAGTTTCGTGATGGTGTGATTGTGATTAAATAATCGAAACATGAGTTTATCATCCCTAAAGTCCTCCTCATTGTTCTCAAAGTGCACCAAGCTTAGGAATTCATAGATAATTTTTTCATTTGAGTTGTATTGCATTTTGAAAATTTTATCCATATGCAACTCATGAAAAAATTTCTTCATTATTGTGTATACTCCTAATTCCTTTAGAGCATCAAGGCATAAAAAGCGGGAAGGTTTGACTTGCCTTTCAATTGTGGACATGAAGCGTGTGCGTTGTTCGTTGTCCACGAAAAGGATGTCCTCGTAGCCCGGGATGATTGTCCTAGTGCTTGAGCTTTGCCCTTTCTCTTTCCTTGGAGCCATTTGAAGTGAATTTGGCCTTTGAAAACCGAAATTGGAATGGTGGGGGTAGGGTTTTTCGGACCTCTGAAAGTTGGGGGAGAATGGGATTGGTGGGTATGAATGTGTAGAGGAGGATGAGGGGAGTGTTTTGGCGTTGGAATGGGTGGATTTGGTGAAGATTTGGAAGAGATATGGTAGAGAGAAGGTGTAAAAATGGGGTTTGGGCGTTTTTTGTTCGAGATAGGGTTGGGAATTTGGGGAAGATGAAGTGTTTTGGGGCTGATTTGGGGTTATAAGACCCGTATACCCGATCGAGTATGTGCTGGTACTCGGTCGGGTATGGCTGGAAAGTGTAGTTTTTGAGCGGCCTGTCTCCTGTACTCGATCGGGTAGGGTGGAGTTACCCGGTCGAGTATGCTTAGAAAATGAACTTTGTGAGCAGCCTGTCTCCTGTACCCGGTCGAGTATTCCTCCATACTCGATCGGGTATATGCTTTTTTTTTCATTTTTGAAGCGGGTACTCGGTCGAGTGTGGGAGTCAGTCCCCTTCAATTTTAGCATTTCTAGCAATACCTGAGCGGGTGTATAGTGATACCCGATCGGGTATTGCTTATTTTTCAATTTTTGAATGCTCCCTCGATCGAGTAGTGCCCGGTCCCTTTTCTTTTTGCTCATACCCGACCGAGTATAAGGTTATACTCGATCGGGTATGTCCCCAGATGTTCCAAAACCTGCATTTTTTTTTCTTTTCTTCCAAAAACCCATGATTAGTGCCCTCCCTCACTGATCTCTCAAATAATTAGAAGAAAGAAAAAAAATGAATTCTAAATACTTGAATTAAATAAAAAAAAATGAATTAAACACACTTAAATAAAAAAAAAATAAAATAAACTTGGGTTGCCTCCCAAGTAGCGCCTTAGTTAACGTCGTGGCACGACGTTATTCATTTTTTTTTTGGTTTTGTTTTATGTGGGATCATGAGTATCCCTTGTTTCACTTTTTAAGGCCCTATTTGGCCATTTTTCATTTTTATTTTTCGGCCTTTTCCAGTAAGGCCGGGGTTTCTTTCTCAAAAGACATCTGATTTTATCCGCTTCTTTGAAAAACAGCGGTTCTTGTGGTTCAACAACATGTAAAGAACACAGAGTTGGATTTTGTATTTGTTTTTTCGTAGAGTCCAAGATGTTGAACTCCACTTTTTGATCATCGAACTCTAAAGTTAGTGAACCACTAGAAACGTCAATTTTCGTTTTTGCGGTCTTCATGAAGGGTCTACCCAAAAGGATGGGTGTTGTTTGGTCATCAGTTCCCATTTCAAGGACATAGAAGTCAACAGGAAAGACCATATTTTCTACTTCTATTAGCACATCTTCTACTACACCCTTTGGGTAAGTACTAGAATGATCTGCCAATTGAATCACTACACATGTTTGATGTAGTGGGCCAAGTTGTAGAGTTTTGTAAACAGAATAGGGGATGACATTTATTGATGCCCCTAAATCCAACAAGGCCTTAGGAAATGTGGTGTTTCCTATTTTGCAAGGGATAGTGAACATGCCTGGGTCGTTACATTTTTCGGGGAGTTTCCTCTGAAAAATGGCCGAGACGTGTTCACTAACCCTAACCTCTTGTTTCCCTTTCAATTTATCTTTTCTTTTTGTTTTGCATAATTCTTTTAAGAATTTAGCAAAACGAGGGACATTTTTCATGAAGTTAAGAAGCGGAATGTTTACCTCACACTTTGCGAAGGTTTCATAGATGTCGGCATCTTTTTCTAGCTTCTTTGTCTCCTTCAGCGCCTCAGGAAACGGGATTTCTTGTTCATATGATGAGGGTGGGGGAAGCTTGGTTTCTTTGTTTTCCTCCTCCGGTGGAACTACTTTTCCAGGGTCTGTTAGTCCCTGTTTCTTTGACAGCAATGAATAATCGATCTAACAAGGAAGATTAAACGCTAAAGATGAACACGGAATAAATCACCGTAAAACCTTCTTTGATAAACCGTGGAACGTACAGCAGAATGATAAGCGTAAGGCTATGAATAATAAGTACGACGTTCAACCTTTTCCTAAACCTCGGCTCCCTTTTTATAGGCGAGGTTTAGGTTAGGCGAAACAGGCTTTTGGCCTGTTTAAATGGGCCTAACACTTGGCCTGATTTCTATCTATATTTATGCTCTATTTAAATACAAGGATTAAATATAAAGCTAATCTATGACCAACTTGATTCACAATAAAATATCTCCAACAATCTCCCCCTTTGTGATCAAGTGTCATTCTTTTATTGCTTCTGTGATTTGAAGTAGTGCTTCCTTAATCCAAGTGCATGTTCATATTGTCTTAGCATATTTCTCTTTTCGAGGCGATCGTCAATGGCCTTTAAAATTGTCTCCACAGTAGAGTGTTCCTTTTGAACATAAGACGATGCCTCTTGAAGATTTTCTTCCAGCTTTGCTTTCATCTGTAGAATCTGCTCTCTGATTATCTTCAGTGTTCCGTCGCAGTATTTCTCGATTTCACTGACTACCATCAGACGCTTTTCGTTCTTGTGGTTCAGGTAGGTGACTGCTGGCGGTTTGAAGAAGATGTGATAGGCTGGGAAATCTTCAAGTTCTGGACCATACAGTTTAGGCTTTGTCAGATTTGTCTTCTTCAGATTGCATTCAATAGCCATTTGTAGGTCATGTGAGGAGTGTACTCGGATCTGTCTAAGCATGAATCTCTTGATAGCTGCGAGGCCTTCGCTGTATACTATGTTTTGCCTGACTGGAAGGTATCTGTAGGCCATGAGCATTTGATATATGTCATCCGGTTTCAGCATGATGAAGTCGTTCTCTTGACAAGTGAATTCGCTCCCATCGGTGCGTTGAAGTCTGAAAGTGTAAAATGTTACTCCATGATAGTCTTCAGCTTTTACTTGTAGGATTTGATGAATCGGGAGAATATTCGACTTCAGATCTTGTTCCATCAGTTCTCTCTGTGTACCGGTTGACCTTTGCAGCAGCATATGCAGATGACCTCCAGCATGTTTTCCTTTCAAGTGTGTAAGGCCTCTTAGCTTCAGTTCGTTCAGTGGCTTGACTTTGTCTGGTCTACGCCAGATATGCTCTCTGATTTCTTCTTGGAAGGGGGCTTTGATTCGAACGTTGTCCCAGGGTTTCTCTGTCTTGGGAAGTCTTCCCGCTGATTGTCTTATGACTGATTCAAGAGCTTTCTGGGATTCCTTGTAGTTCTCCCCTTCCTTGCGTTCATCGTCCTCGAGTCTAATGATATCTTCAGAGCATTTATTAATCAGCTCTCGTAGCCACCAGTTTCTTTGCATGTCCTCTTGTTCGGCTTCAACCCGGAGATCGTCCCATTCTGTCCATTTTCTCGGCCATTTGTCGTATATCACCGCCTCTTCCAGTGCATCATGGATGTCTTTGCCTGGGGAGATATATGGAGTTCTTTGTTTAGGCGATGATTTTTCCTGTGTAGCACTACCGGGTTCACTAGGATTGCCCGTTGACATCAGCTTAGAACTGGGTTCCAACTGATGGCCTGATGGAGAAGATGTACCAGTGGTATCATCATCAGGACTTCCATCCCCTCCTCGGTTGGTATCTCTAGGAGATACGCCTCGGGATATTATTTCTAGTTCGACCACGCTAGAGAGTTTGGCTGTGGGTGGTGGCTGTTGGTTTGTTGAGGTTTCAGGTTGAATTGGCTGTGGAGTTTGGCTTGGAAGAGTAGTTTGCTCAAGTGATCGAGGTCGCTTGTTCTCCCCCTCATGAGGATCCGAATCATCGGGGTCCTCATGGGAACGTTTGCGACCACGAAGACTCTCCTTGCAAGTACTCTTGGTTTCGGGTGAGGAAAGAAGAGCTTCTAGTATGGCTTGCTGATGAAGAGTGAGGTTGTCTTCTGGGGTATTTAAGAGATTGTTCAGCAAAGCCGAAGCTAGGGTGTCAAAGGATAGGGAGGAGAGATCGATGGAGGGTGTGGTCGGGTGTGGGGAGAATACTGGTTCTGTATTCTGGGTTCCCCGAGAAATAGAAGGGATAGGAATTTGGTTGATGGATTGGTGGGATAGAGGGGTGGAGGATATGGGTTGTGTATGGGAGATGAATGGTTCAGGGGAAGGTTGGGGTGGTGTCTGTTCAGACCGAACCGCTTGGGTGGTCCTAAATTCCTGTGCTAGAGCGGTCATTGCATCTTGCACCCATGGTTTAATGGTGGAATCTAGGAAGCGATTTAGTAGAACGTTTACGTCTTCAAAGGTAGGGTGACCAGTTACGGGGGTTGTAACTGTTGACACAGCATCAGTGAAGATTGCTGATGTGTGGCCTGCATTTAATGATGGAATCATTATGGGCATAGCAGGGCTTCCAACCGTCATAGCTTGCGCTCTGGTTGTTGCTTTCAGGGTGAGTGCACCTGTATGTGCTGTGAATAGTGTAGGTGTCCTAGAAAAAGAAGAAAATGTGGGAAATGTGACACCTAGACTCGATGTGAGTGAAGAAGGGGTTTTGACCTTGGGAGATAGGTCAATTGTATGCTCAACTGATTCAGAAGGAACCAGCGAGGGGGTTGAATCTCGTTCTTTTGAAACAATAACCTTTTGAGAGGCAATTGAGTGCCTGGGAGAGGGCTGTGCATGCGCAGTTGAGCCAGATGCTGCGACTTCTACTCGGGAACCGAAAAGATCGGCTCCTGTGCTTAGGGATTCAGCTCGGCTTATCTGGATAAAGGAGTCGCAGCCAGCAAAGATGTGCTCGTCTGCCTTATCAAACAGACTCTTTGTCGCTCGGGGCTGGGGCCTGGCCTTAGCAACCTTGTCATTTTTGACTTTAGCCCTTGTCTCTCGGATGACAACTTCTTCCTGGTTGATTGATGTCTTGATGGAGTGAGCTGCCTCGTCGTAATCATCCTTTGAGCAATTTGTCTCGCTCGGATCAGCTCTTGGTTTAGCTGTTTCTTTAATAGTGAAGACTTGAGGTCTGCGAGCTATGATTGGTGCTGCGTCTTCAGCAGTGATTCTTCTCTTCTTTGGAGATTCGACGGGCAGCTTCCCTTTTCTAATTAGTGCATATGTGAGCTCCACATCATCACTATCATTGTCATCACTGTCATCATCCGAGTCTGATTTGTCACTCTCCGTGCCCACGCTCTCGGAGGCCTTGTCGTCAGTGTTTGTTTGGGCTTCACTAGACGATTCACTGGCCGTTTCCTCAGCGTCTTCCTCGGTGCCCTCAGCCGCCTGACTCGTCTCTAGAGAGTCGTCAGACTTCCCTTCATTGGGCAAACCGGCCACTGGTTTCTGTGGCTTTTGGGCTCTCTTAGTACCCTTACCAACACTCGGCTTTGTCCCTTGGGTAGGTCCAGCTGGGTTTTGCTGAACCATAGGGACGGTCTTCTCGGTGGCTTCCTTGTACTGCTGGACCGCTGGATTTGAAGATTTGACAAGCTTGAGCAGAAATCCAGGGATCCTTAGACCGAAGACAGGGTTCTTGTCTGCTTTGAAATATTGCAGCTTCGGTGCATTGAAGTGTGGATCTGAGCTCCGTTTTGGTATTGAGGAGTGCTCTGCCATGGAGTCGTGAATGATTAGCCCGAGCCACCTTGCGTACGGGATGGTACCTGGCCTGTTCTTTTCTTTGGCTTTGACCAGGTCCATTAGCTCTGAGAAGAAGAGCTGTGCCAGGTCGTAGTTCTTGTTGAAAGCAATGCCATGAAAGACAAGCAGTATCTGTTTGTTGCACTTGTCGAAGCCGGCATGCTTAGGTGACAGGCACTTGTTCACCAGCCCGAAGAGATTCTTCCACGGATGGTGAAGATATGCTCCGTTGAAGTTGGAGAGCTGTGGCAGTAGAGATGTGTAGCCAAGGGATGCCACGTCTTTGAGCAGATCGGGGATGGTTGGCAGTGCATCATACGTATCGTGAACTGGCAGCGCTAGAGTTGTCCTTAGAGTAGATGGTGTAAGAATCACCCGCATGCCGTTCAGCTTGGTCTTAATTTTTGAACGATCCTTCAGCGAATCAGTATGCATATGCCCCAAGAACTGTTGTAGGTATATCTCTGGCACCGGTTTTGAGTTGTGAAGTGCAGGCCAGAGATAGTGACCTTTCATGATGGCTGGCACTATGGGGTTCTGACACTTGAACACCGCAAGGTCTAGCTGGAAATTGTTGTCCAGCACTTTGATCCATTTTCCTTTGGGGTAGATGGCATCATCGATCTGCGTTTGAGTGTTTCCTGCCATTTTAAACTGTAGAAGCAGGGGGTCAGCATATGAAATTCAACTGATTGATTAGATTGAAAGAGTTTGATTTGAAGGTTTCAGATAAGTTTATGCAGGTGGAATTTTGGAAAAAAATGCAAAGTTCAAATCTCGAGATTCTGTATCTCGAGATCATGATTTCGAGATCCAAATCTCGAGATCTTGATTTCGAGATTCAAATCTCGAGATCAAGATGTCGAGATGCAGATCTCGAGATCTTGATTTCGAGATTCAAATCTCGAGATCAAGATGTCGAGATGCCCATCTCGAGATCTTGATTTCGAGAAGATGAACCGACGAATTTTGAAGAGCTTTTCCACCTGTAAAAACAAAGATATAACAAACAATAACAAGCGATTTCGACATTCATTCAAGCGAAAAAAAAACTTAATTTGATTTTTGAGAATTTTCAAGGGTTTTTCGCGAAATCATGCGTACGTTTTGGATGTCAAATACGAACAAATGTTCGAGATCGATCGTTCGTTGAAAGTGTTTTTGACGATCGAAATCAATGGATGAACTACCTTAAAGGTTTTCGGGAAAGAGAATCGAAGAAGAAGAGAGTATGCGGAAGTTTGTTTTTGAATCGAAGAAGAAGAGAGTATGCGGAAGTTTGTTTTTGGGAAGAGCTCTGCTTTGCGAAATCAATCTTAGCCTTTGCGAAAAGTTTTGGAACTAAGAAGTGAAGGGTTTCTCCGAGGCTTATATAGGCGAAAAAAATTTTTGGACCTTCTACTTAAAGTTTTCGAGGCCTAAACCAGTAAAAATAGAGAGCTCCCCCTTAATCAGTGAAAATTTTCTCCCCCTCAAAAAATGCAACGAACAATATGTACAAATGCAATGCACACACACTATTTTTGTTCTTTTTGATTTTTCACCCACGCAACACATGTAACGCACACACACTATTTTTTGTTATTTTTCTGGTTTTCTCCCCCTCAACACATGCAACACACACACACTATTTACAAAACCCACACACACACACTTTTTAGATCAGTGGAGACATAATTAAACGGGCTCGAGGTTCAACATGCCCAACTTGGAGACTAGGAACTGGAATCGTTTTTCATCCAATGCCTTAGTGAACAAGTCAGCCAGTTGAAGCTCTGAGCTTACAAAATACATGTCAATGTCTCCTTTCTCCACATGATCCTTGATGAAATGATAGCGCAGGTCGATGTGTTTGGTGCGGGAGTGATGAACTGGGTTGCTGGTGATGGCTATGGCGCTTTGAGAGTCACTGTAGATCGGGATATGGCGGAGTGTGTAACCGTAGTCCTTTAGCTGGGTCTTCATCCATAATATTTGTGAACAACAGCTAGCAGCCGCGACGTATTCTGCCTCGGCCGTAGATGTTGACACACAGTTCTGCTTCTTGGAAGACCAGCAGACTAACTTATCGCCCAAGAATTGGACAGCTCCCGATGTACTTTTGCGGTCCATCCGGCAACCAGCAAAGTCAGCATCCGAATATCCGACTAGGTCAAAACCTGAGTGCTTGGGATACCAAAGGCCTAGATTCATAGTACCTTTGAGGTATCTCAGAATTCTTCGAACAGCGGTCAGATGGGAGAAGACAATGTCAGGCCTGCTGGATGTGAGATATAGCAACGATCCAATGATGGCCCTGTAGTTTGTAGCATCAACTGGCTTCCCGGAGGGGTCTGAGTCCAGTTTGTTGTTTGGGGACATGGGGGTTGTCATGGAAGATTTGCTATCAATGTTGAATCTCTTAAGCATTTCCAGAATATACTTTGACTGATTGATGAAAATGCCGTCAGAGAGTTGTCTTACTTGCAGGCCTAGGAAGAAATTCAGTTCACCCATCATGCTCATTTCGAACTTGGTTTTCATCAGTTTCTCAAAGTGTTTGCACAGGCGTGGATTAGAGGAGGCGAAGATAATGTCATCAACATAGATCTGAATCAGGATGATGTCAGACTGCTGTCGCTTGATGAAGAGTGTCGTATCAATCTTCCCTTTTGAGAAACCTGAATCAACCAGAAATTCGGTTAAGGCATCATACCAAGCTCTTGGTGCCTGTTTTAACCCATACAGAGCTTTCTTTAGCTTGTACACATGGTCGGGATATCTGGGATCTACGAATCCTTCGGGTTGAGCGACATAGACTTCTTCTTCCAAGACTCCATTTAGAAAGGCAGTCTTGACATCCATTTGAAAGACAGTAAAGTTCTTATGGGCCGCGTACGCAAGAAAAAGGCGGATTGCTTCAATTCTTGCTACGGGTGCAAATGTTTCATCATAGTCTATGCCCTCTTGCTGATTATATCCTTTAGCGACCAGTCGTGCCTTGTTCCTTATCACTATGCCTTCTTTGTCCTTCTTGTTCTTGAACACCCATTTTGTGCCAATGATGGTTTTCTGAGGGGGTTTAGGCACGAGTGTCCATACATCTAGTCTGTCAAATTGATTGAGCTCATCTTGCATGGCAATCACCCAATTTGGATCAGCAAGTGCCTCTGAGACTTTGGATGGTTCATTCTTGCTTAGGAAGCATGCGTAGTGACATTCATTTGTTGTTGCTGATCTCGTTCGCACACCTTGACTTGGATCACCTATTATTTGTTCAACAGGGTGTGCTTTTGTCCACTTCCTCTCATGAGCTAGAGGAGTTGGAGTGAGTATTGTTTGATCTGAGTCCTGATATGAATTTGAAGGTTATGGGGCAGCTGTGGTGTGTAGTGGAGATGATTCCGGACTTATGGCAAAGCCGTGATCATCCACACCTCTGGGATTGGTTTGAGGGGTTCAGGGTGTGGATGGTACGTCATTTGGTCCTGTGAGGAGCGGAATCTCTGCTGTTGGAGTTGATGTTGACTCTTGAGTATATGCAGGAGGTGGAGATTGTGAGTTCTCGTAAAAGTTTCTGAAGAGAGAGTCGAGAATCACATCGTCGTGTTCGGTGTTTGGTTCAGCTTTATCAGAAGCTACTGGTACAGCAGTGGATGGATCGGTCTGGAGATGTTCAATAGCAAAGTCTGCCATTTCATAGAATGTAACGTTTACACTCTCGATGACAGTCCGCTTGTCTCTGAGATAGACTCGGTAAGCTTTGGATTGCAGTGAGTAGCCAATGAACACGCCTTCTCTGGCTTTGGGATCCAGCTTACTTCTCTCTGTCCGATCATTGAGTATGAAGCACTTGCAGCCAAAAACCTTGAGAAAAGAAATATCAGGAGTTTTGTTGAATAGGATCTCATATGGAGTCTTGTCGAAGCGTTTGTGGATGAAGGTTCTGTTCTGAGTGAAGCACGCTGTATTGATTGCCTCTTCCCACATGAAGTGAGGCAATCTTGATTGGATTAACATGGTGCGTGCTGCTTCAACAAGGGTTCTGTTCTTTCTCTCAACAACTCCGTTCTGCTGGGGAGTTTTAGCTGCTGCAAATTGCTGAGTGATACCGAGTGATTCATAGAACTCAGTGAGAGTCTGATTTTTGAACTCGGTACCATTGTCAGTTCTGACAATTCGAACACTGTGCTGTAGCAGTTTCTGGATTGTTCTGATAAAGGTCATAATGTTTTCTGCAGCTTCGTCTTTTGATCGGAGAAATTTCGTCCATGTATACCTAGAGAAGTCATCAACGATCACCAGAGTGTATTTGTGACCATTGATGCTTTGTACTCTCATAGGTCCACACAGATCCATGTGTATTAGCTGCAACTGATGAGTAGATGAAGGTTCAGTTTTTGACTTGTGGGAGCTTCGCGTCATTTTGCCCATTTTGCAGGCACTACAATGATTTTCAGCGGAAGACTTTAGCAGAGGAAGCCCCTTGACAAGTTTCTTGGAGGACAAGGTTGATAGATGTTTGAAGTTCTGATGGGAGAGACGTCTGTGCCACAGGTTGTTTTGTTCAGTTGAAGCTTTGGACAGCAGACAGATGGAAGTGGTGGATTGGACGCTTTTCAGATCAATAGTGTACAGATTTGATGTTCTGTAACACGTTAATAATGTATTCCCTGTGCTGTCAAGAACACAGCATTGTTTTGCAAAGAACCTCACTTCCATCCCGCTGTCGCAGAATTGTCCAATGCTCAGTAAGTTGTGTTTGAGCCCTTTGACGAATGAAACATCTTTTATTGTGACACTGGCACAGACGACGTCCCCATACCCAAGGATAGGAGATGAGGCGTCATTCCCGAATCTGACATTGCCTCCGTAGCAGTTGGTGTAGTTGCTCAAAAGGTGCTTTATTCCGGTCATGTGGGTTGAGCATCCTGAGTCTAAGTGCCACACATGACCGTCCTGCAAAACAATCAAATAAGATCAGGTAACCAACTTGGAGTGGGTCCTTCCTTATTATCAAGAAACACCTTTTTAAAACTTGCTTTGAGCAGTGATCCAAGGTCAGCTGCTCTTTCAACGAAAGATCTATCTTCGATGGGCTTTCCAATTGCCAGATCTGCTTTTGCAGTGTGTCTGGTTTTTGGAGTCCACCTACCACTTTCCATTTTGGTGGGTCTGATGTTGTGAACCCACCTTTCCATTTTAGTCCTTGTGGGTCTAAGTTTGGGGACCCACCTTTCAGTTGCAGTTCTGATGGGTCCTTGATTTGGACCCCACCTATCAGTTTTAGTTATGATGGGTCTACGATTGGGAACCCACCTTTCAGTTTTAGTTTGGATGGGTCTTCGTTTGTGGACCCACCTATTCGATTCATGTTTGGTAGGTCTCATCTTGGGGACCCACTTTTCAGTTTCAGTTTTGACGGGTCTTATCTTGGGGACCCATCTTTTCGGTTTAGGTTCAGGTGGAGAGTAGACAGGAGCTTTGTGATTGAATCGGTCATCCTTTTGTTTATGCCCAGACCTGTTTTAGCATTGTAGAATCGGTCATCCTTTTGTTTGTTGTTAAGCAGAAAAACGGTTTGTTCAGATTGACCTCTTCTAGCAGCTAGATCTTCTAGTTCTTTTACTTTATTTAAAAGCGTTCTTCTTTTGTTATGCAAAAAATCGCATTCAGCCTTAGCTGTGCTTTTTTCCCGTTCACTGTCTTCAAATTTCTTAGTTAATTCAGCTATCTTAAGTTCAAAGCTATCAAAATCTGAAGACACCTTTTTGACTTGATCTTTTGCAATTTCAAGTTGAATACTTAAGGAAGACTTTTGGTCTAGATTCTGTTTCAGAACTCTATGATTATTGTCTAGTCTTTCCTTTAGTTCTTTGATTAGATTGTCCTTTTCAAGTAAGGATTGCATATGATTATTTAAAGAAGTATGAGCGGTACTTACAGAGCTTGTTGAGCAGTTGCCTTTGGGGATCGCAACATCACCCTTTATTTCATCTCCCTCCACTCGTGCCATAAGAGCATAGTTGTCTTCCTCTTCCTCCTCCTCAGAAGAATCTTCTGCCCAGTTCTCATTTTCAGCAATCATGGCAGAGGTTTCTTCTTCTTTTTGCACCATTAGCATTTTCTGCTTATTCCACAGCATCTTCTGCTTGTAGAAGTTAGCGTCTTTCCTTTTTGGGAGGCGGCAGTCTTTGATCACATGTCCCGGCTTGCCGCAATTATAGCATTTAGGAGCTTCTTCTGCCGATGATGCCTTCCTAGAAGATCCTTGATCATGGTTCTTCTGCTTGTAGTTTGAGGAGGAAGTTCTCAGTCTGTTGGAGGAAGTGTTCTTCTTCGCAAATCTTTTGGCCAGCATTGCCATTTTCTTCTGTAAGTCTGCTAGCTCAGCCTCTAGATCAGATTTGTCATCGTCACTCTCATCATCATCTGATTCAACCACCACCTTCTTTTTTTTTCTTTAGTGAAGTGGTTGTCCTTCTAGGCTGAGCATCCATTACAAGAGCTAAGGGGTTTGTGGTGTGATGATCCTCAGCGCATGCAACCTCGTTGACGAATTGCTTCAGATGTTCATAGAGTGTGCAGAGATCAATTTCGTCCAGATCTATCCGTGATCTGACATCCTTCACTGTCTTTTCCCAAGCAGGATGCAGGCTGGATAAGAATCTAATATTTAGTTCCAGATTGGACCTGAATACTTTGATTTTTCTGAGTTCATTTACCAGTTGAACAAGTCTATTGTAAGTCTCATTCAATGGTTCTCCTGGTCCTGCTTTGAAGGAGTCATAAGCGATGAGAATTGTAGTCTTCTTTGTTTTGAGGCTGATGCTTGTGCCTTGTAGCAGCTTCTCTATTTCATCCCACATCTCCTTAGCTGTCTGCATGCTATCTATGAGAACATAAACCTCGTTCGGTATTGCTTGAAGGAGATATGTTTTAGCCATAAGATCACCACGAAGTCTGAGCTTGTCGGCTTCTGTGTATTCAGATGGCACTTTTCTCCTTATTTCTGGAAAAATAGGATGATTGTTCTCTGGATCTCCACCAACTGAAATTAAAAGTTCAGCTGGTCCTTCAAGTAAGGATTCGAGCATTGCAGAAGAGTTCTCTTTGTGCTCGAGGAAGTTTAAAAATCTATTCCTCCACATTTGATATTCTCCCTTCCTGAGGCTAGGAGGGGTACTGCTGTTCCCTTGTGCATTGTATTCTGAACCCATTGCTGTACTAAACTGACCGTTCGAGAAAATTGATCAAAAGATTTTCAGAGGCAGAATCTCGAAAAATCAGATGTCGAGATCTGAATATCAAAATCTCAGATTTCGATAAAGGAGGCCCGGTATCGAGATTTGGGCTCGAGATTAAGGATCTCGAGATTTGGGGATCTCGAGATTTCAAATATCGAGATGCTGATCTCGAGATTTGAAATGTCGAAAAGTTAATATCTCGAAATCTTAATCTGATGAGTCAAATGTCGAGACCAGATGTCGAAACCTTTTATCGAAATCAAGATTTCGAAATCCAAGATGTCGAAATCCTCAATGTCGAAATCTTTCAACCTGTAAAAATCAGATAATCAAAATCTGAAGATAGTTTCCTGTAGAGTTGAATGTCGAGATCTTCTGGTAAAGTTTTCAGCTCGAAAAACGTAGCAGAACCTGTGAAGATATAGGATGTCGAGATGCCTAGCTCGAGATATCTCGAAATCAAAAATTGCGTAAAACTCAAACTGAAGTATACCCTTTGATCGCTTTGAAAAGGCGATTCTAAAGGTGTAACTTTTACAACTTTTGAACAAGAAACAGAATTACAGAGCAAAAAATCGACAGAATGAACTACGTTAACAAAAACAGAGTATTCTGCAGGAGTTCTTCTGATCGTTCTCGATCGGCTCTGATACCAATTGTTAGTCCCTGTTTCTTTGACAGCAATGAATAATCGATCTAACAAGGAAGATTAAACGCTAAAGATGAACACGGAATAAATCACCGTAAAACCTTCTTTGATAAACCGTGGAACGTACAACAGAATGATAAGCGTAAGGCTATGAATAATAAGTACGACGTTCAACCTTTTCCTAAACCTCGGCTCCCTTTTTATAGGCGAGGTTTAGGTTAGGCGAAACAGGCTTTTGGCCTGTTTAAATGGGCCTAACACTTGGCCTGATTTCTATCTATATTTATGCTCTATTTAAATACAAGGATTAAATATAAAGCTAATCTATGACCAACTTGATTCACAATAAAATATCTCCAACAGGGTCCACACCCTCAGTCTCTTCATCGTTCTCTTCTACCTCTTTCAACGTTGCACCACTTCTCAACGTTATAGCATTCACATGTTGTCTCGGGTTTTTCTCCGTTTGGGATGGGAGTTTACTCGAGTCCTTTGTTTGAAGTTGGTTCACGGCATTTGCAATTTGACCAACTTGAGTTTCCAAATTGTTAATGCTTGACTTTGTCTCATGTTGAAATTGTACCATGGTTTGTTGAAATTGTCCCATGTTTTGTTGCATGGTGACCATGCTTGAGGTCAAAGTCCGGATCATGTCATCAGTTGACATACCAGATTGAGAAGATGAGTTGGATTGTTGAGGGTTTCCATACCTCAAGTTAGGATGATCCCGCAATCCAGGGTTGTAAGAATTTGAGAATGGATCATACCTCTTCTGTTGATGGCCTTGGAAACCCAAGGCGTTGACTTGTTCTTCTTGGAGGGATGGGCACGAATCAGTGGGGTGCCCGGTTGCTGTGCAAATGCCACAAGCTTTGACCTCCTGAGTGTTAGGTTTCAGAAGAAGTTCTTTGACAAGAGAAGTCAAACTTGCAACTTGGCCTTCCAACGAGGTGTTGGATTCTGCTGCGGCAACCCTTCGAGTTGAGGATCGCCCACTGTAATGTCTGGAGTTCTCGGCCAATTCTGAGATGAGATTCCTTGCTTGAGAAGGGGTTTTGTTAACAATTCCCCTCCACAAGCCGCATTCACCATGCGCCTATCTTGATCCGCAAGACCATCATAAAAATAGAGGATGAGGTCTTGCTCGGTGTACCCATGATATGGGCAACTAGCACACAACTTTTTGAAGCGCTCCCAATATTCATACAATGTTTCATCTTCTTTTTGCTCAATGTTGCTTATTTGTTTTTTTAAAGAAGATGAGATTGAGGCGGGAAAGTACCTATCCAAGAAGCATTTTTCATTGCTGTCCAAGTGTCTATACTTCCCGAAGGAAGGTAGAATAGCCAATCCTTTGCAGTGTCTTTGAGGGAGAATGGAAAAGCCCTCAATTTGATTTGTTCTTCCGAGACACCGCTGGGGCACATGCTTGTGCACACAATATGGAACTCAAAAAGGTGTTTGTTCGGATCTTCTCCTCTTAAAATATGTGCATTTCATTAGTTGTCACATTAATTACCGTAGCGATGGCACACAATGAGGAATATAATTCCTTTAATTCTCCCCATGTGTGTCGAGCGTAGGGAATTTTCCCAAATTATTAACTTGAGAAGACTTTGCCAATGAACAAAACCCAATGGGAAAGAATAAACATCGGTCAAAGTGAAAAGGAAGTATGGTGCACTAATACCTACGCATCAATTACTTTTGACTGCGATATAGTAATTATGTTCTTTCTTCAACATTGTTTTACTTTCGCAAAATTAAAATGTGGGATGGTGCATATTATGTTGTCTCATTAAAAAAACCTTAGTCAAAAAGGGAAAAGAAAAAGAGTACAACGTGCCAATATAATTGATGATAAATAAGTATGTAAGGTCTCCCCCCCTGAATACAACTGACGTGCACTCGTCGTTAGGTGCACTCAAAATAATTAATCAATACGACACTAATACGTAGTATAGTGTAGTAAGGTTCGTATCCACAGGGAAAGGTATACTTTTCTTTTATATAAATAATAACAAGGGGGGTTTAGATTTGTTTGGTTTAATAACACTAAGATAAACGACCTATATGAGTTTAATTCAATGAGATGGGAACTTGGTTTTGCTTTTATCCACTTAATGAAATGTTCGTCGATCCCGGTTATATCTTTAACTATCTTCCTCTCGAATACTCAATCGAGGAGTATATCCAGTTCATCGAGGGTAGTTATTAATAACGAGATGCGTTCATTAATAAAACTTACTGTCGAGTCAATATAGAACAAGCGCCGAATATTAACTTGATAGTAGCAATAAACTTAAGATGAAAACGATTGAGATTGATAACCTCAACACAAGCGGTTTATTGGTTTAATCAATATAATTAATTCCCCTTGGCATATTAACCATGAGATGCATGCATTAATATTCCAAGTTTACTACCGTTGAAAGAACCGGACTAATAACAAGCGTATTAACCGATTGATTCTAGTAATAATTAATATGAGAAACAATACTAGTTGATACTTTAAGTAATGTTTAAGATATTAACATGAAATATGAATAGGAATTAGTCAATACTCAAGGAAGAATATTAAAATATATGAATCCTACTATGATTAATATCAAGATGTTAACTAATTGTCATCTTAGCAACACTCCCCAATATAATCATAGAGGAGGAAATAGCTATTACTATAACCAATGTCAAGATGTTAACTAATTGTCATCTTAGTAACACTCCCCAACTTTGATATAGAGATAGTATTTTGAAAGAAAGAATTAATATTCAAGGAAGAAGATTAAAGAAAATAACTCACAACTTACAAATTCATTAAGCTTCAAAGTAGCAAAACCAAGATGGAAGAGTTTAGCTCCTCATTTGGAGACTAAACATGATGAAAAATATAAAGAAAGAGCTATTCTATACTGAGCTTAGATGTACAAGGGATTGGATATCTTTTTGTGAAGGAAAGGAGGTGTATTTATAGGTTTTTGGGATGAGATTCGGGTACTCGATCGGGTATATACATGGTACCCGATCGAGTATGTGTGTAACATCCGATCCGAGGCATACTCGACCGGTTTCAGGCTATTTTCTAAGTGTATACCCGATCGAGTATATATGAATACCCGGTCGAGTATGCTTAGAAAGTGATATTCGGGCTATACTCGACCGATCTTCGTTTGCAATTTAAAGGCATACCCGATCGGGTATGTCGGTCTACCCGATCGGGTATAGACATAGAATCGTGGCCAAAATCTTCCCTGCATGTTCCTTTGTCTTCGGATCTGATCCGATTTGAAGTTCCAACCTAATACCCGATCGAGTATAGCTAATACTCGACCGAGTATAGACCAAAATTCAGGATCTTCTTTTGTCTTTGAACTTTTGCACCTTCTCTTCACTTTTTGGGTTCACCAACTGTACTTTGGGTGACCAAAACCTGCTTAAGCTCAGAATATGTCTAATCTAACCTATTTACAAGAATTTAACAATCTAATCTATTACACCAAAAGTGTGTAATTTCCAAAGTAAAAGTCAAGCAAAACTAATTAAAAACATAAACATAGAAATGGAAATTACGAACGTATCAACAACACATCAATAAGAATTCGATATGTACTTGATATATACTTTTATCAAGGTATTTCGTATATAACATCTTGGTTTCTTTCATGGTAAAAATAAACTCATTTAAGAAATAATCAATGGGGTAAGGAGATATCCATCATCGGTAAAACTCAAATCACGTTACTTTGTGTTAGAGTGATACTTTTGACATTTCCAATTCCTTTAGAAATATTATTATCATCAATCATTTAATTAATTTATAAGGGATGATTAAAGATTACACAAATGGTTTCATATAGATATCAAAGTACATTCTTGATACTGTTTCAATGATGATATACGATGTATTGGTCCTGAGCTATTTTTAGCTAACACGTTCTTGAGAATGTATTATTTGGTCGAATGTGTTTGTCAAAGTACAATCATGCGCATATTGCACTTTCATAGGAAATTTCTTCTCCCAATAATTTTCCAATAATGGATATATTTTCTAGAATCCATATTTCGACCGATCATGGGAGTGCTAATAGTTTACATTTATCCATGTTAATTTGCCTGAGAACCCTTTTGGATATATGCAACTGGTGAATTATTATTCAACCAACTCGGTATTTTCAAAACAACCCGAGTTTCCCAAGATCCTTTATCTCAATTATGTCTTTCAAGTATCTAGGATTTCTCATTTTCTTTAATATGAGTGCATGCCATGTCTATATCTTCGACATATAATGATACTTGGAGGGAAAGCATAATCTATCTTTTTCCATCCCTTTTCAGTCAAGTGGTCACTTAGACGGGTATGCCACTCTTGTCTGGATTAATTTCATCCAAATGTGAATGTTTTAATGTAAATATACAATGTAATTTACAACCACTTGATTGAATATAATAAAAACATAACAAATACTTCATATACATCTTTTTAATGAAATTCTATTGAGACATTTAATATCCACATTCTTTAGCTGCGTCTCCACTACTTTGGAGTCTACTTATGGATTAAGTAGTTGAACATTTTTGTGTTCGAAATAGAGAAGAATAACTTTTCATATTTGAATCCAGGGCGTTGTGAGAATAATTAGGACCTCATTATCTCAGTACGCTTTCTAACAAAGAATTATTTCCTGTCCTACAGGCTTTACACTTGTTTGATTAGCACTATCATACCAAATACATGTCTCTTTGTCAAATATTAAATTTATACGTGGATTACTTGTACGCATTTAGGCCAATATTCTCATTGCTTTCATATTGCAATAGAGTATGGTTCGATATCATCGTGCTCTATGCTCCTTTGAGCAACTGTATACATATATCGTCAGTATAAGTGTAAGGTCTATCATTCGACTCATACACACTCTCATTAACATTGAGATTTTAATTCTCTGAAATCATTTAAACTTCTGGGTGTCCCCCATTATTGATTCATGGACATATTTAGTCAGAGATAATCTCTTGAGAGGAATTCATATGATGACGAGTATATTGGTTTGTGCCTTATCTACCCTATATACTACTTGAGTTGGATAATTAATCGAACCATGTGGCTTCCCTCTATTCCTTTAGAGAGCCACGACCTCAACCACAACCCCACTGCTCGTGATTGCAATGCTTCTTCCTTTAGCATTGTGTCTTTTAATTTAAATTCAAGTCTTATAAATATGTTTGCAGCTAGTGTGTATAATCTGATTACTTAAGTCATTTATGATAATTGATAAACACTTTAACTTCAATGTTACATTTTGAAGTCTAAGATTTATCATTGAGAGACAAAGTAGTGATGTATCATCATAATGATTTTGTCATTCAATTAAAGAGTTGTTTCTCTAATCTCCCCCTAATGACATGAAAATCAATTGTCTCATCAAAGTCATATCCCGCAAAGAGGTGCACACATTATGTGTTAAGGCCAGTAGCAGATTATTGTTGGGGATTCACATCCAACATAAACATCATTTTTCTTTTAAAACTGATTATAGTGCGTTGTGGGAGACGCAATAGGCACAACTATTTAACAACCACATATTCATAAGTAGAACATCTCAGGCTAAGATTCAGTCACCACCTGGTATACATAAAAGTGATCCTCTAGTATCGGTTTAAAAAAATGTGTAAGAGTGCTTGCAATATTACATAATCCCATGAAAATAATTGCATATTAGTGTGCGCATAATATATATAATATTCACCATCAACATTCTTTTAGATGTGAGTTTTACTGATATCTTATTTTTCACATGGGATGCAAGATTGTTAGGAATATTTTATGGTGTCCAATATAATTAAATATCTTTGTATTTGTGTAGTTATTAATTAAACGTGTAATACGGGCCACAAACGTGTATCAGCCCTTGGGCTTCCTTGTAACCCGTAAGTTAGCCAACTTCTCCTATAAAAGGAGGCTAACTTACGGGAACCCTAACGATTGAGAGAGGCTGGGAGTAAGCAGAGGCGTAGAGATAGAGAGATTAGGGTTGCCAATGCTCTCCTTCTCCAGGGAGAGCAGCGGCCAGTTCATACGGTATACCAGATTCGCGTATAATATCTACATATCTTTCTATCTGCTTCTTATTCTTCTTGCTATGGTTGTTGTTTGTTAGTATTATGGGACTATCATTTGGTATCAGAGCCGAGGCGTGAAACAGGTTGGATCTATCTGCGATTTTTTGGATCTAACGAAGAACTGCTCTGTTTTTTCTTCTGTTTTTCTATATGTAGAGATTTGCTCCTGTAATCTTGTTTGTGAACGAATTTTTGTAAAAATCATACTGTTTGACTCGCCTTTCAAAACCGATCTAGCAGCATACCTCTTTTTTCGTTTTCTGCAATTTTTATATTTCGAAGATCTCTACTTTGAGATCTCGAAATCCTTATTTTTCACTGCTGCAGAAACGTTTTTGGCTTGAAACTGATACAGGAGAATCTCGACCTTCAGGGCTTTTCAGAACAGGTTTCAGATATTCAAAAATCGATGTTTTCATTTTGCAGGATCTCGACATTTAGGGACTCGGTTTCCTCTTCTCGACTTCTTCTCGACTTTTGAGATCTCGAGATTTGGATCTCGACATCTTGATCTCGAGATTTGAATCTCGAAATCTTGATCTCGAGATTTGAAATTCGACATCTTGATCTCGAGATTTTAATCTCGAAATCTTGATCTCGAGATTTGAAATTCGACATCTTGATCTCGAGATTTTAATCTCGAAATCTTGATCTCGAGATTTGAATCTCGAAATCAAGATCTCGAGATTTGAATCTCGACATCAAGATCTCGAGATTTGTAATCTCGAGTTTTGACATCTCGAGTTTTCGAATTTCGAGTTTAGGAATTTCGAGTTTTGGGATTTCGACATTTGGGATCTCGATGTTTTGGATCTCGACATTCTGAAGATTTCGAGATTTTCAAAATTTCTCGATGTTTTGAATCTTTCAAAGTTTGCAGTTTCTTGGAACTCATAATTCGAATCTTGACATCCTTTGCAGTTCATCGAAGCTTTACATTATAGGATCTCTGAATGATTCCCTGCTTATAAATGTTTCAGGAGTTTTCGATGTTCTAATGTTTTTCAAACAGCAAGTTTTCGAGATTATGAGGTTTTCGAAACTCCAAAGTTTTCGATGTTCAAACATTTTGAAATTCTGCAGATTTCGATATTCTGAGGTTTGTTTTGCACGTGGATTTCGCCATTATTCTTCGAGGATTCTCGAGATTGTAATCTCGAGATTTAAACCTCGAGATTAGGATTTCGAAGTATTGCCTTAGAATTTTGTTTAAAATCCACTTGCTCTCGATATTCATCATCGAGAACCTCAACTTCGAAGAAATTCCTCAAAAACTCAAAATTAGAGATTTTCTGCGACACCGCACTGTTTTGGCCATAACTTTTGACTCGGTGATCCGATGTGAGCAACCATTTTTTTGTTGGAAAGCTAACGAAAAGATCTACATTAATTCTCGTGCTATGCCCCAGAACCCTTTCTCACGCGCCCTCACTCGCAGTCTTTGAGGGTCAAAACGTTAGTTTTCCGACAAACATTGTAAATCACCGATGTCTAGGTCAAAACTTAGGCAAATCTGTTCAAATTCTTTCAATGTCAACCCTGAGGTCAAAGCTTTTCTAAACTTCAATGTAAAGGTCTGAAAATCGTAGATAATTCAATCAACCTCGCGTCAACGGTCATCTTACAACAATCATCAATCAACTGCTGAAGCCTCCCCTGACTCATCAACATTATGTGATCATCAATATGCTGAAATTCTACATGATGAGCTCAGGGAATCCATCATGTGTGGTACATGTTCAGATTGCCCCACACACATGGTGGGTATGACAAGCTGTGAGCAATCAAACCTTGCACATTCTGAGGGGGAGTTTCAATTTTCTCCTCCTGGCGCCTTACACCGACAAAACAAGGAATCTCTCAAAGGATGCAACATTTTAGGGGGAGTGTTCAATGTTATCCTTCCCGGTGCCTAACAATGACAAAGCATACCGAGTGCTCAAGTTGAGGGGGAGTACAGAGAGAAAATGAAGAAAGTAATGAGAGAACATGTCCCTATGGCTTAGTAAACCCAACTAAGCCTACCCAAGGGACAAAGCCGAGCGTAAGTGCGTGAGTGAGCGAGTGAGTGAGTGAACATTATGAGCATTAGGAAGCAGAAGGCTCAAGTGAGAAGAAAAACAATTATCAATGATGAGTCTGCTACCTCAATTGCCTGCTATGAATTGAACATTTGCTCTTAGCCACTAAAATACTCTGGACTGTCCCCATAGGTTCAGGACTGAATTTATTCAGATCCCGGGTAGAAGTCGCTGCATTTTGTCCAAACGACGCATGCACAACCCTACCCTAGACCACTCACTTGTCTCCCAACAGACAGATGTTTAATCATAGTTCACGGGGAACCGCATCTTTCATTACTGTCTCCTTCCGAAGCAAGTAATACTGACTACAGTGGCCTCAGCCCCATGCCACTGAACTTTCATTGATCACGTCGTGTCTAGTTACCTCACTCCCAAATGTTTTGAAATTTTCTAGGACACCGACACACTTTTTAAGTCAGTTGCAGGTCTTCAATGACCCGCGAAAACTTCCATAGGTCTCATCTACTGCAGATGTAGACTAATGATTGGAAGGAAGTCCTGCTGTTGCAACATAAGAATCACCAACATCTTCAGGCCATTGCTAAAGAGTTTATCTCTATAGTGATGATAACGGGCGTCTTCACTGTGACACTCCAAAAATTTAAATAAAAATAAAAATAGAATGTAATACTTAAGAATTTGGTTATTTTAGTTTATGTTTCGGGACGAAACATCTTTTAAGGAGGGTAGAATGTGACACTCCAAAAATTTAAATAAAAATAAATAATTTTTATTAATCAGATAAAATATTACGAAAATAACATTTTTATAATTAATTGAGTCAGACAAAAATTCAATAGTGGTAACATTCTAATCAGGTAAAATTTCAAAATTTATGACGTTTTAGTCAGATAAAAATATTTCAGTAAGAAGAACAGCATTCTATTAAACCAAGTGAACCAGACAAAAATTTAGCATTTGTGACATTTTTAGTCAGATAAAAATGGTCCGATAATAGAAGTAACGTTTTTGGGTTTCGTCGGCCTGGCTTCTTGGGGATCTTACGGGAATGACGTGAGGACTGGGCAAACATTTGAGTGTTTCATTTGTTAACTCTTCTTTTATTAGGGACTAAAATGCAAATAATAAAAATGTGACAACTCCGGTACCTTTCTAAAAAATGGGGTACAGTACCTACCATTCGTTTGATTGGACCACACCACTTTATCATTTTTAATTTAGAATTAAATAATTCAACTGCTACATTCTCATTGGTCCATGTAGACAAATGTATGGTACCTTATGGGTACCATAGAATCTACCTAATAAAAAATGGTCTACTAATATGACTAATATGCTAACGTGGCTTCATATTATAATGTGATTGGCTAAAAATGTTTATGTACCGGTACATTGTTTATTTTAGAAGGTACCATAGATGAACCCAATATATATACATACTCCTAGATAATAATAGTAAGTGTTAGTATAATATTACAACTCTACATACAAGAAGAACGGAAGAAACGAGTTGAACTCCAACTCTAATTCCAACCTACAGAGCGGAGATAAGAACGGAGCTGTTCAAATTTAACTCAAACTCTAACACAGCCCGGAACCCTCATCTTTCCCTATAAATAATAGCCTAGAACCTGTGATTTTATTCATCCCGACGAAAACCTCTGCGGCATATATACATACGTATAAATATACTCTGTTTTTTCGACCCTTCGTTTTAGCCCAAACCAAGCCCTTAAAATACTTCTCAAACCTTCCCCTTCGTGAGACGAATCCAACGGTGAAAGAATCGTAGAAAACGGTCGTGAAACGAGAGATATATCGCTCGCCAGAGTTGCAAGTTGTGGAAGCGGGTCTTTATAAAAAGCAGATATTTTGCCGTAGATAGGGGTGGAGGAGCTTCGTCTCGCCGCAAGGATCATTTTACAACTTGAATCATCGAAATCCGTTATCTGTAAGTCAAGTTATAGCTCGCCGGAGTTTTCTAGTTTCCGGCGAAGTCGCCGGAATCGACCTGGAGAAGATGACCCAGTTGTCTGGGTCAGAACTCTTGGGCCGGGTCGGTTTAATGGGCCAGTTCGGCCCAGTTTTAATAAAAATTAAAAATAAAATAGTAAATTAAATAAATAAAATCTGGAAAAATATAAATTAAATACCTAGTATAAATATACATATTCGGACCAACCAGAATTGAAAAATAATATTTTTAGCTATTTTTAATTGATTTAATTGTAATTGGGCCAATTTATACACATTTAGTAAATAATTAACTAAATAACGAAAATAATTATGAAATAAATATTGGAGTAAACTAGGATAAATATATGACTAACTATAACCTTATGGACCATTTATAATTAATAAAAATAAAGATTTAGTATATTTAATTGTAATTGAACCGGTAATTAGATATATGAAATTAAAGGAATAATTATGGAAAATAATTATAAAATAGATATCTGGACAACCTAGGTCAAATATAGACCCAAAATATAGTTATAGACGGTTTTTAATTTATAAAGTCGATTCTTAGTCTATTTAATTTAATTGGGCCATATAAAACTAGTTAAGTAATTAAATAAGGAAATATTAATATTAATGGTGAAATAAATAAATCACTGAGATTGAAAAATAATATTCTGGACTAAAAATGATATTGGAATAAAATAAGGAAAATAAAATAAGGTTGGATTAGCTAACATAAATAATTGACTATATGTAGATTTAATAAATAACTTAATTACGTAATTAGTGGACTAATTCAATTAATAATTTTTATGATTGATTATTAGAGATTCGGACCTCATATAAATATTTAAAATATTTGAACTCATAAATTAATGGGTTAATATAAATAAAGTAATTAAATAATATTTTTTTGAGTAGAGTAAATTAATGGTGGTTATTGAATAAAAAATAGGATGTTGTAGTTAATTATATTCAGATATTGTATTTAATATTAGAATTCAAATATTGTAATTAATGGCTGAATTAATAAGGTAATTTGATTAATAAAAATTGATTAATCAAATAAATTCGAATAAGGAAATAAAAGGGGAAAATTGAATAAAATAATTTATAAATAGAATAAGTGACTAATTATATCATCTAAATTAAAAAGGTGTTCATTTAGAGACTGAAATTGAAGAAGAGAAGTAGGAGCATTTGGATTTAAGGTAAGTTTCACGTCAACCGAAATTAGTTCTTTTTCTTCGTGATTTCTTTTAAATATTTTTGTGTGCATATTTGAGAATTGAATTTATATGTGCTGAATTTTGATTAAATATGATTATATGAAAGGGTTGCATTTGAGATAGTAGTTGATATATTGGTTTGTTAATATGAGTTATTGTATACGATTTTGGGAGATTTTGTAATAGTATGTAATTTATTATCTTTGTGGGAGTTTGATGCAAAGGGAATTTTTTTGAAGTACAAACTTCGATTGATTTTGAGAAGACAAAGAAGAATAAATATTTTCATAAAAGGTGAGCATCACGGGAGAAATCCGTGGTGTTGGTTTTCCACGTCCCTTAAAATGTGGAGGGTGGTTAGGTCTACTACTACTCAATTTTTTGTTGGTTTTGGTTTGAGGTGAATTGACGGTCGGTAGAAAACATCCCGGCTTTTGAATAGTAGTGGTAGTAGCTCCTAATCATTCAGTTTTTGAGGTGGGGTAGTTGGTAGAAAACATCTCGGCTACCCGGATCGACTTACTAACTCGGAGGGCTTGGAATACCTCTAGGGGGTGTGCACACTTAAAGTAGTTGTTTTCGTTTCCAAGGAGCAGTTGTGGTATCGGCGATAGTTCCGGGGTGGTCGTACATAACAACGGACCACCGGGCTCAACCAAAGTGTTGAGCACCGCCCTTCTAAATTACTAGGAAGTTAGATACAAAGTGATTTTGGGAGAAATTCAAAAGAGGAGAATTCTGGTGTTTCATGTATTTTGGAATTATTATGGTTTACGAGTTAATTATGTGATTGAGATTTTATATAGATATCGTTTACTTATGATTTATGATTTAGAAAGTGTTTTGAAAAATATTTTATGAGGTTGTACGAATTTATATATATTATTTATTATTATTTTAAAAGGTTAGGTGGAACTTACTTAGCATTATTGCTAATGTTTGTTTTCTTTTATTTTTCTTGTGCTCGTATCTAACAGGAGGTGATCATGTTGATTTTGATGCTGCAATGTTTGAGAGCGCGAATTAGAAGACAACTATGTAGTTCACTAGAAATAAACTTTAATATTTACTTATGATTCGAATATCTTGATTTTTGTTAAACTCGTGTTTTGGTAGATAGCCTTAGCATCCAATCATTCACGGATTGGATGTGGCGGTGACATGCCCCGTTTACTTAGTTTTTATTAATTTCCGCTGCAACTTTTGAAGTTTTAATCATTAAATAAAAGTTCATCTCTATTTCAAAGTATTATTTTGGGTGGAAAATTTGGGGGTGTCACATTCACGACCCCGACGGGCTACGTTATGTTCTTTAGATTCTGCTTGTTTTTCCTGTTTTTTATCGCAGAATAAAAGAATAAAGGCATGACGCCCCGAATCATCGGATCGTCATGAGGGGGAGAGTGGTCCACATGTTGTTAACACTGAACAAATCATTCTGAGACACTTCACTCCTCCATCACAAAAAACCTTCTCTGCTATCTCTACAACTCAAATCAAATGGTCAGCTACACTCACAAATCAACAATCATTATGTTCCGTTGTGCCACCGACAAGTTCTCCTCAAATGCATTCATTCCAAATAGTCAAAAAGACTACATTGTGGAGGAGACAGAGGTCAAATACTCGTGTCCTGAAGATGAAGTCCATGGGCGTCTCCTATTCTCCAAAGAATATTCATTCTAGAGGTGTCACCGGACTTCATCCAAGCTGATCAAGAGCAACTTCTGGAAGGCAAGGACTACATACAAGATACTGAAGGTCCCTCAACCCCCGACATCAAAGATCAAATTGTCAAGACGACATCAAAGGGGAGATTACAAGGATTTCTTCAGATAACCTTCCTCAGAAGTCGAGTTCAAAGACAAAGGAAGCTGAATAACAACAAAGACAAAGATATCTGCGCTGCAATGCTGATTTAACACGATTGAACACCAAGGGGGAGATTGTTAGGAATATTTTATGGTGTCCAATATAATTAAATATCTTTGTATTTGTGTAGTTAGTAATTAAACGTGTAATACGGGCCACAAATGTGTATCAGCCCGTGGGCTTCCTTGTAACCCGTAAGTTAGCCAACTTCTCCTATAAAAGGAGGCTAACTTACGGGAACCCTAACGATTGAGAGAGGCTGAGAGTAAGCAGAGGCGTAGAGATAGAGAGATTAGGGTTGCCACTGCTCTCCTTCTCCAGGGAGAGCAGCGACCAGTTCATACGGTATACCAGATTCGCGTATAATATCTACATATCTTTCTATCTGCTTCTTATTCTTCTTGCTATGGTTGTTGTTTGTTAGTATTATGGGACTATCAAAGATATTTTTCAATAATCTAGACAAATATGCAATACTCATCAAGTACTTTAGATGAGAACTGTCTAGCAGTAACAAGTCACAGACTTGATTGGTCGGGTGGTGGACCCTTGAATAATATTTGCTAGAAGTTTTGCGAACGCAATATTTTTATGTAATTGAAAAATAGATAACATGGGGAAATTTCTACCAAACCATAATTACTTAAATGGTCCACATTTTGGTAGGTTAGTTCTCACAGGTCACGTCGATCTGAAAAAAATGAGATATCTTTATTGTTATATCCCGAGCATAGACAAGTCTCGATTCCATTGTTACTAAGGAGTAAACTTTATGAAATAACTGACGTGCCTTCTACTATATCTGTAAGGCATAACGAAAGGTAAATAATTCTTCTCGTACTTTAGAAGATTGATATTGTTTTTCTATTTATCAATGTTAAAACCAACAATTTACATTGTGTTGGATGTCATTTCATCCTTTATTCGAATGATTAATAATTTGAATGAGTTATTTCAAAGTTTGTATGAGTCAATGACCACTTTGACTCATAACCTGCTTAAATATGCATTTTCTTTTGCATTTATTAGATGCAATCTAATATTTTCTATCTCATTTTTATAGGGAGTTTCTATGTAAAAAAACATTAAGGGTACCTCGGTGGACAATGGTGTCTTCACATTGTGAGGGTTCGGGGAAACCCCACAAAGGTATGTAAAGCCATTCTTGTTACTTTGACAAGACGCTGCTCACCAGATTCGAACTCATGACATGATTCCATTCTATGTGAGGACTATTGTGATGAACAAATTTAGAACGTAGCAAACTTTGGTAACTTCTAGAGGCATTTAGAGGTCATGTGTACAATTCTTTCAATCATAAATGATTTTAAGGAATTACTTCAATAAATATATATTCCTTAATTTATTGTGCATCACCACAATGTATTAAAACACCTATTTGTCATAGATTGCAATAATTTACAAATGTCACTCATATACCTTAGAGTGCTATGACCTCAAGTCGAATGTGGTACATATCATTCTACTATTTTATGGATATATTCATTTGTATCCATTCTTTTATGAATAAAATTCATAGATATGCATTTAATGAATCCGAATGCATAAACATCTCAAATATAATTTAAGATAGAACAATGAGATGTTAAATTAATTAAAAATATCAAACGAATATAATTTATACCAAGCTTTAAGACTTGAATAAAAGTCTAATTAGAAGTAGTAATATTCATATTTATAAAACTCATGAAAGAGTAAAACAAAAGATGGATAAACCCAACAATTAGAGAATGTTCCTATTCACAAAATAGTAGACAATCATGAAACTTAATTTATATTCTCATGCGGTGAATCTCTTGTTCTTTAGAGATTTTACGAAGATTAAAACTAAAAGTATATTTTCAAGTTATATATATCTTGATGACATAATCACATTTAATCCTCTTATATTAAGGGATTTATTTTAAAATTTATATTTTCGAATTCTATTTGGAAATTGCTTTATCCAAATAACTCTTGGGAGGGTTCTTTATCCCAAAAAAAATTTTAATTGCATTTCAAAAAAAATAAAGACACAATAACAATAAACTTCATTCACTAGTGCAAGCTAACGGCTAGTTAGTTACATAATTATTTAATATATACCGGTGCATTAGTATATGTCTAGAGAAGTATGTGTTAAAAAATGGATATATATATTTTTTTATCAAATTAAATAAGATTTTGTGATTTGTTTTTCACAAAGTATGCCGGAGTAGCATTGAATTCACAAAAGTAGTTTCTAAAATAAGTATTGCAGGTACTCGAGACCATTTGAGTCCAGAATGTCAAACTCCAGTCAAAAATGATTGGTCATCTTTTTTCTTTCTTTCTTTAATAAAAAAATACACTATAGCATGCGATGATGTGTACATCTTTGTACTTGTATATATGAAGTGTCAATTAAATTTGTAATCTTTGTGTGAAAATTCTTTATCACACAAACAATCAATAGAGCAAATGGGATGCGATATTAAAAGAAAATCAATGATAGTACTCAATTCCTTATGAGATTATAATATCAAATTCAAGTTGAAATGGGTATAAAATGACAAACCATGAGTGCATCCATGATATTTATATATACTTATACGGAGTATATATTTATTTATGTATAATGTAATACGTAGTAAGTAAAATAGCATTTTCGTGTGTGAAACTCCTTTATCCCACGAATAATTGAAAGTAGAAAATCAATTTTCTAGAAAATAAGGAATAAAACTAAGAAAGTGGTGACAATCATCCACAGAGTAAAAAAAAACAGAGTAGTTCTAGAACAGGGAGTTCAAATTAATGTCAGTGCGGAACCTTTTTTTTCATGACCAGTATACTTCGTATATCTTTTTTTTTTTGTCACTGTTAGTGAATCATCATTTTATATTCCAGAATGAGTAGAAACACATGTACTTGGTCTCAATAATATATCTAGAATTATTTGTATGACAATAAATGGATTTTTGATTAGAAAGTAGATTTCTAATTTAGGTTATTTACATGACAAGTAAGAATACGATTGCATGATTGTTATTCTAACTATATGTATATGACATATAGAATTACAGAAATATAAACATGTCAGTGTATTCTAAAAAAATGTTTTAAAAAATAGGACTACATGAATTCCAACTATATAAGTATAACATATAGATTTACGGAAAATTAGACATGTATTTTGCCCTAGAGATAATTTATGAGCATAAAATATAGTAATCTTATGTGATTATGGTTCCAACTATATGTAAGTGACATATAGCATTACGGAAAAATATAATCACATAATATGCATAAAACAATTTAAAAAATGCATAATATGATCTTAATTCCAACTATATGTATTTAACATATAGCTTTACGGAAAGTGTAATCATATAAAGTGCATGAAAATAAGATTAATTCGTGTGATCTTTGATTTCAACTATATGTATACGGCATATAGCTTTACGGAAAAATATGATCACATGGATGTATAGAAGGAAGAAGGATGCATAATGTGATATTGATTCCAACTATATGATTATAACATATAGCATTACGGAATTATAATCAAAAATTGCATCTATCTCAAAAAAATGAATGAGGCATAACATCAAACACTTGGTGTGCAAGAAATAGACTTAATTAAAAAAATGACAACTTAATCTCAAAAAAAAAATCAATGATGTTCAGGAAAAACAATCTTTGATCAAGGGATAGAATTAGCATTGCTATATGATAATACCAGAGTATAATAGAAACTTTTGTAAGAAGATGAAGAAGAGATCGAATCTTCTAATATGAATAGAATACCTGGAGTTATGCTCGACTACAATTGACTAGAGACAGCCTGCCCAGCCATCAACAGTAGCGGGTGATATGCAGCGGCGGCGGGAGGTGAGCTAGTAGCGGCGATCTTCCAGCGATGACTTGCGGCAAGTTGGTGACAATGAGAGATGTGGGATAGAGATAGTGGATCCGCTCTCTGTGGCTGGACCACTGGAGCAGGCAGGAAAAGAGCACTTTGGGCGGCAGTAAACCTTGCGAAGAGACGAAAGAAACACAGGCGGCTGAACGGCCTGACAAGGGCGCCAACTTTCACTAATCAATCGAGCAAGGGATTTGCAGCTAGGCCGATGGCAACCTCAGGGCGGCGTAGATGCTTAGTTGCGGTTGAAAATAATCTTGAGAAGAGAAGACAAAAGTTTTCAGGGTTGGGAGCTTTCGTGCTGATAACGTGTTGTAGGGAGAATGGTTCCTTTCGTTTCATTACCAAAAGCCCCTATAAATAGGGAGATATTAGGGTTTACAGAGACGGACCAATTGGCCCATAATACATAGTTTACACAGAATGATTCTAATACATATTCTATATACATGATAGCACACTACACAGAATTTCCTTCAATAAATATTAGATTTTTTCTCTATCTAACACTTAGGTCTCTCTTCTCTCTACAATACCAAATTAAATACTTTAATTTATTATGTACATATGTTTGAAACTTAACTTTTGAGGTTTGAAATGATGATAACCTTCTTCCAAAAAAAATGACGCCAACCTTGAACGTATGCATAGTTCTTATGATTTCAAACGTTGAATATCTCTATGTGGCACAAATTTAGTGGTGATTTGTAGGACATTTAAAAAAATCAAGAATTGAAAGATTACTAGAACAGGACCGTTAAGATTTGGTTTGGTTCTATATGGGCTCTACATATAAACTGTAATAAGCGAACTGATATTAAAAATTGAGGTTTTTTAATGGTTCAACATGTTTTGCCTAAGATCCGAACCGGCCCTAGACCTAGTTATAACACACTTTTTTTATAGCAAAATTAGAATTATCTCAACAATTTGTCCAATGGGTGTTCTACTAAAAAAAGGTGATTGGATGGGAAACAAAGCATATAAAATCAAAACATAACAAATGTGACTCGACTATTTAGTAAAATTGCGGCAGCTCCATAAATCATTGGTGATTTTTGAAAGCTTTACAAATGCACGTTCACGAAAGCCTTAGATGTTGCTTGGGTACATAAAAACTCTAACACCGTTTCCCATGGCCTTGGGTGGGAGGTTAGACTTGAACTTAGAGTTATAACACACTTATTTTCTAGACTTATGCCTCTTCTTTCCATTGGAACTACTGCTTTTACCTTGACCGTCATGTTTATGTTGTTCAGATATACTCTTAGACCTACCTTTCACAAACATATCCTCACTAGAATCCTTAGACTCATTACTATTACCCCTAGCATATTTTAGGTCCACTTCCTTACCTCTTAAGCAATTCACAACAATATAAGGGGAAAAATCATATTTACCATATTCTATAGCAGATTTGACATTATTGTAAGAACCATGAATAACATTAAACAACATGATACGAGTATAATAATCAATGTCTTTGTTAGGTCAAGTCTAGATCGAAAGAATTTTTCAAGCAATTACGAGGCAAAGAAGTATTAGTATATATTTTATCCAACTTATCCCACAAATTATTGGCAGATTCCAAATACCTACCTTCTTAAGAAAAGAGTCAAACATGTACAAATAAATGATAGAGCATGCATTTTCATTCGTCTCAGCAATCTTAGCCTTATCATCAGTTTCAAGATACAATTCACTCACAGCCCTAAGAGCCTTTTGTTGAATTAACACACATTTGATCTTTTGTTTTCACATATCAAAATCATTTTTATCATCATAAGGAAACATATCACACTGGTTCAAAGAGATAGACATGATAGCAATCAAGCGGAACAATAAACAGATAACAAAGATAATCAAGCAAAGAGAGGCAAACAAACATATACAGACCAATGAACTAAGGGCTACAGTCATATTGGCCAGCAGGCTATCAGATCATACTGGTTGCATTATTAGAGTAGACGTTTAAACCCCTCGTAAAGATAGTGATTGAAAGCATTTCAAAGACCCCTAAAAATAAAAAATCTACTATTAATTAATAAGACATGAAACTGCTCATTTATAAGCTCAAAGAACAAATTGAAATTTGAAACATCTACTATAACTTAATTCTAGTGGGAGCCATGAAAAGATAACAATATCATGTATCCTAATCATGAAAGATATAAAAAAAATCAACCCAATCTCGTGAACCAGGAACCCATGTAATCTGATTTATTATTTCTCAAGCATGACTTCTTGCATTATTTCTCACAGAAATGATCAGCGGCACAAATCACATTGCATAGGCTTTTTAGCAGAATCCACGTTAGTGTTTTTAACGACCCTAGCAAATCTAGTCTGACCATAATTGTTTGGTGATGGTGGAAGACAGAAAGTGAAATCTTACGACTTGGATGAAGAAGACGGGGAAGATCTAAATATAAGATCAAACTAACAGTATACCGACCTTGTGCATAAAGATTGTTGTACATGTATGTATATAATCATCAACAAAAACACAAAAGGATACTTATTAAGAGAAAGAACTCCACTTTTAGAGTAAAAGAACATGTATATGCACTAAACTAAACTGTACTGATCTATAAATTTACTCCTTGAACTAAACTTTTGGTTATATTCCATTACTCTAATTGAAGGACTGACTAAAAAATGGAGATTTTTTCAATTCTTGCTATTATAATACTCAAATCATATCTTGTAAACAAAGTAGTCCTATTAGTACGATGTATAGAAAAAATGTAATATTAGTGTCCTCAAATCACAGCCCAAAAAGATTGATTTACTAAATTAAACTGTACAGATCTGTAATTTTATTCCTTGAACTAAACTATTGGTTATATTCCATTATTCTAATTGAAGGACTAACTTAAAATGGATATTTTTTCACTTCTTGCTATTACTCAAATCATATATTGGAAAGAAAGCACAGTTTATGCAGAAGAAAAATGCAAACAAACATTTGATATAATCATTTTTTCTGACTGAAATTGCAACATGTTTTATACTAAAAAGTGCAATTTTCACTACTTATTATCTTAGATACAAAAACAGATTTTATCACTATGGTTTTTCAATTGATAGCTTCTCATCAACTAATACCAATTCATATAATTACCTTTGGATGGAAATGGGTGGCTTTGAATAGTGAATTGGTTGAAGCTATCTTATTTCCCTGGCGTCGAACACGTTGGTGGCACCGGAGAATGTGGAGCCATGTTTAATTACGGCAAATACCTACTTGAGCCCCTTGCAGCGACGGAAGCACAGAATGATGGAAAACACTTCGTAGTGACGGAAGGAAAAGGTTCAGTGTAAAGAAGATGGAAAGAAAGAGAAAAAAATGAAGATCATAAAAAGTTTGCAGTGACGGAGCAGAGAAAGGTGGAGAAGATTGTGATGGAAGGAAAAAGTTATGTGGAAAGAAGATCGGAAGGAATCGTTCAAAAAAAAAGATCAGAAGGAAGAGGAAGGAAATGAAACGAAAGGTCCAAATAAATTTGTATTGCTATTAAGTATAAGGATTTCAAGAAAAAGTACTCATAAACATGAAAAACAAGAGTACTAAAAAGAGATAAATGTACCAAAACAAAGAAAAGAGGTACGAAAAGAGTCAACTGAATCCCTTTAAGAAATCTCAACGAGTAGCCTACTGGTGATTCCCAGAAAATCAGCAGCATACTGAATCCTTACGGAACTCAAGACCGCTGGCTCAGACCAAGTTGTTCATCTTGAAATTCTCTACAAATGTCTCTCTTACAGCTAAGTCAAAATTCTCAAAGAACTAGTCGTAGGTCCCACAGTAAAATGCGAAGTAAATAAAAGCTAGGTAAAATTATGTTGAACGAAGAAAACACATTTGCAACTTGATTGTATTATTAAACTTCGCAGGATAAAAAGAAAGATGTCATTTCTTTCAAGGGACCCAAGTACGAAAAAGGCATTACAAGTGGGCTTAAGACTTTACCTAAAATTATGTGAGTTAAATACAGCTCACTTAATCCATGCTTCTTGATTCATGCAAATATCAGCATGGGCTCGAACAAAAGAACAAAAAGAGACTCAGGCTACGCCTAGTCAATACAAAGAGGGAGCATGCCGAAGTCAGAAGATCAAGTGGATTAATCAACGTCCGAGATTGAATCTCCTTTGCCAACAGAATATATTCAGCACCAGAAGTCTATAAATACAGAAGGAATGTGACACAGAAGAAGCAACAAGCTCAGTGCAAACAACACAAGAATATAGAAAGATCTAGCAAAAGAGAAAGTGTTAATTTATCACTTCACTCTTAGCCCGTTCAAATTTCTTTAAGCTCTTAGACTAGTTCACTCAGAAAAATCATTCTAGATCTTAGAATAGTTGGAAAAGTTATTGTAACACCTTTGGAAAGTTTTGTGAACAAATCTAAAAAGTGAGTAGAATAGGACATGAGTAACTTTTGAATCATCTCGGTTCATTAGTGAAAAACCTAAAGGTTAGGACTGGGTAGTTTTTGAATCACATTGGTTCATCAATGAAGCACTTAAAGACAAGAGTAACTTGGAGTGGGTTGTACTCTTTGTGAAAACCTGACAGTTTATGCCTATGATCAAGGATAAACTAGTCATTAAGTGTATTGGTTTAATAGCTTAGTGGGAATCCATCTGAAAGAGGATGAGACTGGACGTAAGAGGATTGCAACACCTCTGAACCAGGATATATCATTGCGTCATCATTTTAAGCTATACAAATCACACACTAAGTCTTACAACTAGCTGCATTAATACAAACCTAGTTTGTATACTCAGCTTAAGTTGAATAGTCTTCTCCACTTTTGAAACATGTCCTAAACAAATCCCAAAACTCCTTCTCATATGACCATACCATAACCCTCCGTGAAGACCAAAACAAAAGAAAAGGAAAATCACTCTTAAGCAGAAACAGCTCTCTCAAAATTGACTTTACAGTTGCCTACTGAATTCATGGTTATGACAGCTGTTTAACCTACTGCTAAGTCCTGAAACGCGACTTGATCTCATAGACTCTCTACCTCTTAATACTTCATCACACAAAATCCCAAGATCACCTTGTGTCCAATTACTATATATACAGAAAGTCTCTACTTCTATATATAGGAAGTGTGTTCATTTACTCTAGCTCATAAAAAGTCTAAACTTCCGTTGCTGATTCTAAACCTCTCAAAAGGTTTAAAAATAAACTCTCAAAGAGGGAAAGAGACTCAAAACCGAAAAAAGTTTAAAAGTCTATTCACCCCCCTCCCCCCCCCCCCCCCCCCTCCTCTACACTTCCACCGGGAAGGGTCCGAAATGGTCTCGGTCGAACGGCGGTTCCTGTCAGACTGGTTGGACGGGAACAACTCTCTCTCTCTCTCTCTCTCTCTCTCTCTCTCTCTCTCTCTCTCTCTCTCTCTCTCTCTCTCTCTCTCTCTCTCTCTCTCTCTCTCTCTCTCTCTCTCTCTCTCTCTCTCTCTCGAGTTCAAGCCCAAATTATTACCACGCTCAAGCTCGAACATATCTATGTTCGAACTTGGCTCATCACAGCTCGTTTGCACCTAGGCATAAGTCTCTATCTTTTAATTTGTAAGCATGCTTGGTAGACATAACTCCCTTCTTTTTAGCTTTTGTATTATTCAAAAAGTTATTAAAAGTTTGTAGTTGTATGTTTGACAGGACAATTCTAAGAGCTTTTAGGTATGTTTGGCACAACTAACTAACTAAAAAGATATTTTTATGAGCGTTTTAGTAACTGGTACTCCCTCCACCCCGCTAAGATTGTCCCATTTTACCTTTTTGGTGTGTCCCACTAAGATAGTATCATATCAAATTTGGTAAAGTTTGTGTGGCTCCAAATCATACTCACTTCATTTTTACTTTATCAATTCAATATCAACCACATAAATAACTTTTTGTATTGGTTTGCATGTCACTCCATCTTATCCCAATTTAGTGGGACGAATGAAGTAGCTTTTAATGAAACGGTCAAAACTTAAGAGTTAAAACAATTTGTATATCAAACATAACTAAATTAAACAGTCAGCTTCTTATCAAGCATCTACTGCTTATTTTTTAAAGTTCTTTTCAGTCACTAAAAGTTAAGAGTTACTAAAAATCTCAAAAAACACTTTTTTAGCTAGTTGTGCGAGACATACCCTTCTATACTATATAAAGAGACTCTAAAAGTTCATAGCTGTATGTTTGGCACAACAAGTTTTAAGAGTTTTTCTAAAAATTAAGATACTTTTTGAGAAACTACACTTTTAGTCATCCGATTAAGAGTTGTTGCCACTTTTAGAGCCCGTATAGTGATCATGTTTTTCGGCTTATCAGACTTATTAGCCAAATTTAGTTTTTCACTAAACACATAACTTTTGATTTTGCATGCTAAATTGTGTAACAATAAGAAAAAGTAAAATTAGAGTTATTTTTCTAACTATATAGTCTATATTAGCTGAAGTTACCGTACATGATCATTTTAACTATTTTTTCATATAATTTTTTGTTTACTTAATTAATAAAACATTTCACCCCTTAAATTAGCAGAACTGCATATACTGTTTTTCTTTAACCCTTTCGTTGGTAACCGCCCTCAAACTAAACACAGGTTTTATAGTCTCACAGACTCACGGTGCATCCGCATGAAGCATGATAGCGTCTGGCATAGATGATAGAACTGCAGAATTGAAACCAACCGTCGGTTTGTTTGCATGGCATTCAAATAATGAATGGCTCAGAGCCCTAAAAGATTAATAATGTTGTAAGGGATACACGCACTCCAAACTCCAGAAGAATCCAATATACCTGACGACGCTGTGTGTTGCTTTTTTATATTCATGGACCCTGAATTTCGTAGGATCGTGTATGGTTTCTATGATTTATCTGTGTGGCTTAAGGTGTGAGTTTTGTAGCTTCCTGAGTTTGAATTTTGGGTCGAAGGGCCGATTCATGAGAATGTTGGCTTCTTCTTCTGCTGCTCCACATTCACAGAAAGACCTCGAGGAGGAGCTCATAGATTACGGTGTTAGGCTTTTCCCACTCCCTTCTTCTAATGATGAGCTTCTCAGCATCCTTGATGTAAGGCTTTAATTTTCATATATTCTGCCCGCTCAGGTTCAACTTGTTGTTTTGTTTTCTGTTTGAAGTCCAATTATTCAACTTTGGTCGTTTAGATGGGCACTTGAAATGCGTTTAAACAGAGCATTGGTCGTTGACTCGTTGGATATACTTTTACATTTAACACCCTCAGTTAATTCTTTGAGTTTATTTTGAGCTAAGTAAAACTGCAGCATTCTAGGTATCCTTTGTTCAGCATTAATTGAGAAAGTGTTTGATGATGTTACCATCTTTGAACTTGGTTTTATTTGTGTGACTCACTTGCCCATTGCATTACTAACACGTCATTTACAGTGTAGTTTCAATTTGACTTCTTAATCCATTCTCATCTGGTTATAGAAAGTGGAAACCTTGCTAGTCCGCGTAGCTCAAGCCCCTTCTGAGACCACGAAGATGGCACTCCATCCAATAATGAAAGCATTGATTGGTTCAGAGCTTTTGGCACATTCTGTTGAAGACGTAAACGTTTCTATTGTATTGTGTCTCAGTGAAATAATGAGAATAACTGCACCACAACAACCATATGATGATGATGTAATGAAGGAAATTTTTAAGCACATTGTAGAGTCATTTCAAAAGCTATCCCATGTGAAGAGTCAGTGCTATTCAAAGGCTGTGCAAATTCTTAGCAATGTTTCAAAGGTCAGGGCATGTGTGATGCTTTTGGACCTTGACTGCACCACCTTAGTTACTGACATGTTCAAACTGTTTCTCAGAATCGTCAGGTAAACCTTCAATGAGCTCAGAATCGTCTGACCAAAACTTATATTCTTTTCAACAACAACATCCAAGCCTTAGTCCCAAAAGATATTGGGGTCGGCTAACATGAATCGATACATGATATCACAACCAAAAGGAAAAGAAAGAAAATAAAGATTCACGCACTACTCTCAATTTCCTATCATTTTGTTTACATTTTGTAGTTTCTTTCAAGCTCAAGCACAGGTCTTTGTGCAGATGCTAATTACCTTGTTATTTGTCAGTGGTGATTCCATTGGTGATGTTCACTATTCTGGTTCTAAATGGGTTGTTGGGGGCAACCTAAAAAAGTGTTAACATCCTGTTTCGATGTTTGTGCTTTATATACTACATATATCAATATGTCCAAATGCATATTCCCCTAGTTTTTTAAATTGCTCAACAATTTCATGGTACCAGCTCTTCTGGATGGAATCATACAATTATTATAATTCTGCATTATTGTTCTCCTTGAGATATCCTCTGAAGTTATTGTAATGTTCGACTCAAGGTCCTACCACTCAAGCGATGTATTAAAAAACATGGAGGACATCATGACTTGGATAATCAACGAATGTGATGAAGTCTCTGGAGAACTTTTAATGCCCCTTCTTCATAGCATCAAGAATGAAAATCAGGCAATGAAGCTTTAGTTTTACCCTTTTAACTGTCTTGTTTCAAATTTATTTCTTAAGCCTTAACTCTGCCTGTTTCGATCTCCAGAAAGCTTCAACTTTTTCATGGAAGTTGGGACAGAATGTTTTGAAAAAATGTTCTGCCATAGTTAGACCTTATGTAGTAGAAGCAGTAAAATCAATGAGCTTGGATGTTGGTGATTATGCTGGTATACTTGCCTCAATATGCCATGAAGTGACTGATGGGGAAAACCTGGTGTGTTTTGTTTATTGCTTTGCATTTCTTACTAACATGTGCCATTTATGCTCCCTCATGGATTGAGTTATTATATTCTATTCTTATTGTTTGACAAGCCTGATATGTTTGCCCTTTATCCAAATTGCCGTGGTTTACAGTAATATTGTTATAGTGCAAAACAGAACCCCAAAACCATGTTTATAAGCTTGATGTGGTTTAATTGTGACCCCAAAACAGTAATATTTGTGATGATTTGATATGTTTAAATGTCATCACAACCATATTCTTAGACATCTCACTTTTAATAGGCTCACATAATATTTCTATTATAGCTGGGGCATGTTCCAACACTACTTTACTACTTCACACAGTATATGCAAGTTTGTTCTGTCTCAACACTAAAATGATAAGATGGTCACACACTGCAATATAAGGAGCATGGTTAGATGCACAAATTTGCACATATACTTGAACATCGATACATACGATGTGTGTGTTTCTATTTGGTTATAGAACTGCCATGGGATGTATGTCAGTGCTTTCAATATTCTGTGAAACCTGATGGTAATAGAAAATAATGGTCAAGCTTTTCCCCCTTACTATATCTGCTGCCCCCTTTCTTCAATATCAAAATAAGCTTTACTACTGAGTTCATAAATATTTGTGTTTTGTCTATTACCTTTATCTTGGGTAAGTCTACTGTTTTATCATGAGGGATTTATTCGAGTTCAACTGGATCTAAAAGGGAAAAAGAGAAAAAAAGTATAAGAAACTGTGCATATGATGTAATTTATGAAAATTGAAATATATTTCTTGTTTATAAACCAGAGGAAACAACCGGTAGTAGCACTATCTTGGAAAGTTGGAATGTTCAAGCTTCTTGTCTAAAAACCTGACAAGACAACCTGCAGCGGCGCCTGAAATAGAATGATCACTTACATGAAAAATCATTTATAAATACATACACTTTTCTTGTAAAATATTTTATTAAGATGTTGACCCTTAGTTATCTGTTGTTCGTCTTCTAATGGCAACAACATATACTTCATATTTTTTGGTGCGATCAGATCGAAAATGAAAACACACCTCTTGGTGCATGCTCTGTAAGAGTAGTATCCAATGTTCTACCCCCTTTGGAATTGCAACAGGAAGCCAGTCCAACAATGATAACTACAGGTAAGAGAAGCCAGGAATCTGAAAACCGACCCAAGACATTACCGAGTTGTGATCAAACTGACCATAAAAAAGATAATGATAGCCCAATAGATCTCCAACAGCATAATTTAGAAGAAATGCAACCAGAAACAAAGCTGAGTACACGTCCTAGGAGAAAGGGTGGGAAATCCTTGAGACAACATGGCAACAACAGTGATCATTGTAAAATCAATGGTAAAAAAAGATTACTTCTAATTACCTCATGAAATGAAGGACCACAAATGAAATTTGTAGCTTTTCTCATGATGCAGTTTCAGAGGAGTCAAACTTGCTATTAGAAGAAGACTGTAAGCAGACCACCCCTGTTATGCTTTCACCTGAAAATAAAGATTCTTCTCTCCCGGTCTCATCAACACATATTAGAAATGGCGATGTAACCTTACAGAAAAAGGAGCGACTAAAGAAAAACCAGGTGGGTCTTTCCTCAGAAAAAGGATCTGAAGAAACTACTATCAAGGCAGAACCCAAAAGGAGCTCAAGAAAGAAAGAGCCAACTGCCCGGTATAATGGTGAGAAGTCTCTTGGCACAAAAGTTGTTACTGAAAAAGGAGGAGATACTAGTTCGGGTATGTCATTACTTCACAAAAATGATCACCTCTCAAAGAAGGCTGTCAAAACTAATTCCTTGGGCAAGGAAACCTTGAGCAATAAAGAGGTACCTTTTGGCTGCATCTTTACAGCTAGCTAAGTATACATACATTAACTTGCGTCATGCCATCAAAATGATTTATATAGATATGATTATGTACTGGTGCAAAGTGTTGCATCAAAAACTTTCTCACAGTATATAGTTATGGAAAAATTGAACACAGCTTCTTTGGCCTCCAAAATTACCTTATCTGTTTCAACTTTAATAACTTGTATGAACATAATCTATAGGTGGCTCAGAGAAACACATTATAACTCAGCTTTGAGAATTGTGTCTTATCGTATTTGCTGATATAATATTATTTGCTCCTAGCATTATTTGCCTCAGAGTAAGCTCAGAAACCTAATCAAATTTTAGGCTTTAAATTTCTCCAGAATAGTGCGATGATTGCTGTAACCAAGGTGGAACATGGTGAAGCATTGGTTGGTGTAAGGATCAAAGTTTGGTGGCCACTAGACCGTCGGTAAGTGCTTTAGATACATGTCATGTCCGAGTGGAATCTGGCCTAAGCAAATTCTGTTAATTGATAGGCATAGGCAGAACTTTCTTCAATTTCTATCACCTTGGTTCTTATTGGCCTCCTGGACTTGTATGAGCTTGACCTCTAAGCGCAAGTTAACCAATCTACTGTGAAATTGTGAATATAGGATGCATATGCTTGATCAATAAACTTCGCTTTTGATTTGTTCTGTTTAAAACTATTGAGGCATTTAAAATTTGTGATTAATATGAAAACATTGATGAATTTGTGATCCCGTGTTGAGGTATTTATAATTTCTTGAAGATAGAAGTCAGAACAGTATTTGCTATATACGTATTATAATATTGTGTTCATCACTTCATTGCTTTTCCCTGGCAGGTTTTATGATGGAAAGATAGCATCTTTTGATCATGTGAAGAAAAAGCACAAGGTATGATAATATGCTGTTAATATTTTACTGCACATTTTCTTCTGTACTTAGAATGAATGATCTTCCTATTTTGGGGGGTCCAAGTATAAATGTCTATTCTTCAAATTTTTATTTTTCTTGTTTGTACAAAAGAAGGAAAGAGCTACTTGTTTGGGTGAGGGGCCTTGTGGCCTTGCCCCCCCACATGACCATTAAAAAAACAATTTTATTATGTAAAGTATCCCCACTTAAAAAGCAATCCCTCTGTCAGTCTGTCCTGATATTACCCACACTTTGACTGCACATACTTTAAGGAGTCAATGGTTTTGCTTTTGATTTCCAAATTTATCCTTGGGAAATGGGGTTGAAAATGGTGCCAGTGTGCTAAATTGATTTCCTTCATAATTTCATTGCACAAACGCCAGCCATTCATGACTCACCACCATACATAAATAGACATTGTTAGCCTGTCATTACACTTTTTCACTTTGCAAAAGTGAGTGTAAAAATACAAGCTCTAAAACTGTGATAATGGATGAGTTAGACATAAATTACAAAATCATCTAATTAGACTTCTCCATTTATCAGAGAACACTAAATATGGGGAAATGCGAAGACGACTTGCATTTTCTACCGTATGTCTGTTTGGATTTGTGTTTTCCAACCAAACACTGACAAAAACTACAAACACATCATTCACATTGAACAATATTATTCCGTAAAGTTATTTACCCCATATATAACTAAAACTTTCATCCTTATCCCACACTATTTTACATTTATTCATTCAATTAATTTTTGACATTATTCATCATTACTCTTTGGCTTGAGATTATGATAGAATAAAGCAAAATGTCTCACTAAACTGTCTGCGCTTCTTTGTTATGGAGCAGCAGTCAGTCCATGCAATTTTGGACGCGATTTTCACTATGGGTCATCCGGAAACAGTCTCTCCCTGCTTTAGTACAGGGGTAAGACTGCGTACATCCGACCCCCCCTTACCTCACCATAGGTGGGAGCCTTTGCGGCACTGGAGTAAATGAAAATGAAATGATGATTCATCATTACTCTTTGATGCTCTTTTAGTAACATTATATATTTTCATGATTTGAATAATTTCTCTCAAGTAATATTTGTTAATTAATTCACTTATACTTCACCCAAATGTATAATTGACACACTACGTACTATACTTATGGAATGGATTTTGTGTGTTTAAGAAAGTACTCCCTCTGGCCTATTTCAAGGTTATCTCCATTTGGTTTACATGGTTGACCAATGATAAAATAAACTCTTTTAATAATTAAAACGTACACTCAGAAGTTACGCTAAATCACAAAAAATAAATTTGAAAACAATTAAAACTTATTCTATAAAATTAAAGATTAAAATAGAGTTAAGTTGACCGTGTGAATAATGTATGAGAACTTAGAGTGGGACAGAAGGGCTACTTTTCAGACCATTTTTATAATATTTAATTATTTACACTAGTCAAAGAGTCTAACTCATTTTTCCCACAACCAAGCTCAATTCTAATCTTTTAATTCTCCAGCATTATTATTTATTACTATGACTGTTTGGCAATTAATTAAAAGTCTGCTTTTTACTGTAGTAAAAATAGTTTGAAGCAGAGCAGTGTTACAAATTAAGTAATTATTTCAGATATCATTTACTTACATTTGGAAGTCTACTGCCTGTAGTAGGCTGAGAACATTCTACTACAGGCAACTTACTATGGATCCTGTGATACTTTAGGAACATGGGACATCATAGTTTCCCTAGTAAAAAGTATGTGGATTTTTTCAGCAACCAATAAGTCCACTGGAAGGGAGCTTACTTTGGTTTGGCATCTTGTGGTTTTGATGTAAAATCTGTTATCATTTTATAGGTTTTGTATGATGATGGTGAAGAAGAAATCTTGAATCTTGGTAGGCAACGCTGGGAAGTGATTAAGGAGACCCCTCTTGATAAAGTAGGTTATATATTCTGATTGTCTATTTGTCCATTTTTAAATCACGTCTTTAATCTTTTGTTATTTATGTTAGTTGCTACATCCGAAACGTAATTTATATGGTTCACAGGACCGTGATGCAGATCCTCCCGTAACTCCTATTGTATCAGCCATGTAAGCGTTGTTCATAAGTTTATGTAAACTCTGTGATGTCCTCCTAGTTGCTCCCTTATATTTTTTGCAGTTACTTACTGCCTCCTTTTTTGCATCGACACCTTCTCTCTTTTAAGCTCACATGCATGGAAACCATGGGGGAGCTAGCATTTAACACATTAGGAAATGTTTTATGAATCTCTAGGAAACTTTATGGAAAGTTTTCGAAAAACTGTTTTCAAAATTAGAAAATGGGTTTTCCATGTGCCTTGTTTTATGTTTCCCGTTTCTGTTCGCCACAACGTTGCTTGTAAGTATTGGATGGTTTTTGTATTACCTTACATCTGGTTTTGGAACGGTGAGTTGATCAGGGAAGAGAGCAAGAAAATAAAAGGTAACTCTTCAAGAAAACAAAAAAGACTCACCAGCATTTCAGAGACAAAAAGGTGGGTTGGTCTAGCGAGAGGTGTTTTAAGTGTTTGGTTCATGTACTCTACCAAGGGTGAATGAAATGACTCATTGGTTTTCAGGTCTAGATGCAAAGTACAGCCATTCCTTGCAGAGAATGCTGAACGGAGCAATACAACAATGCAAGATGTGAAGCAGGGTGACAAGCAGAACAATCCTCCAGTCGAGGAGTAGGGCGGAACCTCTATGGAACTTTTGGTTTGAAGGCCAACTTTCTCAAAGCGAAGTAGGGGGGAATAGGTGAAAATATGTACCTAAACTCGTTCCACAATACAAGTATGCATGTAGTTGCTGGGATTACGTGTAGCTTAATTTGTTTGATTGTAGCTTAATAAACCTGGACTTTGGGGCACTTAAGTTTCATGTTTCAAATTAGGGGCATACGCAGTCCGATTCTTGAGGCTCAAAGGCAGACTGGAATTGTCATGGTGCTCAAGTTATGAGTCGGGGTTTTGTAAAGGTTGGGCCATGGACTTGATCGTTTTTTGGATCAAATTTTAATGTGGGGAATCTAATTTCCATCACTTTTTGAATGAATCTACAGAAACATAAATGACCCTGTTTAAACTAAACTATTCAAGCGCTCATTTCAAATGGAGGGTTATTATTTTATCAAAAAAATATGGAGGGTTATCCCAAGTTGCAACAATGCAAAAAATTACATCAAAATAAACAATTTGCGATACCAATTCCGTTTTCTCAACTTTTCTGATTATTATCACAAGCAAAGAATAAGTAAAAATAACAATTGATTTAATAATAATACGGAGTAATAATAATAAAGTCATTACTACTTTGAAACAGCAAGAACAATGGAAAAATAATTATTATATTTACTAGCATTAGTAATTGAAAAGTTAAGAATATATTACAAAGTGAGGATGACGGTCATAACTCATAACAATAACAACACCAATAATAAGGATTAAGGAACAATAACTTGTATCAATATCAATGGAAATAGTACGCCTAATGGATACGTATAAAAATAATTACTACGTATTATATTTACTAGCATTAGTAATATTTATTGAAAATAAGCTTGAGCAATAACGATGCTTTCCATTTGATTGAAGTATTTTTATTATATAGTTTGACTTGATTGATTTTAATTTAAAGGTGCAGAAGATGCCACCACCATGCCCTTAATTGCTCACTTGGGTTGGAGTTGAAAAGGATTAATTAATTTATTTAGTTAACAAAGCCATAATTGCTTACTCCTACCTCCATTAATGGAGCCTGGAGGCGAGCCACTTTATGACGTGGGCACCTATCTCAAGTTGAAAAGCTTTAGAAAAGTCATAATTGCTCACTCAATGTAACATGTGCACGTGGTGACCCTCAATTCTTTTTTATTAGCCAAAATTGAGTCACTACTCCCTCCGTCCCTAAATAAAAGCATTTGTTTACTTTTCGGACCGTCCCTAAATAAAAGTTCCCTTTCCTTTTTTGGCAAACAAAACAGTGCCAAACAGTGCCAAACAGTGTCCAAACAATGCTAAACAGTACCAATCAATCCCACTTTCTTAAAATGTGTGGAAAACGAGTGGATACTTTTATATAGGGACGGAGGGAGTATATAACTAGTGGCGTACATCATCTTTCTTTTTTCGAATGTATTTATTAATTTGGACCAATTTTTTGAAATTGATGAATTGTTGCAACACACCAAAAATACGGAACCGACATGCTACCAAATCAGATTGGTGGGGTATCACGCCGAAAAATGAAATTTGAAATGAATCTCACATTTTTTTACTCGAATCGTATTGGTTCTCATAAAATGAAAATCAATATCTGATCAAATCTGACCCAAGTCTGGTTTAAGCGTACATGTGTATCATTGTGTGGATTTATGCTTTGTGATTTATCTTTCGTACATATCAATTTACATCTCAGATTAAGTAAACATAAACGTACATATCAAATATATTAATGTTTTTTATTTATGTTTTATACTACTATAGTTCATTTGAAATTCATTAATTATGTAATACGAAAATTGATAAATTGTGTGAATTTTTGGAGGTTGACTAAATTTTAATATTCCTTTAAACTATTGAATAAAATGGCATTGTTTGATATTGGTATACCATGATACCGTCTCGTTTGAAAAATAGAACCGCACCGAACAGGTTTAGGTCTAAGACCAAACCAAACCAGACTGTTTCAATAGTCACAATACGGGTTCCACAAAATATTGGACCGTCACGATATTCCAGACCAAACCAAACCGGACTGAATTTACCGTTTCAAATTACATAGTTTTCCTGAATAAAAGTAAAAACGTTTTGAAATTCCAAAATAGGACCTTCATATTTTTATTCCCTAAATAAGAGTACTTTCTACTAAGTTTGGAAAAAAATTGGCAAACACTGCCCAATGTTTAAGGCCTGATAATATCAAACTTGATCGAAATTACTCCTATTTAGGAATAAAATACATGACAATCTTATAAAAAACATGACACTTCTATTTTGGAATTTTCCCGAGCATAATGTGGAGCCCTAAAAATCAATTCATCATGAAAAGAAAAAGAGTGAAAGGTTAATTTAGCGACTTCCCCATGCATGTCCCATAATATTCCTATGTTTCAAAACTTTCTTGTGCATTTTTTTAATGAATGGTTTGCGTAGTTCACACTATCATTTTTTTATAAATCAAACACAATCATATATTCCCAATTTATTATTAAACATATCAATTCAAAGTGAGAAAATGGATTTGGGAGGAAAGTAGTACGGAGTATTTCTTATGTGTCTATAATCACACGTCATGTATGCACTATGTACTGTCCATACTTTTGCATCGGAAATGGTCTAAAATTTGTATTACTCCTTAACATTTAAAGTTGAGATATTACCCGAAATAAGACTAAAATAGTTTGAAAATTCTAAAATATGACTGCCATGTTTTTATTCCCAAAATAGGACTAATTAATGTCATGTTTTGGCAGTACCAGACTTCAAACATTGCAGTATTTTCTAAACATGTCAATAATTAGTCCTATTTTGGAAAAAAAACATGACAGTCCTATTTTGAAATTTTGAAATTGTTTTAGTCTTATTTTAGGTATTATGACTCATAAACTACGTAGCATAATAAAACTTCTCCTGACGCACAAGAACTGAATTTGACTCATAGTTAGAGAATAAAGAAAGTATGTCAATCAAAATAATAAACTTGCAAAGTATTCCTTATTATTCCGTTTTATTAATACCTCCATCCCACTAAGATTGAGATAGGAGAAGGTGACACGATTATTAAGAAAAATGAGTTTGTGTGGTTGATATTAAATTGATAAAGTGAAATTAAAGTAAAAATGATTTAGAACCACATGAACTTTACCAATTTTGGTATGAGACAATCTTAGTGTAATTTTCCGAAATGGTAAAATGGGACAATCTTAGCGGGACGGAGGGAGTATTAAAGAATAATAATCTCTCAAGTAATCCTTGACCTTAGGTATCCACGTGATTTCTCCATTTCGAACGAACAGTTAGATCTCCCATAAAGAAAGACTAGGAAATCTCTTCGTAAGGAAATAAACTGGTAATACTGAATTTAGGAAGCTGATCTATGAATTATGAAGGAGCAGAATGTATTTTTACTAGTTCTAAACTAGTTTCTCAATCACAATGAAGTCTTTCTCATTAATGAGTTCTAGTCCTAACAGGACCAATAAATGTTAATGATTCAATTAACTAAATAAAATAAAACTAACTCACAATAAGAGTAAGTGGGTTGTACGTACGTACACCACTTCCACTCATGATCATTTTGTTTTATTTTTTATTTTCTTTTTAATTCTAAATTATAAAGAAAAATACCAACCTCATTTAAGTAAAAATACATCTTAATTAAGTATAATAAATCTAATTTATCACACTTAATTAATTCTATCAAATAGAACTCCACTTCAACATCATGAATTAAATATAGTTTAATCTAACTGATATTTAATCCATTTTCAGTATTACGAATGAGATATTATTTAATCTAATTAATAATATTTAATTCTTTCTAACAATTCAATCGGAAGGAATAATCATTTGTTGTGTGACCCATAGGGCCTTATATATTAAGCACTAATCAAATTAAGGTCTTAGTAGAAACACTAAGTCTTTCATACTCCCCGTAATATAGAGCTCATAGTGATACGATCCTTTCATTCAATGAACATTCAACTAAGTCTAGAATATGATATTTTGTCTATTCCAACAACTTAGTTTCTATCTCTCAATCTTTCTAGATGATCCACAATGATCATATTCGATATCCATAACAGATATATCTTTGCATTGGTCAATGACTTTATGATCCATCTAGATTGAGAAGTAGAATGTTCTCTTTTAATCTATTACGAGGAATGAATCCTTTCTTGACTCAACTACTACTCCATGTGGTTCGTGATGCACCCAACACATGTCGTATCTACCCCGATTGGAGTGCAAGCGTTGGTCATGGTCAAAGTACATCACTCCGCACATGTAGTACGTATTGACCTCAAGTCGGAGAACTATTACACTACTCTATACACCGATAATCCCATACACACATGAATAGAACTTATCAAATGGTTTCTCGGTGGGATGCCAATATTCTCTAAAATATCTATGTGACCATCATGAATTACAGGAACTCATAGTTGTGAGATCAACTATACTTTTTAAAAGTATGATTCAGTCCACATACCAATCTTATCGCATATCATCAATATCCCGTGCTTGATAATCATTGATTGGGATTATTTTAGGACCTTATGTTATACGGAGTATCATATAAGCTCTAACTTACTTATTGACAACATAAGTCCAAGGGAACACAATTATGAATAAGATATTGACAATCGAAATACTTAATCATCAATGTGTAATATTGTATATATCAAATATATAAAACTGAATGTGATCAAGTACATATATCTCTAAAAAGTGATTGTCACTAGGACATATACTAACAGTCCCATAATATTCCTCTGGATATTCTTTTGGGATGTTTCAAAACTTTTTTCTTCGTGTTTTTTAATGAATGATTTGTGTAGTTCACACTCTATCATTTTTTATAAATCAAACACAATCATATATTTCCACTTTATTATTAAACATATCAATTCAAAGTAAGAAAATGGATTTGGGACTTGGGAGGAAAGTCTTATTTCTGATGTCACATAAGAAATGACAATGGGGCGGGGTTGGGGTGGGGGTTCACTCCCCCATCCCTCGCCCCGTGTCTAAAAAATCGCCCCACCCCCGCCCCATCCCCCACTACTACTCGACCCGCCCCATCCCCGCGCCCCGACCCGCAAGACCCACGGGTACCCAACGGGGAAATATTCGTCAAAAACTAACACTATTTTAGACTTAGACAATTTTTCAAAAATCAAACAACACTTCTAGTATGTAGCCAAAAACCTTTTAATTTTTAAGTGTCAATGTAATCTTACATCCCATTTCAAATCTAGAACACATTATACACGTTTTGATTTAGTCATTTTATTAAACACTTTATTAGCATTGATTAGCTCTAATATTTTCTTAAGCCCTTCTTCAATCAACTATGGTCATTTGATAGCATCTAGGATGACCTATGGTCACCAAATTTTTAAGAGCCCTAACTACAATCATAAAGATGTCATTCATAAGAAAAGAATTAATGCACTATAATAGTAAAAGAAGAAAACATTCACACCGTACCTGAGGCGTTTAAGCTAATATCACTTTATAACTTCATTTACCAAATTCAATTTACTTTATATGATTTTGATAACCAATTTTACAAGATAGCTGAGTTATTAAACAAGAATTAAATAGACCCATTAGGCACAGCCCATTAGATAGGAAACAACTAAACTCACCTGGCCACCGTATTATTTTAATTACTTCGTATTAGTGATCACATATTTATGACTAAAATAAATATTGTTTACAAAAATGTGACTAGTGACTAGAGTTGTAATAAAATTATAGTAACTTATGTTCAATTTTAAACTTAGGTTACTATGACACTACAATAGTCATACTTATGTAAAATAGATTTTATATTAATAATATTTTTGTAACAAACCCTTATTATTATTAGTATTATTATTGTGATTATTATTAATTATTAATATGTTTGTGTGTGTATATATATATATGGGGAACGGGGCAGGGACGGTGCGGGGTGCATAACCCATCACCCGTCCCATATTTAAGCGGGGAGGAAATAATTCCCCATCCCCGTACCCGCCCCACCCCACCACCCGCCCCAACTCCCCCCCCCCCCACGGGGCGGTTCCCCACGGGCCCCACCCCCATTGCCATCCTTATGTGTCTATAATCAGACGTCATGTATGTACTGTCCATACTTTTGCATTGGAAATGGTCTAAAATTTGCATTACTCCTTAACATTTAACATTTAAAGTTTATGTGTTATGACTGATAAACTACGTACCACAATAAAACTTCTCCTGACGCACAAGAACTGAATTTGACTCATAGTTAGAATAAAGAAAGTATGTCAATCAAAATAATAAACTTGCAAAGTATTCCCTATTATTCCATTTTATTAATACCTTCGTCCCACTACGATTGAGACAAGAGAAGGTGACACGATTATTAAGAAAAGTGGATTTGTGTGATTGATATTAAATTGATAAAGTGAAATTAAAGTAAAAATGATTTAGAACCACACAAATTTTACTAATTCTGGTATGAGACAATCTTAGTGGAATTTTCCGAAACAGTAAAATGAGACAATCTTAGCGGGACACGGAGGGAGTATTAAAGAAAAAAAATCTGAATACTATTAATTGCATTTTGGATGTGTGTTTGTGTATAGTCCGTGTTGTGAAGCGTTGAAAAGAATGAATGGTGAGGCATAGCTCCAACCCTATTACTACACATTTTTAATTAGGAGACGGATGGATTCATTAATGCATGACTTCTTTTTTCTTTGCATTCCACCTTCTTTCTCTCAACTTTCCTCCCAAGGTTGGCTTGACTTTGACCGGATGGGAAGAAAGTCAAAATATAGAGCCGACATGAAATGTCGCCAGCAATGTTACCACTACCAAGTGGACAAACAACCTTGGCTTTTCGATCACATTTTCTTTTTATCTCCCCCACTAATGTTTTCTGCCTATAAATAACTAACTACTTGTCCAAAGAATCGTCTTAACCACCCCCACTGCCATATTCTTATCTTCTTTAAAACCCATCCTTCCTACTTCCTACAAAGGTGTCTTCTTTTTTGCTGTTATTATCAATAACTTGATTTCTTGGCAGTTTGGGAACCATTCTCGTCTTGGGATTTTCAGAGGAAGATTTTTTATATCTCGTTGAGGAGCTATGGAGTTCTCTAGTTTCGTTGATACTTCTTTGGGACTGAATGTGATGCCTATCAGAGTTCGCGAAAACGGGCCGGTATGTCAAAAAAGATCTAAACTCCTTTGGTCTTTCCTCGTAGTAATGAAACTTGTTCAGAAATTGAAATGTTGAATAATTTATCTTGATGCTATTGGGTTTCAGAAACAACAAGTCCAAAGCAATATGATTGACTTGGGAAGGAACTTTGGAAACAATGATGAGGTGCGTCTACATACATCTTTATGATTCTGGCTGGCTCAGATCTTTTGGTTTATGATTCAGAAGGAGTAATGAGATAATCTAAAAGAAATTCATGACAACAAGAAAAGTTTTTTTGCTTTAAGTCAACAAATGGGAATCAATGAAAGACCAATCAAATGGTAGTAAAGTTTGATTTTTTATTGTTGAGCAGGAAGTGGAGGCGATGCAGGAGTTGAGAAAATTGAGTGAAGAGAACAAGAGGTTGAGTGAAGTGCTGACGGTGGTGTGTGAGAACTACAATGCGTTGAGGGAGCAGGTGAGGGAGTACATGAACAAGCAAAGCAGCAGCAGCAATGGAGGTAGTAATAGCAGTGATGATCATCACAGCCATGTTGTTTTGGGATCAAGAAAGAGGAAAGCTGAAAGCAATAATCATGGTAGCAAAAAGAAAAAACAGATCAACCAGAAGATGGATGGCCATAACTCTGAGAGCAGTTCAAGTGAGGAAAACTCTGCTGCAAACAAGTCATCCCCCTCTGCAAGGGATGTGGATGTGGGCCCCCACCTCCACCCCATCAATGCCAATTCCTCCAAAGTTTATGTGAAGACAGAAGCATCAGACACCAGCCTTGTAAGTCCTCTTTCTCTAACTCAACACCATCTTTAATCCAAACACTTTACAGTATTGAATGGCCAAGGAAATGACCAGAAAGTAATTTTGTGGGTGTTCAGATTGTGAATGATGGGTATCAATGGAGGAAATATGGTCAGAAGGTAACAAGAGACAATCCTTGTCCAAGAGCTTACTTCAGATGCTCTTTTGCTCCTACCTGCCCAGTCAAGAAGAAGGTACTAAATCCTAGCTTTACAGCCATTTTGCTAAGAGATTATACTTGGCTAAAATGGTTTTATGCCCTGAATTAACTAAAATGAAAAGCATTTGGTTACATGCATTTCAACCAATTAAATTACTAGAAAGCTGCTTATTCTGCCTATAAGAAGAATAAAAGAAAACTATGCATAAAAAGGGAAAGCATATGATTATTATTATTATTATTATTATCATTAGATCTCCTTCTTGGCTGCTAGTAAGTTGAGAAAGTGAACTGAATTTGGTGATTTTCTGTTGATAGGTTCAGAGAAGCATAGAAGATCAGTCAATTTTGGTGGCAACATACGAAGGAGAGCACTATCACCACCCCCTCCCTTCAAAGCCAGCGGGTGCGGTCAGCCGTTCTTTGCCTCCCGTGGGTGGTGGCTGCGCCAGCCCCCTCAACTCCCAAGTACCAAACCTAACCGCGCCCAAAACAGCACCATATGGTGCTAAAATATCAAGCCCGGCGGAGAGGGTTATTCCAGCTGATAGACCGGAGTTTCAAAGGGTCTTGATCGAACAAATGGCCTCTTCCTTGACAAAAGACCCTGCCTTCAAAGCAGCCCTGGCAGCCGCCATTTCAGGAAAGTTTGTCCAACAAAATAGTAGCTGGTGAAGGATGTCCATATCCGTTCATAACACCAAATGAAGAAGAGCTTATGTCACTTGGTGGGTTACTTGCCATTAGCCGATTCTTAGTCAAAATTAGAAGTAGTTCGAGTGCGTATTTAGTCCTGCTTGGTGGCGAAATTTGAAACGTGCATGTATATACACTAGCAACTAGCAGTACTGTTTATCAAGGAGGGTCCGTCCACATGACTTTCGGCAAGCTAGCTAAGCTAGAGGTTGAAAGTTCAAGGCCTGAAATGCCTTTCTTTTGTACTGTAGCAGCCCTGGCAGTATTATACACGAAGTACAAGGATTCAAATTTCAAAGGAATCTGAACAACCTCTCTTCAGCTCGATTTGACTTTTTTCTTGTGTTCTGTAGTTTGAATAGTTCCTTCCTACAATGTGCATCTTTTTCAACATATATATGACCAGAGTGGCAGAAATATAGAACATTGACTTGCCAAGTAGCTATGGTATGATGCAATAAATAATTGTTAACTACTTTACCTTATTTCATTTCACTTCCAGCTCTCCTCATTTTGTCCACAAGTCATTGTTTCGGGGATCCCCCATAGCTGCTTTTGGAACGAGAATAGAGGGTGTGGATTTCCACCCCCAATGGAGTATAAATATAATTCCTTTTATTCATTCTACCTGTACTCAGATTACGAGTGAATATACCCATTTTTAGTTTTTTCACTCTATTTACGTCTTGAATTGTGAATGGCTCAAGAGACGGCTAATTCTAAGAATATTGAAATCGTGTTTAGGCAAGGGTCAAAAGTTCCTTTTATTTTAAACTGTTAAATTAATCAGTTATGAATAAATGATACGGAGTATTTTTAAATAACATATACAATCATATGTACATGATACTGAAGTTGTGGAAAAAGTAGAGATGTAAATAAGAAAAGTAATACGTAGTACTCCCTATAATTTATCGTTTGAAATGAAAAAAGTAACATTGGTCTAACTTATACGTGTGAGAATATTTTGGGAAAAGGTACTCCAATAGGAGTCCTGGTCTTTATATTTATAATAAGAAGATGTCAAAACATACTAGGAAACAAATATGCCTAATAATATTCTATTACACCCCCTCAAACTGTGCGGGAGATACAACGCACGGGTTATCTTTTGAAAAGTGAAATTGCTGACTAGAAAGACTCTTAGTAAGCATATCAGCTAACTGTAATTGAGTGGGGATGTACTTCACAACTAAGTCTCCATGAGCTACACGTTCTCGGACAAAATGATAGTCTATCTGAATGTGCTTGCTTCGAGCATGCTGAACTGGATTTGCAGTCAGATATGAAGCAGATATGTTATAACAAAATAGTTGAACGGGAGCTGTAACCGGGTAGCCAAGCTCAAACAGGACTGAACGAATATGCAATGTGTCTTCTACAGTGTAGGCAACAACTCGATACTCTGCTTCAGTAGAGGACTTGGAGACGGTGGGCTGCTTTTTGGACTTCCATGAAACGAGATTGGGCCCTAAAAACACCGCAAAACCAGTCGTGGACCGCGACGTATCAGGACAACCAGCCCAATCTAAAAATATTGTAAGTATCTAAAAATACGCTTGACTGCAAAAAGGTGAGTAGTACAAGGAGCATGCATAAACTGAGACACTAAATGCACATCATAAGTAATATCAGGTCGTGTCAAAGTTAAATATTGTAATGCACCAACCATACTTCGATACTCAGTAGCATCTGCAAGAAGTTCACCATCAGTGAGGGAGAGAGAAGTGCGAGTAGCTAATGGAGTACAAACACACTTAACAGTGTGAAGATGAAAACGAGTGAGAAGATCATACACATATTTATGCTGAGAGAGAAACAAACCTTTGGCTGATCGAGCAGCCTGGACTCCCAGAAAATAATGAAGATCACCTAGATCTTTCATAGCAAAATGTTTAGCGACAAGCTGAATAAAGGAATGAATAACGGCGGAAGAATTACCAATAATAATAATGTCATCAACATATAATAATAATAAGCAAATAACATTATTATTCTGGCGAAAAATAAATAAAGAATTATCAGACTTGTTGCACGTAAACTGATGAGATAACAGAAAACTACTAAACCTATGAAACTATGCACGCGGGGCTTGCTTAAGACCATAAATGGCTTTTCGCAATCTACATAAATGATTAGGAAACAAAGAATGAGTGAAACTCCGCGGCTGACGCATATATACCTCTTCAGTGAGGTGATCATGTAAGAATGCATTTTTGACATCAAGGTGACGAATGACCCACCCAAAAGAAATAGCTAAAGTAAGAACAGTACAAACAGTGGTGGGTTTAATGATTGGACTAAAAGTTTCTGAAAAATCTACACCTTCCTGTTGATTAAAACCTTGAGCAACCAGACGAGCTTTATGACGCTCAATAGACCCATCAGAATTAAATTTTGTCTTATAAATCCACTTAGAGCCCACAACATTTTTAGTGTGATCAAATGGGACTAGATCCCAAGTTTTATTAGAAATAAGAGCATTAAATTCATCGGCCATAGCCTGACGCCAATTTAACTGTTTATTGGTCTCAGAAAAACAAGTAGGATCAGCTGATAAAACAACAGTGTTTAAATTAAAAATGTTTTTTGGTGTAAAAATTCCAGATTTGGATCGGGTTTACATGGGATGAATGTTGACTGGAGGTGTGGGGCTAAGGGGGGGAGGATTCGATTCGCTGCCGGACTCACGGTCATACGAAACATCAGAAGAAGGCGAGTAGGGCGGCGTGGCTGAGGTCGTCTGAAGGGAGCACCTGGGCTCGGTTGTAGGTGAGTGCGGAGGGGTGTCGGGTGGTTGTGGAGTGTCTTGAGTTAAATTAGGGGTTGGCGGTGGGGAATTATGGGGCAGCCGAAGGGTGGAGGTGGAGAGTTCAGAGTTTATGGGGGCAGGTAGAGGAGCTGTGATCAATGGCAAGCTAGGAGAAGTGTTTATGAGGATGGGGTCATCAAGGAGAGTGGAAGGAGAAGATGTAGGACCCGTAGACGAAGACAATGTGGCATAAGGAAAAATATTTTCATGAAAACGAACATGTCTACTGATAAAAACTTTGCCTGACTTGGGCTCCAAACAACGATATCCTTTGTATCCAGATGCATAGCCAAGAAAAACACATTGGACAGAACGTGGAGAAAGTTTATTTGAAGAAGAGGCGGAAAAATTAGGATAACAAGCGCACCCAAAAACATGTAATAAAGCTATAATCAGGAGATCGTTGAAAAAGAATGTCATATGGAGAGACACCAAAAAGATTAGGAGTAGGAAGCCTGTTAATTATATATGCAGTAGTAAAGATAGCATCAACCCAAAAGGTGCTAGGAATAGAGGCTATGAGAAGCATAGTCCTAGCAAATTCTAAAAGATGACGATGTTTGCGTTCAGCAACACCATTTTGTTGCGGAGTATTAGGACAAGATTTTTTAAAATAGATGCCATTGTCAGAAAAAAATTGTTGCATATGAGAATTAACAAACTCACCCCCTCCCTCAAGATCCTCCCAAAATTGTTGAGTGATAGATGCATCCAATCCCACTTGTGGTGCATAGGCACTAACCACGGACACGATCTCATCCCCTATTATCAACTTAATGCTCATGATGCGATCGTTCTTCCTAAACACTTCAACCACACCGTCAACATAATCATGTGCCACCATAATGCCTACTCCATTCCTGTTCCTCTCTCTCCCCGAGTACCAAAGCTTAAAACCTCCGGGATTAATCTCGCGTGCCTTTTCTCCAACCTACTTAGTTTCTTGCATGCACATTATGCTGATATTCCTCCTCTTCATAACCTCGGCTATCTCAGATGATCTTTCCGTAAGAGAGCCAACATTCCATGTCCCAAAGCGCAATCTAACACCCTGCCTTCTCTTCTTCACCCCACATTTGAAAGATTTTAATTTTAGAATTTAATAAATTTTCAACTAAAAATTTTAAAGGAACGAAACTGAGAAAAAACTTCATTTTTAGTACGCAAGGGAAATACCCAAGTAAAGCGAGAAAAATCATCAATAAAACACACATAATATTTAAACCCTAAATTACAAAGAACAGGTGATTGCCACACATCAGAATGAATTAATTGCAAGGGTGCACAAGAAGAATGACTAGCATCCGAAAAAGGTAATCTTTGATATTTGCCCAAACGACAAGAAACACAATCATGTTCAAAATTTGAGGAACTAGAAATAAGCTTTCTACTACGCAACAGACGTAAAACAGTTTCGCCACAATGTCCTAATCTACGGTGCCACACAGGGCCAGGGGTAGTGATGGAAGCTACAACTAGAGGTGTAGTCGAACTGAGGCTGACAGGGTAGAGATGGCCATTATGCCGCGCCTGAAGAAGAATTGCCCTCGAAGTTTTGTCCTTTATAAAAAATAGTTTTTATCAAAAACAGCAACACAGTTGTTATCATCACACAAATTTTGAATGGAGATTAAATTGAATTTAATTTGAGGCACATGAAAAACAGACCGTAATGTCAACACGCGACTTAGAGTGTTTAATGTAATATTTCCAATATTAACAATGGGAAGTTTAGTACCATTCGCAACACTCACAGTCATGTAGCAAGAATAAGAGGATTTATTTGACAGAATACCTTCAGATGATGTCATGTGAGCAGAGGCACCGGAGTTCGGATACCACAAAACCTCGTTGGATTGCCCTGTAGGAGCAACCAAAGCAGGCACAGAAGACTCTGAAAAACGAGATGGACAATGCATGACAGAGTGACCTGGAGAGAAACAAATTTGACACATAACGGGAGATGGAACAGATCCAAGGATTCTCTTAGCTGATGGAAACCCTGCAAGATGAGAGTGAGCACCAAAAGAAGATTTAGGATTAATATTTAAAGTGGACATGACAGATTTACCCTGCGGAGCATTGTCGGGTCTCGGTGGAAAAGCACCCCCTGCGGCCGAATTTGGAGATGCAGCCTGATGTCCCTGCTGGTGCTGGCTGAAGGTCTGCTGCTGGTGCTGGACGAACTGAGGCTGACCGTATGGCTGCTGACCTCGGCCTCTGTCGCGGCCTCCTCTGCCTCAGCCTCCTCTGCCGCGGTATGCTAGGGAGTTTCCAGGTGGACCCTGTTGGCCGGATCCACTGTGAGCTCCAAAAGCTGGCTGAAATTGTGATGAATCCTGTTGGCGGTGAAACAAAAGACGGTGTTCCGTTTCAAGTAGCCGGTCATGAAGAATATCAGGCGGAAAGTCATCAGGAAACAAAGAGATTATCCCTACAACAGATTCATACTCCGATCCCAGCCCATATAAAGTACTTTGTAACACCTCTTTGGGAGTTACAGGAGAATTAATTGCAGTCAAAGCATCAGCCAAGTTTTTAATGTCACACAAGTAGTTTTCCATATATTGATTTTCTTTCTTTTTGATCGAATTCAGAGTACGCTTAAGTTCCATGACTCGACGTAAACTACCTGACATAAATCGATTTTGTAAACGGTCCCATATACGAGATGAATGTTTAATATCATGCACATCAGTTAATACATCACGATGAAGAGTAGCAAACAACCAAGAACGAATTGTTTGATCTACTCGAAGCCAATGATATTAACGATTTGATGATTATTAAAATTCACCGTATACATGGGAGGTACCTGAATTGTGCCATCAACGATGCTAAAAAGGCCTTGAGACACCAGAAAAGCTTCAAATTGTGTGCGCCACGTGAGATAGTCTTCAAGAACTTTAAGTTTAATGGTGATAATCGGGCTGACATTGGCGATGCCACGAGAGACGGATTGCGCCATTGAGGCGAGAGGAGAACCGAAAAGAAGAGAGTCGGCCATAGGTGTGTCGGCAAAAGTCGGTCCAAAAAACGGGGAGGATGGCTGTTGAATAGGGCGAGTGACTGCTGGAACCGAAGACCATGGAACCAAACTAAAGTCACGTGTGTTCCCACTTACATATTTGAATCCCCTAACTTTATTTCTACCGTTGCGAGTGTGAGCACATTTAAGTTTTACTTCATTGATTCTTTAGAGTCATCACTGCATTTTTCATTTTAAAAAAGTAAGTATCTGAAAACTGAATCGGTCCAACCGTCATAGGTTCACCAGTATACAGCCCGTCCAGCCGGGTCGCCAGTATACCAGCTAGGGATGGATTCGGGCCCGGTCGGGCCACCGGTTCAAGAATAGTGGGTCCGGGACCGGCCCGAGGGTTGGATGGGTCCGGTTCGGGCCAGGCCACCCGCCCGGGTCACGGGTCGGGCCACCCGCCGGGCCGGTTAAATATTTTTTTTTTTAATTTATATTTTATACTTTATAGTTTTATACAAGTACTAAAAAACAAACTTCAAGTGCATTTATTTCAAATGAAATAGGAACTACATTTGAAAATTAAATAGGAACTATAATTGTTTTTAATCGGAATCTCCGGCATAGGTAGAGCCACCCTCTGTTGTAGATTCATCCATAAAGTGTTGGGATGGAGTGATGTCAATTTCTTGAGCTCTACGTGCTGCTTTCAACCTATCGTGGTAGCATATAAGCATCTCAAGAGATTCAGCGCTCAACCTCGTTCTGGTTTGTGTTAGAACATTGCCGGCCGAACTAAATTCTTGTTCCACGGCAACCGTTGAAACCGGCATTGATAGCACTTGCTTAGCCATCTTTGCTAAAACCGGGAACATTCTTTCTTTTCCCTTCCACCAGTTTAGTACGTCAAAATCATCATCTTCTTCAAAATCAACATCATAAGTTAAATACAAATAAATCTCATTAATTGTGCTTTGTTGTGTAGCGAGAGTTGATTTTGTTTTTTTAATAAGATTGGCAAACGTAGATTTGAAAATTGATTTTCCTTTAGATGATGTTTGTGTCGGGGGAGGGGGCGCATTGCCATATTGTGCATGAAACTCATTGAATAATGCATAAAATATATCACTAACCTCGTTGTATTCTTTTTTCGGATCAATTGGGTTGTCCTCATACATTGGCAATGGACCAAAAAAAGCAGCATAATAATAATTCAAACATTCTTCTAAAGAACCAAGTCTAAAACGAGGATCGAGAACAAATGCAATACCATAAATATGCGGAATATGTGAATAATATTTTAAAAACTTTTCCTTCATAAAACCAGCAAAATAACTCACATAATCAGCATTCTCAAAATTTGAAAAAGCACCGGCGAGATTAACAGCTTCACGAATAAATTGGTTTGAGGTAGGTTTATAAACATGACTAAAAGTTTCAGTTGCATTATTAAAATATATCAAAGCATTACAATTTTTTTCACAGGTGTCGATCTCAGCCGAGTTTATAATATAGTTATCATATTGTTTCATAAAAGCAGGAAAATGTTGTTTATATCTAAGAAGAACTCCCATTAACTTATAGGTACTATTCCAACGAATAGACAAATCTTTTGGAAAAGCCACATATCTCTCACCTCTTTCTATCAAATAATCATGCCATTTTTTCCTAAGGTGTTCATTACCCCAAATACGTCTAATCCCCCCCTTGACTACCTCCAACGATGCTCCCAACGCTTTTAGACCATCTTGCACACATAAATTTAGAACATGACATGCACATCGTTGATGAAAAAATCTACCCATCAAAGAAGTAGAACCACACAATTCACGCAATCTAGGAATAGCAGCAGTATTATTAGTAGCATTATCAAAACCAATAGCAAACACCTTATCAATTAAATTATACTCAATTAAAATACGTTCAATCAAAATATAAATATGTTCAGCGGTGTGACGATCATTAAATTCACGAAAAGCATGAACACGTTTATGCATATGCCAATCATTATCAATATAATGTACAGTCAGACCCAAATAATGTAAATTATGATAAGTATCCTCCCATATGTCAGAACATACGGTAACACGTCCATCAAAGTTTGCAAAATAATTTTGTAACCTTACCTTTTCCGCACCATAAAGCCTTGAAATTTCTTTCTTAACCGTTTTGCGACTATAACCTCTATATTGCGGATTTAAACAAGTTTGTGCATAATCACGAAAAGCAAGACTTTCAGAAAACAAATAAGGCAAATTTTCTTCAACAAGTAAGTTAGCCATACCTGTCAAATTTTGTGCATCATTGTATGAGAAATTACCAAAAGCTTGTTGGTTATTTGCAAACCTCGATAATTGCGTTTGTTTCCCCGTTCCGCCGCCTAATTTTGCATACTCCACCGGGTGTTTGGACTTAAGGTGTCTTGTGGCGGATCCGTATCCGCCGGAAATCCCCAAGCTATAGTTTTTCTTGCACCAATTGCAAGTTGCGGTCCAATTCCCGGTGTTCGGGTCCTTCCACTTAGAAAAATTATTAGCCATTAATTCAGATTTACTTTTTTTGTACCTGTTTGGGATGAGGCTGCTTGGTCGGCGTCATGGCTGCCGCCACCCTCCTCCTCCTCCTCGTCGTGGCTCTCCGGAATTGCTTCCTCCACATCGTCGTCCTCGTCCTCGAGCTCTTCTTCGTCAATGGTCCTCGGTTGGTCTTGAAAAAAGCGGGAATTATGTCGGTGCAATTCTTGTTCTAGTTGTTCGTCGGTCATCGCATCCACATCCCTCCTTACGTAACCCGTATCAAAATCATCTTGACTTTGAGATGAAGAGCCGATATGTGATTTACCTTTGCGGGATCTCTTCCTCGCAAGCTCTTTCGTTCGGTTGCGCTCGAGATTACCCATATCAACCGAATATCTAGGACGATCCATCTAAAAAATGTAGCGATTAATAAAAAATTGTAAAAAACTAATTAACTATTTATCTAACTATTAATTCGAGTTATAGCAAATTAATTAGTGAATTAACTAGTTTTGTGTAAAACATATTTTTTAAACTAGAGTCAAATGTAGCAATTAATAAAAAATTGTAAAAAACTAATTAACTATTTATCTAACTATTAATTCGAGTTATAGCAAATTAAGTAGTGAATTAACTAGTTTTGTGTACAACATATTTTTTAAACTAGAGTCAAATGTAGCAATTAATAAAAAATTGTAAAAAACTAATTAACTATTAATTCGAGTTATAACAAATTAAGTAGTGAATTAACTAGTTTTGTGTACAACATATTTTTTAAACTAGAGTCAAATGTAGCAATTAATAAAAAATTGTAAAAAACTAATTAACTATTTATCTAACTATTAATTCGAGTTATAGCAAATTAAGTACTGAATTAACTAGTTTTGTGTACAACATATTTTTTAAACTAGAGTCAAATGTAGCAATTAATAAAAAATTGTAAAAAACTAATTAACTATTTATCTAACTATTAATTCGAGTTATAGCAAATTAAGTAGTGAATTAACTAGTTTTGTGTACAACATATTTTTTAAACTAGAGTCAAATGTAGCAATTAATAAAAAATTGTAAAAAACTAATTAACTATTTATCTAACTATTAATTCGAGTTATAGCAAATTAAGTAGTGAATTAACTAGTTTTGTGTACAACATATTTTTTAAACTAGAGTCAAATGTAGCAATTAATAAAAAATTGTAAAAAACTAATTAACTATTTATCTAACTATTAATTCGAGTTATAGCAAATTAAGTAGTGAATTAACTAGTTTTGTGTACAACATATTTTTTAAACTAGAGTCAAATGTAGCAATTAATAAAAAATTGTAAAAAACTAATTAACTATTTATCTAACTATTAAACAAGAGTCAAATGTAGCAAATTAACTAGTAATTAAACAAGTGTAAATAATAGAATAATTTCGTACCTCTTTCGGACTTTCGATCTTTCGGATGGGAGTAATAGAATGACTTCAAATTAATTAGATATAATTCTAACTATATTAATAGATATAATAAATATGTAAGTAATATATAATTAGATAACAAATATAAGTAATATAATACTATTTATATCTATTTATAGTTTTTATAAGTAGATAATTAATATAAACTATAAATAATAAATATAATATATTGGAGAATGGAGAATAAGAGAATTAGAGAGTAGAGAGTTAAGAATAGGATTTAGGAAGAATTGGAGAAGAGATGAAAAAATGTTTAAGATTAGGAGTATTTATAGGTTTTTTTACCCCCCACCCCCCCACCACCCCCCCACCAGCCAACCCCCCCGGACCCCCCCTTTACCCCACCCAACGGCTATATAGCCGTTTGGGTTGTCCCCAGCCCCACCCCCAACGGCTAGTAGGAGTAGTAGCCCAAACCAAAAAAAAAAAAATTAAAAAAAAATAGACCCGGGCCCGACCCGGCCGGGCCGGGTCACAATAATCCATAACCGAGCCCGCCCCGCCCCTTCCCATCGGTTCGGGTCCATACCCGGTCCCGGACCGCCCGACCGGGCCGGTCCCGGGCCCGTACAGTACCGGGCCGGGCTGGGCCGGGTCACGGGCCGGGTGGCCCGAACCGAATCCATCCCTAATACCAGCCGGTCCAATCCAGTTTTTATATCAACTTATACTCTTTAATACAATTACGAGAATATTTTAACACTCGCAAAATAACTACATTTAGAACCAGGAGCAAAACGCTTTAGAAGTTTAAACTTTCAAGGGCAAATGTAAATATGCACTTCGTTGAATGACCGAAGTTTCGAATTTAATCGAAAGGCATGGGCGTATACAACAATTTTTAAAATAATGAAATTTAACAGTTCCCAAAAATAATGAAATATTCTGAGTATTGATTGAATTTAGTAGTGGTTGCAATGTATTGACTGGTTCATCATTAATTCATCTCATGATCAACTTTTTAATGTTATATGCTAGAACAAAGTGATAGAAAACTAACTCTGATATTCTATGTCAACTCATGTTAGCCGATCTCAAACTTTTTCAGGAACAAGGCTCGGATGTTGTTGTATATGCTAGAACATTTTAAAGGTAGTAAAAACTGTACAGAGCTCAAGGAACTGAAATTAGACTGAACAAAAAATTGGAGGACTTCCAAGGGTACCTGCATATTGTTCTCTATGCAGACAAATTCTACTTTACAATCTACAAAGAAATAAATGTAGTAGTCTCATAGTCATTTGTACACATGGTCGCCTCACCCTTCAAACTGTCTCGCACAGAAGGGCGGGCACAGGAAGCTGCCCTTTTATAATAAGTGTAAATTACAATGCATCTACTTAACAAAGCATACCTATGAGGATAGGCTCAAGTCATCAATAGCCCTTACTAGTCCCATCTCAGCTTCATCCTCCAGTTGTTTTATATGAGCATCAACTTTAAGACTGTCAACTTTGTTAGTTGCATCAGCAGAAGCAGCTATACATTCCAGGAATCTGAAGCAACTGATGAGATGGTCATTTGTAATTCCTGCAGCCTGCATGAAAGAGTAGATGACGGTGGGCCCAACTCCTCGGAAACCTCTTCTGACCAGATCTTTGCTTATCATTTCAGCTTTGGATGTCTTGATCGGAACTTGTCGCTGATAGCGGTAATTACAGACCACAGGCTTGTTGTTTACGAAATCCCATATGTATTTGTTGAAGGACCCATGCTCATCAATTATCTGCATCATTTGTACAGTTTTAGAACTTCCACCATAATCAACTAATGCTTCATTAAACTGTAGAAGATTTATACTTAATTCTTCTGGAAATGATTATTCAAAGACAAGCAGATGTGCTCACTTTACAAAATTGGCGTGCATTGTCAATAACTGCCCGGAGCTTTAACTCTGACAAAAGAGAGCTGACCGGACCTCCTGGTGCCGCTATCTTCTTCTCATTTAGTTTCGAGACAGAAACAGGATCAAAATTTTGAAACACTTCCCTGCATTTGAATATAAAATTTAAGGCACTTGCATGAAACTGAAACCGAAGATGTTACAAGGCACAAGAAAAGGCAGTCCTTTTCTACTTGTCCAAATGGACACCACGAATAACCTGAATGTTTGCCTTCTGCTGAGAATGGTCGGCCATGTAAGTTCAGCTAATGCAGTGCACAAACTTAGTAGTTCAAAAAGCTTCCTGCAAATAGCAATAAAAAAATGAAGGGACTAATTGTAGACTTGTAAGCTATGCAGAAATACACTCATAAAATCATGTAACAGTTGTGTACCTATCATCATGGACAGGAACTCCCCATTCCTCATCATGAAAAGTAGAATAGGATGGATCTGCTTGAAAGGGAATACACCAATTTGTTAAATCTCCTAAACTGCGTAAATAACTATACAAAGAGTGAAACAGATCAAAGGCAAGCTGAATTATGCAAAGGGAATTCCCCAAACAAAAGATGAATACAAGACGGAAATGCGAAAAGAGAAATCTGAAACATGATGAATAACGGATACCTTTAAAAAGGTAGAACAGACAAACAACCCACATTATTTGAAGTGACAATTGAAACAGAATTTACTTTTTCACTATCCATTACAAAAAGTAAACATATAGCAATGATCTGGATTCAATCCATCCATTTATTTTAACAGTGATCTATTTGCTAATTTTCAAGATTTATTGGATAAAGTAAAACCAAAAAAATAAATGTTTCTTTGAATTTATTATAAATGCATTGGCCACGTTGTGCTGACTTGATCTTAACATCAGAGTCAAAGGTTACTTCATTGTTGCCTGCACCACCATCAACCACTTGCCGAACTGTTAGCCGTGCAGAGGGTGACATAGGTGATGACAATAAAAGACTGCATTTACCATCAATTTGATTTGAATGAAGGCAAATATTGGCTAACACAGCACCTCAGATATTCAAAGGCAACTATTGGTTTCCTCATGTGCCCACATCTGGACACTCAAGGTAGCCAATAGCCTCCTATGCTCATACACTCCAAAAAGGACGTTTGGCAATGGTGATTGTTGCATGATGAATTGCTTCCATAAATGTTTTTTAAAATATTTGCAGAACACTATTTAACTTGCAGAGAAATTTTACGGATGGATCAGATATCCATCTATAAAAAAAGTAAATGATGAATTGGATCATTTATTACAATAACGTTAATAGAAATTGCTCTAAATAGGAGCAAAAACGTTTTGAAATTCCAAAATAGGAGTATCATGTTTTTTATTCTCTGAATAGGAGTAATCTGCCAAGTTTGGAAAAAAATGCCACGTTTTAAAGCCTAGTAATGCCAAACTTGGCAGAAATTTACTCCTATTCAAGGAATAAAACATATGATAGCCCTATTTTGGAATTTCAAAACTTTTTTACTCCTATTTAGGGAATTCTCTCTAACATTAAACATAATATTAGATGGATATGATCTTTAATGGATAAGTGGATTATTTTTAATGCAAACATTATGGTTCAAGCACAAATCTATCTAAACCATCCATTTGAGAGACCTAATAATAAACAAAATTCTTCAAAGAAATGAATTCTAGAGCAAATGGTTAACAATTTATGAAGGGGTTTCTGAAGTAACAATTGAAAAGAAAGAAGAGCTTAGATTGAAACATTAAGCACCCACAACAGGTACGTACTTATTGTGAAATGAATCACAAGCATGTCATGAACCAAATATCGTATTGAATTGTTGGCCACCAAAGCATGAAAATATCCTAATAGCCATGTATTCCAGCCCCTCATCACTAAGCAGCACATTAAGTTAGTGTCATTAACAGTAAGTCAGTAATAGACAAGAAAACAAGACGTTCATCATCTTGGCTCACCAGCCTAGTTGTTCTTTCAAGTCCTCAAACATGCAGGACAAATGGGCAATGGTATAAAAGTGTAAGACTATATAAAAATGAAAAGCATTCTTCTTTCTGAAATACCTTGCTTGTCCTTACCTAAAATGCGGACAAATTTTAATTATAAATAATACTACCTCCGTCCCAAAATGATGGTCCTATATTTCCTTTTTGGGATGTCCCAAATGATGGTCACGTTTCCCTTTTTGGAAAGAAAGATGTGGTCCATATCATTTCACTTTATTATACTCAAATCTCAACCACAACTTTTACCTTTTCAATCACTTTATTAAAACTTGTGCTCAAAAGAAATGAGACCATCAAATTGGGACGGAGGGAGTACTACGTACTATGTAGTAAAGGTAGCCACATATATTTATATTGAGGATGTTTTTACTTGGACTGTTTTCAGTCCCATACCAGACTGGACCAGACTTAAACATACCAGACCGAACCAGACTTAAACAGACCAGACCAGACTTAAACAGACCAGACCAGATCACCAGAATTAAATTCCGTAGTTATAAAAATACACAGAGACAAGACTTAAAATTTAGGGCCAAACCAATTCAGACCAGACCAGACTTAAACAGACCAGACTTAAACAGACCAAACCAGACCAGACTTAAACAGACTAAACCAGACAAGACTTAAAACATCCTGGATTATAGAACATAGAAATTTAGGGCCGCTTAGCTCAAGGAAATAGGAGTGAAACTTGATTCTTGCTTTTTCAAGAAGGCCTCGTTTTGTTGAATGGTTGGAAGGGAAGGGACAGCTTTTTGTTTTAGTAATTTACCACTAAAACTTGAGTCTTGGACTAAAACGACTACATACATGTTCAGTTAGATTATGTGTTTCTATATGATTATCCATCTACACTTTCTTTCTGAACATCTAAATGTAACAATAAATTAGATTATCACCCCCAAAACTCCATCTCCTCCGAATCTCTTAATCAAACAAGTCCCAGGGAGCAGAATTGAATAGCTATTTATCAATACAAAATAGGATTAACAACTTAAAATAACGAACAATTCTGTGTATTCCTCGCCAATATGTCTCACAAACCAAATTCTTGAAACACACTGCTAAATGTATCAAACCATGCTCAAAGAGAGTGGACTTTAGGTAAAAAGTAATCAATGAACTGTTTCATAACTAATGGATCAACTTCCTTTTATAACCACACTCATAGAAGATGAATAAACATTACCAACTGCTTCAGTTTCTTTCAGTCCGATATAATTCCCAAAAACTAAAAGGAAGCATGTACATACCCGTGTTAGATGTCACCCAAGAGCATTTTTTCTTTGCTACAGAACCATCTTCTAAACTCACAGTCAAGCTCTCGGCTTCACTGGCAACTTTACCATTATTCTCCAATTTTGAGCTGCATTGCTTCTTCCGAGCTGATGAAAGGTTCACACTCCGACTACTAATTTTCCCAGTTGAAGCTCTGCTCTGAGAAGAATCAGAGGATGCATCGGATGAGCAAGAAGCACTCATCCACAGATTTGACCTCATCCGAAACGACCTGTGCTCCTGGTGCTGCCTCAGAATTGAACCAGCACTCGCGCATTTCTTAGCTGCAGACCGTGATTTGGGCAGCTGATCCGCCTCGGCCTGCATTGCCTGGGACTTATCGTCAACGCTCTCCGCTGGCTTCTCCACCGTGATGGCATTCAACTTCTCGGCGGGCTTCCGCAATTCCTCTGATCTCGCCTTGTTGCCAGCGGGACCAAGAACGGACCGGATCTCCGAATCGGCGGCATGGCTCGTGTATTTTACCAGCGGGGGCCCCGACATTAACTAAACAGGCCCGGACCCACTTCGATTCGGGATAAAGTAGGGCTTTTATGGCTGGAGTAAAGGGAAGGCAAAGAGAGTGAGGACGCGGAAGGGAAGGTGCATTCTGAATTTTATGGTGAGAAGTGTAGAGGATCCAAACCCTAGAAGGTTCAAAATCTGCAAAGTGATGTTGAAGACTTGAAACTGAGTTAGTTTCGTTGACAGTAGTGAAGCAGGAAGCTGACGGTCTAACTGTAGGGGCCCTTCTCTGTACAATGTGTGGGTAGGAAACAAATACGTACCCGTATTTTGCAGACCACTTCCTGCTTAGCTTCTACGGCTGTGGCAAAGTATAACATACAATCCGTTCTACCGTGCACACTCAGCTATTTTATTTATAAATGAAATGAGTATAATATTCAAAAAAATGCAATGTTTATATTAAATTCTAAAGTTAGCATAATAAATATTTTGTTGATAATATAACAATAATATAGTTAAGGGAAAAATAATTTAAATGCCCCGAATTTTAATGTGATATGAGATAAGTACATCAAACTTGCATATGTAATATATATACTCTGAACTTCATGTAAAATGTTATTTTTGCACCAGATTGTATTTTTTTACAAATACCTACTTACATGTGTCGATAGAGTCACTATACGTGTCGATAAAGTCACTATACGGAGAAAAAGTCTCACTAACACATGCAAAGCATTATGAAGCCGGGTTGGAGTCGCTATACGAGATGACGCAGTCTCTGTATGTGTTAGCGTAATGGTACTAAGTTAATAATAATTAATGGAGTTACCAATAGACATTATGAAGTCACTGAAATTTAAATTATTTGTTTCGTGGTCACTAAAGGCTACAATGATGGTTAGAAGGCGTTGTTTAATTATTAATTGTGAAAATGGAATACCATGATAATAAATGTACTATTAAATAAGAGCATGAAAATATGATACATCAAAATTTTAGAAAACTTAAGAACATGTCACATTTTTGTCTTTGTATCTATTTTAGAGCCCGTTTGGTATCCATGTTTTCCGACTTAGAGGGCTTATCCACCAATTTTTTCACCAAACAAGTAACTTTTAACTTCACACACTAAATTGTGTAAAACAAAGTAAGAAAAAGTAAGGTTGAAGTTACTTTTCTGACTATATTGACTAAAGTTACTGTAAATGTTAATTTTAGCTATTTTCCATATAACTTTTTCTTTATTTTATTACTGCCTCCGTAATATTTATATCTTCTCATTTAAAAGTATGTGAAATTCAAAATAGCCAAAGAGAGTATAAATTATTGAGGATATGATGGGAAGATAGGAATGTTACGGTCGAAAACGGACAGTAGGAAGATATGAATGTTACAAAGGAAGTAACAAAACATATTTAAGTATAATTTTTCATAAACTAACAAAATCAATCAAATTTGCTATTTTGTAGAGAACTTCGTAAAATGTGCATAGAAAATTATTAAGAAAAATCTATGGTATCTTCTGTTGGAAAAATGTGTTAAAAATTGCATTAAATGGTCATTTTGGGGCAATTATTTGAGTGGGGTCCACTTCCGATTTGGGTCGGGTCAAAGTGGTTTCGGATTGTCCTTGTTAAGGGCTACAATTCAATATATGGTGGATTCGAAGACGGTCTTGAGTCAAGTTGAGGAAATGCAAATGATCTTCAACGAAATTCGAGATGAAGGAATGACAGTTAGTGAGTCTTTCCAAGTGGCGTCAATTATCCATTTATTGTCGCCAGCTTGGAAGGATTTCAAGAACTACCTTAAGCACAAGCGAAAGGAAATGAACTTGGAGCAATTGATCCTCCGTCTACGGATTGAAGAGGATAACCGGAAGAACGATGGGAAACTCCCAAATGTTCATGGCGCCAAGGCAAACGTGGTGGAGCATGCAAAAGGCTCCAAAACCAAGAATAATGGGAAGAGCAAGCTCGGTCCCAAGGGAGGTGTTTCCGAGACAAAGTTCAATGGAAAATGCTTCATTTGCAACAAGAATGGACACACGTCCTCGGATTGCAAGGCACCACGGAAGAAGAAAGAGTCCCAAGTCAACTTGGTGCAAGGTGGGCAAAAGGATGAAGACATCATGTTAGCGGTTGTGGTTACGGAAGTCAACCTCGTTGAATCCAATTCCAAGGAGTGGTTTGTGGACACCGGTGCAACCTGTCATATTTGCTCAAACCGGGAGTTATTCACAACTTTTGAGCCATCAAATGGTGAGAAAGTGTGGATGGGTAACTCGGCTCATTCCGCGGTTGAAGGCGTGGGCAAGGTGGTCCTGAAGATGACTTCGGGCAAAGAGCTGACTCTCAACCAAGTGCTGTTTGTTCCGAAAATACGCAAAAACCTGATTTCCGGCTCGTTGTTGAACAAGCATGGCTTCCGCATGGTTTTTGAGTCGAACAAACTAGTTTTGTCTAAATCGGGAATGTATGTGGGCAAGGGATATGCAGTTGATGGGATGTTTAAGCTCAATGTAATGAATATTAATAATAATAATAATAATAATAATAATAATAATAATAAAATCCCTTCTGCTTACTTGCTTGAGTCTTCCAATGTGTGGCATGGTAGACTAGGACATGTTAATTTTAATTCTATACGTAGATTAATTAACATGGAACACATTCCTAAATTCACAATTGATGTGAAGCACAAATGTGGAGTTTGTGTAGAGGCAAAATTAGCGAAAACGTCTTTCAAATCAGTTGAAAGAAAAACGGAACCACTTGAATTAATTCATAGTGACGTTTGTGATTTCAAATCAATACAAACACGTGGCGGTAATAAATATTTTATTACCTTTATCGATGATATCACTCGCTATAGCTACGTTTATTTATTAAAAAATAAACACGAAGCAATCGATAAATTCATTCTTTATAAGAATGAAGTGGAAAACCAACTTAATCGACGGATTAAGACGGTTAGGAGTGATCGAGGTGGTGAGTATGAAGCACCAATTGGTGACTTTTGCGCTAGTGTGGGTATAGTACACGAACGTACCGCACCCTATTCACCTCAATCAAACGGTGTTGCCGAACGAAAGAATCGCACATTGAAAGATATGATGAACGCGATGCTAGTAAGTTCGGGCTTGCCACAAAATATGTGGGGCGAAGCAATCTTGACAAGCAATTACCTTTTAAATAAGGTTCCCCGGAAAAAATATGATAAAACTCTGTACGAGTTGTGGAAAGGCAGACGGCCTTCCTATCAATATTTAAAAGTGTGGGGGTGCCTTGCTAAGGTGCTTGTACCAGAACCTAAGAAAATAAAAATAGGTCCAAAAACGGTGGATTGTATTTTTATTGGATATGCACAAAATAGTAGTGCTTATCGGTTTTTAGTGTACGATTCGAATAATCCGGATGTACATAAAAACACAATAATTGAATCAAGGAATGCTTCATTCTTTGAAGATGTATTTCCATGCAAGTCCAACGAAGGGCCTAGCACGTCAAAACGAACATTTGACGTAGCTATGGAAAATACTAGTGAGGGATCTGGAGAAGAACCCGAACCCAGACGTAGCAAACGTGCTAGAATTGAAAAATCCTTCGGACCGGATTTTCTCACCTACCTGGTAGAATTTGACTCGGATATTCTAACATGTATAGTAGAAAATGAATCGGATTTTCTAACATGTTTGGTAGAAAATGAGCCACGGACTTATACGGAAGCCGTGACGTCTACCGAAGGTCCAATGTGGAAAGAAGCCATCAAAAGTGAGGTGGATTCTATCCTTAAAAATCACACATGGGAATTGGTTGATCTTCCTCCGGGAAATAAACCTTTGGGATCCAAGTGATTTTTAAACGGAAAATGAAACCTGACGGTTCCATCGATAAGTATAAGGCCAGACTTGTAATCAAAGGATACAAGCAACGTGAGGACCATGATTACTTTGACACGTATTCTCCTGTGACGAGAATAAATTCCATTAGGATGATACTAGCAATTGCCGCATTCCGGAAATTGGAAGTTCATCAAATGGACGTAAAAACCGCTTTTCTAAATGGCGATATAGACGAAGAAATCTATATGGAACAGCCCGGAGGCTTTCGTGTTCCTGACCAAGAAAGGAAAGTGTGTAAATTAATTAAATCATTGTATGGATTGAAACAAGCCCCTAAACAGTGGCACGAAAAGTTCGATCATGCAATGTTAATTAACGGGTTTAAAATAAACGAAAGTGACAAATGCGTCTATGTGAAGAGCACGGTAGACGGCTATGTCATTTTATGTTTATACGTGGATGATATACTCATCGTGGGTAGCAATAATCTAATGATTAATTCTACCAAAAGCATGTTAAATTCTAAATTTGACATGAAGGATATGGGGCTGGCCGATTTAATCCTTGGGATTAAAATAATTAGAGGACCTGACGGTCTTACGCTAAGCCAATCCCATTACGTTGATAAAATCCTTACGAAATTTAATAAGGATGATTATCAAGAGGCAAGGACTCCATTAGATAAAAATGTACAACTTACCAAAAATCGTGGAGAGTGTATTTCTCAAGTAGAATACGCTAGGATTATTGGAAGTTTGATGTATCTAATGAGTTGTACCAGGCCTGATATTGCCTTTGCGGTTAGCAAGTTGAGTAGATATACTAGCAACCCCGGTGATGAACACTGGAAGGTAATAGTAAGGGTTTTGAGGTATTCACGTAAAACCCAAAACCTTGGACTGCACTATGGAAGATATTCAGCTGTACTTGAAGGGTATAGCGACGCTAGTTGGATATCCGACATTAAGGACTCAAAGTCCACACGTGGATATGTTTTCACTTTGGGAGGTGCAGCCGTGTCATGGAAATCCTCAAAACAAATGTTAATAGCTAGATCCACGATGGAGTCTGAGCTAATAACCTTGGATAAGTGCACTGAAGAGGCTGAATGGCTACGCCATTTTCTCGAGGATATTCCAAGTTGGGAAAAGCCTGTCCCTCCAATATGCATACATTGCGATTGTCAAGCGGCAATTGGAAGGGTACAGAGCAATATGTACAATGGTAAGTCTAGACACGTTCGTCGTAGACATAACACCATTAAACAACTCCTCACAACGGGTGTTATCATTGTTGACTACGTGAAGTCAAAGGATAACATAGCGGATCCGCTAATCAAGGCATTGGATAGAGAAGTGTTGGAGAAGTTGTCACGAGGAATGAGATTAAAGCCCGTGAATTGAAAAGTTCTATAGTGGATACCCAACCTAGTTGGTCCTATGTTCAAAAGGGACAACTAAATTATAGAGCGAAGGATGGTCACTGTGGGGGTCCTGGACTCCTACCCACTCCTCGTTAAAACAGTGACTCCCGCACGAGGTTAGCAAAAACGTTTGCTTTAATGATTCTAAAATGTTGATCTACTCGATAACATTGGAAGAGTATGCGGGATACTCGTGACAGAATCACCTATGTGAGATAGAAGAGGGCCGCTTCAAAGGAGAACTGTAAAGGCTCAGTTCTTTAGAAACTCTTGCAAAACCAGGACGGTGACCCATGGCCAAAACGGGCACACCCATGAGAATGGAACAAATTTGGAAGGTTCTTGTATAAAGATAAGTCAATGTTTACACGACGGCAGTATAGTTCAAGGACATCGAGTCTACTAGACAGCCAGTAAATAAACGTGTCTTTACAACGGAAGGTTCAAAGGATAAAACCTACCTCTCTGTATGCAAGGATCATCCGGTGAACACAACGTGTCCTCCTATCTTCGTGTCTTTTTAAGTCTCGGAAATCAACTTTCATTCATGTGGGGGATTGTTGGAAAAATGTGTTAAAATTGCATTAAATGGTCATTTTGGGGCAATTATTTGAGTGGGGTCCACTTTCGATTTGGGTCGGGTCAAAGTGGTTTCGGATTTTCCTTGTTAAGGGCTACAATTCGATATATGGTACACTCAAAACGGATAACGGATGAATGAGAAATTGATTCTCGAAGTTCACTCGTTGAAATGGAAAAACTGGGAAAATGATGGGTTTCTAGTGTGTTTTATCCCACACCGAAAAACTCAAGGGATTTTCACCCCCTTATAAAGGGAAGCCTCTTTTAAGGAGTTAAGATTCCTAAGGATAAAGGCTCTCTCTTACGCGCAGGGGGGGGTGCCGATCAAATCCCGAAACAGAGAAGAAAAACCGCGACTCGCGGGCGATCTGCGGACACGAATGTCGTCCGAAAACATATCATTCAAAGATACGGTCTAATTTTTGTTTCTTCCCGTAACATTTTATTTTTCCCAGTGACAGAAGGGGTCGAGTTCTGTCTGGAATCGAGATGCTCGAGTTCTGTCCGCAACAGAAACCCTCGAGGTCTTCTGTTCGCAACAGAGACGCTCGAGGTCTTCTGTTCGCAACAGAGACGCTCGAGGTCTTCTGTTCGCAACAGAGACGCTCGAGGTCTTCTGTTCGCAACAGAGACCCTCGAGGTCTTCTGTTCGCAACAGAGACGCTCGAGGCCTTCTGTTCGCAATAGAGACGCTCGAGGCCTTCTGTTCGCAACAGAGATGCTCGAGGCCTTCTGTTCGCAACAGAAGGTCTTCTGGTCCGTTACAACAATAAATGCCCAACGTTCTTCTCTTTTAATGCTGCGTTAAATGGACAGTTTATGGACGATTCAATGCCCAACGGACTGGTCATTGATGTCCAACATTCAGGTCCATTAACACCCCATTTAAGACACAACAAATCCTCATATAAATAGCTGTCAGGTGGTTTGCAACAGGACACAACGCACAATACATTCCTCACGAATTTCTTGAGCTAAAAACACCTTCATCTACTCTGCAAATTCCTTCTGTGTTCATACTTGGTTCTCATTTGCTGGAACTCTTGTTTGTGTGCTGAAACATTAGTTCGTAGTCATCGTATCCTGGGAAACGATTGTTGCAACGCTCCTAGCACCGTGGGAGGCAACAAATACGTTTTAAGGACATCGTGCGTAGCATGAACTTTGACTAATTCTGCTTCATCTCCTTTCTTGTTTTTCTCTAGTCATTTTATTTAATTAATTTATTTTAATTAATTTCCTTTATTTTCCGAAACACATCCAACATCTTCTCTGCGGAATGTAGGGTTAGATTATTTCTATCGTGTTCATGCCTGCGGTGCGCTAGGGATTCAAAGCAACTTGTTTTGCCTTCTGTTTTGTTGCCGACAGAGTAATCACTGAATTTGTGTTGTGTAGTTTTAAGAATTTTTCAACCCTCGCCTCTTTTCCTTCGTTTTGCTTTTTGTTCGTATTTTCTTTCTTAAACTACGAGTTTACCGAGAGTAGCTATATTGTTGTGTGTGCGGCAAAGTTGGAGGTGTTTTTTGCTTCATGAACAGTGCAGAAGGATGCAGTCGATGGGTGAGTCTAGCGGGAAGATGACGGCCATGGAAGATTTGATGCAAACATGGCAAGGGTTGGTCTTGGAAGAGGAGGAGGGGATTGTTATCGCTCTTGAAAAGGATTCGGGTGAAGCGGATAAACCAGGGCTACGATTTTAAGCCTAACTCGGGGAGAGGTGTCTTCCTCGTCGAAGGGATAGTACTCCTCTTCCAGTGAAGCTGCTAGATCAACAGGGGGCACACTTCGGCCATCAAGAGGCGCCATAACAATTAAATAACTCCTAAGGGCGTTTTGTCTGGATCTAAGCAAGTTTCCTACGGACGCTAGATCTAACCCTCAGGGATGCAAAGTATGAAATAAATGCGATGAACTAAGCACGAATTGACCTTAGAAATTGAAAAACACTTTGAAGATTTGAAGAACGCTTTATCTCCCTAGAAAATTCAGCAGCACTTCGTGATTCAGCAAGATGCAAGTGGGGGAAACGCTTCAGAGTTGGGGTACTTATAGACATTCCCCCCAACAGTCACTACACGTGGCACACCCTCAATGGCCACACCAAAAGTCGCCTCCACCAGGACCAATCAGGTGCCAACCTTTCAAATTCTCAGCAAGGCACACCCACTTCGGCCAAATCAGCCACGCACATTGTGTCCCACAACGGCCATGAACATCACCAGCAACTTAACGACCATAATTGGCACTTCAACGGCCATGAACTAGAGTAAGGAACGATCCAATAGCCATCAGCCCCTTGTACAGAACCCATTGATGATAGCCTCTGGCCCGCGACCTTCGTCCAAGGGTTCTCTCACAGGGTTACCTTGGTTAGGGATCGCCAAGAGGTTGGATTCATGAGGAATGCAAGGGTTTCGCTTCGGCCAAGGATACTATCTTACTCCTTCACACCTAGCGTGCTCTTCGGCATAAAACATTCCAAAAAGAAACAAATTCAAGACAAAGGAAAGCAAATCTACGGCAATGGCATCACAACGTCCACGAACATGTGGTCCATCTTCGGAAACCACACCATTGGCACCACAGCGTCCACAAGCATGCCGTCCACCTTCGACTAAAGCCAACCCACGAAAATAGGAGAGTAAAGAACAAAGGGCACACAACTTCCTAAAAACATGGACATTCATCGTCCACACAAAACAGAGACAACGACTTCAAAAGAAGGTAACAATCACCGGCCAGTAAAATAGACGCCAAATAACATTGCCCAAAAAATCAACTGATCACGCAACGGCTAGAAGCCAAAAAAAGCAAACAACACAATATCAAACTACATGTGGTCCAACATCGGCCAAAAGCATCCAGACAACAACAATTTACTCCTTTTTGCTTCGTCTACATCTCAGTTCAGAGAGTGAGGGGCTCTTGATAGAGTATACGAGCCCAGACCCCCATGACCCACATACTCAGAAGACTAAAACAAACACAACTGACACCCACAAGTACCCCCCCATCGGCCATGTGGTCCTCCGTCGGCCGAACTTTAACACCCCGTCCCGTAGGGCCCGAGGTAATTACTCCAGATCCCTCTCTAGACCTCTAGTACTGTCCTCACAAACCGCCACTAGCCTTTTCCGCGCACTTTGTCCTTACTCATGCGCACCCTGAGAAGCTTCCCAGGGGGTCACCCATCCCAAGACTACTCTCATGCAAGCACGCTTAACTTTGGAGTTCTTAGGTGATGAGCTCCCTTAAAAGGAGATGCATCTTGTTGGTATGAGTAGCATACTATTAATCCATTTAAATTAAATCTCAAGTGTTACAATCACCCCCACTTAGGAACGCAACGTCCTCGTTGCGCCCATAAATCAATCTCAATCAAATCCCAGAATTTACCCCTGCTAAGTGCCTGCCCAATATCCAACGGATCAGCACACTGTCGCAGGGTCGCTCTGATACCACCTATAACACCCCGTCCCGTAAGGCCCAAGGTAGTTACTCCAGATCCCTCTCTAGACCTCTAGTACTGTCCTCACAAACCACCACTAGCCTTTTCCGCGCACTTTGTTCTCACTCGTGCGCACCCTGAGAAGCTTCCCAGGGGGTCACCCATCCCAAGACTACTCTCGTGCAAGCACGCTTAACTTTGGAGTTCTTAGGTGATGAGCTCCCTTAAAAGGAGATGCATCTTGTTGGTATGAGTAATACTATTAATCCATTTAAATTAAATCTCAAGTGTTACACGAACATTTACCAACTCAGAATATGGTCCAAAAGCCCATCTAGGAGCATAACTTAGTCCTCCTTCGGTCTGGTGCTCTGTCGCCCAAAGAGACCAAGGCAGAGATAAATCTTATACTTAGCCAAATAAATCATGTATCCAGCCTAGTAGAGGCCTTATCTTGTAATGGGCCTCCCAAGCCCAAGACTTGGGAGCCCCAACCCATATTTTCCCTATAAATACTCCCCTTGAGGGTAGTGTTAGGGGGGTGAGAAATATTAATTTCTCTTTCTCTCTCTAACTCTCACTTCTCTCTAAGAACTTATACTCTATCAGTTGCTGACAAATCCATCAAATTTCCCTATTTCAGAGACTTGATGGCATCACTGCATCAATATGGAGGTCAGCTATGGGAGTTTCGATTAAAGAGATTGGAGAGAAAAGATAGATTTTTACATTTTTTCATGAGGTTGACAAGAAATGTATTCTTGAGAATGGCCCGTGGCTTTTTGAGCAGAATTTGTTAGTCATGCATGCTTTAAGGGTTGGTGAATGGCCTCTATCATTCCCGCTTAATATGGCTACTCTCTGGATTCGGGTGTTTAATTTAGCTATGGAGTCATTTACTTTGAAAGTTGCAAAAATAATTGGGAACTCAATAGATAAATTAATAGATGTTGAGGGAAAACAATTTGAAGAAATCTGGAGGCCTTATATGCAGTTGAAAGTTTGTTAAGATATAAATAAGTCTCTGCGCAAAAAAAATGAAATTAGGTAAAGATGAGAGAAATTGCTTTTGGGTAGATATGAGATACGAGAAACTTCCATTTTTTTTATTTGTGTGTGATCTCATTGGACATGCAGATCGTTTTGTCCATTGGAGAGCTGAGGACTTGATAAAACCTTATGGTCTGTTGCTGTAAGATGCAAGTATACGTATGGGAACGAGAGGAAATAAATGGTTGGTTCTGTCAGGCACACAAGGTAGGAAGGGATCAGGTGGAAGTGAGAGGGCTGTGAACGTTTTGATGGGGAGTTCTCATGAAGAAAATTTAGCAGTGGTCCTCATGCAAGGAGAAGCTACTAAGAACCCAGAGGCGGTTGCAACGGGTAATCATGTCGGGGAATCTAAGAGGAGGAGAGTGTTGGAGTTTAATGATCAGGACAGGCAGGAAGCGGGTGCAATGGTGATTGATGAAACAAAAAACATGAAGGAGGCAGACAAGTCTAGGTTTCTAGACTCGACTAGCACATGCTCTTTTTATACTTTCTTTGCTATTAATTTAGTTTACCGTTTTGGCAATGAGTCAAGGAGAATATGTGGGCTTTTTGATGGGTACTTTCGTCCATGGTGACTTGTTTTTTCTTTTTAGTTGTTGTTTTGAGAGTCAGAGTCACGAGAGAATAAATGATAGAGAATCTATATCGATCATAATTGACTTACAATTGTCCAAGTGAGGATAAATGAATCAGGTGACTTCTCTTGAGATGACTAATTCTAAGTCTGGTTCAAGGGCGTAGGATCGAGCTATGATTTCTAATCTTTGTTGTTTATCTGTTTTCTCGGGCTGGATAATATTTGTGATTGTAATGATATTTTAATATAAGCCAATTCTTCTAAAAAATAGTTGATTTTGTAACCCCTACAACTACCTCCAGAGGAAGTATTTATAGGAAAAATACGGGCTGGGCTCCCAAGCCTTGGGCTTGGGAGGCCCATTTACAATTGGACCGCTATTGGGCCGAATACATTGTGTGTAGAAATGATTAAGTGTAAAATCTAGTTCTGTGAGGCTTCCGTGGCCGACGAGGGTCTGGCCGACGAGGACACGGCCGATGAGGGCACGGCCGACGAGGGCACCCTGGTTCCCTGGCTTCAGGATCATATTCTGAGTTGGTCCCTCTTTGGCCGACGGGGGTCCTTTGGCCGACGAGGGCACCGCTTAGTGGCTTGTACTTTCTGTTCTTCTGAGTATGTGGGTCCTGGGGCCTAGACCCATATACTCCATCAGAAGTCCCCCACTCTCTAAGCTGAGATGTAGACGAAGTGAAGGAGAGTAGATTTCTGTGCTTGATGCTTCTTGGCCGATGCGGGACCACGCAGGCCGTTCTCTGTCGGCGTTGGTGGCCATATTCGGGATTTGACCGTTGCCTGCCCCTTGATATGGACGAGGAAGGCTGTCATTCCTTTGGTGTGCTGGTTTGTGGACGATGAGTGTTCTGGGATTCTTGAGTGTCCGCTAAGGGTGATGTTCACTCTTTCTGACCGTTGATTAAATTTCGTACTGCTGGCTGAGGAGGGTAGTGTCTATTCTTGGTCGTTGATGGTTGAACTTTCCTTTTGGGCCGACAAGGCTATTGAGGTTGCGTCTTGTTTTGAGGACGATAAGCGTCCTTTGTTCTGGATGGCCGGTAGAGGTGCTGTGCACTCCTTTTGGCCGTTGTTGATGACACCATGTGCCTTCGGACGACAAGGCGCCATATTGCCCAAGGTTTCGGGGACGATAGCAGTGTCTGGCCAGAGATGGAGTTATGAGGACCTTGGAACCGTTGTGATACATGGACGATGTGGCCGCGTTTGTAGTTGCAATTGTGTGCTTTGCACATTTTTATTTTCTCATTTTGCATGCTATTCTTGAGGCCGGTGTAGTCCCCCAATCCCCCACTGCTTCAGGGCGAAGAGCGAGTGAGGGGTGAAGGAGTAGCTTGAAACCTAGGCCGAAGCGGGTTCCTCATACTGGCCTTGGATCCAACCCTTTGGCGATTTCCTGACCAAGGTAACCCTGTGGGAGAACCCTTGGACGCATGTCGCTTTCAAAGGGTTATCATCAAGGGTTTAGTGTGAGGGCCTCATGGTCGTTGGGTTCCTTTTCCTTGGGGTATTGTGGCCGTTGTAAAGCCTTCCTTTGTAGAATATGTGTGGCCGCTTAGATGGCCGATACAGGTGTAATGTGGGTGGCCGTTGGCTGTGTTGGCCGTTGTGGGTGCTATTTTCCCTTCCTTGCTCCGTAGGGTCTGCTTTGCTGGTGGGCCGCTGATCTGTGGAGGGGGTTCGGCCTATTGACAGAATGGTGGCATCCCATTGGTGGCCATTGGTGTGGCCACTAAGGTGATGCCACGTGTGGTTACCGTTGGGAGGGGGGGCTATAAATACCCTCCCCGTTCCGAAGACAACCTTCATTTGCATTCTGAGTAAACGAAGTGCTGCCCAAAATTCTAGAGAGATAAAGCCTTTTACTGAGTGTTCTTCACCTCCTTCAAAACTTCAAGGTCAGTTCCTTAATCTTTTCTTCGATCTCTTACATATTTTGCTCCCTCTAGGCTTTGATCCAGTGTTAGTCACAAAAACACTTTAGATCTAAAGTAGATCCCCTTAGTGCCTTAGGAGTTGTTAAGATGAAAACCTTGAACGATGAGTATTACCCGTATGACGACGAGCCCTCCGTCAAGTCTCTTGACTATGACGTGATCGAGGAGTGTGCCGAGGAGATTGAACACTTGAGCCCGTATAAGTCTGGAGATAATGTGGACGAGGAGGACGAGGACGAAGGGTCCGCCTCGTCATCTGAGGGTGAGGACGCAGGGGTCTCCCGCATAGTGGACGGGGCGTCCGCCTCTACTACCATTCTGTGCCCGAAGCCGGTGTCTGCTGTGAAGGGGGTGCCGCGGCCGAAGAGGAACAGGCAGCCGAAGAAGGGCCCAGGTTTCTCTTACCTGGACCTTACCAACATTTTCCTTATCAAGCCGGAGAGCAGCGCTGCTGATTATTTGGTCGCACAGATGTATGTGGGGCCGTTTGGGAGGGTTAGGGCGCCTAGGCCGATGGACCACGTGCTCAATCCGCCGCCGGGATACTTCGGAGTGTATCCGATGAGCTTCGCCAAGGGGCTAAGGTTTCCCCTTCACCCCTTCATCAAGGAATACTTGGACATGGTGGGGCTTCCTCCGGCCTTGCTGACCCCTAACAGCTATTCACTGATTGTGGGGTTCCTCCTCCGTTGTGCTGAATTAGGTTACAAGCCGACAACGGCCCTCTTTATGAACCTTTATCAGATTGGTCGAGGGAGCCATAAAAATTGCGCCTGCTACGCCACTCTGCAGCAGCTGTCGAAGAAGAGGGCCTTCACGGACTTGCCTTCATCCATACATGGTTGGAAGAGCAAATTTGTCTTCGTGTCCCTGGGCGAGGGTGGCACTGAGTTCCCCTCCATCGGCCATGATGGGAGGTTTAATCTTCATGACCCGCCAAAGAGTTCGATCCTAGATGCTCAGGTGGAGGCGTTCCTAGAGGGGGGGGGGGGGGGCGAGGAGTGTGAAGGATTACATTACGGAGTACAAGATGACCGCTATCGGCTTCTTTAGATACTTCGTGTATGGTGATAAGGAAGATGACGTCCAACTATGGCCGAAGATGACCACTACCTTCGAGGAGGCCGACGGCCCCGATCTGGGCGTCCCTGCCGAAGCTAATGGTAATACTTCCTACGGCGTCCTCGTTTTACTTTGTTCTTTTACTTTGCTAACTTGTTTCTTTGTTGTGTAGATTTTGTAATGGATCGCCGATCAGTGATAAACAAGGCCGCTGCGAAGGCGAAGGCGGAGTTGGCCGCCAAGGAGGCCGCGACGAAGGCAGCTGCCGGTGGTGATGTGACGAAGAAGCCACCCCCCCCCCCCCCCCACCGAAGAAAAAGCGGTTGGCGAATGATTCTCAGAGGAAGCCGACTGAGTCCTAATCTAAACAAATTACAAATAAATATGAAAATAAAGTATTACACCAAAAGTGTGTAATTTCCTCAACTAGAACTAATAAAAACTAGTTAAAAATACAAACATACAATCGGAAATTACATGAATATCAACCCCTCTCCCTTGCTGAGGATTTCCGGCCGAAGCGGTCCGGCAAGGAGGTGGCTACGACCACTTACAAGGTGGAGGTTGAATACCCCAAGGACGGGGGGGGGGTCTTCAATGATAGCGTTGACGGCCATAGTGTGCTTTCTCAGGCCATTCCGGCCAAGGACCAGGTTTATCTTGACAAGCTTGGCGATGTCAAGATATACGATGGTGGGATGGACCTTGTCGTCCAGGTAAATCCTTTCGTCCTTAGCTTTGTTGTTTTTCTTTGATATTTTTGCGAACTTGTCTAATAGCATTTTGTGTTGCAGGGTGCCTTCATGCTCATGGAGAGCAACAAAAGGCAGCAACGGGAGATTGCCCGCTTGAAGGAATTTGAGCAGAAGGCAGCCTCGGCCGATGAGGCCATGAGCTGCTTAGGGAGGCTGTGAGAGGACTTTGTAGCCTTGCAAAAGAGGGCCGATGAGGCCGATGCGGCTAAGGAAGAGGCCCTGGCCAAACTGGCCGAAGAGAGGGATGCCCCTGAGGCTGATCGTCGGCGTGCCGATGATGTCGAGAGGGCCAAAGCCGAAGCCGAGGCTGCAGCGGTGAAGGCCGCTGATGGTGATGTGGAGAAGTTCTTGGCCGAAGGCTGGAAGGCCGATGAGCACCTGCCCTGGTGCTATGAAGTCGTAGCGGCCAAGCTCGAGGACTGGGGGCAGAACTCCCCTGCTGGCCAAGAATATTTTGAGCGCGAGATGTCCGTGTATTACAACATGGGCCAACATCGGATGTAGAGGCTCCTTTATTGGCGACTCAGTCGCGCTTTCAAAGCCCTGAACTATACTCGGGGGTGGGCCAAGCAGAACCTACAGCTTCCCGAGCTGATGAAGGATCCGGAGGAGCAGATCAAACTTCCCCTTTTGCGACAGGCAGGCTCCAATAGATAGTTCCGGCCTCGGCGAACCGGACTATGGTGAAGATGATGTCTTGGCCGACACCGCTACTTCCACTGTAGAGGCCGGCTTAGATGCCGAGTCCGAGGGTGGTGCCGAGTTCGTCGTTGACCAGGACGTTGCGGGTCATGCTGCCGATGAGGGCGCTCAGGAGGCCTGATCGTCCATAACTGACTTTGCTTTGTAATTAGTAGTTTTTGTTTACCGTCTAAATGTAATGGCCGAAGCGCCCTCCCATGTAATGACTTTATGAATGAAATATGTTTTCGGCCTTATTCTGTCTTCTCGTCGTCTTGTTCTCCCTTTACTTTTGTTCTCAGGTTTTTCAAAATTTGTCTAAGTGTTTTGGAATTGGGACTTAGGTAATTTTCTAAGTATCAAGGCTTCAAGTGAGTGGGTGTTCGCGTCGTCTTGGTATTACGCCCCCTTTCACTTTTGCCCGAGACTTTGGAAAATTTCCTAAGTGTTGAACCAAATACCACACTTGGTGATCTCGTCAGCCCGGTGTTCTTTTCGGCCCTTTTGTTCCCATGTCCCCTGTCTAAACAGGAAGTCACATCTCGTTTCTGTAGTCGTAGCCGGTAAGGGTGTGAGTGTGATGGCCGAAGCGTTCCCCTATGGAACTTGACCTCTTGATTGAATGGATTGCTTTTGTCCCCTTCGGCTTTAAATGTTCTTGGTTGTTGCCTTTGTTATTCCAACTTCGAAATTTGTCTAAGTGTCAAACCAGAATATAGATAACTACTGCCCGTGGCTGGGGCCGAGGCGGGCACCTGCAAGTGTTTGAGTGCCCGGTTCGTCTTGAGGCTGTCCCCTCGTTATTCAACACTTTGGAGATTTCTCTAAGCGTTAGGCCATGTAGTTTCCGCTGCTTAGTACCGTCCTCGGCCAAATTGGGCGGCGTGGCCGATGAAGGTACCCGTGTGTCGCACACCCGGGTGTTTGCTTTTTCCTTCGCATTTGCTTTCTCCCAAAATTTCTCTAAGTGTTTGAAATTCACTCAGGGAACTTTTTTTTTTTGAGAAATTTTCTAAGTGTTTGAAAATCTCTTAGGCAACTTCAAAAATTCTCAACTTAGGCAGCCGCCTAGGTTTTAGCGCCTTTAACGGCCGGTGAGAACGTTGTTGCCGGTAAGGGTGGCCACCAATGTGTTCAGCTTTCCCGCGGGTGTTTTAGTGCCCGCTTCGTCCTGGGCCTCCTTTCCGATGTTCAACTCCAGGATCATGTTGAGTGTCAAGTTGGGGCTACTGGTTTGCATGCTAAGTGTTGGCACTTCGGGCAGCCATGGCCGATGAAGGTTACTACCCATGTTTCACCCAACCACTTGATTAGGATTTGATAGGTGCGTGCCACGTCGTTGACACTTTCCTCGTAGCGAGTGGCCGCTTCGTCCGAGTTACCTGTTGGCAGTGTTACCTTTGTATTCAACTGATATGTACTTAGCCAAATGTGTGGCTTGATTTGTGGGGATTTGTTTTTACTGCTCGAGGCCGGCAAGTGCGCATGGTCCTCGGTTTCCCTCTCTTTTATTTTGTTCCCTATTTCGGGGAGTGTCCTTCTTTCAGGATTTGGCCGAAGGGGTCGATAGTCCTTCGACCGGTTTGGACTTCGTTTATAACGTCCATGACCTCAGGGGGGTCCTGTCGCCTATTTATGACGCGGGCTAGACTTTTGGTTGGTTTCCAACGGCTGCCGTTGCCCAACCCTGAGTTTGGGGATTTTGTCACCTCGGCCATGATTTCAGGCATGTCGTCCTGCGATCAGGCGCGTGGACGACGTGGTGAACTTCCCATTTCAAGGCGCGGGCCGTTTGTGAGCCCATCGTCCTAGGGACATCGTCGGCCCTGCCTGAGCGTTTCGCTCCGAGGGGCCGGTACGACGTGCTCTTTCAGCTGGGCTTAAACCTTTCGCTGATACAAAATTCAATGGAGCATACCTGAGCCTTTCGCTCTAAGGCTGCAAATGCAAAGCGCCACATCGGCCGTGCCTGAGCCTTTCGCTCTAAGGTGGCCGATGAGGGCGCCTGTTAATGTCTTACTCAAATTCCAAGAAATCAAAAGGAACATGATTTTTATTCATAAGTAGCTCAAGGCCGAGGGTGGTGTTCAATCAATAACCCGTCAAGGGGTGAGGGCTTCGCCGGCTGTGCCTCCTTCGGATTATTGATAAAACTTCACCAGATGGTGTACATTCCACGTTCGTGGTACATTGGTCCCATTTGGGCGTTTAAGCTTGTAGGTGCCGGGTTTCACCACGGCACTGACGATGTAGGGACCTTCATACTTCAAGGCTAGCTTGCCCCCTTCCGTCGGCTGACTTGCTTCCCTTCGGCGGAGGACGTAGTCCCCCACTTGGAATTCCCGAGAACGTACCTTGGCGTCATAGTATGATTTCACTTGACGCCGGTAGTTCTCCGCTCGGATGAACGCTTGTTCGCGTCTCTCTTCGGCCAGGTGGAGGTCGATCTTCATGTTCTCCTCGTTGACCTCAGGGTCATACTGCTCCACCCGTCGGCTGGGAATGGCGACTTTCGTGGGTGCCTTTGCTTTAAAGCCATAACACAGGGGAAAAGGTGTCTCACCTGTTGCCCTCCTCGGCGTGGTATGATAACACCATAGGATGTTGGGGAGCTCGTCGACCCAACTTCCGCCTGCATCCTGGAGCCTCTTCTTCAGCCCCTCCATTATAGTTCTGTTGGCGTTCTCAAACTGCCCGTTGCCCTGAGGGTAGGCAACTGAGGAGAAACGATGCTTTATTCCCCATTCTCGAAGGAGCTCCTGGAAGGGCGCCGCTTCGAACTGGGTGCCGTTGTCGAATATGATCTCTTGGGGGACGCCAAAGCGGGTGAGAATGTTCTTGTGGACGAACTTCTGGCATCTAGCCCCCGTGATGCTGGCCAAAGGTTCCGCTTCGACCCACTTGGTAAAGTAGTCGACTGCGACGATGATGTAGCGGTTGTTGCCAGCAGCTCTGGGTAGTGGGCCGACTAGGTCAATCCCCCACCTTGAAAATGGGATGGCAGTGCTGACAGGGGCGTAGTTGACGGCTGGCCGACGAGGGGCCTTCTGGAGCACTTGGCACATGGTACATTTTCTGGCAAGATCTGCACAATCCCGCGCCATCGTCGACCTGAAAAAGCCCTAGATGTTAAGACGCCGGGACATACTGAAAGGGCCCTGGTGTGAGGAGCAAACACCGCAGTGAACTTCCTCCATGGCCACTTCGGCCTCATCCTGGTGCAGGCATCAGAGGAGGGTGTCGTTGTAGGATCGCTTGTAGAGCTTGCCATCCTCAATAGTGTAGCTTGGAGCCCTGAGTTTGGCCAACTTGGCCCTCTCCTCGTCCTGGGGTAGCTCCCCCGTGGTGATGAAAGTGGTGATGTCGGAGATCCAGTCCTCCGGCCACTGTTGGATGCACAAGATGGGGCTGGCATGGATGCTGGACATGCTCAGCTCCTCGATCTTGGCTAACTTGGAGATGTGCTCCAGAGTATATGAGCTGAGCTTGGAGAGGATGTCGGCCTTGGCGTTCTCAGCCCTTGGGATCTGTGTGATCTCGTAGGTTTCGAACGCCTTCAGCAACTCCTCTGCTGCCTGTTTGTACTGCTTCATCCGGCCTTCCTTTGCTTCGTACGTACCCTCAACCCGGCCCACTACCGGCTTGGAGTCGCACCTGATTCTGATGTGCTTGGCTCTGAGGCCAGCGGCAAGTCTGAGGCCGCTGAGGAGGGCCTCATACCTGAAGTTGTTAGATACCCTGAAGTTGAAGCGGATGTCATAGTATGCTCTGAATCCTTCAGGGGAGATGAGGACGATGTCGCCCCCGCATGATTTTGCGGCCGACGAGCCGTCGGTGAAGAGGATCCACGTGTCATCTGGCTCTGGCCCGGGGTGGTAGCGGTCGCCTCCCTTGCCGTGCATTCAGTGACGAAGTCGGCCAAGGCTTCCCCTTTGATAGATGGCCTTGGCTTGATCTCAATTTAGAATTGGCTGAGGAAGATCGCCCATTTCACCATCCTCGAGGAGCTAGTGGGGTTCCTCATGAGCGCGCCAAGGGGCTGCTGGGTCAGTACGTGGACGGCGTGGGCCTGGAAGTAGTGCCCCAGCTTTTTCACCGTGTGGACGATGGCTAGCACCGTCTTCTCGATGGGGGAGTACCTGAGCTCGGCCTCCCTGAGTGTTTTGCTAATGTAAAATATGGCCTTCTGCACCCTTTCGTCCTCGCGGATGAGCACAGAGCTGATGGCCGACGTGCTCACCCCTAAGTATAAGAAGAGGGTTTCGCCGACTTTGGGCTTGGAGAGCACTGGTGGGGACGAAAGGTACCTCTTCAGTTCCTCAAATGCTTCCTGGCACTCCGTCGTCCACTTGAAGCTGTTTGCTTTGCGCATGATGTGGAAGAAAGAGAGTGACCTCTCGGCTGACTTGGAGAGGAAACGGCTCAGGGCCGCCAGGCGCCCCGTTAGCCGTTGTACCTCCTTGACGTTGCGGGGCGGCTCCATGTTGATGATAGCTTGTATCTTCTCCGGGTTCATTTCAATGCCTCTCCGACTGACCATGTAGCTGAGGAATTTGCCGCCTTGGACGCCAAAGGCGCACTTCTTGGGGTTGAGGCGGAGTTTGAACTCCTTCATGATTTTAAAAATTTCCCGGAGGTCGTCAGCATGTGTGGCGGCTCGCCTGCTTTTGACAATCATGTCATCGACGTATGCCTCCATCGTCCGGCCGAGGACTGTTCTGAAGACCTTAGCCACCATCCTGGTATAGGTGGCGCCGGAGTTTTTGAGTCCGAAGGCCATGACGAGGTAGCAAAAAACTCCCTCCGGGGTCATGAAGGCCGTCTTCTCAGCGTCATCTTCATGCATGAAAATCTGGTGGTACCCTCTGAAGGCGTCAAGGAACGACATCAACTCACATCCCGCCGTCTCATCCACCAACTGATCAATGTTGGGGAGAGGGAACGGGTCCATGGGGCACGCCTTGTTCAGGTTAGTGTAATCAACACACATTCTGAATGTCGGCGGTTTTTGGGCGAGGACGACATTAGCTAGCCACGTCGGGTACTTCACCTCCTTGATGTGGTTGATCGAGAGGAGCATGGTGACCTCCCCCTTGACGAAGTCTCGCCTGTCGGCGGACAAGTAGTGTAACACCCCCAAATTTCCCACCCAAAACGTTGACATAATTGAAATAAAACTTTTATTTATTCATCAAAGAGTTGAAGAAATACAGCGGAAGTCTAAAATAGGAAATGGGTGTTACCGCCACATCCGGTCATCTCTCCACCGGATGCACAGGCAACTAAAAACATAACAACTAATTTAATAAAAGTAAAGTGTTTGAAAAGTAAATGTTTATTTCATGACTAGTATAACTAAGGCGACTTCTAACTCGCTCTCGGCCGTGCAAGCAATCATCACTCGACAACATCATCCTCACCTGCACAAATAAAGTGCAGAAACAAAACAAGGAAAAGAAAACAAAAATTAGCTTTAGAGCTAAGTAAGTACTACCCAACCCCGTAAAATAATCATGTTTGACAAAAATAGAATTTTTATATGATAATATATAAAAATACTCACACCATTAAAATTCTTTTCACTTTGATTTTTCTCAAGACTACTTCTTTACAACAATCCTCAACTTCTCTATAAAACTTCATAATAACTCTTCTCTTTGATTTCCTCAAAAATCATTTCTTCTCTAACTTCCTAGTAATTTAGAAGGGCGGTGCTCAACCTTTCGGTAGAGCCCGGTGGACCGTGGTTACGGACGGCCACCCCGAACAAGTGCCGGTACCACAACTGCTCTGTTGGAAACGAAACGACTACCTTAAGTGTGCACACCCCCTAAAAGGGATTCCAAGCCCTCCGAGTAGTGAGTCGTAACGAGTAGTCGGGACTCAGTCTACCAACTACCCCTGAATAAGATATTTTGAATGATTAGGGATTACTACTACCATAACTTCTTCTTAAAAGGGATCATCGATCCAAATATCACTTTAAACTCAAACTGTACTTCTTAGTAGCAGCAAACCTGTAACACCCCAGCCCTCCAGGCCCTGAGGTAGTTACTTCTGACCTCTAGTACTGTCCTCACAAACTGCCACTAGCCTTTTCCGCGCACTTTGTCCTCACTCGTGCGCGCCCTGAGAAACTTCCCAGGGGGTTACCCATCCCAAGACTACTCCCGTGCAAGCACGCTTAACTTTGGAGTTCTTGGTGATGAGCTCCCTTAAAAGGAGATGCATCTTTGTTGGTATGAGTAGTACTATTAATCCGTTTAAATTAAATCTCAAGTATTACAATCACCCCCACTTAGGAACGCAACGTCCTCGTTGCGCCCATAAACCAATCTCAATCATATCCCAGAATCTTTTCCCCTGCTAAGTGTCTGCCCGATATCCAACGGATCAGCACACTGTCGCAGGGTTGCTCTGATACCACCTGTAACACCCCGGCCCTCCAGGCCCTGAGGTAGTTACTTCTGACCTCTAGTACTGTCCTCACAAACCGCCACTAGCCTTTTCCGCGCACTTTGTCCTCACTCGTGCGCGCCCTGAGAAACTTCCCAGGGGGTTACCCACCCCAAGACTACTCCCGTGCAAGCACGCTTAACTTTGGAGTTCTTGGTGATGAGCTCCCTTAAAAGGAGATGCATCTTTGTTGGTATGAGTAGTACTATTAATCTGTTTAAATTAAATCTCAAGTATTACAAGTAGCGTCGCCTCTGCTTGACAGGCGCGGAGGCTGGATCGACGGTCAGCAGGTGGGTGATCACCTTCCGGCTGATGCCTGGCATGTCGTCTGGGCCCCACGCGAAGATGACGGCGTATGACCGTATGACGAGGAGGATGGCGTCTCGCTGGTCCTGTGGGAGTTGTTTCCCAATTTTGAGGACCCGTTCCGGCCGAGAGATATCCAAGGGGACCTCCTCGACCTCTTCGGCCGGTTCAGCATGCGGTCGCTCCTCGTCCTTGGCAACGGTCGTCGTGATGGTGTCTATCCTCTGGCCCTCCCTTTCGACCGGCCTGGTTAGCTTGAGGTAGCATGCCCTGGCTATCCTCTGATTTCCTCTGGCGTAGCCGATGCCGCCACTGGTGGGGAACTTCAAGCATAAGTGTTTCATGGAGATGATGGCCTCCAGGTCCTCCAGTGTTAGCCGCCCCCAAATCAGGTTGTGGGCGCACTGAAGGTTGACCACCATGATCTCCATGTCAATTTTGGCGCGGTGGGAGCCGTCGCCGACCTCCACGGGGAGGACTATCTTGATCGGCTTCAGCAGAGCTTTATCCAACTTCAGTTGTTTGAAGGTGTCCAGGTACATCACGTTGACGGAACTCCCCGTGTCAACGTAAGTGCAGTGAATGATAGAGTCACCGATCTCACACCGGATGACGAGGGCGTCTCTGTGCGACTCCGTACCTGGAGGCAGATCCTTGTCAGTGAAGGTGATCGCCTCCGTTCGCTGCTTCTTCGGCTGGGGGGAACGTGGGACACCTCCCCAATGTAAAGGGATTGAGCCCATTTCTTCCTCTGAGTGACGGAGTCCCATATACTCCATCAATAGTGAACTTCATTTAAATCTTCAAAAACGGATTTGTTCAGAGAGAATTCCTTAAATAGGAGTAAAAAAGTTTTGAAATTCCAAAATATGATTATCATGTTTTTTATTCCTTGAATAAGAGTAAGTTTTTGATAAGTTTGGCATTACTAGTCTTTACACATGACATTTTTTTCCCAAACTTGACAGATTACTCATATTCAAGGAATAAAAGATATGATATTCTTTTTTGTAATTTCAAAAAGTTTTTGCTCGTCTTTACAAATTTAGAATATTGATACTAGTCTTTACACGACATTAGAATATTACAAATTTCTAATTTCTTTTATCCATCTTAATCTTGAGAACGGATGAGGATTTCCCTGCACGCTTTTGCCAGCAACCAAAGCAGCGATGGCAATGTCAGTTTGTGCAGCCGCCTCCTCTCCTTCCGCCGTTGGGGCTCAGTTCCAAAATTTCCGTTTTTCGTCCTCTCTTACCCCATTTCTTTACCCGCGTCCCCAAACCTATCAAACTTCACAGCTCAAATTGACGCAGTGCGCCAAGAAAGAGATGAAAGCCACCGACCCCAAGCTTGGAGTTGCACTTTACAAGCCGATGTCTTACGATGTCTTGGTATCTGACGCCGCCAATTCCCTCTCTTACGCTCTAAGCGATGGGAAGACTCGCTTAGAAATAGAATTCCCGTAATTCTTATGTTCCTTTTTCTTTACTCTATCATTTACATAACAAGTTCTATGGTTTCTATCTCTATATGTTGTTTTAATCAGCATGCATTCTTCGTTTCTATCTCAATTATTCATGGTCTAATTGGCTTTGCGTTCTTGAGACTTGAAAGCGCAATTGGATCAGGGCGGAGTATACTGAACAGATAACTGTGAATTTATCATAATCATGCATACCCCTAGTCTCTGTTTTGTGCATTGGAACGGGGACAAATTCTTACAGACGAACCTTATTTAGAAACTAAGAGAAGGATATTTGTATCATATGTTTGGCTATACTTTGATGCAAAGAAACTATTTTTTTGGTTCCTTCTGCTATTTGGCGCAGTCAAGGAAATTATATTTCTGGAACAAATTCTGATGAAATGAACATGCCAAATGCTATAAAGGAATTAGAGTTTGGGAATCACAATTTCATTCATACCATATTCATGCCAAATGCCAAAAGCAGCCTTGGGATGTTTTTACTTGGACGGTAATTCGTCCCAGACCAAACCAGTTCAGACCAGACCAGACTTGGATAGTTATAAAAATACAAAGAAACCAGACCAGACCAGCAAATTACAGTCCAAGTAAAAACATCCTTAGATTTGCTTCATTTGTTTTTTTCCATGTTACAATGATTATCATTTTCTCAACTACCAAGCTTTCATTATTGACTTCACCACTCTTTGGTTTTCTTTTTATGTTTCAACTCTCCAATGGTTGCATCCTCAGTCCCTTGCCCAGCAATATTTCATCATATAAGGTAATATATCAAGTTTAACATTTTGACAGTTAACAATCATGTGACTTTATTATAAAATGCATATGCCTTGCTGGCCATAGCTTATGCAATTTTTTATTTCGTTCATAGAAACCTCGTGATTGAGACAAAAGCTTCACATTTGCATGACATTTTTGAGTTCATGAATATGTGAAGGGATCATCAGATGAGTTTAGCGATGCCAATATTCAACTTGCTTTGACTCTTGTCAAGAAGCTTCAAGAGAAGAAGGAAATAAGGACTTGCATTGTAAGAGAAACTTATTAATGTTTTTTATTTCACTCAATGAGTTGATTTTAGCTCTTACAAAGTTGATTACTTTGAAGGTTTTTGCTGATAAGCCAGAGAAGCGTAGGGCATTAACTCTTTTCAGAACAGCTTTTGACTCGGTAAAACAGAACATTTCTACTAATTTTTAAAGGTTACTGTTATTATTATTAATGTTGTTATCATCTGTGTCATCTCTATAATTATATTTAAAATTGAAACTTGACTTTCATTGTGATCTTTTTCCTGAAAACCTTGTGAACAGGACTGAGCTACTGACTACCCTTAGGAAAATATTTTGCAAAGAAAAATATCTTCGGCAATAAACTATTGTTATTTGGATAAAAAGTTACATTCAACTTGACAAAAAATGTAGTAGAGCATTGAATTTTTTGTGGACATTTTTATTTTTATTTTTTTATTACAAGGGACGATGTTATTTGATCTTCTATATTTGTAGTGTAATGCAAAAGCATTGCAGCGGACATATGCTTCCACTAGATAGGGGCATATCCCTTCACTGCTTAGTTTCTACTTACTAGATCTCCCCCCGACAAATGCACACAAATAGAAAGGTCAACATCCAAAGCCCAGAGGAACCAAGTGCTCTAATAGCCTCAAGGTGTCAAATCCTAAGAGAAGTGCATGAGTTTAGATACACCCCTCACAACTAGCTTTTGAATTGACTGTTGTTTTCTTACATGTTTAGAGCTTTCCGATATAATATGTTTTCCTAAGCCAATTGCGAGTGACCTGTTTGAGAACTTTTGACTATGTGTAAATATATTTTGATATCAAGTAGTGATAAACTTTTGAGAACTTTCTATTAATGTACCTTTTCAGATTGATTGTTTAACAATTGGGACCTTGGATGATGTACCTGTTGGTCCTGTGAAAGCATTTTTCAGATCAGTGAGTCGAACTTTGGATTTTGATTTTGAGGATGAAAATGAAGGTTTGGTTCTCCTTGTTCCAGAACGTCCCATAGATAACTGTGACAAGCTTAACATCTCACCAGCCATTTGTCAATAATGCAGATCATTGGCACTCTGAAAAGCCACCATCACTGTATATATTTATCAACTGCAGCACGGGTGATCTCTCTTCCATAGAGAAGTATGTGGTATGATGCTTTGCACTACTTGTGCTTTAAAGACTGTACATGTTATCCAAATGCTTTAGGTGTCACGCTTTTTACCATTCATTTGGACAACTGATCCTCCCTTAATTGCTCTCCGATGACTGGCAATTGATTTATCCAGTTGGAATAACAAAATCAACTCAAAGTCCCTTACTAATAAAATTGATATAAAAAAATCTGGTATACAGTACCGTGTTGCCACCTGTTGTTTAGGATGGGATCCCATCCGTTGGTCTAAACTCTAAAGACATTCAAAACATTCTGTTAAGGCACAACATAAGCTATCAGCAATATTGAAAAAAATCCAAGTGAACATCCACGATGAGATGCTGTCAACTTCCAGTCTCTGATGGGATGCTGAATTTACGGCGGGAACACCCGTGGTGGATGGTGGAATAACCTAACATTATCTCCCTAGACAGAGTAGGGGGTAACGAACGTAAAAATAAGGTATTACTTGAAAGATCATTTATCATTCCAACTAATAAGCCTTATATTGGCAGTAGCAAAAAATCCCAATGATGATAGGAGAGAAATCTAGGATATTACAACTTCTAATCAGGGACGGAGCTATGCTTAAGGGTAAGGGGGCCTTGCCCCCCCCAACATTTGAAATTCGTTATACTATTAGTAAGGCTTATATATATAATTAAAGCATGTCTCCACTGAAAACTAGAGTAGCGAGCAAGATAGTGACATCCTGCCATTTAAGGGAAATTTAGATGAAGTCGGAAGGACATGAAGCATTAACTTGAATTGGAGTTAAAATATCTTAAGGGCATTACAACACCTAATTTGAACTAGTAAAGTTGTAAGGATAGATACAATAATTTTAAAGAGTTTAATGAGTATGTAACATGTTGAATAATGAGTAGTGGGTCACGGGGACTCTTTGTCCCTCAGCAATTTTTTCATTTCATTAAATTTTATCTTGTAAAATATTTTGGACTCCCTCATTTTTTTTAATTCTGGTATGGTTAATAAAAAAATCCACATTACCCCGTGGTGTTCGCCCTATTTTAGAGGTGTAAATGCGTGATTATTTCATCATAAAAATATATTGCATAATATGAGATATGATTGAATCAATGAAGTGTACACTTAAAACAAATTCAAGGGAAGACAATGTTAAAATTAAACTTCAGGGTAAACAACGTGTCAACACTCCGGCCCCCCTTTCATGAGATCCTGGCTCCACCCCCTGCTTCTAATAATAAAAGAACTGCAGTAAGGATGATTTCTTTTGGACTGTGTTTAGTCCCAGATCAAACCAGACTAGACTTGGACAATTATAAAATACGCATAGACCAGACATTTACTAGACCAGACCAGACTTAAACAGACCAGAGCAAACCAGCAAATTTCAGTCCAAAAGAAAACATCCTAATTATTCAACGCGAAGAACTAATAAAAGAAAAAACAGAATACTTGTCCCACATTTCTAGAAGCCCCGTCGGATCCTTTTTGCGACGTAGTAAACTGGTACACAGGCCTCCATTGAGTCCGTTAGGCCGTGCATGTGCTCAAGCTCATGTAGTGTCGGCCTCCAGGTGGTTTCTTCTGCTAACTGACCGGCCGTATGCACAACAAGAAGCTCATATGGCCATGGTTGAGGGGCACTCGCAGAACAGAGAAGGGCCGCAGGAGGACCAGATTGACTTCAAGAGTGTGATCACCCATGATAGTTTAAACGGTCAATTCTAGGGTTTTCAAAGTGAGACATGAACATGAACCCAGCTCCCTGACCAAAGAACGAGGTGGTAGTCATGGTACCCCGCTGGACCAACATCCGCAGAAATTTGAAATGAAAAATTTAGTCAAGACTTGTGGTGGCAGCAGCTGATAGAAAATTGGCGGTATGAGTAAATACGGAGCCAGACCGAGTGAAGTTGTACTTTGTAGTCTTTTATTAAAGTAAGTCCCAGTCTTTTATTTACTGCAGGTCTGGCTCTGTATTTAAACATTGAATAATTACTGCAGTAAATACGGAGCCAGACCGAGTGATGACAAATATGTCATCTGTACCACCAGGTGTTACTGAACATCCACTCATCTAAAGAAATATAATTGTAATCATTAGAAAGCAAAATGGGTAGATCATGGCATTGTATATAAACCGAGCTTTCTACATGTATACATTTTTTGAAAGCTTTTGCCCTATAATTTTAGCTTTTTTCATTATTTTCCGTGTGTTGGAGTGTGCAGGAAAAGTTTGCAACCTCCACCCCTACTCTGCTGTTTAATCTAGAACTTGACACTTTGCGGTATATTCTAATTTCTTTTTTTGTAATGTTTATTTTTTAATTTATTTAATTTGAGTTTGAATCCCTTCTTTATGATGACTTAGTTGTCTTCTGTTGGAAAAATTACAGTGCTGACCTAGGTCTTTTGGGATTTCCACCCAAACAGTTGCATTATCGATTCCTTTCTCAATTTACCCCGGTATTTTACATTCGAACTCGCGAGTATTCAAAGGTACATCCCAAGCTTGTAATCTTGAGTTTCTTCTTAAAAAATGGCTTGTTTTTTTTTACCAATAAAGTTAACAATAATGCTTGCGATTTTCGTGTGGGAAGACTGTCGCGGTGGCGCCGTATATTGTAAACTATAGTGGAGCTCTACTTCGTCTATACCCTGGTACTTACTTTTATGCATGCACCTTACATGGTTTGTTGCCTTTTGGCGAATTCTAGGAACAGCAACAACTTGTTGTCTCAACTTACATGCTATTATTATGAACATCAGGCCCGTGGCAGGTGATGTTGAAACAATCAGATGGTTCTTTTGCCTGTGTAGCGGAGAGTGAATCTCGATTCACACTGGGAGAAGTAAGTGTGTGTAGGCTCCAACACACTAAAGTCTTCCAGTGTCTTGATATGGTTGATTATGTGATTCCTTTGGGTTTATTTGTTATGGTGGCAGACAAAAGAAGAGCTATTGCGGGTTATCGGCCTTGAGGAGGAGATTGGAAGCTCACTTGGCTTTCTTCGAAGAGGATATAAGGTAGGTGGGATTCTCCTCTCTAGATTCTACTCACTGCTTGACGATGGAAATTCGGTTGATTAATTCGTTTGTTGGCAGACTGCGACATGGTGGGAAGAAGATGTTGATTTGGAGAGATCTTCGGCTTGGCGTAGTTGAAGTCGAACAACAGGTGCCTGCACAACGGTTATAAGAGAAGTCCCTCTCAGGTGCAGTCGAACAACAGGTGCCTGCACAACGGTTATAAGAGAAGTGACTCTCAGGTGCAAATGTTTGTCTTGGCTTAGTAGCATTTTCCTTGGTGGATTCACTCTTATGACACTAAGATCAATCAGATGACAACATGTTCGCAAATTTAAAAACTAGAGATTCATATTTTGTATTCGAAGATAGCATAGGTAGATGCACAAGTCGATCACTTCATGTTTATTACGGAGCATTAACATGTCTGTTATCAATTGTACGAGTATGTTTTTCTTACATCAAGTTCGAAAGAAATGGATATAGTTGTGTCATTCCCATATGATTTTTGAACACCAAGTCACCAATACATTGTGTGGCTCTGTCTATTGATTTCATTTGTATGAAACAAAAATTAGAAAAATAAAATGAGGCGTGATAAAAAAACCAATACTTGCTAATCAGGCATCATGACTTGCAAGTTACTCGAGAACGACTTGATTCAAACTTGATCCAAACTCGAATCCAATTCGAACCAAATCAAGCCAAGCTTATTTATACGGAGTATATAATTTTGATTTGAAAAATTCGCAAACTGCTCGATTGTGAGTTATTTGTATGGAGTATACAATTTTACATACGAGTCATAATGGTGGATCTCATCAGCTCTGGGCTGGTTCTGATTCCTGACCAGCCGGCCATGGGGGTGGATGGGGTGAATCGAGACTGGTACACGGCAGGCTGGTTTCAGTTGTCATTTTTTAAAAAATTATTATGAATATTATGAATGCAAATATGTCTGCATTATATTCGAATGAATTCATTTACTAGAGTTAGATAAATCGAATTTAAACAACAAATGTTCCACGCCTTACTTAGTAGTTATATTATTTGAATTTCGAATTCACAACGTAAGAATCAACAACCAATGGCAACAAACAACAAATGCATTGATAGAGTATATGAGCTTAGGCTCACAACATACATACTTTGAGATACACAAGCGTATCCCCCTCATTTGGGCCCCTTGGCCAAATAAGGACAAGCGTATCCCCCTCATTTGGGCCCCTTGGCCAGATAAGTACGCACACAAGAAAGAGAAGTCGAAGTCGAAGCCAATCAAAACTACACAGAACACCGTTGTCTGTACTAGTCAACTCAGCTAGTGACATATCGTCCAAAGACATATATCAAGACATCATCACTCATATACAAGGGAAACACCAATGATGAGGGGCACACACACCTCGACCTATGTCACCTCGTCCAATGAGTAGACATTTACTCGACAGTCGGTTAATGAATGACACACATCGCTTTTTGCATCACCTCAGGGTTCTCTACCTCTTGCCCATAGATTAGCTTACATGTGTACTTGCATTTAATGCACCACTCATTTATTACTAGTACAAATATTTCCTTGGGAAAGATGTAAACACTTTCGAATTCATTAATATCATATTACTTTCTATCTCTAACTCGTAGCTCTCCCTTCTCTCTCTACAATACCACTAGTGATTTACCGGTGAGCTATCACTTGATGCTTTCATTTAGAGACAAAGAACAATCAAGTTAGTACCCTCGTCGCTACTAGACACTACTACCAGTTCAGAAATGGGAAAGACTAAAAGGATCAAAAGAGGCTACCGTGGCCAAGGCTCTCCAGGACCCTCAAGCCTACTAGACAGGGGCGGATCTACTTGTAGAGTAGTGGGTGCAAGTGCCCCCAATAACATTTCTAATTTTTAATATATAATTAGATAATTTTTTATGAGAAAATAATTTGCCACCAATGAAATTTGGGAAATTTTCACAAATAACCTTAACGCTGAAAATAATATAACTTTTTTCATTTTACAGTTCTCTTTTCAAAAATAGACTAGACTGAGTTTTCTTTTCATAAATAGATCACCACTGTTCAAAACCCTCGGCAACGAAAATGTCTAGTTGTTGCTTATATAGCAGAGGGGTTGGGTTACAGATTTACGGATCTATCTCCCACCGTTATTAGTTAATATAAATTAATACTCCGTACAAACTTAAGGGGTAACATAATTTGGTTTTCGCAATTTATATCGTACACCTGGGTGTACATGTACACCTTTTTTTTGTAATATTTATCAACTTTAAGCCTTTTAATTAATCATCCTCTCATCCCTAACCTCTGCATTACCGATCATCTTCTTTGCTCAGTCATTCGCATAAAGTCATGTCGATCATCTTCCTCGCTCAGTCATCGACATAGAATCGCGCTGATCATCTTCCTCGTTCACTGGCGGACTCTGCAGCAGCTCTGGATAACTCAACTCCTTTGTTACGCCACCCATTGGAGCTCTGGATAACTCGATTTCCTCTGCTACGCCACACATCGGAGCTTCAGAAATATCATCCGCAATTATTGTATTTTTCAGAGCCTGCAACTTTCTCATTTTCCCTTTTAACTCACAGCTTTAATGATTCAATTAATTGAATGTTCAGCTTTATATATTAATACTTAGCACATTAGAAATGAGTGTTATTTTAAACTAAAATGAGTAAAACACATAAATAGAATGAACATACACAAATGAGCTTTTGAATTTTTGAAAGCTCATTTTGTAAGTTATGTATGTCCATTTAGTACATATGTTATGCTCATTTTAAAATGTTACTAGTATATCAATGCATATCTCAAAAGTCTCATATTACATTAGTGCACATAGAATTTGATCATAGACACGAGACCACAAATCATGATACTCAATGGCATGATTCTAATACTCAATAACGGAGGTTTGATGCTCACTGAAAATGTCTTGATGTTCAACGAACAAAACTTACAATTTTCATATCAATGCTCATCTTGTAAGTTACATATGCTCATTTGTATATGTTTGATGTTCATTAAAAATTCGTTAATGCTCATTTAACAGAAATCGTGAATTTCATCGATCTCAATAGAGGAGGTTTGATGCTCAATGAAAATTTCATAGGAGTTGATTATAAATAAAAGAAAAAATAAACAAAAAGAAAGTGAATTAGAAGTTATGAAGCAGAGATCACGATTCCGAATATTAGACTTGTTGGGTTAATGGCCTTCCAGGATCGGCCCATCAACCCCTGAAGCCCAAGAACCAAGGGACGTACGTGGCCCACCATAGTCAGGCCTCAAGGTCCAAGGGCCAGGGGACGTACGTAGCCCAGCATAGCCAGACCTCAAGGTCCAAGGGCCAGGGGACGTACGTAGCCCAGCATAGCCAGGCCTCAAGGTCCAAGGGCCAGGGGACGTACGTAGCCCAGTATAGCCAGGCCTCATGGTCCAAGGACCAGGGGAGGGACGTCTTGTGGGCTATATCTGAAGGCCCCGGTTGCCACTAAAGAGTTGAGTCCAATTTAGGGGACGGACGTCGCCCGCATTATGGCGGGAAACCAAGATCTTGGCGGGAAGCGCATTTAATGCAGAAGATTTGGTGGTTGGAATCATGTCGCCCACAGCCGGCCACGTCAGTCCCCCAACCACCAGGGGGTACTATAAATAGTCACATTTATTTCATTGTAAAGGGTTCGCAGATTGTTACTCTAGAGTTGTAATAGCGTCAGCAGTACGTAACATATCTTCAGTACGTTCGGCCTTTCGGCTTGTAATCATAATATTGAAGAAAACAGTTATTAAATCCACCCCCGTTTGTTTAGTGAGTTCATTTGCCTTCTACCCATTCGAAACCCTCAGGTTACGTGTTGGGCCTGTGGGTTGAGGGGAATAAACCTCAACACTGGCGCCGTCTGTGGGAAACTGATCAAAAAGATCTTTTTTCAAGCTCTCCATTTAAAATTTCTAAGACAACCAAAAAGCAAACAAAATGAACACTAACAACGTGGGCAATTCTCAAGATCTATCATCACGACTGGCTCACAACAGGAGGAGTCGTAACCAGGCGGCAGGGGCCCAATCCACTAGTCTATGGAGCCGAGGGGACTTCAGGATGCTCACCGACCTGATTCCACAGGAACTCCGCAGGGACCCCCACGCACTGCGAGATATTGCGGATAGTATCCGCCGACTGGCGGATCAGCGGGAGGAAGAGCATGTATACACCGCCAATACTGAGCGCACCCCGCTCTCACCCGTCCGTCCCATGCAGTCTTTCACCGAACACACTGGCGAGAATAGAAATCCCCGCCGTTCGGTCCATTCCAGAATAACCCAGAACACCCGCACTCCGGGTAGGAGGGGGGGGGGGGCACGGGGGCTAGGCCCTTCAGAGGAGCACAGCGCCACACGTTTCAGGACCCCACGCCGGTCATGCCCCGCGGTGGGGGAACGGCTAGGGAACATACCCCCGTAATGAGCGGCATGGCGGCGGAGACCCGAATGCACCTCGGCCAACACAATCAGGGCGTTGCACCAAGAGGAGACGCCTTGGCAGTAGTAACCCCCGCGCCTGTTGGGACTGATCCACGGGATTCCATGCTCCTGGATATGCAGAGGCAAATAAATGAGCTGAATCGCCGGACGGAGAACACTCAGGCCCAGCCCAGGATTGCTCTTTCACCCCCCTTAACCGACAGAGTTATGGCGGTAGACATTGCGCGGAACGTTCGCCCCCCTGGAACATTAACTTATGACGGAGCCGGGGACCCCAAAGCCCATCTACTGTCTTATCAAGGGACGCTCTCCATGTTGGGAGGCTCCGATGAGGCCGTGTGCAGACTTTTCTTCAGCACCCTTAGAGGGCCAGCACAAGAGTGGTTCGGGCAGCTCAGGCCCAGATCTATCGACAACTTTGAACAACTCTCCCGGCAGTTCATGGCTCAATTCGCCTCCATCTCCACGCCAAAGAAGCACTTCAATTGGCTGACGAACGTCCGCCAGAATAAGGGGGAATCCATATCTGCCTTCATGATCAGGTGGAGGGATGAGACATTGAAGGTGGAGGATCTTCCAGAGAGCACCGGCATCACCCTCTTCACCAATGCACTGGCGACCGGGGACCTTTATCTGGATTTAAAGAGGAACCCCGGGAACAACTACGCCGAGGTGCTGGCCCGTGCGCACAAATTCGCGGCAATAGAGGAAGAGGTCTCACAACGGGACGGAGCATCAAACCCCGCTGCGCGCAAGGCATCAGACCGACTGGGTCCCGGACCGGTGGAATCGCCACCCCTGAAAAAGAAGAAGACGGTCGGCGGGTATGTCCCGTGGGCCGCACAGGAACACACAGGGGATGGCCCCCATATGAGCCTAGGACCGGCACCCCTGGCCTACCCAATCAGCCAAATCTTTGGGGCCATCAAGGACCAGGGGCTGCTCAAGGAGCCGGTACCCACCAAGGGGCTCATGATGGGCCGGGACGCGGGATCATATTGTGAGTACCACCGCAAACAAGGACATCGTACTGACGACGGAGGGTATCTGGGTGAATTCACCACGGGGGGAACATATCAGGGACCCTCACAACAGCATAGGAGGCCCTACAGCTGGCGCCGGGATGATCGACGAGAGGCCAGAGTCAAGGAGGATGATTTCCGCCATGGCGACAAAAGGCCAGAGGCGTCTCTCGGACCAATCGGCTCCAAGAAGAAGATGGAAATCAAAATGATTTTCAGAGGAGCGGAAACCAGGGATACCCCGGCGGAGAGGAAGAAGTTTGAGAGAGCCCTCCGGATAAATTCTATCTCCGCACCCCTCGCCAAGAAACACAAGGTCGAGCCCATCACATTTGGGACAGCGGATCTGCCGCAGACACCAGGGCCGCACAGGGATGAGCTGGTAGTCAGTATGGATATCCGGGAATGGATAATCCGACGGGTTCTGGTTGATACAGGGAGCAGCGTCAATGTCCTCTACTGGGACGTGTTCGAAAAAATGCACCTAGGAAGGGCCGATTTGAGCCCCCTACGAACACCCCTGGCTGGTTTTACCGGCCACAACATCGATGCAGAAGGAACCATCATCCTACCGGTTGAGATCGGGGACGGCGAACACAGGGCAACAATCCCCATGACGTTTGTGGTGGTGCGGCTCAAATGCGCCCACAATGCCATTCTGGGACGACTTGGACTAGAAGACCTGGAGGCCATCTGCTCCGTACGACACTCCTGCATAAAGTTACCCACAGAAACTGGGGTGGGCGTGGCCCGTACGGACCCAGATACGGCAAGGGCATGTTACAAGGAGGCAGTAAAGAGGATGACAGAGAAGGACGTGAGGGTTAACAGCATTGCGGAAACGGCCCGACAGGAGGAGGCCATGTTCCGACCAGAGCCGGCCACCTTGCTGGAGGAAGTAGAACTGGATGATCCTTCCGATCGGAAGGTGTCCATTGGGATCGGCTTGGAGCCGGAAATCCGGGAGGGAGTGATCATGACCCTCCAGAGGTTCAAAATCTTATTCACCAGGGGACCGGAGGATATGCTAGGGATTGATCCCAGCATCATTTGTCACAAATTTGCCGTTCGGCCAGATGCCAGACCCGTGCAACAGAAGAAGAGATATATGGCAGTCGAGCGAAGGGACTTCATCAAGGTGGAAGTCACCACCCTGCTGGACATACGCCACATACGGCCTGTCATGCATGTGGAATGGCTGTCCAACGTCGTCTTGGCTCCGAAAGGGACTACCTGGCGGATGTGCGTCGATTACTCCGACCTCAACAAGGCTTGCCCGATGGACCCATATCCCGTTCCGAGGATGACCTCTTGGTGGATGAAACCGCAGGGTGCGAGCTGCTAAGCTTTATGGATGCCTTCAGGGGGTATCATCAGGTATTCATGCACCCAGACGACGCCGAGAAAACTGTGTTCGTCACCTCAGACGGGGTGTATTGCTATGTGGTCATGCCATTCGGATTGAGGAACGCAATGGCCACCTTCCAAAGAATGATCGGGATATTGTTCAAAGACGTCCTTGGGAAGATCATGCAGGCATACGTCAACGATATCCTGATCAAAAGCAGGAAAAAGGAGGATCATGTACATGACATGGAGCGGGTTTTCACCATTATGGAGGGAGCGAACATGAGGCTGAACCCAAAGAAGTGTGCCTTTTCCGTCTGGGGAGGGAAGTTTCTTGGTTACGTGATGAGCGAGCGGGGAATCGAGCCTAATCCCGAGAAGGTCAAAGCCATCATGGACATGGAGGCCCCCAAAAATTTGAAAGATGTACAGAGACTCACGGGGCGCTTGGCGGCACTAAGCCGGTTTATGTCAAAACTGGCCGATCGGGCGATCCCTTTCTTTCAAATCATGAAGAAGGCCAACCCATTTGAATGGACGCCAGAGTGTCAGACAGCCTTTGAAGATTTCAAGACGTACCTCTCCTCACGACTTGTCCTAACTAAGGCAGACCCCGGGGAACCACTATACATGTACCTAGCGGTGGCTGACTTGGCAGTAAGCTCCGTCTTGCTGAAAGAGGTTGAGGGCGTTCAGCGGCCTATATACTTCGTCAGCAAAGCGCTGAACGGCCCGAAGACAAGGTACACACTGATGGAGAAAACGGTCCTGGCATTGATTGCAGCAATAAAACGCTTGGCGCCGTACTTCCAGGCACACCCGGTGACGATATTCACCACTCAGCCTTTGGCCACCATCCTCAAGAACCCAATGGTGAGTGGGCGGATTACGAAGTGGTCCTTGATGATCGGGCAGTACAACGTGGAATTCAAACCCAGGCCGACAATCAAGGGACAGGTGCTGGCAGATTTCATTGCCGAATGCACAGCACGAACGGAGGAAGGAGAATATGGTAGCAATGACCTAGACAGCTGGTGGGAAATGTATACCGATGGGGCAGAAAGTGCAAAGAAAGTGCAAAGGGCTGCGTGGGGGGGGTGCGGTCATCACTTCCCCCGAAGGGTTCAAAGCCTACTACTCCATGGAGTTCAAATTCAAAGTCACCAACAACGAGGCCGAGTATGAGGCTCTGATCGCAGGATTGAGATATGCAAGGGCCCTCAGGGCAGCTCGTCTGAAGGTGCGAATGGATAGTCAGTTGGTGGTTACACAGATGAACGACACGGCTGAGACTCGGGAAGAACGGATGAAGGCCTACAAGGAATTGGCAGAGGAGCAGACTGCACAGTTCGAACAAGTGATCATAGACCTAGTACCTCGGGTAGAGAATGCCGAAGCTGACATCCTATCCAAGCTAGGCAATCCCCTGCCCGGGGAACAGGCGACGGCCGTCCCACAACATATCCGGAATTTTGCAAGATAGGAGGCACAACTCCGGCCGGCAACAGAAATGATCCAGGTAAATGCTGTGTCTTATGCAGATCCCAATTAGGTAAAAGAGGTGATAGATTATCTCAAAGATGGGACCCTCCCCCTCGAGAAAGATGGACGCACCTCCGGAAGGGCCCCGTGGGTAAAGAGACGGGCAGCAAGCTTTGAGATCATTAGGAGAGAATTGTACAAAAAGACGTTTGGCGGGCCATATCTCAGATGCCTAGCGCCGGACTTGGCGGCATAAGCATGGAGGAAATCCATGAGGGCATCTGTTCCAGCCACCAAGGGCCCTGGACGCTGGAAAGAAAGATCATCCTACAGGGGTACTACTGGCCAACCATCCAACGGGACTGCTTCAATCACACCTAGAGGTGTGCGGTGTGCCAGCAGTACGCACCTATGCGAGGGAGACCGGCCAGTTTGTACACCCCAATGACCGTCGCCCTGCCATTCGCGAGATGGGGGATAGACCTGCTCGGACCCCTTCCCAGGACGAACGGCGGAAAGAAATTCATAATAGTGGCCATTGACTATTTTACGAAGTGGGTGGAGGCCGAACCATTGAAGAACATCACTGAGTTCCAATGCCAACGATTCGTATGGCAGAACGTATTATGTCAGTTCAGCATCCCGGAACAGATCATCACAGACGACGGCCGGCAGTTCGTCGGCAAGGCTTCGGTTGCATACCCGCAGGCAAACGGCCTGTAACACCCCAGTACCGCAGGCCCCGAGGTAGTTACTTCTAACCTCTAGTACTGTCCTCACAAACCGCCACTAGCCTTTTCCGCGCACTTTGTCCTCACTCATGCGCGCCCTGAAAAACTTCCCAGAGGGTCACCCATCCCAAGACTACTCACGTGCAAACACGCTTAACTTTGGAGTTCTTGACTAATGAGCTCCCTTAAAAGGAGATGCACCTTGTTGGTATGAGTAGTACTATTAATCCGTTTAAATTAAATCTCAAGTATTACTATCACCCCCACTTAGGAACGCAACATCCTCGTTGCGCCCATAGACCAATCTCAATCATATCTCCAAATCTTTTCCCTTGCTAAGTGCCCGCCCGATATTCAACGGATCAGCACACTGTCGCAGGGTTGCTCTGATACCATTTGTAACACCCCAGTACTGCAGGCCCCGAGGTAGTTACTTCTGACCTCTAGTACTGTCCTCACAAACTGCCACTAGCCTTTTCCGCGCAATTTGTCCTCACTCATGCGCGCCCCGAGAAACTTCCCAGGGGGTCACCCATCCAAAGACTACTCACGTGCAAGCACGCTTAACTTTGGAGTTCTTGACTAATGAGCTCCCTTGAAAGGAGATGCACCTTATTGGTATGAGTAGTACTATTAATCCGTTTAAATTAAATCTCAAGTATTACACGGCCAGGTGGAGAATATGAACCGGACCATCATGGATGGCATAAAGAAGAAATTAGAAGATTACTCCTCAACCTGGCCGGAGCAGCTGAATTATGTCCCGTGGACATACAAGACAACATCAAGAACGGCGACCGGGGAAACACCGTTCGCACTGGCATACGGATTTCAGGCCAAAGTCCCCACCGAAGTACTGGTGCCCACGCACCAGACTCTGCACTTCGACCCAGGACAGAACAAGGAGAACCTAAGGGCCGAGTTGCACTTCATCGAGGAAAGAAGGGACCTAGCCGCACGGCGCATGGAGGAATATCATCGGGCAACCGAGCGGTATTTCAACAAAGCAGTAAAGGTCAGAGAAATCAGGGTCGGAGACTTGGTGTTACGGAAGCGGGAGAAGAGCAAGCCGCTGGAAGGAGGCAAAATGGCCAGGAATTGGGAAGGACCGTACAAGGTATACGAGAAGAGATTGGCGGCGGGGACGTTCCTCTTACAAACCATGGAAGGACGTTCCGCTGGCATATGGAACGTGGAGCACCTGAAGAAATTTTACCAATAGCCCCCCTGATAAAAAAGAGAGAGAGATAGGGGGAAGGAATCATTAGAAGTATTCCGTTCATACAAATGTAACAACAGGAATTAATAAAGACAAGAGTAAAGGTGATGTACAAGAATGTGCCAACTATCGAGAGATTAAGCTTATGAGTCACACCATGAAACTTTAGGAGCGAGTGATTGAGCAAAGACTTTGAAGAACTGTGAAGATTTCAGAGAATCAATTCGATTTTATGCCTGGTCGCTCAACAACTGAGGCCATTCACCTTCTTCAGCAACTTATGGAGAAGTATAGAGACGCTCATAAGGATCTGCATTTGGTGTTCATTGACTTAGAAAAGGCATATGATAGGGTACCTCGAGAAGTTCTTTGGTGGGCCTTAACTAGGAAAGACATATCACGCAAGTATATCAGCATCATCATGGATATGTATGAGGATTGTACTACAAGTGTTCGTACTAGTGTAGGGAGGACTAAAGAGTTCCCTATTACTATCGGAGTGCACCAAGGATCGGCCTTGAGCCCTTTCTTATTTTCCATAGTCATGGATGAACTTACGAAGTCAATTCAAGACGATATACCGTGGTGCATGATGTTTGCCGACGATATTGTATTGATTGATGAGACACAATCAGGTCTTAAAGCAAAGTTGGAAGTATGGCGACAAACATTGGAGAATAAGGGTTTCAAACTAAGTCAGAGCAAGACAGAGTACATGGAGTGCAAGTTTGGTGGAGGTAGAAGCAGTGGTAATAGCGGAATTACTCTGGATGGTAAGGAGATACCAGTCAGCGATATGTTCCGTTACTTGGACTCCATAATTCAGAAGGACGGTGAGTTAGATGGAGATGTACCCCATAGAATCAGAACAGGGTGGATGAAGTGGAAGAGTGCATCAGGATTTCTATGCGACCGAGGTATGCCGACTAGACTGAAGGGTAAATTTTATAGGACAACAATTAGGCATGCATTACTGTATGGCGTAGAGTGTTGGGCGGTGAAATAATGTCACATTCAAAAGATGAGTGTGGAAGAGATGCGCATGCTGCGTTGGATGTGTGGGCATAGTAGGAAGGACCGCGTGAGGAATGAGACAATCAGACAAAGGGTGGGAGTAGCATCTATTGAAGACAAGATGCTGGAGTCGCGCCTACAGTGGTTTGGTCATGTGCGTAGAAGACCGAGTGATGCACATGTCAGACGAGTTGAGATGTGTGGAGAAGAGGCAGGGAAGAGAGGGAGAGGAAGACCCAAACAGACGTGGGTTAGGGGAGTTCGAAGTGATATGCTTTTTCTGGGGTTGGACGAGGGCATGACTTTGGAGAGAACTAAGTGGAGGGCGGATATTCGCGTGAAGGAGTGATCTCGTATAATCTTTTTCCCTCATCTTTTTTTCCCTTGTTTCTTATCCTTATATATAAGCATTATTTATAGCCTTTTATTTTATCATTTTTATGTATATTCATCTCTTTTTATATTATCATTTTATAATAGCTTATTTTTTTTATCTTTATTTTCTTTCTTTTCCTTTTGGTTGTGATATCATATATTGATTCATGTTAGCCGACCTCAATATCTTTTGGGACTAAGGCTTGGATGTTGTTGTTGTTGTTGTTGTTGTTGTAGCGGAGGTTTGATGCTCAATTAAAATGTCGTGATGTTCAACTAACAAACCTAACGATTTTCATGGCAATGTGCACTTTGTAAGTTATGTATGCTAATTTGGTACTGATGTTATGCTGATTTTAAAAATGTCATATCAATGCATATTTCAAAAGTATTATATTACATTAGACTCACATATTGAAATTAATAGGAGTGAATTATAGATATAATTTAATACTCGTAAGTTTTTATAAAAGAAAAAATAAGAAAAATAAAAAAAATTAGAAGATATGAAGCGGAGATTGTGATACTCATTGTTAGCCTCCTAATACTCAATAGAATATGTCATATACTCACTAAAAGTACAATATTGCTCATTTAGCGCAAAACGTGTTTTTTCGCTTAAATTACAAAAATGTCACCGATTTTTTTTGACCTGTATTAGTTATTGGACTGTCTTCCTTAGTTGAGCCGGTGTACATACACCCGGATGTATGATATAGGCATTGTTTGATTTTTCGGAGTGGACTTTTTTTTTTAATTAGGAAAAAAGTGTAAAAAGTTTATTTAAAAGCAAACAAATGAAATTAACAAGGCAAAAAAATATAAAAATAAAGAAAATACTCGAGGTCGAAAAATTAAAATGCCAAAAAAATGCACAATAAAGATGAAATTTGAAATCTTGTTAGTTAAATTAAATAAAACTAATCTTAAACAATACATCATAAAATACTAAAAATGTATAGAAACTACAAAAATAAAGCTCGAAAATAACAAAAAAAAAAAAAAAAAATTAGATAAAAATCCGGAAAATTGGTAAAAAATTACAAAATATGATTTTTGTAATGTAAATTTTTATATAGTGAATATAATCTATGTGAAAAAATTACATTTTTGGTCTCATGACTATTATACCACTTCCACATTTAGTCTCTTACTTTCAGATTGTCCACATTTAGTCCGTGACCATTATCCCCTCACCACCCCCGTCCTTCCGGCCAAAATTCCGACAACTTTAGTCTACTTATAAGCCTCAGAATCAGTCTTTGCATTAAATTTTATATAAGGTTGAGTTTTTCATATCAGTTTTTGCATTAAATTTGTTTTTTCATACCTAAAATCTGCATTAAATTTTTCGGAATTTTGGCCGGAAGGACGAGGGGTGGTGAGGGGATAATGGTTACGGACTAAATGTGGACAATCTGAAAGTAAGGACTAAATGTGGAATTGGTATAATAGTCATGGGACCAAAAGTGTAATTTTTTCTAATCAATGTTAATAAAAAATATAAAATTGTAATAATAAAAAATCAAAACTTTATTAAAAATTAAAAATATAAATATTAAAAGTAAAAAAGGTGTAGAAAAAAAAACAAGTCTCTAAAAAGAAAATCACAAAACTTTCAAATTAGTTTAAAATTTGACATAATGTTTTGAAGTACAAATTTAAATTTTATGTAATTTAATGTTTTTAAAATATATTTAAAAGATAATTATTTTGAGTATCATTATATTGTTTTTTTGTTGTACAATGTTGCTTTGTGTTTCCTTTTGTTTTATTTTACATATAACTTCTAATATCTTATTCTTTATTTTTTGATTATTTATGTTTCATTTTCTTTTTTATTATGATTTCTCTGTATTTTTATTATTTGGAATAGAAAACCAACACAAATGGTATTTAACTACTAGTATTTATTATGATCACGGTGATAAGACAATTGAAACAATTCTAAATTTCGAAAATTTAAAAAAAAAACAGTAAAAAAGATAACTAGAGAAAATATCACAATAATTATACAAGAAAACCCAAAAACTAATTTTTTTTATAGAATTAAAAAATAGCAATCCAAAGCAATTTGGTTTTCAATATACTAAATAAAGCTAAGAAGTGGTTGATTATTTTAAAAACTTAAAAAATGTAAAAATTAACTACGTACAAAACCATTTACAAAAAGTAGAATAAAAATTATGCATTGATAAAAAGTAATAAAAAATAATAATTTTTAAATACTTAAATCTACTAAATAATTGAGTATTTTGTTTAATAATTGTAGAATAATTATATATTTGTTTAATAATTATAACAACATAAAATATGAAAAGTAAAATGATATACAACAAAAGGCAACAAGATAAAACAAAAAGAAACAAAGTAAAACAGCAACAAATTAAATGAAACACAATGTTGCTTCATACTTTCTAAATAGATAAAAAAAAATTATCATTTTATTGTTGCATATGCTTTCTTTTTGTTTCTTTTCGTTGATCACTTTGGTTTTTTCGTTTTTTATTGTTTCTTCAATTTTTTTGTAATTGCTGATTTTCAAAAATCAAAATATACTATTTTAAGAGTTTTTAAATATATCTACATATTGGTTTTTATTCCAAAGTAGCAAATATAAATAGAAACCTAAACAAACAACAATAAAAAACAAACAACAATAACCCACACGATGCATAACACAATGCAACAATAAATAATATGATGCAACAATAAGAAGCATGTTTCAACAAAATGTAACATGTACGATGCAACAAAAAGAAACAAAACAAAACAAAACAGAAAAGCATCCCAAAAACTAAATAATTCAATCTATTATTTCAATTTATTACATTTATAATTTGACTTTGTTCTTATTATTTATTCTTCTTTTTATGCATCTCAACACATAGTTGTTCATATTTGACTCTTTTATCTTCGTTGTCCTTGTTGATCCTCTCAGTCTTGTTATCATTGTACTCATGCATGTGCTTTCTATCTTTTATGCGCCTGCAATAAGCTTCTGTATAACCATACTTAAATTGAAAGAAATATCTCTAAGGCATCTAGGTTCTGTATCTTCATTGCTAAACTCATACATATGTTTAGACATTATCAATTAACTATATATTTGATACAGAGTATATTTGTTGTTTCTCCAAACATATGATGAAGCAAACGTCCAATGAATGCATATTTCAAAAAAGCAACCCCAACAAACGATTTCAAGTCTTCTGCCCCGTCCGTGAATTATCTTTCTCTAACAACATCGACAATGCTTCTACGCCATGGGTAATGAGAATCAAATCACCATAAACTTCTTGGTGTTCCTATAAGATGTTCAACTACTTTAGTTCTTATCAAATGCAATCTAATTCTAGTACAAGTTGATCATCCACTTACTGTCATATACAGGAGTTATCCAAAGAGATGGCAAATAGATGTCCAAAATATTACTATACCCATCAATATACTTCCTAGTGTGGATAAGTGGATTTATCAACCACTTTTGCTATTCAGTTTCAAATCAGTCGTGGGTGCCCATGTATGATATAAACATTAACAATCTAATTTCATGTATAATGTAGGAGTACAGTAGAATTATTTTCCCTTTCACAAAACTTTAGATGTAGCATGTAATATAGTTAAAAATGTTCATGTTATAATATACGTTAACAAAAGAAACCTGCACATCTCCAAAATATCAAGCCATAGACGGCGGACGCAACAATCACAACCTCATGATTTCAGCATACTCTACACAAGATTGACACCTGACACCGGAACCTTGAAGAAAAACTGGCCAAAACAGTAGCTAGGGGCAGCAGACCTCTAAGTTTTTGCAGGTCTTACCAAACAAAATACCCAATTTAATGAATAATAGAAGAAGGGTGAATAAAATTGGAAGGTCAACTCAGTCGATCTAGTAGTTGAGTTATCTTCAATTCTCCTAACCCTCAAAAGGGTCAACGATACAACCCAATATTCATTGGATTTTATCTCCGAAGTACCAAAAATATTAAATTTTAAGAAGGTAAACTACTTAGCTCGATTCGATAATGAAGCTAGGTGTTGAAGAGAAGAAAATGAAGCTCGATTCAATTTAGTAGAGAAGTCGTAAGAAACTGATATGAGTACCTCTAATTTGAGAAGCATTAAACCAATAGAGGCTTATGGCTTTGCACCAGATCGATCGCTTGGCCGACTGGTGATGCTGGGACAAGGATTCCGACACTGCTCCAATCCTGACCATGAGACCCCCTTCCTTGAGAAGAAAGTTGAAACTCGGATAGGTGAGTGTAGTCCAATGGATGAGAGAGGTCTTGCTCCCGATGATTCTTCCTACATTCACGGAGTTGCTCAGCGGCTGAGAAAGGAGAGGATGTTAATGAAGGTAGCGGGTTCGTGTGGTGGGAGGAGCAGTCTGAAAAGTGATGTAAGTCATGTTGGATTCGTCCTTTGGAGTCAGTAGTGATGATGCTGACTGTGATCAAATCGGAATTTAATTGTCTAGGGGCTTTGGAGGGTAGTTCTTACACTCCAGGATTATTAGAGCATAAGCACCGACACATGAATTATAAAAAAAAATTGAAACTCATGGTCCCATCTCTCCGTAGGCTCTCACAAAATTTCTCACTGATGCGAATCTCCCATGCGTCTCTCTCCCATGGTCGAGACTAGAGAGTTCGGAAGAGGTTGGCGATAGTGGCTAAAAGTGAAATAAGATAACAAAATTGAAACCTTAAGAGTTTGAAAATGAAAAGAAAAAAAGTTGGGCTACAAATGATATAGGGCATAGAAAAGTGGACTGTTCGGGTAATTATCACATGAAATTTTTAGGTTGCTCCCTAATGAAATTTAAAATTGTCCCCAATAATTGTTTTATTACAAGAACAATCATATCAATTATGATAAGTATGTTACTTATTCAAATTGAGATAAGTTGTGACACCGCACCCGAACATCCTTGAAATTCAAATTAAATTTCAAAATTTATGTATTGAATTTCCCTATTATCGAACAATTGTAAAACGATTAATGTTTTACATAATGCATGATTAATCATATTACTGTTGGGCTCGTATAACATAATTGACTTCTAAATACTTAATTGGACCATCTTATTGGATATAGGGGCCCAACATTATTTAAATAAAGATATAGATAGTATTACCCTTCGATACAAAGTAAGAATGGTCGGACAGCCCAAATGTTATTTTGGGCCCAACCTGCCAAAAATAGTAAGTATTCAAGAATGGCGTCCTACGCCCACTAGAGAATGATCCACACGGCTTGTAGCCCAGGAATATAAATTTAATGGTCACAAATAAGTGAATATGTTGGTTAGAAAAGAATACAAACTCCTATGGTCCCACTTTAGGCATTATTGAGCTAAGTTATGTGAATATTATTTTCTTCTATAATTATACATCATATAAATTATTGGGATTTTCCTACACATATTAGATATCAAAAATATGATGTAGAGAGTTGACTTGGTCTAAATAAATTAGAATGAGTACAAAAAAGACATCTCATGACAAAAGATAAAACAATAGGACTATTTTTCCATTTTTGGAAGCATTGGTAGATATTCTGGACCCCAAATTGATTGGGATCATTTGGGAACCATTTCACATGGCTTGAGAACCTTCAAGACAAAGAAAAATGGGTAAGATGACTACATGGGGCGGACATATTGGCTCAATTGCTCAAAAGCTTCAAAAAAAACAAAAATGGGAGGCCCACCCCATATTTGATTGCAAACCAAATATCTCCCATACTCTCTTGTAATACATATGTTTTTCTAACATGATTGAGATCTACACTACCACAAACCCCCCATACGAACCCCAAATATAATAGAGGAAAAGGGAGCCACACAACTCAAGAGAGAAAGAAAGAAGGAAACTGACGCATGGTTATTTTCCAGTGAGTAGGATTGCTTGTTTGATTCATATCTCGAGCTACACTCGTCCAAGTAAAGCTTGTGAGGTGTCTACAGAAATATCTAAAGATAAGGAATCTGTGGAGGTGCGGTTTGCAGCAAATGGAGTAGTGGAAGGCTTCCAAATATGCGAAAGAAAACGTTACCTCGCAGAAACGGATTTGCTTCTCTAAAGTGAGTTTGAATCCAAAACCTTCCTTTTCATTATATAAATGATATGAAGGATTGGTGGAACTATTATACACTATTTCAAGGGTATAATATGTTCTTTATAAGGTTACTTTATTGAAGTAAATGTTAGATACTAACCTAGAACAAATCTTGAAAAGTTAGAGAAAGGATTCGTCGGAAAACAACCATTCTAGGGGCTGTTTTCGTATCTTCGGTTAGGAGTTGAGCTAGCACCTTGAGGAGGCTGCATAACACTCATTTCTAATCAAGGAATCAGTTCTCAAACTTCCTTGGCCGAAGCCTTGAACATTAGATCAAGAAAGAATGTTTAAAGCTCATTTGAGGTGAGGATCGACATCTAGTTGCTTACAACTTGTAGGTTAACCATGAGATTACCTAAATGTCTAAATCATGTTTTCATGGATTATGATGATTGATTATTGATGAAATATTGATATATTTGATAAGGATTGAAATTGAAAATGATTTGAAATCATATTGATAAAAATGGAGTTAAATGAGCTATTAATGAGCTATTATGTAAAATAGGCATTTTTGTTCATGTGTGAAATGTGTAGATACATAAATGAATATTTATGTATTACATTGGATGCTTAAGTTTCTGCTAGATATCTATAAATATGTAAGAATTCACAAATAGAATATTTGATTGATAGGAATAATCTTAATAGTATTGAAATACTAGTTAATGATTGTTTGTAATTGTTAAGGAATTGAATCTAAGGATTTGATTGTAAGTGATGTACTTGAATGTGATTCAAGTGACTTAATTGATTTAGTATGAAGCTAAAATCATGTTATGGTCAGTCCGTAAAGATGTCCCAAAATAGATTATTGATATCTCAATTCTAGGCATAGGTTTGCTTAGGAATTTAGTCTATGTCATGGCACGGTGATGTACTTGAGTTGGGCCCTAGAAGTGCATGGGTAGATAAGGGGTTGTGATTGATGACATGCATGGTGATGTACTTGAGTTGGACTCTAGAAATGCATGAGAGATTGAAGGTTGTAGCCTATGATGTGCATGGTGATGTACTTCAGTTGGACTCTAGAAATGCACGGTGGAGTAATTGACTTGTGACATATGATTTGGATGGTGATGTACTGGAGTCGGACTCTAGAAATGCAAACATATGCGTTAGGGTTAGACCCTAGAAATTGTCGTGGCTGGTAGTCACGGGGTATTGGGTTGATGCTTTGTAAACAAACTCAGGCCTACGGGTCAACTACTTGACTTTATATAAAGTAAGTATATTTTGAAAAGGGGTAACTTGGGGTTACGGCCCAGATTATATTATCACCCTATTTGAGGATCTTGTGTTTGAAATACTTGTTGAATATCTTCAGGCTAGAGCTTGCTTCATGTGCTCGTTGCTCGAGTGATAATCTAGGAGGGAAGACTTGGTTCGTGCTTCCTCCATTCTGTTTTTGAACATTAATAAACATGCTCATGGATATTTTACTATAGATCCTGTGTGCTCATGTTTGCCACGTGTGGCATTTGTTTCCAAACTATGTTTCCGCTGCTTATTAAATTGCTTATTATGTTTATTTATGGATGACTTACGTGTGAATAATATTCGAGACGCCTTGTATAATATGGATGTGTTTGACAATGGTTGACTATTCGTATTGTACGACGGGTTATTGACGTGTCTGGGCAAGTCCGGGGCGTGACATTAGTTGAGCAAATTAAATCAATGTATGTGTAAAAAAGATGCATATGAAATTGAACCAAAGTGCTCTTAACATAAATCAATAGACCAAAGTGTGTCATTTTAAACGCGATATCTTTGCAGATGAAATAATCAAGAGGTTTATTAAATATATTATTGAAATAAAAGTTATATACAAAAAATGACTAAAGTTACTATGAGTATGGTAGTGTGGTCACTCAAGTCAGAATATTGATGATGGAGTCCCCGGACCCACATACTCGGAAGAACAGAAAGCACAAGACAACAGAGTGGCGCCCTCGTCGGCCAGGACGTCCCCGTCGGCCGAAAAGGGGCCAACTCAGATTATGGTCCTGAGCCCAAGGAACCCGGGTGCCCTCGTCGGCCGTGCCCTCGTCGGCCACGCCCTCGTCGGCCACGAAGACCTCACAGAATCGGATTTTATACTTATTCATTTATACAGCCCATTAGTGGCTTTGTATTCGGCCCAGTAGCGGTCCAGTTGTAAATGGGCCTCCCAAGCCCAAGGCTTGGGAGCCCAACCCTAAATTTCTCTATAAATACTCCCCTTGGGAGTAGTTATAGGGGTTACGAATTCATTCTATTGAAGCATATTATTGCACTTCTCTCTCTAGCTCTCACTTCTCTCTAGATATACTCTATCATTCGGTGCTCTCGTTGAGAGCTAGAACAATCAAGTTAGCACCCTTCGTCGCTACCAAGCACAGCTAACCACTGATCATGGGGAGAACTAAGTCAAACCGCAACCTCGTCAGCAAAGCCATCCCTGAGGACCAAGAGCCCAGGGAGCACGATGAGGACGCCACGGCCGACCAGGTCGGCGGAGGGGACCTCTTCCAGGAGGCCTTCAACCTCACGACGGACCTCCGCAACCAACTCAACGGCGGTGTCCCTGATGCCCGCCTCGGCCTGGACAAGAAACGAGCTGAGAAGACGGACCACGCCCCGGCCCAGCCTATGGCCGCGGCCTCTCCGTCCGTGGATCCGCAGGTCCAGGCCGCGCTATCGATCATCATCGCCAGCCTGGCTCAGAACCCCACCGTCCTCAGCGCACTCTTGCCAAGGACCGGGGGAAACGTCACTCCACCTCCTCATCCCCAACCGTTGGCCGTCCAGATAGGCAACAATGAGGGGGTTATGGCCCAGGACACGGCGTCGTCCCACTCCCACCCTGCTTCCCCTCTTCGGCCCGGGCAGACCCCAGCGCGTGGAAAAGCCTCTGCCTTCAATAGGCTAGGTGACACATGCCGTCGTCCGGTTTCGGAGAGGATGGCGGGACGGATTGGTGATCCTCGTCCTGGCTCGCCAAGGGAAAGCTTGGGGTCTGTGTCCCGGACAGCGGACCAGCCCCGCCCGGACAAGGGCAAGGGAAAGTTGCACGAGGATGACGTGCGTCACCAGATCAACGCGGCTCACAACGAGCGCATGAGGAACCAGCCGGGCGGCGCTACGGCCGCCAGGGACCCCCGGGACGAGGTCATCGCCCACCTGGAAAGGAGGCTAGCTCAGATGGAGGCCAAGCAGTCGGCCAACATCCCTACGGCCGGCGCCTCCAACGACCCCGGCCTCAACGCACTCATGAACAAGGTTAGTGCCCTGGAGAGGGAGCTGGCCGAGGGGAGAGGAGACCCCATCATCCAGGTAAGGACCAGGACCCCTTTCACCAACAGGGTCCTCTCGGCCCCCATTCCGGAGAAGTACAGGGGGAACGCCATCAAGTCCTACGATGGCCGATCAGACCCCCAGGAGCACTTCAGCCGTTACCAGAACAACATGCTGATGGTGAACGCGTCCGACGAATACCTCTGCCGTTGGTTCCTCTCTACCCTCGAGGGGCCAGCGTACGAGTGGTTCAACGGGTTCCCCAAAGGGAGCATCGACTCATGGCAGGATCTCGCCCAGCGCTTCCTCACTCACTTTGCCGGGAGGAAGCGCGCGAAGAAGTACTTCACCCACCTCCTTTCCGTCAAGCAGCAGCACGAGGAGTCCCTCCGGTCATTCATCGATCGGTGGACGAGGGAGACCGAGGAGGTCGAGGGGGCCGATGAGCGCACCCTCCTCGCCTTATACCAGGGAGCCCTCCGCAGCTCCCCGTACGCTAGGAGCCTTATCACCGACCCCCCGAGGTCGTACGCCAAGGCGCTCCAGCGCGGCGGCTAGTACGCCGACGCCGACGAGCTCCATAATCACAAGAAAGAGGGGGGCCATCCCTCCAAGAAGACAAATCCTTCGCCGGCCCCGGGCCCGGCCCCGGCCGGCCAGGGTGCCCAGGGCCGTCACGGCTCTGGTGGACAGAGTAAGAAGGACCGCCACTGGCGGCCAAGGTTGGAACGGCCGGGGGTAACCCTCACCCACCCGGTCGGCACCATCCTCGATTATGCCGAGAAGCACGACCTCATCGAGCAGGCTCTTTGGCCGGCCGAGGAGATCCTTGCCATCCAGCAGGGCGGCACGTACTGCCGGTTCCACAAGAACTCGTCGCACAACACCGACGATTGCATCACACTGAAGAAGGCCATCGAGCGCCTTATTCGCCAGGGGGAACTCTCCCAGTTTGTCAAAGGTGGCCCACGCAAGAACACTTGGGTAAACACCGGCAAACATGGGGGCGAACCCTCTGCGAAGAAGCGAGAGATTGGTAGGCTCAGCGACGACGAGGACTTCGAAGAGCCCCCGCCGAAGAAGAATCACATCCACCTCATCGTAGGTGGAACACTGGGGGGGACTCCGCCACTCAGAGAAAGAAATGGGCCCAATCCCTTTACATTGGGGAGGTGTCCCACGTCCCCCCCAGCCGAAGAGGCAGCGAACGGAGGCGATCACCTTCACCGACAAGGATCTGCCTTCGGGTACGGAATCACACAGGGACGCCCTCGTCATCCGATGTGAGATCGGTGACTCCATCATCCACCGTACTTACATCGATACGGGGAGCTCCGTCAACGTGATGTACCTGGACACCTTCAAGCAGCTGAAGCTGAACAGAGCTCTGCTGAAGCCGATCAAGACCCCGTTATCCGGCTTCACCGGGGACTCTATCGACGCTGAGGGCACGATAGTCCTCCCCGTGGAGGTCGGTGACGGCCCCCACCACGCCAAAATTGACATGGAGTTCATGGTGGTCAACCTCCAGTGCGCCCACAACCTGATCTTGGGCCGGCCAGCGCTGGAGGACGTGGAGGCCATCATCTCCATGAAGCACTTGTGCCTGAAGTTCCCCACCAACGACGGCATCGGCTACGCCAGAGGAAACCAGAGGATAGCCAGGGCATGCTACCTCAAACTGACAAGGCCGGCCAAGAGAGAGGGCCAGAGGATAGACACCATCACGGCCGCCGTCGCCATGGACGAGGAGAGACCACATGCGGAGCCGGCCGAGGAGGTCGAGGAAATCCCTCTGCATACCTCCCGGCCGGAGCGGGTTCTCAGAGTCGGAAAGCAACTCCCCCAGGACCAAAGAGACGCCATCCTCCTCGTCCTACGGTCATACGCCGTTGTCTTCGCGTGGGGCCCGGACGATATGCCGGGCATCAGCCGCCAGGTGATCACTCACCGGCTGACCGTCGATCCGGCCTCCGCGCCCGTCAAGCAGAAGCGGCGCTACTTGTCCGCCGACAGGCGGGACTTCGTCAAAGGGGAGGTCGCCATGCTCCTATCAATCAAACACATCAAAGAGGTGAAGTACCCGACATGGTTGGCCAACGTCGTCCTCGCCCAGAAACCGCCGACGTTCAGAATGTGTGTTGACTACACTGACCTGAACAAGGCGTGCCCCATGGACCCGTTCCCTCTCCCCAATATTGATCAGCTGGTGGACGAGACGGCGGGGTGCGAGTTGATGTCGTTCCTCGACGCTTTCAGAGGGTACCACCAAATCTCCATGCATGAAGATGACGCTGAGAAGACGGCATTCATGACCCCAGAGGGAATCTTTTGCTACCTCGTCATGGCCTTCGGACTCAAAAACTCCGGCGCCACCTATACTAGGATGGTGGCCAAGATCTTCGGAGCGGTCCTTGGCCGGACGATGGAGGCGTACGTCGACGACATGATCGTCAAGAGCAGGCAGGCCACCTCCCACGCCGACGACCTCCGGGAAATCTTTGAAATAATGAAGGAGTTCAGGCTCCGTCTCAACCCCAAGAAGTGCGCCTTCGGCGTCCAGGGCGGCAAGTTCCTCGGCTACATGGTCAGCCGGAGAGGCATCGAGATAAACCCGGAGAAGACGCAGGCTATCATCAACATGGAGCCGCCCCGCAACGTCAAGGAGGTACAACGACTGACGGGGCGCCTGGCGGCCTTAAACCGGTTCCTCTCCAGGTCAGCCGAAAGGGCACTCCCCTTCTTTCAGATCATGCGGAAAGCCAGCAGCTTCAAGTGGACGACGGAGTGCCAGGAGGCATTCGACGAATTGAAAAGGTACCTGTCGTCCCCACCCGTGCTCTCCAAGCCCAGAGCCGACGAAACCCTTTTCTTGTACTTAGGGGTGAGCACGTCGGCCATCAGCTCCGTGCTCATCCGTGAGGACGAAGGGGTGCAGAAGGCCATCTTCTACATCAGCAAGACACTCAGGGAGGCCGAGCTCAGGTACTCCCTCGTTGAGAAGACAGTGCTGGCCATCGTCCACACGGTGAAGAAGCTGGGGCACTACTTCCAGGCCCACGCCGTCCATGTACTGACCCAGCAGCCTCTCGGCGCACTCATGAGGAGCCCCACCAGCTCCTCTAGGATGGTGAAATGGGCGATTTTCCTCAGCCAATTTCAAATTGAGATCAAGCCAAGGCCATCCATCAAAGGGCAAGCCTTGGCCGACTTCGTCATCGAATGCACAGCAAGGGAGACGGCCGTCGCCAACCCCGGGCCGGAGCCGGACGATACATGGACCCTGTTCACTGACGGCTCGTCGGCCGCGAAATCATGCGGCGGCGGCGTCGTCCTCATATCCCCTGAAGGATTCAGAGCTTACTATGCCATCCGCTTCAACTTCAGGGTATCCAACAACGAAGCCGAGTATGAGGCCCTCCTCAGCGGTCTCAGACTCGCGGCCGGCCTCAAGGCCAAGCACCTCAAAATCAAGTGCGACTCCAAACTGGTGGTGGGCCAGGTGGAGGGATCGTACGAAGCAAAGGAAGGCCGGATGAAGGAGTATAAACAAGCGGCGGAGGAGTTGCTAAAAGCGTTTGAAACCCACGAGATCACTCAGATCCCCAGGGCCGAGAACACCGAAGCCGACATCCTCTCCAAGCTCAGCTCGGACACCCCGGAGCACATCTCCCAGTTGGCCAAGATCGAGGAGTTGAGCATGTCCAGCATACATGCCAGCCCCGTCTTGTGCGTCCAACAGCGACCAGAGGACTGGATCTCCGACATCGCCGCCTTCATCACAACAGGGGAGCTGCCCCCGGACGAGGAAAGGGCCAAACTTGCCAAACTCAGGGGCCCAAGCTACATCATCGAAGATGGCAAACTCTACAAACGGTCCTATAATGGCACTCTCCTCCGATGCCTGCACCAGGACGAGGCCGACACAGCCATGGAAGAAGTTCATTGTGGCGTCTGCTCCTCACACCAGGGCCCTTTCAGCATGTCCCGGCGTCTCGTCGTCTAGGGCTTCTTCTGGCCGACGATGGCACGCGACTGCGCTGACCTGGCCAGGAAGTGCACCACATGCCAGGTACTCCAGAAGGCCCCTGGTCGACCAGCTGTCAACTATGCCCCTGTCAGCACCGCAATTCCATTCTCCAGATGGGGGATTGACCTGGTCGGCCCCCTGCCCAGAGCCGCCGGGAATAACCGCTACATCATCGTCGCCGTCGACTACTTCACCAAGTGGGTCGAGGCGGAACCCTTGGCCAGCATCACGGGGGCCAGATGCCAAAAATTTGTTTGCAAGAACATCATCACACGCTTTGGCGTCCCCCAGGAGATTATATCAGACAACGGCACCCAATTCGAGGCAGCCCCTTTTCAAGAACTCCTCCGGGAGTTTGGGGTAAAGCATCGTTTCTCCTCCGTTGCCTACCCTCAGGGCAATGGGCAGGTCGAGAACGCCAACAGAACAATTATGGAGGGGCTGAAGAAGAAGCTCCAGGCCGCAGGAGGTAGTTGGGTCGACGAGCTCCCCAACATCCTGTGGTGTTACAGAACCACGCCGAGGAGGGCGACAGGTGAAACGCCTTTCGCCCTGTGCTACGGCTTTGAAGCAAAGGCTCCCACGGAAGTTGCCATCCCCAGCCGACGGGTGGAACAATATGAGCCTGACACCAACGAAGAGAACATGAAGATCGACCTACACCTGGTTGATGAGAGGCGTGAGCAAGCTTACGTCCGAGCAGAGAACTACCGGCGTCAAGTAAAATCATACTATGACGCCAAGGTATGTTCCCGGGAATTTCAGGTGGGGGACTACGTCCTCCGCCGAAGGGAAGCAAGCCAGCCGATAGAGGGTGGCAAGCTAGCATTGAAGTACGAAGGGCCCTACATCGTCAGTGCCGTGGTCAAACCCGGCACCTACAAGCTTAAACGCCCAAATGGGTCCAATGTACCACGAACATGGAATGTACACCATCTGGTGAAGTTTTATCAGTAATCCGAAGGAGGTGTAGACGGCGAAGCCCTCACCCCTTAACGGGTTACTGATTGAACGCCACCCTCGGCCTTGAGCCACTTATGAATAAAATCATGTTCTGATTTTTCTCTGGAATTCAAAGTAAAACATTAGCAGGTGCCCCCATCGGCCACCTTAGAGCGAAAAGCTCAGGCATGGCCGACATGGCCCCTTGCATTTGCAGCCTACGAGCGACAAGCTCCGGCACTCCATTGTATTTTGTATCAGCGAAGGGCTCAGGCCTAGCTGAGAGAGCACATCGTCCTGGCCCCGTAAGCCTAGAAGTGAAACGCTCAGGTATGGCCGACGATGTCCCCAGGACGAGGGGCCCGCAAACGGCCCACGTCTTGAAACGGGAAGCTCACCGCGTCGTCCACGCGCCAGATCGCAGGACGACAGGCCTGAAATCATGGCCGAGGTGACAAAATCCCAAAACTCAGGGATGGGCAACGACAGCCGTTGGAAACCGACCAAAAGTCTAGCCCGCGTCATAAATAGGCGACGGGACCCGCCCTGAGATCACGGACGTTATAAACGAAGTCCGAACCGGCCGAAGGACGAGCACACCCTTCGGCCGAAGCCTGAAAGAAGGATACTCCCCGGAAACAAAAAAAAATATATATATATATATACATGGGAAAAAGAGGGAAGCCGACGGCCGCGCAGACTAGCCGGCCTCGAGCAATGAAAAAATAAAATCCCCACAACTCAGGCCCAACTAGGCCAAGTACATATCAGTCGAATACAAGTGTAGTACCACTGACAGGCAACACGGACGACACGTCCACACACTACAAGGGAATGACCAAGGCCGAAACACACGCCTCTAAAACCCTAACCGCATCGGTTGGGTGACACGCGAGAGGTGACCTTCATCGGCCACAGTCCTTTGAAGCACCAACGCTTGGTATGAAACAAAAAATCACAAACCTGAGGATGACCAGGACGAAGCGGGCACTTATCACCCGCGGAATGATCAAGCAATCAAGAAACAACCTCTACTTGCCACAACACCTCGGATGGCCGACGCAGGCACTGGAACCAAGGCTGTTGTTTAAGCGCAAGTCCTTTGGGAATTCGTTCAAGTGTTTACCAAACACTTGAAAAATCCTGGGAAATAGAGGGTTCCTCAACAAGGAACCATGGCTGGCCGACGAAGGTAGGACCATCTCCTTGGAAATTAAAGCCATTCCTTATCGAGCACCCTCATCGGCCACAAGCCAGACCTTGGCCGACAGCGGTACCGCAAAGAAAGTAAATGCCTAACCTTTATACTTAGAAAATTATCTAAGTACTCAAATGAAGGAACTATAGCCGAAGCGGGTACCAGTATACTCCAAGGCCGTTAGCTATCTACACCTCTGCATGTGTACTTAGAAGAATTCTAAATTCAAAATATCAAGGTAAAGGCGCCCTTATCGGCCACAACACAAAGGATACAGGCCGACAACGACACGGGTTCAAACACTTGGGGAAATCTCTCAGAGCATTTGTCAACAATGACAAACCCAATGACAGGACGACGAGAACACTCAGCCACTTGAAGTTGGACACTTGAAAAAATTCTAACAAAAGGGAAGAAATCCAACGCCTGGACGGAGCGGACACCACGGTCAAGACCGAAGGGAAAGCACCTAAGTGGACCCAAAAACACTTAGGAAATTTTAAAAAAAAAAATCCTAAGTGTTATGATACATCAACACCGGTCAGGCCGACAATGCCACCACGCCGGAAGGAAAGCAACCACAAGAATCCAAAAACACTTAGGAAATTTTTGAAAAAAAAATCCTAAGTGTTATGACATTACATCAACACCGGACAGGCCGACAAAGCCACCGGGCTGAAGAGAAGGCACTTAAAAGGATCCAAAACACTTGGAAAGACAGCAACTATGTGGAGCCAAAACACTTAGGAAATTGTTGAAACAATTCCTAAGTGTTATGATAGTAAAGCAAAGATGAACAGGCCGACCAGGCAACCGGACAGGGAGGCCGACCTCACGGACGTAGCGGACACTCGCGGGTGACCCAAGTTATGACCTTGACACTTAGACAAATTTCAGAATTGAAATGACAAATAGCAAACAATCATACAAGGGATTCAAAGCCGATAAGGACATCAAAATATTTCATTTATATTCAGTTCAATACAAAGGTGGGCTCTTCGGCCATTACATCAGTTTGGGCAAAAAATTGAAAAACTAACTACAAAGGAATAGCCGATCAGGCCTCTGGGGGACCTCCATCTGCGGCTGGCTCTTCGGCCTCATCGGCTCCCTCTTCAGCCTCAGTTTCCTGGCCGGCAGGGGCTGCAGCGCTGGTGGCATCGTCCAAAAAATCAAATTCAGTATAATCCGGCTCGCCGAGGCCGGAGCTTTCAATGGGGGACTCGCACTCCGACAAGGGAAGCTTGGCCTGCTCTTCTGGATCCTTCATCAGCTTCGGCAGCTTCAGGTTCCGTCTGGCCCACCCAGACGTATAGTTCATGGCCTTCAAAGCACGAGAGAGCCGCCGACACAGGAGTCTTTGCATCCGCTCCTGGCCCATGTTATAATACACATACATCTCTCGGTTGAAATACTCCTGGCCGGCGGGGAGTTCATCCCCCAACTCTCAAGCCTGGCGGCCACCACCCCGTAGCACCAGGGAAGCCTCTCATCGGCCTTCCACCCCTCGGCCAGGAACTTCTCCACGGCCTCATCAGCAGCCCTCACAACGGCGGCCTCGGCCTCAGTCTTCGCCTTCACGGCCTCCTCACTCTTGCGCCGCTCGGCCTCCAGCGCCCTTTGGGACTCCTCGAGCTCCCTTTTGCTCTCCTCGAGCTTGGCCAGGGCATCGTCCCTGGCTGCGGCGGCTTCATCGGCCCTTGCCTGCAACGCCCTGGCATCCTCCCGGAGCCGATCTAGGCAAGCTACCGCCTCGTCGGCCGAGGCATCCTTCTGCTCCAGCTCCTTCAGACGAGCTATCTCTCGGTACTGCCTTTTATGGCTCTCCATGAGCATAAAGGCACTCTGCAGAAACAAGGGAAACAAAAGTCAGGCAAATGATTCTACACGGACGACGAGAAAAACGACACTTACGAAGGAAAGTAACTTACTTGGACGAGGAGGTCCATGCCGCCCTCGTAAATCTTAACGTCCCCGAGCTTCTTCAAGTAAGCCCGATCTTTGGCCGGCATGGCCTGGGCCAGGACGTCGTGGCCAAGGACGACATCATCGAACACCCCCCCGCCGACGGGGTATTCTACCATCTTCTGGTAGGTGGCACCGGCTATCTCCTTGCCGGCCCTCTTCGTCCGCGGTTCCTGGACGAGAGGAAGCGACGGGGCAGCATCGCCAGCAACAGTCAGGTCCACGACGGGACCACCATCGTCCACGCTGGGAACAGCCAGAGTACCGGCCTCGGTAGCCGGGGAAGGAGAAGGTGCCCTCTTCGTCTTCTTGGAGACGTTCAGGCCGGCCTCAGTTAATTTCTTCTGGCCTTCAGTGGCCGGCCTCTTCTTCTTCGATTGGACAGGCCTTGGGGGCGCATCGGTAGTAGCCCCACTCCCACCGGCCGCGGCACGTCTGGCCGCCTCGGCCGCCTTAGCAGCCAGCTCCTCGGCCGCTTTGGCCTTGGCAATAGCCATTATGGAACGCCGGTCCATGGCAAAATCTACAAAGGAAAAACATAACAGATTAGTAAGGCAAAGGACAAAACATAAAGACAGAAAGCCGAAGAAAGAATTACCATCGGCCTCAGCAGGAATGCCCAAATCCGGGCCGCCGACCTCTTCAAAGGTGGTGGTCATCCTTGGCCAGAGTTGGAGGTCATCCTCCTTGTCACCATAGACATGGTACCTCAAGAAGCCGAGGGCGGCCATCTTGTATTCAGTAATGTAATCCTTCACGCTCCTCGGCCCCCCTTCCAAGAAAGCCTCCACCTGAGCGTCCAAAATAGAGCTCTTCGGCGGGTCGTGCAGGTTAAACCTCATGGTGTGGCCGAGGGAGGGAAACTCGGTGCCACTCTCACCAATGGACACAAACACGAACTTGCTCTTCCACCCATGAATGGACGTAGGCAAATCCGTGAAGCTCCTCTTCTTCGGCAGCTGTTGAAGAGTAGCATAGGCTGCACAGTTCTTGTGGCTTCCTCGGCCGATCTGGTACAGATTCATGAATAGTGCCGTTGTCGGCCTGTAGCCCAACTCCTCACACCGGAGCAAAAACCCCACCATCAAGGAGTAGCTGTTCGACGTCAGCAGGGCCGGAGGATGCCCTACCATGTCCAGGTACTCAGTAATGAAAGGGTGAAGGGGGAACCTCAACCCCTTAGCAAAACTCATCGGGTATACTCCAAAGTATCCCGGTGGTGGAAGAAGAACATGGTCCGTCGGCCTGGGTGCCCTAACCCGCCCGAACGGCCCCACGTACATCTGGGCAACAAGATAGTCGGACGCACTGCTCTCCGGCTTGATCAGGTAGATGTTGGTGAGATCCAGGTAGGAGATGCCCGGCCCATTCTTCGGCCTCCTCACTCTCTTCGGCTTAGCGGCTCCCTTAACGGCGGACACCGGCCTCGGGCACGGAATGACAGCGGAAGTGGACGCCCCGTCCAGCACTCGGTACGCACCTGCGTCCTCACCCCTTGAAGAAGAGGCGGACTCCTCGTCCTCGACCTCGTCGTCCATCCGCTCTTCGGATTTGTAAGGACTCAAGTGCTCCATCTCCTCCTCGAACTCCTCGAGCACCTCGTAGTCAAGTGACCTCGTGGAGGGCTGGTCGTCATAGGGGTAGTAGTCTTCGTTCAAGCTCTTCATAACTACTACTACGGGCCTAAGGAGATTTAACTTAAGATCTAAGGGTGTTCAAACACCTAACACTAGATCACTAGCCTAGGAAGCAAAATATGAAAAGTGAGGAAGATCGCGATGAACACTAACCTTGAACAACGACGAACACGAAGAACAAGCTTGGGAGTTTATCTCTCTAGAAAAATGGCCAGCACTTCGACAATTCAGAATGCAAATGTGATTTCTCGTCGGAGGGGGAGGGGTATTTATAGAACCCCCCACCCAACGGTCACTACACGTGGCACCCTCCCAATGGCCACATCAGCGGTCGCCAATGGGAGGCCACCACGTCACCAACGGGCCAAAATCAATATCATCCCACCAGCAAAGCAGACTCTACGGCCTACACACGTGCCGGCTTCACAAGTACCAGCAGGAGCCCACATCCCATTTGCTTGCCAGGAGACGGCAACGGCCAGGAACGTAACAAACACCCATAACGGCCACAGAACAAAATGAACAAAGAAGCCCACAGCCATCGGCCCCTCGTACTAACCCTTGATGATAACTCTCTACAAGCGATCTGCGCACAAGGGTTCTCCCACAGGGTTACCTTGGCCAGAAAATCGCCATGAGGGTTGGATTCAGGGGGACTACGGAGAGACCGCTTCGGCCAGGGACTCATGCAACTCCTTCACCCCTCACACTCTTCGCCCTGAAGCAGTGGGGGACTGGGGGACCACATCGGCTTCAACGAAACAAAAAGCAACAATGCAAAGAACATGAATGTAACCACAAAGAATGGACACATCGGCCAGAGGCACATGACATCATCAACAACGGCCAAAAGGAGTGCACGAGCACCCTCATCGGCCACCCAAAGGAAAGGACGCCATCGTCCTCGAAGCAAGGATCAACTTCAGTGGCCTCATCGGCCCAAACACAAACTTCAACCATCAACGCCCAAGCGAAACGTGCCTTTCAACGGCCGCCATTGAAACAAGACACTTATCGTCCTCAAATGAACACCTTAAGGAAACAACGGCCTCCCCGCCCACAGCGAGGGACAGATAACGGCCAAAGCACAGAACAGGATCACCAAAGAGGAAACAACGCCAGCGCCGCAACGGCTGAACGCCGGGGATGCACGCATCGGCCAAAAGCACTAAAGCACAGGAATCTACTCTCCTTCACTTCGTCTACGTCTCAGCTTAGAGAGTGGGGGACTCCTGATGGAGTATATGGGTCTGAGCCCCCGGACCCACATACTCGGAAGAACAGAAAGCACAAGACAACAGAGTGGCGCCCTCGTCGGCCAGGACGCCCCCGTCGGCCGAAAAGGGGCCAACTCAGATTATGGTCCTGAGCCCAAGGAACCCGGGTGCCCTCGTCGGCCGTGCCCTCGTCGGCCGTGCCCTCGTCGGCCACGCCCTCGTCGGCCACGAAGACCTCACAGAATCGGATTTTATACTTATTCATTTATACAGCCCATTAGTGGCTTTGTATTCGGCCCAGTAGCGGTCCAGTTGTAAATGGGCCTCCCAAGCCCAAGGCTTGGGAGCCCAACCCTAATTTTCTCTATAAATACTCCCCTTGGGAGTAGTTATAGGGGTTACGAATTCATTCTATTGAAGCATATTATTGCACTTCTCTCTCTAGCTCTCACTTCTCTCTAGATATACTCTATCAATTGAACATAAGTTACTATGATTACAGTTGCTACTACAGTCATTACACTCAAGAAATCACATTTTTGTAAGTGTGTAAATTCAATATTAGAAGCTATTTTGGGATGGGGGTATTAGACAACTTAGGTCCTTCATGCACACATTATTAGTTATTTAGCATTAAAACCCTGGAAATTGGTAAGACTAGTATAAAGTCATTGTTTAGTTATTTAGTGAATTTATATTGATATTGTTTAACTTTAGAATGTCATATTGCATTAATTCAATTCCAATTATCATGTTTATTAGTTTATAAGGTTGTAATGAGGAGTATGAGTCCCTTTTTGGATGTATACACACAAATACTTATTGCCTATCAAAGTAATTCAAATATAAAATCTGACCGGTCAGTTGAACACTACTATATCATTCCAAACTTTGATCTTAATTAAAATTTAGCTCGATCTTTGATATTGACTTATGCCCCCAATAAATTTATATCCTGAATCTGCCACTGCTGGCAGTGCGACAATAAAAAATCAACTGCTCCCATAATGACATCTCTAACACCCAAAGCCTCCGTCTCCTATTGTGTCCACTATGCCTTGCTTGAAACACCTCGAGCTTTAACAAAATCCCCTTTGTTGTCTCTATCAATCCATCCCCAGGCTCTAATTCTCTCGGCTTGATTTACCGTTCCATCAACATTTTTTTCAAAAAACCCGGTTTGGGGGGCTGCCACTTGGCTTCGCCGTTACTGCTCGTCCTCCTCATCGACGGACTCCCCTTAGCTTCATGAACCTCCCTCCAGGCTACCAACATACTCGCTGCCACATGTATTACACTGGCTGCCTCCTGAATCTGATCCTTCCAGACCGCATTATTCTGTCTCTTCCAAATACTCCATAGAATAGATATAAATCTGTTGTGGGTTTCTTTATCTGGATGGGTTAGCTTCTGTCGAAGCCATTGCTCGAACGGTACCTGCTCCATCTTGGTCAAATATCTAGCCAGCTGCTAGACTTCCTCCACCTTCGGACAAGCTCCCCATGGTCAATGAACTCCTCCGTCAACCCACACAAACTGCAACCTCCCTCGATGCCCACCCCTTTCTTTCTAAGGTTGTCAATCGTTGGGAGAGTACCATCAAAAACTTGCCAAATGAAGTATTTTGAACTTTGGAGGGACGCAAAGTTCGCATACCCGTCCCCACCCATTCCAACTTCCTGTTGGATGTGTTTCGGAAAAACGAAGAAATATTAATTAAATAAAATTAATTAATAAATAAAATAGCTAAAAGAAAACAGAAAATAAGATGGAGCAGATTTTAGCCAAAGCTCGTGCTACGCACGATGTCCTTAAAACGTATTCGTCGCCTCCCACGGTGCTAGGAGTGTTGCAACGACCGTTTCCCAGGATACGGTGGCTAACGAACGATCGTTTGAGCACATACACGAAAGTCCCGGCGAACCGGAACAATAGCAGAACACTAGGGAAATTTTGGAGTAGCTGGAAGTGTTTTTAGCTCAAGAAAACGTGAAGAATGTATTGTGCGTTGTGTCTTGTTGCAAACCACCTGCCAGCTATTTATAGGAAGATTTGTTGTGTGTTAAATGGTGTGTTAATGGACCTGAACGTTGGACATCAATGACCAGTCCGTTGGGCATTGAATCATCCATAAACTGTCCATTTAACGCAGCCTTAAAAGAGAAGAACGTTGGACATTTATTGTTGTAACGGACCAGAAGACCTTCTGTTGCGAACAGAAGGCCTCGAGCGTCTCTGTTGCGAACAGAAGGGTTCGAGAGTCTCTGTTGCGAACAGAAGACCTCGAGCGTCTCTGTTGCGAACAGAAGACCTCGAGGGTCTCTGTTGCGAACAGAAGGTAAGTATTTAGAGAGAGAAAGAGCAATTAATATTTCTCACCCCCTACAACTACCCCCAAGGGGAGTGTTTATAGGGAAAATATGGGTTGGGGCTCCCAAGTCTATGGCTTGGGAGGCCCATTACAAGATTTATTTGGCTAAGTATAAGATTTATCTCTGCCTTGGTCTCTTTGGGCGACGGAGCACCAGACCGAAGGAGGATTAAGTTATGCTCCTGGATGGGCTTTTGAACCATATTCTGAGTTGGTAAATGTTCGTGTAACACTTGAGATTTAATTTAAATGGATTAATAGTACTACTCATACCAACAACATGCATCTCCTTTTAAGGGAGCTCATCACCTAAGAACTCCAAAGTTAAGCTTGCTTGCACGAGAGTAGTCTTGGGATGGGTGACCCCGTGGAAGCTTCTCAAGGTGCGCACGAGTGAGAACAAAGTGCGCGGAAAAGGCTAGTGGCGGTTTGTGAGGACAGTACTAGAGGTCTAGAGAGGGATCTGCAGTAACTACCTCGGGCCTTACGGGACGAGGTGTTACAGGTGGTATCAGAGCGACCCTGCGACAGTGTGCTGATCCGTTGGATATTGGGCAGGCACTTAGCAGGGGGAAATTCTGGGATTTGATTGAGATTGATTTATGGGCGCAACGAGGACGTTGCGTTCCTAAGTGGGGGTGATTGTAACACTTGAGATTTAATTTAAATTCATTAATAGTACTACTCATACCAACAAGATGCATCTCCTTTTAAGAGAACTCATCACCTAAGAACTCCAAAGTTAAGCGTGCTTGCACGAGAGTAGTCTTGGGATGGGTGACCCCCTAGGAAGCTTCTCACGGTGCGCACGAGTGAGGACAAAGTGCGCGGAAAAGGCTAGTGGCGGTTTGTGAGGACAGTACTAGAGGTCTAGAGAGGGATCTGGAGTAACTACCTCGGGCCCTACGGGACGGGGTGTTACTGTTCGGCCGGCGGAGGACCACATGGCCGATGGGGGGGGGGGGGTACTTGTGGGTGTCAGTTGTGTTTGTTTTAGTCTTCTGAGTATGTGGGTCATGGGGGTCTGGGCTCGTATACTCTATCAAGAGCCCCTCACTCTCTGAACTCAGATGTAGACGAAGCAAAAAGGAGTAAATCGTTGTTGTCTTGATGCTTTTGGCCGATGTTGGACCACATGTAGTTTGATATTGTGTTGTTTGCTTTTTTTGGCTTCTAGCCGTTGCGTGATCAGTTGATTTTTTGGGCAATGTTATTTGGCGTCTATTTTACTGGCCGATGATTGTTACCTTCTTTTGAAGTCGTTGTCTCTGTTTTGTGTGGACGATGAATGTCCATGTTTTTAGGATGTTGTGTGCCCTTTGTTCTTTACTCTCCTATTTTCGTGGGTTGGCTTTAGCCGAAGGTGGACGACATGCTTGTGGACGTTGTGGTGCCAATGGTGTGGTTTCCGAAGTTGGACCACATGTTTGTGGACGTTGTGATGCCATTGCCGTAGATTTGCTTTCCTTTGTCTTGAATTTGTTTCTTTTTGGAATGTTTCAAATGTTTGGAGGCCGATACAATCCCCTAGTCCCCCCCACTCCTTCATGTCGAAGAGCACGCTAGGTGTGAAGGAGTAAGATAGTATCCTTGGTCGAAGCGAAACCCTTGCATTCCTCATGAATCCAACCTCTTGGTGATCCCTAACCAAGGTAACCCTGTGGGAGAACCCTTGGACGAAGGTCGCGGACCAGAGGCTATCATCAATGGGTTCTGTACAAGGGGCCGATGGCTATTGGATCGTACCTTACTATAGTTCATGGTCGTTGAAGTGCCAATTATGGTCGTGACCGGGCTAAACTTGCAAGTGTACAAGTGTCAATATAGTAATAAATTCCGGTAAAATACCGGGTCGAATCCACAAGGAAACATTGTTTAATTTAGTCCGTGAGTAGATAACTTTAAATGAAGAAATGAGTAAAGTGCAGGGATTTTGATTTGTGTTTTATATTTTTGGCTTTTCACTTTTTGCTTAAGAAGATAATCATTAACTAATTTTAAGTTTAAGATAAATGATAACAACAACTAAGGCTTCGGGAATCACTTAAACGCTTTAATAGGGTTGAATATTAGTTCTTTGCCAATAATTATGAATACGATGTCGCTAATATATTCTCAACTCCGGTTAAGACAGCGAGAGCGTGATTTTCATTACGTGTAAGTCCCGTTACGGCTTACATTCATCTACCGAAAACCCCGTTGAATATCAAGACATCACACCCGTATCATATAAGACCGGATATATTTCTATTCTCGATACTATATATGTTTATCTTTTAATGTTCATAGTTTAGACTTCAACGTTAATTGCAAGTATAAACTAAATTTAACATACTTCTATGTTGTACACCATAGTCATAAAAAATCAATATATAAAGGATAAATCACAATTTATTGGTTTAGAACTTTTATTAAACACCTAGTGGGCATAAAAGTTCATCCCTAGCCTTAGCTAAGAAATTAGCCTCTAATGCTCATATTAATCACAATACAATAATAAATGTAATGGAACATGAAATTACAAAGGAAATAATACCTAAACACCAATGATTTCGGAGGATGAACTTCCCTCCTCAAGAACTTGAAGAAAATACCAAGAACAAAAATATAAAAGCTAAGAATTAATCTATGGAATGGAATGTGTTTGTATGATGAATTGAGGGCTTTATATAGGCTAAATAATGAAATCTTTTAGTCTATTCGAATCCAACAATGAGGTATGGAAGCAATATTTGATTAGCATTGAGGAAGATGGGGTTTTCCCATCAAGAATCAGCTTGCACGATGCTGTTTTTTAGCAGAAAATTGACCCAACCGACGCCGGTTGGTCAGATGACCGGCCCCGGTTGAAAACAGGCTCATTTGTGCGAGAAAAAACGTTCCGACCGGCGCCGGTTCAAGACCGACCGGCGCCGGTTGCTGCGCCAAAAAATGTACTTCATTTCTCTTCCTCCGAAATGGATAAAAAAGTGTCGGATTTCGTACCGGGATTTTAGAGATGTTCCGCTACGAATTTGGACATGATTCCTTCACCAAAGTTGTAGATAATGAAGTCTTCTATCCAAGACAACTTGAATGACGTGATTTTATTCATCCAATCAACAGATATGGATAAAACACTGAGAGGTATGCATCCTGAAATCCCACCAGCAACATCTGAATTTATCGGTTGATTGAGTATTGTTCCTTTCCTATTCTGGCCATGATGTCTTCATAACATTTGTACCTTATTGAGTTACCATTCACATGAAATTCAATTGGAGTGATTTCGAGTTCTCTACAATACGTTATACTCAAATGATGGGCAAAATGTCATCCTTTTGATCCCAAAAGCCGTTCATCACAATGTTTTATGCTCTAACTCTCATTCTCAAGATATTTTCCCAATTTCTCTTCTTTTATTCAACAAATACTTATAAATACTTATGTTAAACACAATTAAATATAACGGCTATCAGGTCGTTAAGTTGTTGGTGATGTTCATGGCCGTTGTGGGACACAATGTCCGTGGCTGATTTGGCCGGAGTGGGTGTGCCTTGCTGAGAATTTGAAAGGTTGGCACCTGATTGGTCCTGGTGGAGGCGACTTTTGGTGTGGCCATTGAGGGTGTGCCACGTGTAGTGACTGTTGGGGGGAATGTCTATAAGTACCCCCAACTCTGAAGCGTTTCCCCCACTTGCATCTTGCTGAATCACGAAGTGCTGCTGAATTTTCTAGGGAGATAAAGCGTTCTTCAAATCTTCAAAGTGTTTTTCAATTTCTAAGGTCAATTCTTGCTTAGTTCATCGCATTTATTTCATACTTTGCATCCCTGAGGGTTAGATCTAGCGTTCGTAGGAAACTTACTTAGATCCAGACAAAACGCCCTTAGGAGTTATTTAATTGTTATGGCGCCTCTTGATGGCCGAAGTGTGCCCCCTGTTGATCTAGCAGCTTCTTTGGACGAGGAGTACTATCCCTTCGACGAGGAAGACACCTCTCCCCAAGTTAGGCTTAAAATCGTAGCCCTGGTTTATCCGTTTCACCCGAATCCTTTTCAAGAGCGATAACAATCCCATCCTCCTCTTCCAAGACCAACCCTTGCCATGTTTGCATCAAATCTTCCATGGCCGTCATCTTCCCGCTAGACTCACCCATCGACTGCATCCTTCTGCACTGTTCATGAAGCAAAAAACACCTCCAACTTTGCCGCACACACAACAATATCGCTACTCTCGGTAAACTCGTAGTTTAAGAAAGAAAATACGAACAAAAAGCAAAACGAAGGAAAAGAGGCGAGGGTTGAAAATTCTTAAAACTACACAACACAAATTCAGTGATTACTCTGCCGGCAACAAAACAGAAGGCAAAACAAGTTGCTTTGAATCCCTAGCGCACCGCATGCATGAACACGACAGAAATAAACTAACCCTACATTCCGTAGAGAAGATGTTGGGTGTGTTTCGGAAAATAAAGGAAATTAATTAAAATAAATTAATTAAATAAAATGACTAGAGAAAAAAAAGAAAGGAGATGAAGCAGAATTAGTCAAAGTTCATGCTACGCACGATGTCCTTAAAACGTATTTGTTGCCTCCCACGGTGCTAGGAGCGTTGCAACAATCGTTTCCTAGGATACGATGACTACGAACTAATGTTTCAGCACACAAACAAGAGTTCCAGCGAACGAGAACCAAGTATGAACACAGAAGGAATTTGCAGAGTAGCTGGAGGTGTTTTTAGCTCAAGAAATTCGTGAGGAATGTATTGTGCATTGTGTCCTGTTGCAAACCACCTGCCAGCTATTTATAGGAGGATTTGTTGTGTGTTAAATGAGGTGTTAATGGACCTGAACGTTGGACATCAATGACCCGTCCGTTGGGCATTGAATCATCCATAAACTGTCCATTTAACGCAGCATTAAAAGAGAAGAATGTTGGGCATTTATTGTTGTAACGGACCAGAACACCTTCTGTTGCGAACAGAAGGCCTCGAGCGTCTCTGTTGCGAATAGAAGGCCTCGAGCGTCTCTGTTGCGAACAGAAGACCTCGAGCGTCTCTGTTGTGAACAGAAGACCTCGAGGGTCTCTGTTGCGAACAGAAGACCTCGAGCGTCTCTGTTGCGAACAGAAGGCCTCGAGGGTCTCTGTTGCGAACAGAAGACCTCGAGCGTCTCTGTTGCGAACAGAAGACCTCGAGCGTCTCTGTTGCGAACAGAAGACCTCGAGGGTTTCTGTTGCGGACAGAACTCGAGCATCTCTGTTCCAGACAGAACTCGACCCCTTCTGTCACTGGGAAAAATAAAACATTACGGGAAGAAACAAAAATTAGACCATATCTTTGAATGATAGGCTTTCAGACGACATTCGTGTCCGCAGGTCGCCCGCGCACACGAGTCGCAGTTTTTCTTCTCTGTTTCGGGATTTGATCGGCACCCCCCCTGCGCGTAAGAGAGAGCCTTTACCTTTAGGAATCTTAACTCCTTAAAAGAGTCTTCCCTTTATAAGGCGGTGAAAATCCCTTGAGTTTTCCGGTGTGGGATAAAACACACTAGAAACTCATCATTTTCCTAGTTTTTCCCATTTCAACGAGTGAACTTCGAGAATCAATTTCTCATTCACCCGTTATCCATTTTGAGCGTACCATATATCGAATTGTATCCTTTAACAACCACAATCTGAAACAACTTTGACCCGACCCAAATCGGAAGTGGACCCCACTCAAATAATCTCCCCAAAATGACTATTTAATGCAATTTTTAACACATTTTTCCAACACTTCCTGTGTGCAAGCCCCATGAGTAGCCTATAACAACTATTCACAGAAAAAAAATCCATTTTGTTCACCTGTCCACCAGAACCCATCCTTTCTATCATACATACTAATAGGAATACTCAATATTTTATTTCTATCAGCCTGATTAAAAATGTTTGCAACTCTCTCCTGATTCCTTTGTTTCCCTGTAAAATCATGCAAGACTGCTGCATTAATGGACATTCATATCCATTATTCCTGCTAGTCGACTAGAGGTAATTCTCCCGAGTCTGTTCCTGGCAGCCAGGCATCCGCCCATACTTGGACATCGATCTCGTTCTCCACTCTTCTTCTAATACGTAGTATTATTTTTTAACATAGTTTGAGTCTCATAAATGCTTCTCCAAATAAAAGAAGGATTATTCCCCAAATTAGCATTTTAGGAAACTAGAACTTGGGAAATACCTTGCTTGCAGTACAAGGCTCATGAGACTTCTTGTTTCTGTAATTAGGCGCCACCCCCGATTTGCTAACATAGCTAGATTAAATTCACTAATTCTTCTAAAGCCTAATCCTCCCGCCTCTTTCGGTTTACATAGAGCTTCCCAATGCCTCCATCTCAGTCCTTTTTTATCAAACTCTCCTCCACCAAAACCCATTCATTAATGTTTCTATTCATCACACAAATCTTTTGGCAGAAGAAAAACATTCATGGCATAATTTGACATTGTCTGGATAACATTTCGCAGCAACATTGCACTGGATAAAAATCAATTATTCCAATTTTTATCCTATTAAAAATTCGGTCTCTCAGATAGCCCAAAATTAGTGATTTATTCTTCCCCACCAACGCCGGCAACCCGAGGTAGCGGCTCTACCCGCCTTCTCTCGGAATTCCCAAAAGCTGGCAACAATAGTCTCTAAATGGTTTCCTCACATTCTGGCTAAACGTTAAAGATTATTATTAAAACTAGATTTCAAACACATGCGATGCACGGGCGGTATGTAATTTATCTAATTTTAAATTTGATTTGTTTTCAGAATCATATATAATGTGACGCAAAAGCAAAATAAACTCAGTATAAATATAGAGTCCGTTTGACAATACTAATTTTGGTGGAATCGGTTTATTTTGCTGAAATTAATTAAATTCTAGTTGAATAGGTTGAATAGGTGAATCTCCCGAATCATGGAAAAAATATTTAAAATATATTCCATTTGTTAAATAAATAAAAATTATACAAAAAATAGTTTAAATGGTCTTCTACATAAGCTTCTCAACTAAGGATAATTGTTATGACCCGATTTTAAAGAATTCATAGAGAAGTTTCTTAATTATTCTCACGTCCTCTAAATTACTTTATTGTGTGCCTCAAAATATATTTTTTAATATTCTTCATTCAACTTGGTATGGAATATGGAGATAATACTTTTAATAGTAAGGTCTTATATTTTACTTATTATTTCATCACATTGAAAACGTCATTAATAAGGACGTTTTTAATTGAATTAAAATTTTCGGGTTTGATTTGGTCCAAAGTAATATGATCTGGTAGATGTTTTACATTTTATGTGTCCAATTATTATTAAAGTTTGATCTGATCTGATTTAGTCTGAGACTGAAATCAATTTAATTAAAAACATCTTAAGAGTATAAACAAAATTCAGAATTTGCAAACATATAAAGATTTCCTAATTTAGATTAGGAATCGATCTATTTCAAAAGTGACGGAATCTAGTTGTAAAAATAAAAAACAACCAAACACATTTACTTTTTTGGCTAGGCTAAACGTATTTACTTGTGAATGTGTGTGTGTTGTCAATTTTCATCCATATTAAATAAAAGTAAGCTACTTGATCATAAGTATTCGGTTTAAATGATTCTATATTTGAATGTGTAATAGTATTAATTATGCTTATAAAAAGTACTGCGTATAAAATGTAGTTTATGTGTACGGTTGGATATTAATTGTTGTGATTCCAATTACTGAATTTAATAATTATGAAATATAATACGTAATAGGTTTTATCGTACAATCATTTGTTTCCATATGGATATGTAATCAAAAATTGTTTTCATATAATTGCATATTATAGGGGTATTACATATTGAATTTGGAAAATATTTTTTCTTTGAAGTGGTTATCTCAAGAAATAACGCAAGTAGGCTTGGCGAAGAAGCCCAGATACATCCCAGCCTTTCCACGACCGGCCGACCAGCTGAGCAACTCCATAGACAGAGACCGCAAGTAATCAATAGGGTTTCAAATTCAAGTAATTCAACTAACAACACAGGAAGACAGAGAAAAGGTTTAAGCGGAAACGGAGTGGGAATCTAATCATAGAAGATGAGCGGAAGTAGCACAAATGGAGGAGGGGGTCTTAAGGAGAAGTTGAATCATTACATGTATAGCGGGGAGAAGAAGCACGTATTCGCCGGAATGGCCATCATCGGAGTTCTGTTTGGTATTCCGTGGTACTTCATGAACAAAGGTATTATATATTTCTTGTGTTTGGAAATTGAAGTTAAGATCTTGAGATGATTTCTGTGCAGTAAGATTCTTATAATATATGAGTAATTAACAACTGTTGTAGGATTAGTTATATCCAAGTAAATGAGGATTTGGAACTGGAAGGAAATTTAGAGTTAAGGGGATTCTTGTTCTTTTATAAAAAGGGAACACATTCACATATTGCACCCCAGTTTTTTTTTTTTGTTTTTTTTTTGTTTTTGTTTTGTTTTTTATAATCTTCCTGGTTCTGATAGACTTCATTCTTAAACATTGTCCAGTCAATGTAGCGATCACTACAGCAAATGAAAGGTTTAGGTTTCCTCTTCTAACATTGTTTGTATCTTCATTCTCTTACACAGTCAATTAACTGCCTAACACTAGGTACCCATTCTTGGCCTGGACTTCTGTTGACAGAGTACAAGGTCAAATATACACATAGTTAGGCATTGTACTTTGGGATCATCACCGTCACCACCTTACTCCCCAATATGGTGGGTGCGATGACATAAATATATAGTGTTAATTGGTTGTGTAAAATTAGTTAACACGGTAATAGCATGCAAAAAAAGAGTATCTAGTGGCGAAGTTTACGCTGGATGCCCTTTATGTGAAGCCTACTTATGAAAGAATGCATTGTTTTTTGGGATAATAAAGAATAAGAAATATTAATGCAATTTGCTTTCTGTAAATGTTTTTAGACGTGATGCATGTATGCATGTTTTATATCTGACATTTGATTGTTTGCTTGTTTCACTTCTAGTATAGTTCTATTAGTGCTAGTGGTAAGAACCTTAGGGGTGGGCATGGACGGTTAATCGGATTTCGGTTAACCATGATGTTGGTTAATATAATGTTAATACCATTATCTGTACCATAACATTGGTTAACCGGGTATCGGTTAACCAAATTTTCGGTTAACCACTAATCGCTTAACCAAAAAACCATGAAAAGAAAAGAATAAACTCATCAAATTTTAAGCACTCCACGGTTCAATTAGAAACTTTCATAGCAGCAACTTTTCCATAAAACTCTCTGGCTTCCGAACTTTAGTTAGTTCGTATTACTACCTCCGTCCCAATTTAGTTAGTCATCTTTGACTTTTCCAGTCAAATATGGTAAACTTTGACCGATTATTTTAACTAGTGTATTTACGCAAAATTTAATAATTTTATACTTTTATGATAGTATTTTTAACAAAAAAAAATCATAACATTTTCATATTATGAATACTTTCTCTATATAAACATATAATCTGTCAAAGTTAGAAGTCATTGACTTGAAAAGTCAAGTTTGGCTAACTAAAATGGGACGGAGGGAGTATTATCTTTCCATATGTACTATTACTTTTCCATATTATATTTTCCTATATTTATGTTTTATACGGTTATACCGTTTTATACATATATTACTAAAGAAGATATATAAATGTCAGTTGCTTAGCGTTAGTCTAGAATTATTTTCTTTCAACTAGAACTATGTAACTGATTGGAAAGTGTGTATATTCCACTATGTATGGACGTGAATTTACATAAACAAGAATTCCAAAACTGATACAAAGTGTTTATTTTCCCGTCTGCATACCTTCATGGTTTCATCGGAATTTATTGTTCGTGTGTTTGCTTATGAACTTACGGTAATCGGTTAACCGCAGAGGATAATTTCAAAACTGTAACCGTACCGTTGACCATTTTTTCCTCCCGGACAATTAATCGTACTGTGAGTTTAAAAATTTCGATTCGGTTAACCGAAAAAACACCAGTTTTCTAGTTTTCTGGTTCGGTTAATCGGTTACGTTTTTTGTGCTCACCCCTAGCAAGAAGGATAAATATGTGATGTGCTTGCACCAGCGGTTTCTTGCTTCAACGCAAGCCTCTTGAGCTATGCATGATGTGAACGAATCACACATAAAGTTTGATTTCTCTAGTGTTGGAATTTGGTTATAGTGCATATAAGTTATGCATGCTAAAGAGTAAAGAGTCACTATAATGGGATTACCAAAACATCTGGAAGGGTTGACCATCTAATAGTCTTTCCTAAGCTGTTGTAACCTTTAACCTCCCCTGAAGGGCCTGAATGAGATAAAAAGGCAAACATAATGGCATACTTCACACCACAAGGAGCCCCCACCCTTACCTTGGGGGTTGAGTTTGATGTAAATCACATGATTACATATCTTGCGAAGTTCGGGAGTTAGCTCGCACATCTTTTTCTGCAACAAGAGACAATCAACAATGTATGATCTATTCTTATCTTTTCCCCACTTGAGCAAGACACAGACCAGTAGGGGTGAGCACCACTAAAAGACTGGACCAGTTTGGACCAGAACTGGAACTCCAGAAAATATGTTACTAAGGACCAGATCTGAGTAACTCTGGCCTGAGGTCGGATCACAAAGACTGAAATTTCCATCTCATGACCAAGTTTTTCAGAGAAGATGTTTTTTATCTGGTATAGATGGAAGAGTATGGATGCAATATGTTATCAATCTTTATTGAAAAATTAGAGCTTGTTTGGTGACTATGAAATTGGCTGAATCGTTTGAATCTACTTATATTGGTGAAGTTATGGCTGAAATATCTAAATCTGTTGGAAATAGGGAAAAAATATTTTAAACCATACGAGTATATTAGAATTGAATTTAGAAAAAATTATATGAAGAAAAGCTAAAATTGACCTCTTGAGCAACTTCACCCAAAAGGAACTCCAGACTTACTTATTTTGATCATTACGTTATTTTGCGCGTGAAATCAAACGTTCAGTGGTTGTTAAAAAACTGGCTGATAAGGTTGATAAGCTGCAAATATGGGTCACCAAACAGTGCTTGGGTTGAAATTAAAATGATACACGCAATGACACAACGTTGAACTCCAGCAATGACGAGAAGGGACTAATTCCATTGATGATTCTCAGCAATCTCAGTTTGAAGACACATCATCCATGGATAATCCAAAAGCTTCGGATTTAGAGGGAAGTCCCAAGCCTTTGCAGGAGGAGGAATAAGTGCTGAAGAAGTGTGGGGGATTTAGCCAACAAGAAACACCATTGATATCCTGGGTCCAGAGACGTGATTTATTGGTTCTGCTGATTGGACACTAGGAAAGCAAAGACTCACAGAAGAGCAAAGGGTCATCAGGAGCACTTAATCCACTGTTGGAACCACACCATCTAGTCTGAAGGCTCTCATCATCTGCTCCTGTTGAAGATGGAGGAGAATGCATTACCATGGATGAAGGGAGTGGAGAATCTGATCAAATGGAGGAGAAAGTGGGAGATCAGAGGTTAGCTGTGAGATCACAAGTCAAGTTGGGGTCTGGAAATTAGAAATTAAAATTATGGGTTACCTTGTGTCCTTATCTGTTCTGACTTTTGGGCAGTTGGGCCAATTGGGGTTTGAGGGTTTTTAATTATTAAAGTTGGTCCTACCCAGGTGGCCAGGTTACACTACCGCAAAATCTTTTGGGAATAAGGCTCGGATGTTGTTGTTGTAGTCCTAACCAGGTTACACCTATAATGTACGGAAACGCCAGGAAGGGTGAGCTTCCCCGTATCGGAAACGTCTGCACGTTTCGGAACGCAAGAAACGGCTGAAACGTGTGTCTGGGCCGTTTCTTAATTTTGGGAAAGTTGGAAGCGCGTTTCACACAGAAAACAGAGTTTCGGAAATTTAGAGTTTAGTAGGATTAAACCTCTCGTCTTCAACCCTAGTCTTCTTCTGCACTTCGTCCGCTTTAGCATCTTGGTGAGCAGGTCATCTTCTTCAGCAATTTATGGTAACTTCCAAACTCTTAAATCGTTCCCCTTCTTATGTGAACCGGTTTGTAGCTTTACCTTTGCTCTTCTCCGTTTCTCGGTCGGTAATAGAACACAACTGTATAGTACTCCGTATATTGGGTAATAACGTAAAGGCTGAGCTTGTAAATATTTGCTTTACCCATAGCCCTATATTTAATTGTGAATGTATGATAGTGGGAGTAGATTAAAAACCCATAGCCCAAAGCCATAGCCCTATTATTGATGTTGTGTTTTTTGTTTTGTTATGAACTTATGGATTAATATTTGAACTTTACAGTTCAATATAGTGAGTTATTATTTCTTTCTAGGATGAAATAATCTTGGGTGACATGTTTGTATTTACGTATGGTATGTAAATGTGTGTGTATATACACACATATAATATTTATAAAATAACCACTATATTTTTTATATTTACATGTTTCCCCACGATTCGTTTCCTGTATTTTTAGAAAATTGTGTTTCCGGCGTTTCCCGTTTCTCTTTTCCGTGCTACTGAGGGTTACACTGTTTTTTCCTGTTGGACTCGATCTGTACACAAACTTTCTGTGTTCGTTCTAAACTGAACTGTCAGGTAGTCCGGTCTCAGCAAGGATTTGCTCGCCCCGGCCCAGGGGGCAAACTAGATATTTTGTACGCGTATGGAAACATATGTACTCTAATAATAATGTTAGAACAATTTAAAGAGTTCACCCCTATGAAATAAAAGAATACAAGTTAAAGAGTTTACTCTCGTTAGTAGAGCCGTCAAAATGGGCCGAAACTCGCAGGTTGGCCCGTTTAAACCCATTTATTGGTGGGTTAGGGTTGAGAATTTCTGACCCATTTAGTTCGCGGGTTTCGCAGGTCAACCCACGCGGGTTGTGGTTTTAAGTGGGTTGGCCCACCGGGTTGCTGGTTGGCCCGCGGGCCAAAATACAAAAATATAGTTTTGAATTTTATTATCTTAAATATTGTCCTTTTACTACCAATATTATTATAATTACAAATAAAAAATTACAACCATGGCAAAACAATATTGATTTCTATAATAAATATTCAAATAAAATGTTGAAACATATATTTTATGTGAAGTTCGATACAATAGTTAACAATTAGTAGTCATTATATACAAATAATTAATCAAAAGGTTTATGTAGATCTTTATTTTTATACGATGAGTATTTTTGTCGCATACCCTCTTATAGTTTTCAAATTCTCGTATAACTAGCATTTATTATTTTTTTTTATCAAACTTAACAAGTATTGAATTTGTAGTATTTTGATTTCTTATATTTCTTTTGTTATACTCCATCATTTGCAATGGAGCCTAAGATTCATTATTTTTTGGTTTGAAATTATGATAGAATAAAGCAAAATGGCTCACTAAATTGTCTGCGCTTCTTTGTTATGAAGCAGCAGTCAGTCCATGCAATTTTGGACGCGACTTTCACTACGGGTCATCCGTAAACAGTCTCTCTGTGCTTTAGTACAGGGATAAGATTGCATACATCCGACCCCCCTTACCCCACCGTAGCTGGGAGCCTTTGCGGCACTGGGGTAAATGAAAATGAAAATGATATTTCTTTTGTTACTACTTACTAATATAAATATATACTTCCGGGCAATTATTTTTAATTTTTTTGTTATATATATTTTTTACATATTGGCCCGCGGGCCAACCCGTTTAACCCACGGGTTAGGTGGGTTGGGTTAGGGTTGTAGAAATTCTGGCCCGTCATTAAACGGATTGGCCCGACCCAACCCACATAGACCATAACCCGTTACGGGTCAGGTCGGGTTGGCCTGTTTGACAGCTCTACTCGTTAGTGATTACTCATTATTCTCTTTCCAACCCTTGTTAAAATTTGTGCCCTGATAATATGGTCTTGCATTTTCTCTTTTAACTAAAAGGTGGATATGTGCCCTCATAATATGGTCTTGCATTTTCTCTTTCTTCATGACACTGTGTGCTTGCATTTCTTCTAATTCTAAAATATGTGTTATTGTGAAGGCTCAAAACATCAATCTCACCAAGACTACATGGACCGAGCTGACAAGGCAAGAAGTGAAAGACTTTCTGCTGGTTCTTCCACCACTAAATGATCACTGATGGAGCATCAATTTTTTTTCTTCCCATAGGAGATGCTTTTGAGTTTTGACTTTCTATGAAAATATTCAGAGCACTTAGAATTGAAAATATCTTGTCAATTGTATGAAAATATTTTCCCTGTCAACAGCTTGCTTTCATCTTTCAGTTGTTACTTTAATAATCAAATTGACGAAGTCATATCATGTATTCATATGTCATCTTAAAAGATGTTAAAAAGTAATTTTTCAAGTTTGATGAACTTTATTAAGCCTTTAATGAGTGTTTTCACATTGCATCCAGGGGTGGAGCCAGGACACTGGACCAGACTGGGTCGATACAAAGAAAATTTTTGGAAAATATTTTGTCCGAAATTTTTTACACTAAAAATTAAGACATTTTTTAAATTTGGGCTGGGCCAGGGCCAAGGTTGGCCCTCCCCTGTCTCCGCCCCTGATTGCATCATGGGTAATTGAACTAGGCAACTAACAACTACTTTGCTCTATGGTTGGACTCGGGCCGGGTCGGGCCCGGGCCGGCGGTTCTATATAGCTGGACCCGGGATCGGCCCGGGTAGCCACCGGGTCCGGGCTGGGCCGGGCCTCGGGTTTGGTTTTTTTTTTTTTGCTTACCTACCCATCCCTGACCCCCCCCACCTCCCCAAACCCCTCCTAAACATCAAGCCCAACTCGGTGGAGCCCAAACAAATGAAAAACACCAAAAAAAAAAATATGGCCCGAACCGGGCTCGGGCCTGGCCAGGCTGGGCCTTGTTCGGGTGATCCGAGCTCGGACCGGAAACCCACCGGGTCGGGCCTACCCGGACCGGTCACTGACCGGGTCACCGATTCGGGCCGGGCCGGAACAGTACCGGTCCTGGACCGGTTCCGGGTCGGGCCACCCGGCCCGAGTCCAACCCTACTTTCCTCCTTGTCCTCTGAAGTAAGAATGTCCTAACTCCATAAGGAGGTTTAAGGTGGGATACGAGGGTGTGGTAAATGGGGTAGGGAAGCGGGGGGGGGCAAGAAAGAGGTGTAAGGAGGAGGGAGAGGGGCAATGGAGGTAGGAAGATGGGGTATAGTGAGTTGGGGTAGGGTGATAAACTGGGGTAAGTTGGGGTAGGGTGATCAAAAGTTGGGAAGAGCATAAGGAACATGGGGTAAGCAAAGGTGCGGGTGATGTCACTTGATTGTGTGGCAGTTGTACACGTGCCTAGGTGCGATCTGGAGCGTGACATGTGGGACAGTAAGAGCGGGGTAAGGCGATAGTGAAAGCAGGGGTAGGGCGAGGCATTAAAGGGGGCATGTGGGTGAATGGGGGAAAGCGGGGGGTAGGGATGGGGGTCTGGAAGCGGGCCTAAGGTATGGTTAGATTGGATAAGGGGAGGAAGTGCTAGTAATGAGAATCAAGGGGATCAGGCGGGGTAAGGCAGGGTGGGGTGGGCAAAAAAGTGGGGTAATGTGGTAAGGGCAAGAAACCAGGGTAAGACAAGGTTAGGACTCAGGAGAGAGAAGGAAAACGGGGTAAAGGGTAGAAAAGTAAGGCAACAGTGATAAAAACAATGAAGGGAAGTTGAATGCTTTTATCTTATGTATCACATGCTTAGATTGTTTACCCTTCTTCCTCACATACGGAAAGCCCCTTCAACCAATCTATCCTCGTAAGCGCTTACTTTGGTTTCAAAAGAAGGGGTGGCTAACGAACCGCTGGGGGATAGTATGTCTTTGGTGCCTATAGTTAGAAGGTAGGGTAGCATGTCTTTATGACTCTCGAGAGAGCGGAAGAGGTGATGGTATTAAGTCTTCATATCCCACTGCTAGGGCCTAGGGGGGGAGGCGAGCATAGACCCCTTGAACCGGCACCATCAAGGCGGTCTCTCTTAGACCATTTATGCTCCACCCACCTCGGACGGCCCCCTTAGACTGTCCATCCTCCCTTTGTCTCAGGGCATCCTTTTATACCGTCTACCCTTCTCCAGCCTCTGTCTCCAGTGAAAGGGATGTGAACTCCAGGTGTTTCCAGTGTTCGGTCAATCATCAAAATTGGACGTATCAAGGAAATTGGATAACAAATAAGGAAGTAATGGGTTCATTAATAGTGAAGTATTTTGAAGGGTTGTTGTAACACCCCGACCCCACAAGACCCGAGGTAGTTACTCCAGACCAATAGTACTGTCCCCACAAACCACCACGAGCCTTTACCGCGCACTTTGTCCTCACTCATGCGCGCCCTGAATAACTTCCCAGGGGGTCACCCATCCCAAGACTACTCCCGTGCAAGCACGCTTAAATTTGGAGTTCTTGGGTGATGAGCTCCCTTAAAAGGAGATGCACCTCTGTTGGTATGAGTAGTACTATTAATCCTCTTAAATTAATCTCGGGTATTACAATCACCCCCACTTAGGATCGCAACGTCCTCGTTGCGCCCTTAAACCAATCTCAATAAAACCCCAGAATCTTGCCCCGCTAAGTGCCTGCCCGATATCTAACAGGTCAACACACTGTCGCAGGGTTGCTCTGATACCACCTGTAACACCCCGACCCCACAAGACCCGAGGTAGTTACTCCAGACCAATAGTACTGTCCCCACAAACCACCACGAGCCTTTACCGCGCACTTTGTCCTCACTCATGCGCGCCCTGAATAACTTCCCAGGGGGTCACCCATCCCAAGACTACTCCCGTGCAAGCACGCTTAAATTTGGAGTTCTTGGGTGATGAGCTCCCTTAAAAGGAGATGCACCTCTGTTGGTATGAGTAGTACTATTAATCCTCTTAAATTAATCTCGGGTATTACAGTTGTTCTCTCGATCGAGTAGAGATAACACGTATGTATAATTGAGAGGAAAGATGAGAGTTTCAGATGATCATAACAAGGAACTCCTTCATCTAATGATACCGATTGAAGTAATGAATGCAGGATTTGCAATGCATCTAGACAAATCGCCTGGACCGGATATGATGAATCTGGGTTAGATATGATGAGTTTGGGTTTTTCCAGCACTACTGGGAAATTGTTGGTCTAGAAATGGTAGAGTTTTGTGTGAAATATTTTGAAGAAGGAAGGTTCTATCAGAAATTAGCAGCAGTAATTTAGTTTTATTACCGAAAAGAGAAGAACTAGAAGATGTAACGGACTCACGATCAATAGTTCTATGCAATGTGGTGTACAAAGTTTATGTCAAACTGATTGTGAATAGAATAAAGAGTATGTTAGTTTGATATAATTTCAGAAAATCAGCGGGCATTTGTCCCGAGAAGATCAATAGTTCAGAATATGAAGATTGCATTCGAAACAAAGAAGTATTTAAAAAGGAAAAAGTATGGGAGTGAGGCTTTTGTAGCTTTAAAACTCGGTATGTGTAAAGCTTACGATAGAGTTAAAAGGTGCTTTTTGGAGTCGGTTATGATACAAATAGGGTTTGCTACCAGCTGGGTTCAGGTGGTCATGTCGTGCGTTACATATGTATCATACTACATTCCTTTTCCTAAGTCGGTTCTAGGTCCAATTATCCCAAAGTGGCGGAGATTGAGACAAACATGACCCGCTGCCCCCATATCTATTTATTATGGTGGCTGAAGAGCTCAACGCGTTGATACGAAAGCATGAATTATATGGAAAACTAAATGGGGAAGTCATTCCCAAAAATGCTCTGAAGGTTTCACATCTATTTTTTTGTGGATGACAACTTCCTGCTTTTTAGATGTCTTGTGACATACTATGAAGGTGTCTCGGAAATAATCGTGAAGTCGTGAACTATGCCAAGTCTGCAGAATCGCCATTGATTAATCAAACATCATCGAGTTCTCAATAAGAAGCTAACTCTCACACTGTCATTTGAGGTGATCACTTGAGCTAACCCCAGATTAGAGGATCATTACAGACCATCTCGAATGGGAAGTATTTGAGAGTGAAAAGCTAGCAAATGAATTTAGGAAAAATTCATAAGAATAATCCATACTTTTAAAGATTCTACAATAATAATCCCTACCGGGAGTGTCTATAAAAAGAATCCGAACTAGCAATAATGTCCACAAGAATAAATTAGGATGAATTTAAATTAATGCATGTTTAATACTATCAATCTCTACTTCCACTTTTCTCTTCACCACTCTTCTTATCGAAGTGAATTAAAACTAGAATCCGTTTAATCTTAATGTCATTTCCGCCATGTGTGGTCCTTTCTAGGATAGAAGATAGAAGTGTTACCCGAAAAGAAGAGTGGTGAAGGGGAAAGTAGAGGTAAGATTTGGGAGAATTAAATGAGAAATAATTTTAATTTACCTCATTTTATTCTTGTGGACACTATTGCTAGTTCGGATTATTTTTATGAATACTCTCAGTTGGGATTATTATTGTAGAATCTCTAAAATTAGAGATTATTTTTGTGAATTTGCCATGAATTTATAACAATGTCTTACATTAAATAGTTGTCTTCTGACATACTATGAAGGTGTCTCGGAACAAATGTGGACTGTGCCAAGTCTGTGGCATTTGGTGCAAATATGGATGAAGGATTCGAGGAAGTCCTATGTTCGAAATTTTTAATCCTGATAGGTAAACCACCAAAATGCTATGTTCGATTCTGAAAGTAAATAAAGGTAAATATTTGGGGTTGCATATTTGAAGGAAAGGATGCTCAAGAGAATTCAAAGCTGAAATACTTAATTCATCTCTCAGGTAGGGAGAGAGTTTTTTTCTCTAAAAGTCTATTTTCATGCAATACCTAGCTATGCCCCGAATGTCTTTTTGCTGTTGGATGAACCTTGTAAGGAGATTGAGAGTTTGACGAACAGTTATTGGTGGAGGGAAAAAATATGACTGGTAGGGGAATAAGATGAAAAGGGTGGTACATGCTATGTGCAAGCTCAAGACGAGAGGAAGTTTGGGCTTTCTTAAATTTTGAGAGTATAACATAGCTATGTTGGGGACAAAGTTGGAAGTTAAATTCGAAGCCTAAAGCACTACCGAGCAGAATATTTCGGACTAGATACTACCCATAGACTTCTTTTGTTGAGGCTAAACGGGGCAATAACACATCATTTATTTGGTAGAGTACATATAATGGCTACCAAGAAAGTAGTAAATGTATGTACCAAGAAAAGGGCGAGAATGGGGGAGATATATCGGTTTGGTATGACGCTTGGCTTCTAGAGCAAGGCGGTGGGAAAATTTAGTCCTCTCTAAACCAATTGGAATAAAAGACATGAATGTAGCATCGCTACTAAATGAAGGTGTGACAGGAATATAAGCACAATTGGGGAGATATTTTTGGCTAGCTCTGTTTTCCGCTTAGTAAGAGGAAAAACCCAAATCAAATATGGTGGGCGTATGAGGAGGTGTTTACTCTGTTAGGAGCTGTTACACACAAACTGGTAGGGAAATTTCTAGGATATGAATAAAACTCATTGAGTTTGTTTGGATACGACTAACTTCATTTTTTGACATTTGTATGACCGAAAATCCAAAAAAAAATCACGTTTATATTTAAATGTTGAATGACGAAAATACTCTTATTTAAAATATGTGCATTTTGCACTAATTCCGTCCAATTAAAATTAATGCATTTTATATTGCCTTTACTGCACGACATTATTGCATGACATTATTGCACAACCGAGATCGATGACCGGAAGTGACATCGATTCTGATGGAGAGGCGTGATCGACGATTTGCTCTTCATCATTTTGGACTAGTCGGAGGATGTTGGTGCTTCCATGGGTCCCCTTTCTGTGCGGTGTAACAGAAAAAGATGAAAGATTCTTTTTTATGACCATGAGAACATTGGAGGGCATGGAGGATACTGTGCTGTGTGCCAGTGTATACAAAATATATTAAAATTTAGTTTTATTTTTAATATACTAAATTACAAAAAAAAGGATGACACTCCATCCCTGAGGGCTCCCCAAGACCGACCGGTACGTTGTGAGGATGTAAATTGAACTATAATCACAATCTGATAGATAGAGAGTGAGACTCTGTCTCCGGTACTTGCAGAGGCCCTATGCATTTTTTAGCATAATATCCTCTCATCGCAGTTGTCAGGATTCGAAGCCAGAACCTATCCTTGTGGCACTCCCTCGCTACCAGTTGAGCTACACCCACCGGTACTAAATTACATGTATACATTAGACTCGCCGTGAGATATTGTGCATTGGAGGCAATTTTGGTAGTTTAATATCTAGTGATCACACTTCCTATGATATGTACTACAAAGCCTATTAGTTTTTAGACACTTGGCAAATTTTTCTAAGACTAAAAGTTCGTGCATTGTGGATGCTCTTAAGGAAATAAATTTTACTTTACTGTAGAGTACACTGTTTGACATTGTTTTGCACTGTTTTGATGTAGATTGTTTGTCAAATAAGGAAATGTAAAGTTTAATATGCAATTTCCCAAACAAGAAAGTGTAAAGTTTATTAAGAACCGGAGGGAGTACAATATTTATTTTTTGGAATTTTCCATAGAAGAATAGGTGATTATACTCCTTATTATGTAAAGATGGATGTTATGGTACCATAAGTGAGGTATCATAGGTATTATGTACTCCTCCCTTTCCATTTGTAAGATGCACCTTCCTTTTCGTTTTTTTTTTCTTTCAAAAATATGAAAATATTTGTAAATTGAATGCTAGCAACTTTTTATTTTCTCGTTTCATTTTTTATCTATCATTTTACTTTTTCTTTATATGGACTCATCTCTCTCTTTTTTACTTTTGAAAGTTAAAATAGTAAAATATTCACTTTATTGTGTATTTTGATATACGGAATTAGGGAGCATGTCTTAAGAGTGTACGGACCAGTATTTAATTGGTTGTATTTGTCTTACGTGTCTGTAAACGGTAAGGAAAATGGTAACAAAAAAATATTTGTACCTACTCTTATACTCACTTTTATACTCATTATGTTTGTGCAAGATTTTTTTTGCAATATCTTATTTTGTCAGTGCATATTTTGTACAAAAAAGTAAGACATATTTTGTACAAAAAAACGGATTAATAAAGAAAAAACTTTCGCTACATATAAGGATACATAGAACAGGTAATCGGAGAAGAAAGAAGTCCTTCAAATTTGAAAACTTCTGGCTGCGCGAAGAGGAGTGTCGGCAGTGGCGGAACTAGGGGGGCGAGCCGGTGCCGGCGCTCCCCCTTCTCCGACGGTGGTTCTGTATATATATATATATATATATATATATATATATATATATATATATATATATATATATATATATATATATATCAGCCCCGGTTCAAAAAGTATTCATATATTAAAGTGGAGTCGCTATTTGAATGTATGAGTTGTGATAGCCAAATGGTAGGGTGGAGGTTCGAAGAGCTTTGTCTACCTAAATGGTCTGGGTTCAATTCTCAAGAGCAACAATTTTTTTTGCTTTCTCCATTATTGCTTCTTTAGACTTTAGCCCATTTGGTAATTATTTATGTTCAATTAAATCACTCTAGGATGTAATGTTATTTAAATCACACTTTTTGAATTTCTATATCTTTTATTTTAAATTCTCATTTCTTCAATTCAAATTAATTTTAATCATTTCTTCTTCTAATAATGACATATACGAACGTTGTCATTTAATGTCAAGAATAATTCTAAAACTACTTTAAGTTAATATATGTATTTACCTTTTGTTTAGTATAATAGAATTTTTATTTGAAACACACTACATATACATATATATAAGTTTCGGATCAAATAAAAAGAGTTCTTATTATTAAAATTGATCGAGAATAAATCTTGTGCATTTAACTTGAGATCCGATGAGTCAAAATCAGTCAACAATGCACTATATTTTATCAAAAACTCGGTGACAATTTGATAAATAAATCAAAATTTTCTCTCATTGTGAAAAAGTGTAAAATAAATATCTACTAGTGTACCAAAACGAGTAAAAAATGCGTCCGTTCTCATTTTTCACGGGAATAACTTTTTTTATTAGAACCCCACTCTATATGTATTAATAATTATTTTCACTCGTTTTTATTTTATTCTAATAAAAAATTGTTTTTCAAAAAAAAATATAAGAACACCCTCTCAAATTATTGTCTGGTTCCGCCCCTGAGTGTCCGGAGGTGATTTTGAGAACTTGGATGAATTCAAAAAGTCTAGTGGTTTGGCAGCGTCTCCTGGGTTGCGGTGTGGAGCTTGAATTATGGAATGAGCATCCTCGGGTGGGTTTCCAAGCGAGAATTAGCTAGTCTGCGTATGGAAGGGGGGCGGTGGAATGCAGGAGAATTTCATAGGGTGAAAAGCATCCTAATTGACCTCCTGCAGCGGCAAAATACTTTCGGTCTAAGGGATGGAGACAGGAATACGAAGTTCTTTCACAATTCTGTGAAACAACGTAATGAAAGGCCGGCTACTACCATCTGGCGAATGGGAAAGCAACAAAAGTATTTTAGGGACCATGATTTTTATGCTGAATTATTTTCAGCCGGTAGTATGGAGACGGAAGGGAGCTATCTGCCAGGACTGGCTCAGATAAGTGCAGCTCAAAACAGGGAATTAATCAGACCAAGCACAGCTCTTTAGGTGAAGAAAGCGATTTTTGCTATGCATCCCGATAAATCGCCAGGGCCAGACGGTTTGAACCCGGGATTTTTCCAACACTATTGGGACATGCTGGGTGAGGATATTATCAGGTATTGTCAGGACCTTTTCTCAAATGGAGTAATTCCGAAAAAGGTAAATAGTACCCATCTTGTTCTAATTCCCAAACAAGAAAAGCCGGAAACACTAGGTGATTGGAGACCGATTGCGTTATGCAATGTGCTTATAATTTTTTTTATAAAAGTTCTTGCTAACAGATTAAAAGGAATTTTGAACCACCTAGTATCTGCTAATCAAAGTGCTTTTATACAAGGTCGTTCCATAGTGGATAATGTGATGGTGGCTTTTGAAACTCCATTTTTTGAAACAAAAGAGGCAAGGAAGAGATGGTTTTGTAGCACTTAAACTTGACATGAGCAAAGCTTACGATAGAGTAGAGTGGAGCTATCTCAAATGGATTATGCAGAATATGAACTTTGATCCCAAATGGATAAATTTGATTATGGCTTGTGGTTCCTCGATGGAGTATTATATTCCCTTTGAGGGCGATTTAATTGGCCCAATTACCCCGACTAGGGGGCTTCGACAAGGTGATCCATTGTCACCTTATCTATTCATTCTGATAGCGGAGGGTTTGAGCGTCCTAATTAGGAGACAGGAGAATATGGGAAATGTTTTGGGTATTGCGGTTGCTAGACGGGCACCAAGGGTCTCTCACCTATTTTTTGCAGATGACAGTTATTTATTTTTCAGAGCTCGGGAAAGTGAATGCCAGACGATTAAACATATACTCCAACAATATGAGGAGGATTCGGGTCAGCATGTTAATTATCAAAAGTCCTCGGTGATGTTTAGCCCGAACATAAGGGATGAGACTAAGGATTTTATTTGTAATTTTCTGGGGGTAAACAAGGAGGAGAGTAGACCACGCTACCTAGGACTTACGGCACTAGTAGGAAGAAAAAAAGTTGAGATCTTGGGTTACCTAAAGGAGTGAATTATCAGTAGAATTAGTAGTTGGAATAATAAATTCTTATCGAAAGCAGGCCGAGAAATTATGTTGAAGACGGTCATTCATGCTATGCCAACTTACGCTATGAATGTCTTCCTACTGCCAAAAGAGATGTGCTCGCAAATAGAAACTATAATGAATGGCTATTGGTGGAGGGGCTCGGACCTAGCCAGGAGGGGAATCCGCTGGAAAACATGGCAGGCTCTTTGTTATCCAAAGCAAAAGGGAGGATTGGGATTTCACTCGTTGCGAGACTTTAATATAGCAATGTTGGGAAAGCAAGCTTGGAGACTAATCAAACAGCCTGATTCGCTAGTTGGGCAGATTTTCAAAGCTAAATATTTTCCAAATTGTTCATTTTTTGAGGCTAAAATTGGGAGCAACCCGTCATTTGTTTGGAGCAGCATTATACATGCCCAAGAAATGATAGATGGAGGCCTACGGAGGAAGGTAGGCAATGGCAGAACGATCTCGGTATGGAAAGAGAGGTGGTTGCCAGGGACAGGTGATGGCATGATTCAAACACCACCGCCAAATGGAATTTCGGACATGAACGTAGTTGCTCTTCTTAACGAGAGTGGAGACAACTGGAATGTGGCTAGAGTTTATGCTTTCTTCTCGGAGGAAGAAAGGAAAGATATTCTAAGCATTCCTTTGAGCAAGAGACGCGTTGAAGATGAAATATGGTGGAAGGCGGATCCAAGAGGCGTTTATAAGGTGAAGAGCGGATATAGGGCGTTAAGGGGAGAATATCAGACCACAGACTGGGTGGGATGGACAAAGATGTGGAATTTAAACATTCCTCCAAAAATAAAATGTTTTTTTGGCAGGTGATGTCGGGCATTCTTCCGACCTCAGTTAATCTCCACAAAAGGCGGGTTGATATTGACGGCCAATGCAGGGTGTGCGAAGAAGAATCAGAAACTGAATTGCATTTGTTTCGTGATCGTGAGGTGGCTCAAGCGGTCTGGCAGCACTTGGGGGCTATTTTCCTGAGGCATGGAGAAACCTTTAAGGAGTGGGTGAAGAGTTTTTTTGATAACTTGTAGCAGGAGGCGCTTGGTCAATTTGTAGTCACTCTGTGAAGCAATGGAAAGCTAGGAACGGAAAGACGTGGAAAAATAAATCAGTGGGCTGGCGGCAGATTACGGAAGAGGGAAGGTGCATGCTGAGTAACTGGCTGGAGGCACACTGGAAGGAGACAGAACAGCTGCCTAGGGAGCTGGTTCCGCGCTGGAAAAGGTCGTCAGCGGGCTGCATCAAAGTAAACGTCGACGCAGCTCTAGCGGTGGGACGGGACAAACGGGCTTGGGCGTGGATAGCCAGAGATGATCATGAGGAGTTTCTAGCGGGGGGCAGCAGGACGGTACAAGCAAATTGGACGGCGGCGATATCGGAAGCTATAGGAATTCGGGAAGCGCTTACATGGATCAAAGAACAACGCTGGGAGCGAGTAAAGGTGGAAACGTATTCCTTAATGATAGCTTCAGGTATCATTGGTCAGGAAGGAGATTCTTACGTTGACACAATTCTTGAGTATATTAGACACACTCTTCGCAATGAAGCTAGTTTAGGAGTCATACACTGTAAAAGATCCACGAACAGGGCAGCTCATCTGTTGGCAAAGGCTGCTCTTTCAATGCCGGATAGTTATTTTATTTATGATTCTCCACCTGATAGCATTGTACTCCAATTGGAGAACGACAAGTTGAATTAATATATACTACCTTCGTTCCTTAAAATTTTGTCAAAGTTGACCGACACGGAGAATAATAAAGTAAAAACTGTGTGATTGAGATTTGTGCAGAGGAGAGAAAAGTAATAGAAACCACAAAATAATTAATTAAAAGGGAAAGTGACAAAGTTTTTTTGAAGTCCCAAAGTTTTAAGGGACCGAGGGTATAACATGAGTACAACAACGATAAGGCCCGAGGTGGGTGGAAATGTGGAATTGGAAGTCCCGAATTGAAACTTCTTTACCTCTCTCTGATCTCGTTTCACACAGATCAAGACGGATACCTGCTCCGGAGAAATTTTGAGTTTCCGATCCTCAACTTACATGAGACGCCAGTTTCTTTGACCGTTCCCCTTCTTCAACACCCGCGACCGTGATGTCCCATTCCTCACATTATCTAAGGCAGAGCTATTTCCTGGTATTTCTTACAACTCTCCTTTTAACAGAGGAATTCTGGACTTTTATTGAAATAGAATGAAACTAGAGCCCCCTATACATTACATTTACACGTTTGGTTTAGGGTTGCTCACTGCGTGTAATTCCGTGCTTTGTATGTTAGTATGAAATGTATACATGCTCTCAGGCTTGAAAATTTGGGATTTGAGATCATAAAAGACCTGCAAATTTCTACTTCGGAATTTGATTATGCTCCTTTACTTCGCTGTTGCAAAAATATGTGCTTAGAGAAATCAATTGTTCCATCCCACAGCTAAGCTTATAGTTATGTACATGATTGTGGTTGCGCTTGTAAAGCACCACTGCTCCCTCTCGCAATCATCAATCATGGTTTGGATAAGAAAATGAAAATCTTTCTATGTATGTTCACTGCTTTCTTTAAAACTCAGATTTCGGTAGCATCATCCATCATCTTCTTTTAATGACTGAGTCACTTTGACCTTTAAATTCCTACTTGTGCCTCATTCATGGATTAGGGACTCACACAAGGCCCTTTGACCCTTTGTTAGAAACTTAGAATTAGGCTAGCCTTTTAATTTCTTCCACAGTATTTTTAAAAGATAATCTGTACTTCCATTTTTTCAGATAAGAGATGCCTGACCTCAAAGAGCGTCTGCTTCCACCAAAACCTGCATCAGCTGTTAATCTTAGGGATTCATCTCACAGGGTTTCTGTCTCTGCTCGTAGCCCGCTTCAAGTTCTGGATGTCCAAGGCCTTAAAAAGCGTGGCCAAGGACTAAGATCTTGGGTTCGTGTGGATGCTACAGGGAACTCTCAAGCTATTGAGATTGACAAGTTTACTGTGATGCGACGCTGTGATCTTCCGGCACGTGATCTACGTCTACTTGATCCTTTGTTTGTTTACCCCTCGACAATACTTGGTAGAGAGAAGGCCATCGTTGTGAATCTGGAGCAGATTCGGTGTATTATAACAGCCGATGATGTCCTGCTTTTGAATTCTCTTGATAGTTATGTCCTGCAATATGTAGTGGAGTTGCAGAGGCGGCTACAATCTGCAGGTGTTGGTGAAGTTTGGCAATCAGAAAGTTCTGACTTCAGCAGGAGAGAAAAAAGTAATCCGTCAGGTGATAACATGTTTAGGAGCGCTTCACCTGATTATTTGCCCTTTGAGTTCCGCGCTCTTGAAATTGCGCTGGAGGCTGCTTGCACTTTTCTGGATTCTCAGGTATAGTTTATGTCATACTGACATACTGTATGCTGCCTTCTATTTTTAAATTACATGTATATACCAAGAATCTTTACACTGTTACAGTGAATATCGTCAAATGTTGCCTTCGGTGGATCAGGAAGTGGTTGAAGACATTTTTATGAAATAAATAATTGGAACCTGCATAGTTGTCCGGGTTCATTCAGCTGAATATCTTATTTCCACGGGTTTATATTTTTTAAAATAAATGAGTTTTGTAAGATTACAGTTCATACAAATTAAACTTGTGAACTGTGTAAACTAAAGAAGAGATTGAGCAATGACAAAGAGCTTAGTTGTTCCAAAGAATGTCATTAGCTGTTCTCATAGAGGCACAAATTCTCCTAAACTTAATGATAGATTCATTTTTAAATAATGACCTATTTGGTAGAAAATTAAAATAATTCTCGGAAATCATTATTGTTACAAAAGGTCAGGTTTTAATATGATCCTAAGTGTTTAATAGTTTAGGTTTGATTTTGAATTTGTGAATTTGGTTTAGATTAGATCCCTATGCTATTTCCAACTAAGTTACTGATAAGGATGAAATTGGTATTTTATGCATATATATTAGTTTCCTTCCCCTTTCAAGTTTTATTTTATTTTCCTCTCCCACATGCCCACATGGTATAGATATTACTCCCTCCATTCGATTTTGGTTGTCCTACTTTCCTTTTTGAGTTGTCCCAAAATGAATGTCTTGTTTCTTTTTTGGAAAGAAATATGTGGTCCTTATCATTTCACTTTATTCTACTCAAATCTCAACCACAACTTTTACTTTTCAACCACTTTATTAATAATTGTGCCAAATTAAAACAGGACAACCAATCTGGGACGGAGGTAGTAATAAGTTTGATAATAATGGAAATTAATAAGTTTGAATGTAATAAGGTTGATTCCATAATAATTGAATTTACTAAGTTAAAAAAATGTGTGTGGGAATGGAAGAGGAAATATAGAACTGAATTAGAGAGAAGAAATGGAAGTTAGGTAGGCAAAGAGTTTTGAAATGCCCATGTTGTCCTTATTTATGGTTAATGCATGAATAACAAAACTATTGAAACTTATGCCCTGAGGATTGCCTCGAGACTTACATGTCTCCCAATCACAGAGAAACTTATGTTATGCTTCACCCAGGTGACTAGTCTAGGCTTATATCTTGCGGCATACCCCTCACGAGACGCATGGTACTTCCGTACTTGCTCCGTAATTATTTTGTGAAGATGGACCATTTTACATGAAGAATTGGCTCAGGGGTAATTATTTTGTGAAGATGCAACCTAATGAAAACATTACACTTTAGATGTTTGTTGTCAATCTACACAACATATCTGCAAACTTTTGCTCTCTTATCAACTGCTTTCTTCTATACGATTTTACTTGGTTTGTGTCTTCTACTTGGTTGAAGCTTTCAGAAGTAGCAGCCAACTTTAATACTTTTTTTTATCTTCAGAATACTATCATGCAATTACAATATTATGAACCAAGTTATAATTTACTACGAAAGTACTCACAAAATAAATATATTAATATTTTTTGGTATTACACTATTGCTTATATTACTATGAAAGTATGAAGCTTACTTGTGAGGCCTCATAATAAAGACAACAATAATCTTTAAGCTCATTTTAGCTTTTTATTAATAATCTTGAATTATTGACTGGTAATTACATTGGTATTTAATTGAGCCAAAAATACACTCGAGATCAAATTGGAAGTACTTTTACACATTTAGGATGGAATTGGAACTTTGAATTATAAATGTTTCGATAGAAAAAGAAATTTACTGGACTGTTACTTCTTTGTGAGTTTGTACCTGAATAGTTTTTTATTCAAGGGTCGTGTTGTTATGTTGTTGTAGCATTCACTCCGTCCCATTGGATTTTTCCAACTTCCCCTTTTATTTGTCCCACAAACTTTTTTACTTTCCCTTTAAAGTAAATAATTTGTGGACCTGTTATAGTAAATAATATAACAAATTAACAGTAGTTGATTAATAATCAAAAGTAATAACTAGTAGTATTAGTAGTGTTATCTGTGAATATGGATATTCTATTTTTTAGTAATGACTTATCTATGTAAAGTGTAAACATATGAGAGTAATTAAAAGAGTACAATTGAACATATGTTATGTTTCAACTAAAACATTCATTCCATATTAATAATGTTATATCAAGAAATTAACCTTTTGTAGAAACGTAAGGCTGCATTTAAAATGAAGATCATGCACAAGATCCTATTAGTTTATTTATATCACACTAAGGTCGTAGTATAGTCAAGATTAATGGATTATACCCAAGATCTGAGCCTTTTCAAGTTTCCAAATCGTTGTAGTTGAATATCCGTATTGGAATTCAAATAACCCCATGCAAGGGGCTGTTATTTCTGGACTTGTCTTTCTTAATTCTTTCTTCAAATTGATCAGGCAGCTGAGTTAGAAATTGAGGCCTATCCTTTGTTGGATGAACTTACATCAAAGATAAGTACATTGAATCTGGAACGTGTTCGTCGATTGAAAAGCAGACTTGTTGCACTAACCCGTCGGGTTCAAAAGGTATCCTAGGAATTGCTTCTTTTTGTTTTTTGTTCATAGTTTTTGAATCAGACATACTCTTTTTTTGATCTTTCACGTGTCTGAGGTTTCTGTATGGTGCAGGTTAGGGATGAGATAGAACAACTTATGGATGACGATGGAGACATGGCAGAAATGTATCTCACAGAGAAGAAAAAGCGTATGGAAGCATCATCAACACCATATGAGCAGTCTCTTATGATGGGGGGTGGGTCCAGGGCAAATGATGGTTTTGTGTCTATTTCTGCTCCGGTTTCTCCTCTTCCTTCACCTCCGGATAACAACAGCGACTACAGGAAACTTGAAAAGAGCTACAGCATAGGGAGAAGCAGACATGAAAGCATGAGAGGCTCAGAAAGTAGTAGTAGTAGTAGTAGTAGTAGGGTCACAGAAGAAGCTCATCAAAGTATAGAAGAGCTGGAGATGCTATTGGAGGCCTACTTTGTGGTCATCGACAGCACCCTCAATAAGTTGACTTCGCTCAAGGAATACATTGATGACACAGAAGATTTTATTAACATACAATTGGACAATGTGAGAAACCAGCTCATACAGTTTGAGCTGTTACTCACGACAGCAACATTTGTAGTCGCAATCTTTGGGGTGGTGGCAGGGGTTTTTGGCATGAATTTTGAGATTCCATTGTTTGAGCACGAAAGTGCATTCAAGTGGGTGCTTATAATCACAGGACTTTGTGGATTCGTAATATTTTTTTCATTTTTGTGGTTCTTCAAGTACAAAAGACTGATGCCACTTTAGGTGGGTTTATTATGGAAGGGGCCAATGTAAGTAGTAGTGATTATTAGTGGGTATAAGGAGGGTTCAGAAATACTACGTATAATATAACAGTGGGTTTTTAAACTGAACACGTAAAGCCAAATGTGTTTCTGTAGTGGACATTGTATGCATGAATGGATTCAACACACATATATACTTCAAACCTTTTGTTCACATAGACATGAGATAAAACCTAGTGGTTTATGTGAGAACAAAGTCATATCTATGCGTGTTTGTGCAGATTTTAGAGTAAAAGTTGATGTGAATTTGGTGTGCTGTGGCATTGTTATTCCTAAGAAGTAAGAACGGTGTCAACATGTTGGTGCCCATAGGAGGGCTCATTTGGTTTGGACATGTAAATACTTGTCTGGGAATGGGTCTGTAAGTTTTAATTTGGAGCTTTTTTTAAACCATCATTATTAATGCTGGGAATGGGACTGCAAGTTTTCATTTGAAACTTACGCCTAGGCAGATGGCCGATGAGTCGGGTGGGTGCAGAGATGAGAAACCGCCTCAATTCATTCACATTGAATGGGATACAGAGAGTACTATCATCTTAGATATGCTTCAAATGACTGGCTAAATTCGTTCTTCAATCAATCAATCCTATATTTGATTTATTCTAGCCAACCTCACCTTCTTCCGAAATCCATTCCTCCCCCAATTTTGTACTGGAAATTTGTACCTTCTTTTGTACATTATCCTCATGCTCTAGGTGTTTAGAAGAATGGCCGAATGGGGCAATTGTTTTTACATGATCTTTTATCATATTTTCAACTTCTCATTAATTTTTTTTGTTAAAATCAGGTGTTCCGACTTTACCGGATTAAATACTAGTCTTTAAATAATTCACAAGTCTGACTTAGTATGTCTACTTGTCTAGTGAGTGTAGTTAAGTTTGTATGTCTAATATTTGATTAGACAAAAACTAATGATAAATAGAAAAACATAAATAAAAAAAATTGGATATAGATAGGTTAGATACTAAAAGATTTGTATTTTTAATAATAAAAAATAAAATAAAAGATATACTTCGATATTAATTTGGTACGAGAAAGACTATTAGTCTATTATATCTTAGAAGTTAGAACACATTAATAGTCTATTATACCATGCCTATTGGGGGTTTTACCCACCCGTACCTTTTCATATCATATTGCCATAATATATACTCATCATTCATCAAACTTCAAAGTATTTTGGCAACAACATGTTGTTCAATGATCCATTATCCAAATCAATGTTATGTTTTCAATTTTGCATGAGAACGGTCCATATTACGTCTTCAAATAGTCTAGTACTCTAGCAGTCTAGTGTGGTACCGTGGTGTGTTCTCTAACTAGGAATGGACTGGGACGGGTCAGCCTGACCCAGGACCCGGCCCGGTACTGTGCAGGCCCGACCCGGCCTGGCCGGGCAGTATCAGGACTGGGTCCCGAACCGGGTAAGAATGGGGCAGGCTACGGGCTCCATAAATCGTGGACCGGCCCAGGCCCATTTTTTTGGGGGGCATTGGGCTGCAGCTAGGTGGGTGGGGCTAGGTTTTTTGGGGGGTTTCGGATGTGGGGGATAGGAATAAATTCGAAAAGCCATTTTTTTAAAAAAATGACCAACCCGACCCAGGCCCTATCCCGGTACAAACTCAGGGCTGGTACCGGGCCTGCAACCCAAACCCCAGTCCCGCCCAATCCCGTCCCGGAGCCCGGCCGGGGCCCAGTCCACCCCTATCTCTAACAGGTGTTATTAGTAACAATGACTTCTCAGTTTTGTTACAAATGTCTCAAGGTATAGTCTCTAGACAAAATGGTTGATTTCAAATGAATTGAACAGAAATGTGACACATTTGAAGCACACAATCAAGTATGTTGCTGCCCACTACTAGCCAGTTCATGGAGAAATATATGGTCAAGTTTGTTCATGAATGTAGTAATCATCAGCGCCATCATTCAAGGGGACGTTAGACCTTCATTTATGAGTTCTCTAACGCAGCAGCGGCCTTCAATGACCTTCGCCTGTTCTGAATTTGGTTTACAAACTCCACGAGTATGACCTGAAATTTTGGAGTGATCTTACTGGCTGAAGATACATTTAGGCCCGCCTTCTTTAAAGCCCGTGTGGCATGTTTGTCAGCCCTCTCCATATGGGGAGAGCAGAGAGAAGGAACCACAGATCTCAAAACTGGCTTCCCACAGAGTATGGGCCCTGCTGGAGAACTGCAAACAAATAAAGCATACAAAGGTCGTTTAAAACACCAGAAGTGAAATAGTTCCAAGGGAAAAATTCATAAATATGACCACAAGTCTAAAACTTAATAGAAAAAATGACTACAATAGCAATCCTGCAATTTCCAAAGACATAAATATGGCTGGGGATGAGTGTGAATGACTAGAAAACTGACTAGAAGAGTTTCTCTAGTCAACCATAAATATGCAATTTCCAAAGACATAAATATGGCATGGGAGAGTTTGGGGCAGGGAGTGGCAGCGGAGGGTGGGGGGGTGGGGAACCAGCAGGTAGTTACAGTGGCAGGGAAGGGGTTGGGGCAATGGTCGTGAATCGGCAGAGCAGTGGGGTCACTCAGAGCGATGGGGCAGTAGGGCCATTAAGTTTCAGGGACAGTATGGTCACTGGGGTGCCGTGGGTGGTGCAGTCACTCGTGTGTCGGGGATAGCGGGGTCATTGGGCATCAAGGGTGGCCACTGGGGTGTCGGAGTGGTGGGCTGACTGGTGCATCGAGGGAAGTGGGCCAGAGGCAGTAGGGTCAGGTCACTATGGCGCCATACTGGGCAGTGTGGCCACTCATTTACCGGGGGTGGTGAGTCATTTGTTGGGGTGTAGGAGGTTTGAATGCCACTTTCGTTGTTTAGGATTATTGTATAGGTAAATCATTTTTAGGAGACGGTGAAACTGGGTTGCTGGCGCCAGAGTCACTATCACTTACTCTAGTTTGTCGACCATGTCACTGTCACTTGGGTGTAACTAGGCGGATGTCATGGAGGCTTGGGAGGGGAAATTTGGTACAATGGATTTATGAGTTTCCAATTTTAGGACATATTTAGTCACTTCTTATAAACTCAAAATATTGTCTTTTTGCTATCCAAAGCCCCAACTTTAATATTAGTGGAAAACCCCAACTTAATACATTCCATAAACAAGATCTTAGTTTAAAAAGGCGCGAGGCGTTTGTAGGCGAAGGGTTCATCGCTTTTTACTTACCTAGGCGGCACAGGGTCTGAGAGGCGATCGCCTTTCACGCTTATTAGCGCCACTGATAGGCGAGCGCCTTTGACGCCTCATGAAATTATCTTGCATAGCTCTGAGCCCTTCCGAGTTCCGACTTATCTTGCGCTGCTATCTCGCGTCGCATAGGTAAGTCTTTTTTTTATCTTCTGCTATTTTATCTTCTGCTCAAGTATTTTAAGTTTTCTTTTATTTTCTGCGTAAGTATTTTAAATTCTCTTTTATCTTCTGCATAAATATTTTAAATTCTCTTTTATATTAAGTTCTTATATTTATAAAAATATTAAAATTATTTAAATAAAAAGTTAGATAACTGATACATATGTAGTATTATCTTTCGCTATTTATAAGTTTTGATAGATATTATTATTAACATTTTTTAACAATTTTTATATAACAGTTTATTACATTAATTATTTAAATTACTATTAACAGTTTTTATATAACTTAATTATTTAATTTATCACAAAATGACTCTTAATTGTTTATTACATTAGTTTGCAGTATTTTTTAGAAGAGTGCTTCATGTAGAAGTACTAAAAATATATTTAACCAAGGACATTTGGCTGAGATTAGGGCTGGGTCCGAAAAACCGAAAACCGAAAACCGAATCAAATTAAATCGAACCGTGACCAAATAAAACCGAACCGCTAAAAACCGAAACCGAATGTAAAAAACCGAACCGAACCGTAGTAGTTTGGTTCGGTTTTGGTTTTTACCCTTCAAAACCGAACTGAACCGAACAAACCGAACATAAATAAAATATGAAATTTTATTTGTTAAATGTAAGCATTAATCTTAATATCATCAATAATCTTTGGATTTCTTGTGCTAGAGAAATAATGTTTATGCTATGTTTAGTTTAGTTTATAAATGCATTTACACATTCATTGCCCATAGTAATGTAGTTATATTGATCTATTATGTCTTTTATGTATGTATGTTGCAACTTGTTGCATGATTATATGTTTTTACTAGTTATTAGTAGTAATTAACTTTTATTTTTATGTAACTTAATTCTTTTTTGTAACTTAACTTTTTTATATTGATAAAACAAATAAATATTCATCTCGGCTAAATCACACAGGACATATGTATTCATAAACGTTTTTCAAACTAGTCACAAACATTGTAAATTAAGATAGATACACTTTTATCTCTTCCGCATACTCATATAATTCAAGACATATTTGTTTATTATTATTTTCTTCATTTGTTCAAGTATGCTTGCATTTTTATGTAATATGTTTGATCCCTCCAACTTTTATATCAATTTTAAATTAAATGACAAATATTTAGTAAAAAATCGAAAAAATCGAAACCGAACCAAAACAAACCGAACCAATCAAACCGTGGTTTGAAGTTTTGGAGTGTAAAACCGAACCGAAACCAAACTGAACTTTTACTTTGGTTCCGTATTTGGTTTTAGGTCAAAACCGAACCCACCCGTGAGGCACGCACCTCGGGTAAATCAAAGAAATCGCCTCAAGGCGCCTCTTGCCTTTTAAAACCAAGAACAAGATCATTTGTACTCCTATCTACGCAATATGACTCATGTTTACTGACTTACTCCTATTTGCATTGACTTTTTTTGGGAAAACTGTCAAATCGGCCCACATACTTTTAACAAAAAGTCAATCGAGTCCATGTACTTTTTTCGAGTCAATCAAGTCCGCGAACTATCAAAAAATGACCAAATAAGCTTTTTAATAGGTAGTCAACCGATTACCCGGTTAAATGCCTCTGTGGTCGTCCTGGCATTTTTTTTACTGTTTTCCATTTTTACCTTTCCTTTTTCTTTTTCCTGTCTCTCTTTGCCACTTCCAAACAAACTTCGCCACCCAGCCTCCATATCCACCGCCTCCGGAGTCCGGCCTCCACCTTCACCACAACCGCCCCTTCCCCCATACACACCGCCTCAGGCCGCCACCACCTCTGTGGCCTTCCCCTTCGCCTCCTCCATTGAAGCGACTTCCAACTGCACCGGCTTCCATAGCCGCCGCCCTGAGACCACCGTACCCACAGTTTCCGGCTTCCACATCCACGGTCTCCGCCTCCGCTTCTTCCATTGGAATGACCTCCAACCACCCGGACTCCATAGCCGCCGCCAACTCCTTAGACCTGTAGTTGCTGACGGAGGAAGGGAACGATGAGATGGAAGGAGTTGCAGACGCATAAGAGGAGCGGACCAGGAAAGAAGAAAGAGAAAAAAAAAGGAAGAGGGAAAGGAAAAAAGAAAAAGGAAAAGAAAAATAAAAAATTTAGAAAACAGTAAAAGGAAATGCCAGCTCGACATCCACGTAGGCGTTTAACCGGGTAACCGCTGGACTACTTGTTAAAAAGCTTATTTGGTTGTTTTTTGACAGTTCGTGGACTTGATTGACTCGGAAAAAAAGTACGTGGACTCAATTGACTTTTTGTTAAAAGTATGTGGACCTATTTGACAGTTTTCCACCCTTTTTTTAATTTCCAATGTTTTATTCCTGCTGCCAAATTATATATCCATTATGTAAGCTGTTGTTGTTTTGCATAGACGTTTATATGGAGTTATAGCCTAATCAGATGAAACATCTTACCTTGAGATCCTCAATACAAAATGAAGAAATCACAAATCAGACAAAACAAAGCAGAACCTTATTTACAATAAGTTATGAGAATGTGGAAATGGTATATAAAGCATCCTATAAGAGTTTGGTGAGGGGCGAAACTAGATTTTCTGGGCCAAGTTTTAATAGGGGGGCGAAGCTCAAGTACAAACATACCATAGAACTAGCAATCTATTGTTAAATACTTAATGTATACACTTTGTTTCGGCTGTAGATGGTAACACAATAAAAGAAATAAGGAAATTTAAGAGGGGCTTGCATGCACTAGCTGTTTGAGAAAAAGGTTAAAACTTTTGGCTCAAGAACACTTTTGATTAATTGTTGTTGTGTGCACTCATGCATGCCTGTGGACAGTTATAGGCCTCATTTAACGAGTTCGGCTCAAGAGTTAATGAAGGGATCAATCATTTATTTAGCACCAAATTGGAAGAAAACTGATCCCCCATTACCTGAATTCTACAAGGATTAAGGCAGATATATGCAGTTGCATATAATGTGCAAAGTTTTTCCCCTTCTACTAGTAGTTGTTCAAAAGGAGAACTTCTAAAAAGCATTCATTTTGCAGTGTGACATTTAAAACCAGAAATGGTGGTAGCACATCAGCACATGTTTGTGAGAACAGCACACATGAGCTCAGCACTGAAGCAGATATATCTAGGGGGTGGCTTTTTAACAGAGTTCTATATAACAAGTTCCTTTCTTTTTGGGGTTTTATCCTTGCCTATGGGTTTAAGATTATGACAATTATCAAAACTATCAGACTATCTCCACCATCATGCTTCAACATAAAACTTGCACTTGCACCTTTGTTAATGCTGCAAATATACTAGATTAAAAGAAAATAAAATTCAAACATCATATGGAATCGCACTCATGCATCTCCAAGAAAAAGACAACTCTTATTAACAAAATAAGAGATTTTGAAATAGATATTAACTTATGAAGAAAACGAACAAAAAGCCCTAACCTTTTGATCACATAATTGCAAGCCTTGTAGAGCTTCTGCTTGGGATCTGATAGGATGTGCGCATGACAGAACCTCGTCATAGCCATGGCCTTCGTTTTGCAAGTGCTTACCCCACACCTATTACTAACATTGCTGCTGCCAATTAGGTTGTTGCGGTTAGGGTTTTCCCCATTTCCCAAAGAGGAATCAACGCGGTTCCCGTTGGAGATGTTATTCTCCTCATTGTCTTCTTGGAAAGGGCTTTTTCCGTACTCCCAATAATACTCTCTATACTTAATCTTCAACTCCTCCATCAAAGCCCAGTAGTATTCCCGATATATCCGGGCGAGCTGCTTGACCCTACGAGAGCGCCGCCGCAAAACTTCCGCCCGATGCAAAAAATTGGAACGGGCCAGAACCGCATCTTCCTCGAACCCGTCGATTAAAATCGGCGACGAGGAAGTGGAAGCAATAATTGGGTCGGGCATGCCGGAATCCACAGAGGATGTGTGCCCGTCACCGGCTCTGCTGTAATTGATGAGATTTTTCAGTTCAACTTTAGGGTTGAGGTTACGACAGTGATTCAAACTGCGCTGACCGGAAAGAGATAGGGGAGGGGGCGGCTGCGTAGTTTTGGAGGGAGAGGCGGTGATGGCTGGCGAGGAAGCAGTGGGCATCTTCTCTTAGTGGGGGTAAGGACGCGCGGAGGTGATGGCTAAAAATTAAAATTAGGGCAAGTGGGTAATTACAAATATTCCAAAAAAAAAGATGACACCGCGAGAGCCAATAGTACGTACAGCCGGCCCAATTAAGTAAGACAGCCTAATAAATGATACTACCTCTGTCCCTTAAAACTTTGCCAAAGTTGACCGACACGGAGAATAATAAAGTAAAAACTGTGTGTTTGAGTTTTGTGCAGAGGAGAGAGAAATAACAGAAACCATAAAAAAATTGTTTATAAGAGAAAGTGGCAAAGTTTTTTGGGACGTCCCAAAAAGGAAAGATGACAAAGTTTTAAGGGACGGAGGGAGTACATGCTAAAAAAATCGGTGTCATTTTTGTAATTTAAGCAAAAAGTCACGGGTTCCGCTAAATGAGCAAAATAGTGTACGCTTAATGAGCATATGAGTTATTTTATTGAGAATTAAGAGGGTAGCAATGAGTTTCACGATATCTGTTTCATATCTTCTGATTCAATTTTTTTTTTTTTATTCTTTTATAAAAACTTATTAAATTATATCTATAATACACTCCTATAAATTTCAATATGCAAATTTAATGTAATATGATACTTTTGAAATATGCATTGATATGATATTTTAAAATAAGCATAATGAACTTTTAATGTGCATCAAACATTTTAAAATGAGCATAATGAAAATCGTAAGGTTGTTAGTTTGACATAACGACATTTTCATTGAGCATCAAACCTCCTTTATTGAGTATTGAGATAAAAATCATAGTTTCTGTTAAATGAGCATTAATGAACTTTTAACGTGCATCAAACTTATTATGAGCATTAAAACACTTTCAATGAGCATCACACTTATTCGGTTGAGTATTAGGAACCTAACAATGAGCATAGTACTTTTAAAAATGCATTGATATGACATTTACAAAATGAGCATAAGATCAGTACCAGATGAGCATACGTAACTTGCAAAATACGCATTCGTATGAAAATCGTAAGGTTTGTTAGTTGAACATCATGACATTTTCATTGAGTATCAAACCTCATCGATTGAGATCGATGGAAATCACGATTTCTGTTAAATGCTCATTAATGAATTTTTAATGAGCATCAGACCTATACAAATGAGCATATGTAACTTACAAAATGAGCATCGATATGAAAATCATAAGTTTTTTAAATTGAACATCAAGACATTTTCATTCACCATCAAATCTCTTCTATTGGATATTTATTAGACATGCAATTGAGTATCAAGGTATGTGCTCGATCTAGTATCTATAAGGAAAGATGGCAAAGTTTTTTGGGACGTCCCAAAAAAGAAAGATGACAAAGTTTTAAGAGACGGATGAAGTACTTTTGTAGTATGGATTGATATAACATTTTAAAATGAGCATAAATCCAATACCAAATGAGCATACCGAACTTACCAAATGAGCAATAATATGAAAATCATAAGCTTTGTTGGTTGAGTATCAAGACATTTTCATTAAACATCAAAGTTCTTCTATTAAGTATAAAAGCATGCAATTTATTATCATGATCTATGCCCCCATGTGAACCTAACATGAAACTTTTGAAATATGTATTAATATGACATTTTAAAATGAGCATAAAACCAATACCAGATGAACGTACGTAACATACAAAATGAGCATTAAAAAATTCAAAAACTCATTTGACAAACATAATTATAACAAATATAATAATTTTATATTTTATAAATAATTTATAGTTTTTCGTTCTGGAATTACAAATATAATCGGTTTTTTATAATGTTTATCTATGCATATTTATTTTACACTATACTCATTTTAGTATAATACAAAACTCGTGTTAGTAATTAGCACATAATATTTAATAAACTAATAAATATTCATCTTAAATTAAAAATAGAAAAATAAAAATTAATACTTTAAATATTCATCGGAAATTGAAAATTTGAAATCAATGAATAAGGTGGTTAAGAAAAAAAGGAAAAACAAGTAAAAATTGATCTATGTAAAATGCAAAAGAAAAGAGACGTAGTGCATTTAGGCTCCACTTGCGCAATCCGCTTAGGAAGAAGTTGGCCGGCTAAAGATAGCATACCTAGTGTCGTAGTCCATTTAGGCCGGAAAGTACAAGGTCGAAAGAATCACACCAAAAATTACAAAAATACCGAGTGTATGTACTGTATAAATTGCTCCCGAGAGCCCTTTAACCCAACACCAATATTCCATTCTCTAACCAATATCATAAGGAATAATATTCCTTATTCAAAATTAAATTATTTTTTATATTTTATTTTATATATCATTATAGCTCGATTCTTGCCAAAAAAAATATATTTTATATGTTAATATATAATATGAAATTGGGCAATTTATATCCTGGGATCGGCGCACCATGAGGATGGTGCGCCCGATCCCAAAACGACGTAGCATCCTTTATTTTTTATTTCTTTTATTGTTAAAAATTGTAATAACTTTTTTATTTGATATCCGATTTTTATAAATTTTATATCAAATTTTTTTATTTTTCATGATCTATCAAATGAGACCAATATTGCTTATGTAATTTTAACAAATTATTTTGAAGTTACATTTGATAATATATCATAAAGTTACATCTTCCTCTGCGCGAGTTACATCTTATTGTACGCGAGTTACATCTTAATATACGCGAGTTACATCTTAATGTATGTGAGTTACACCATGAAATAAACCCCTGCTACATCTTTCATTTTTATCATTTGAAAAATAGTGTATGAATATGAAATACAATACTTATTTTATGTGGATTAATAAAATTTTGTATTAAATTGGCAAAGAAAAAAATTAATTCAGTTATAATTGAATTAGTTGAAGATAAAGATAAGTAAAAAATCATAAATAATTAGATATAACTCACACATAATTACATGTAACTCGCGCATAAAAGTATGTAACTCGTGTATAACAAGATGTAACTCACACATAATTACATGTAACTCGCGCATAAAAGTATGTAACTCATGTATAGCAAGATGTAACTCACGCATAACAAGATGTAACTCACACATAATAACTTGTAACTGGAGTATAAGATGATGTAACTTCGTATATTATCGAATGTAACTCCAAGCTAGAAGCAAAATAAACAAATTCAATATCTTAAAAACCTCTAAAAACATATAAAAGTGATAAAAAAATATATTATAGAAAAGTGTGTGCATATAAAAATATATTACAAAAAAATGTATGAATGTAAAAAATTAAAATTACATAGGCAATATTGGTCTCATTTGAAAGATCATCACCATGCACCCTTTCTTATTTTTTATTTCTCTTTTCCTTAAAATTGTTAATAATTTTTTATTTTTGATCCGATTTTTATAAAATTTGTATCAAATTTTTTTATTTTTCATGATCTTTCAAATGAGACCAATATTGGTGCTCACCATGCACCGGTTCCACGGTATAAGCACTCGTGAAATTGATATTGTGAAATATATTACTAAAACCAGTTCAACGTAACTTTTCAAATCATGATATTTTTTAAATCTTAATAATAGCAAATTTAATGAGTAAGTATGAGAAATAGTAACATATTTATGACATTATATTTTATATTAGTAAATAAGCTTTGTTTCAATAGTACTTTTGAAAAAGTATCTTTTATGAATGTGTAAAGTCAAATTATTTCAATTAAATAAAAATAGAAAAGTATAGAAATTATTTTCTAATATCTAAAAAACAACAAGTTACGTTCTAAAAAATTATTCAATTGTTGTTGTTATTGTTTATATAAAAAAATCAGGAGTAGTTTTTATCATTTATTTTAGGGCAAAACATATACTAGTACAATATGAAGATACAATCTTTTTATTTTTAATAATAAAAAATAAGTTCCTCTCAATTTTCTTTCTTGATCGCGAGACTTCTCCCTCGCGTACTTTTTTTTATCGTCATTACCCTTCTTAGAAAGAGGAATGAAAGACAAAGAACAAACGCGAGAGAAAGAGATGAAGTAAGAAACTCAAAGTGAGAAGTTATGTAACAACTAGGACAATGAGTGATTAGACCGCAAGGTGTGTAATGACAATCAATTATCGCAAAGAACTGCTGACATTTGGATGTAATTCATTCTTCTAAATGAATTTCAAATATCAGTATATCTACATGAGTTATTGGTTAAGAGATCATATGGAGTATGAGGAGGATCAGCTCCGACTGAACGAACCTTAGAAGTTGTTGGGTTCCCTTCTTAATTGAGAAGTTAATGAGAATTCTAGAATACTGCGGAGATGTCTAGAATTCTCTAGATGTGTGTAGTGAAGTATGAAATGTTCTAGATTATTCTGGAGCTTTCTAGAGAGCCGTGGAATTATCTAGAAGCGTGTGGAAGAGTGTAAAATATTTTAGAACATTGTGGAGTTTTCTAGAGGAGTGCGAAATTCTCTAGAAACATGCAGCAGTGTGTGGAACCTCTAAAACATTCTGAAGAAATATGGAGCTATCTAGATGAGCTTGTGGATACTTCTTAGAAGAATCTAGAAGTGCAGTGGTGTATATAAAGTTTTAGAGAACCTTGAGAAGATTAGTATAAATAGAGGTGACACTCCTCATTCCTAGTCAGTGAGCCTAGAAAGAGCCTTGTGAGAGCCCCCTCAAGTGATGAGAGAGAGAGAGAGCCTTGAGGAGAGCTCTTGTGTGAGTGAGTACCTCATTGAGAGAGGGGTGTGAGAGTGAGGCAATCCCATATACAAAGCGTTGGTCCAAAATAGGATGCTCGTAGGCTTTTGAAAAAGCTACGTAAGAAGGATGCAAAGAAGGAAAGAAGGAAAGGAGCAATTTCTAGAAGCTATTTCTGGCTACCAAACTCCCTCTGCTCGACGTCTTCTGCCTCAGCCTGGCGGTCTGCACACCCTTGTGGAATGGCTTCGCGTTGTAAGGTTTGTAACCTCATAGCAACGATACTTCTGGACCTTCATGATCAGCTCCGCGTTGCAAGGTCTGTACCCCTTTAGAAACGATGCTTCCAAGACTTCGAGTAACAGCTCCGCGTTACAATGTGTGTACCCCTTTAGCAACGGTGCTTCCTTCCTTCCCGGGACGAGTGTTGGTGGGAGGGCCTCCTTCCTGGCTGCCGCTGCGTTACAAGGTCTGTACCCCTTCAGCAACGATGCTTCAAGGCCTTCGAGTAACAGCTCTGTGTTGCAAGGTATGTTCCCCTTTAGCAACGGTGCTTCCAGGACCTTGAGTAACAGTACCGCGTTGCAAGGTCTGTACCCCTTTAGCAAAGGTGTTTCCTTCCTTTCCGGGACAAGTGTTGCCGAGAGGGCCTCCTTCCTGGCTGCCGCTGCGTTGCAAGGTTTGTACCCCTTTAGCAACGATGCTTCAAGGCCTTCGAGTAACAGTTCTGCGTTGCAAGGTCTGTACGTCTTTATCAACGGTGCTTCCAGGACTTTGAGTAACAGCTCTGTGTTGCAAGGTCTGTACCCCTTTAGCAACGGTGATTCCTTCCTTTTCGGGACAAGTGTTGCCTAGAGGGCCTCCTTCCTCGCTGCCACTGCGTTGTAAGGTATGTACCCCCTCTGACAACAGTGCTTCATCATGGTACCAGTGGATGGTTCTGGGATGTGGAGGTCGGCCACGTATGGCTCTCCCCCGACGACCCTTCTCCTCAACTCGTGCAGCCTTAGCCTCAGATCTTCCACCGCATCAGGTGTCAGTTCTGCTCATGTGCGTCCAGTGTCGAGCTGAACTTGCGTAAAAGACTTTGCAACCGTCTCGCGTACGTGAGGTCGAGATTTAGCATGGCATCCGTCCAGGGAGCCATCCCCTCTTTCCTGGGACAAGTGTTACCGAGAGGGCCTCCTTCCTGGCTGCCATGCTTGCTCAACTTGTCGAGACACATACTCCCTTCGGGATCCGTCTGTGCTGATACGTCTCCTGGGGAGACAGCCCGCCTACAAGGTCGACATGAGTGATTAGACGAATCGTCCCCTCATTCCCGGGACGAGTGTTGTCGGGAGGGCCTCCTTCCTGGATGTTCAACTTGTCGGGACACATACTCCCTTCAGGGTCCGTCTTTGTCGGTACGTCTGTGCTGATATATCTCCCGGGGAGCCAGCCCCCCTACCCAGTCGACGGGAGTGATGAGACGAATCGTCCTCTCCTTCCCGGGACGAGTGTTTCCAGAAGGGCCTCCCTCCTGGCTGCTCAACTTGCCGAGACACGTACTCCCTTTAGGATCCATTATGCTCTGAGTGTACGAGTGTGGTGTATGGGCACCGAGCATACAAGCGTCTAGGCTGATAGCTCCGAGCGTGCACGACCTTGCGATGGTGCTCTGCAACCCCGACCAGTTGGCAAGGGTAATCAACTTTGTATGAAGTATTTCAATGGCCCATCAGTATGAGTTATGTGACTCAGCAAATGTCGTTGGGCCTAGCTCGTCTCCCTGTGAAGTTGCTATTGAAACCTAGCGGGCGAAAAGGTAGTCCCAAACGTGAATGATGTTGAATGATGCTAGAAGGAGACGTAGGGCAGGGACGGTGAAGCAGTGGACGAGGCATGAAGTCACCGGCGCACGACGTGCCCTGGATGGTGAATGACCTTCGAGCGGCACTGAAGCGGATGAATTCCCTGCGAGCGTCGTTGCTCTGACGACGTTCACCGCCATTGATGGAGACTCCCTCGGTTGTCACTGCTGCCGGATATGGGTATCGTCCTCGCGTCACTCCTATTCTCCTAATGCGAGTTCAACATCGGATCTACAAGCTGAGGAGAAAGAATTGAAGCCGGAATTTTAGGCTACAAGTTGGAGGTCGCTGGGTCTAAACATGTCCAGTTGCTGATGTGCCAGAGAAACAAGCCACGGGCGTTGCTGCTGGGACGAAGGCCGACGCACCTGTTCCCCCAACCCGGTCTCTTGGTTTCCCTTAGACATGGAATCTTCGATTGGGATCTAAAAATTCTCATCTATCTTCTTTTCTTCCTCTTTTTTTTGGGACATCATTCATTGATTTTTGTATAACTTTCGACATCAATTTGATTTTTGCTAAAATCTCTACGAGTTTCTACCAGAAAAATATGAGAGAGGACTCTCAATGAAAGCACCAATGTTGGCAGAAAATATTATGGGTAGAGAGACCGGCAGCATTTCAGTATAGTGAAAATAACTTAGAGAATACATGGGAGGTGATGGCCTATTTATAGGCATCCATCTCAAGTCCAAAGTCTAATCTACGTGGACTTGGCCCAAATTAATAATACATCTCGAAGCTAACGGCCCAACCGGCCCAATAAATAAGTAAATAATCCCGTACCAATATCCATTAGCCGAACTGTGTTCTGAGCTTGGTCGGGCCAAAGCTCGGGTGTAACGGGCTGATAGTCTCAGACCCGGCCCATTATCCCAACACAAAGAGTGATGTGAGATACCCGTTTACTTGTAAAATATCTCTTGTACATTTCAATTGTATAATACAAAGTGATATTATTAGATTGAGTCTTTGTGTTACGAGTGGATGGGTGAGTGTACAAGAGTCCTTTGAGCTCGTGATCCTGGAAGAGGTCGGGGGTCGTGTTTTCCCCAACAGAAGTGGAAGAAATTCATGTTGACCTAGAGAGACGCGATCGGAAGATCAAGATTGGGACTGGACTCCCAGCTGACCTACGGAAGAAAATTATTCAAGTGTTGATTTTTTTAAGCATGTTAACCAACCTCAAAATCTTTTGTGAATAAGACTTGAATGTTGTTGTTGATACTTTTAGGCATTGTCTTCGCGTGGGGGCTGAGGACATGTTCGGGCTCGATCGGAACGTGGCGTTGCATCGACTAGTCATCGATATGACGGTAAAGCTGGTTGAGCAGAAGAGGAGGCATCTCCCAGTCGAGTGAAGAGAGTTTTTGAAGAAGAAGATCGATATGCTCCTTAACATAAAACATATCAAGGATGTCTTGTGCTTAGTATGGCTGTCAAGTGTGGTCTTGGCCCCAAAACCGCCAACTTAGAGGACATGTATTGATTACACAGACCTCAATAAGGTTTGTCCAATAAATGCCTTCCGTTCTCCTAAAACTAATCAACTGGTCAATGGGATGGTCGAATGCGAGGTCCTTAGTTTCATGGATGTGTTCCTAAGATATCACCTTATATTAATGCATTAGGAAGATGTTGAGAAGTCCTCGTTAATCACTCAGAAGAAATTTTCAATGACTTAATTATGGTTTTTGGCCTGAGGATTCCTAGGGAGACATACACGAGGATAGTTGTAAAGGTATTTCAGACTGTGCGAGGAAGGAAAATGGAGTCGTACGTCGATGACCATTCAGATGACATCGGGATTGAAAAGGCAGTCTGATTGCATCTCTGGATTAAAAAGGCAGTCCGACTGCATCTAAACCCAAAGAAGTGCATGTTCGTCATTCAGGGCAGAAATTTTGTAAGACACACAGTGAACTAGTGGGGAATGCAGAGCCAGATCCCGAGAAAGTAAGGTTAATTAGTTCTTGACATGGAACCCCCATAGTTGAATGGGTATTTGCTCCAGGGATTGGCAGTGGCAAAATTTTCTCAATACCCGGCCAGTTATATGGGGGTACCCGATCGGGTATTCAAACATTTTATTGATTTAACACCTTTACCCAGTTAGACATCTCAACACTAGCACGAATGCAAATAAACCATAAACAAAAAAATAGTCTAATGAAAACAATAATTAAGCTTGAAATAAATATAAAGAAAATAATTGCAGATGGTCAAATCTGAACATGAAACTTCATCTTTCGAACCCCAGCCCCTCCTTCACTCTATGATGGCGGTTCAGGAGGGAGATAGACCATCAACATTTCATCTTCTTTCTCCGAGGTCAGACGATTGTAAGCTTGTTCGAAATGATTAAACTCGCCCTGCTTCTCATTTGTTTCGTTCTCTGCCATTCCTTTTCCCTTCTATTTAACGCCTAAAATCGAAATCCATCTTACTCTAGGCCACGAACAAACACACCGCCACAAAACAAACCCTATCACGAGCAGTACTCGCCTAGACCCTTTCGCCTTTTGATAAATGTTCAGACCCGGGGTTCCATCTTAAAAGGTCAACCTGATAGGAGGAGTAGCCCAAAGTCTTATATAGTATTTTATTGTTTTATAGCTTTCTGGTGTGGGACAAATACTTTAACACGCCCCCTCAGTCCGAACCGGGTTGGACAATATCGGGGTGTATAAATGGGCCAAACAGACCTTTAACAAGCTACGTACTCATAATCATGGGTGCTAAACAAGCAGTCAAACCACAATCGGAATTGGCTCTGATACCATGTTAAGACTCGGGGTTCCATCCTAAAAGGTCAACATGATAGGAAGAGTAGTTCAAAGCCTTATATAGTATTTTATTGTTTTATAGCTTTCCGGTGTGGGACAAATATTTTAACAATAATGATTTCCATCATTCAACCTTAAAAGCCGCACATTTTTATGAAGGGACAAGTATGGAAAATGTATTTGTGGTTGAGCCCGGTTTCAGATAGGGTCATGTGTTTCATTCTTTATCAAAGTGGTTCATGTGTTTGAATTCTGTTATCACAAGAGGGTCACACCGTTAAAAACGTATGAAAAAGACCGTTACAAGTAACTCCGATTTTCAAAAGTGCCCAAAAAATTAAAAGAAAAATACCGGAAGGTGCACCTCAATAAGACGACCGCTAGGTCATCTTTCTTTTTTGTTTTCAGTCACCCTTGTCACTGGAAAGTCCATCGGAAAAGTGATATTAGAGAAATCCTTTTTAAAAAATAATTCAAACATAACTGAAAAATCCAAAGGTGAAGGTGGTTTGGAGGTCATCTTGACGAGGCGCACCTTTCGGTATTTTTCTTTTAATTTTTCGGGCACTTTTGAAATTCAGAGTTACTTTTGACGGTCTTTTTCAGACGTTTTTAACAGTGTGACCATAACGGAATTCAAAGACATGAACTACTTTGATAAAGAATGACCCTATCTGAAAACGGGCTCAACCACAAGTACATTTTCCGTACTTTTTCCTTTTATTAATTACAAATTGGATGGAGCGTAGAAAGAACATAGACGGACAAAGAACAATAATATTTCCAAACTTATAATTCTTCGACGTAATTTTACATAAAAACGACTACTAGAGGTCCTTTCTGAGAAGCACAACCAAACTTTGATATAAATTAAAGAAATTGTTGGTCCAAAATAGGACGCTCGTAGGCTTTTAGGAAAGCCACGTACGACACTCAAGAAGGAATTAGGAAAGTAAGAATGAATAATGGAAAGTTGCTAAGGGAAGTTTAGTTGCCAAGAATAGCTCACCCTCATTTGAAATTCGGACTTGCCTATTATAGGCGATTTACAAATAGTAGCTGCCAAAGATACTAATGGCTAATTAATTACAACATTAATACGGTATTAAATACATAATTAAGTCGCACATTAATTGCTCTAGCTGTTATTGTTCCTGGCTGGCAGGTCAGCCTGGTTGGCAGGCCGGACGCTTGAGCTCCCTCCTGCTGGACTGGACGACAAGCACCCCGCTGGGCTGGAGGTAGGCTCCTGGCTAGGGTGGAAAGTAGTCTCCCTGCTGGGCTGGAGGCAGGCTCCTGGTTGGGCTCGAAGTAGGCTCCTGGCTAGGCTAGAAAGCGGGCTCCCCACTGGGCTGGAGGCAGGCTCCTGGCTGGGCTGGAAGGCAGGCCCCTGGTCAGGCTGGAAGGCAGGCTCCTGGCCGGGCTGGAAGGCAGGCTCCTGGCCGGGCTTGAAGGCAGGTTCCCCGCCGGGCTGGACGGTAGGCTTCCTGCTGGACTGGAGGCAGGTTGTTGGCTGGGCTGGAGGCAGGTTGCTGACCGGACTGGAAGACAGGCCATCTTGGGATTTTGCTCCTTGATGGGCTTGGGCCTGCAGGTCCAAGTTTGGGGCCTGGTCCGATTAGGCTCTGGGCCTAGTCTTGTAATCCCATCACGAGTCCCCCACTCCCTTAATCGAGTAGTAGACTCGGCTAAGAGGTAGTAGTTCAAGTCAGCTGCCAATTTAAAAAATATTCACATATCGGGGAGCCATAATTGTGGATTCTGTCAATCCCACAATTTATGGAGATTTTCAAATTTTAAATAAGGCTCCAAATCAATTTCCTTCAGCATCCTAGTATTGCAGCAGTCAGCTTTCTCCCGGACTTCAGAATCCAAGTCGGTCTCCAAAATTCCTGAAATTCATTACTATTATTTTATAATTATTTTCAGACTATTTTATTTTTCCCTTTTTTCTTTTCCTTCCTTTTCTTTTCTTTCCATTCTTTTCTTTTCTCTCTATCCTGGAAACTGCGTGCGTCCTCCTCGTGTCTTCCTAGCGTAGCGCCGCATTCAATGCAGTTGACCGACACCTAGGCTGGCGGCCCCCATCCGTCCGGACGCCCATGTTTGCGAAGCTCTGGCAAATCCCTGCGTCGATCTACAGCCAGCGCGGCGACTCCCCAGGATGATGATGCCTTCCTTCGGGCGAAGCTATGGCGGTTCCCCTAGGCGGTGACGACTTCCAGGCGCCGGTTCCAGACGACGATGGATTCCAGGCGGTGGATCCAGGCGGTGACAGCTTCTAGGTGAAATATCGGATCTCCCCGGCTGGCATCCTTCCTCCTCTGGCGAGCAACTGGCCGGCAGACCCTTGGAAGCTCTAGGTCGGGTGGACCTCTCCATGTTTGCAGGTGCAAGGAGTATGATGTCATCTCCGGGTCGGCAGGCCCAAAGCTTCCCATCGCAAGTGATCTCTTCCCATCGGGCCGACCCATCTTCCAGGCCAGATTTGGCTTGCACCTTTCTCTGTTCGGGCGAGTCTCCAGGAGTTCTCACTCACGCTTTCCCCATTCCCGGTCAGCGATCCCCTTATTGGTTGGTAATAGCAATAGGGGGTGACAGCTCCCAAAGTCCCAAGCAGCCACGGCTCTTTGGCAGAGAGAGGTTCTCAGACTACACCACAGGACTGGTAGTGTGCAATCAGCCGGCAGATCTGTAACTGGGTGTCGTTAGTGGTTGTGCCTCTATGGTTGTTGTTGGTTCGTTTCTTTCCTGAATTCCTGAGACAAGATTTCTTTTGTCTACAGGGTATGTTCATGACTTTGGAGGCATTCCGAGTTTTGATTGTGCCCGAGCAAAGTTCTCTCACGAGTCTTACAAAGTGAAGGACATTGGGACAGGCAACGAGACACTTGCATAGTTCCATGCCTCCGCTAGGTTTTCCCACGTGCTTGAAGAATCATCATGGTGAGAAAGATATGGCTCCATCAAACTTGGCGACCACCCAACAGGATGAGAAAGCTGACTTGGATTTTTTAGCTTGCAGCCGGCCTATGTAAACTTTGACTCAACATTAAGTCCTAAATCATACGTTTCTTTTTCTATACTTTGCTTTCTTTCTTTTTTTCTCTTTCCTGGACTTCGTGCATGCGTCTGTGTGTCCTGCCCTAGGCGGCTAAGCGGCTGGGTGCCCCCCGGGTCGGATGGCATCGTCACCTCCATGGAAGCAGGCGGCCAGGCGGCGGGTGACTAGGCGGCAAAGCGACCGGGCAGTCGGGCGGCCGGGCGGCCGGGCGGCTAGGCGGCCAGTCGGCAAAGCAGCCGGGCTGCAAAGCGACCGGGCGGCCAGGCGGCCAGACGGCCAGGCGGCCAGGATGAAGTCTCTATTCCTTGGGGTTCCGCGTTGTCAGGTGGTCGGGCGGCAAAGAGGTCGGGCGGCCAGGCGGCCAGGCGGTCAGGCGGTTTGGCTGAAGTCTCTATTCCTTGGGGTTCCGTGTTGTCCGGCGGTCGCCCCGGTGCTCTTCTTCCTCTGGGCGGCAGGGTTGTTGCTGCCATCATTTTCTTGGCAGTGACTGAGACCACGCAAGCGCAGTGGTCCAGCACCACCGTCCAGGGTGATGGCGCTCAGGCGGACGACATCTGAGATCCGCGGTGTAACTTCTGGGCCGGCAGCCACCCGAGCGGTGGTGGGTCCAAGGTCAGAGTGCTGCTCCTCGGTGGTAGGAAGTAGGTGGGCGATCCAAACTCTTTGGATGACACCTTCATCCCCGCATGGTTGAAGTCGTTGAGACCTTTGAGGTTGATATCGACTGTCCTACTGCAACTGCATATATCCTTCGCCCCCACAGGAAACGGGTCAATTCGGGCCGACTGGGACCTTCGCAAAAACATAAGTGCAACCGACATGTGTGGGCAGCATGCTGATGCTCCCCGAATTATCATTGTTTTTAGAGCCACGTAGCTCCTTATCTTGTTACTTGATTTTGATAGCCTCTTTAACCTATTTGCAGGATTTCATGCCCCATAGAGGTCCCCAAACGTGTGAAGAATCATGAGGACCACAGAGCTCCACGGCGGGGAGCCTACCTTCCAGTTTGAACTTCGAAACATGTAAGGCGGCAGGCGCCCCTATCATGGAAATGGCAATCAAGGCTTTCCCTCGGGAGTGCTCAGCAATGCAAGTTAACTGCGACACAGTACTTAGGCGTTAGTCGCAAGTTGACGGTGGCGTAGTACTTGGGTGACGGCCATGAGTAGACCGTCCATGTAAATGACTGAGTTGACTTTTCGATTCCGGGAGAGTTCCTTCAGTTTCCTAGCAACCCCTTGACTAAATCGTTGTATTTGATGGCGATGGGTTCTCCCGACCATGACCCTGTACATTTTTTGTTTTTTTGCTTGTAGCATGAAGTTGACTGATGTGACTTCTGACTGAAGTAATTTTGAATTCATATGTTTCTTTTTCTATACTTTGCATTATGAATACTTAGCAATTTATTCGGGCATCTCGCTTCTCTAACCTCCCAGGGGGCAGTTAGGCTGGCATGGCCGAGCCTATCCGTTCCCCTCCCGGTCGGATAGAAGTGATATGTTCGCTGTTGATATGGAATCAACAAGTATGCGACTTGTTCGGTCAGCAAGGTCGAACATTGAACCTACGAGGAGGACCCTTGGTCGGCATCCTGAACGTTCATGACCCAGGGGTCAGTCCTACTATCGCTTTAACCCGTCCAGTTTGCCCGGACTTAGGGAATAATCTCGTTACTCCCGCATGGATAGACAAACAACAGGGGCGGACCCTGCACGATCCACCCGAACAGACCCGCACTGCCAACTCGGGGATGGCGAGAGTGCGAGCTGCTTGGCCAACGATGTTAGGTGGTGAGCACTCGAAAGGACCTAGAGGTCAGCATCCTGAGCACCCTCGACCCGGAGGTCAGCCCTACAGTCGCCTCGACCGTCGTGGCTAGCTCTTTACTTTAGAAAATTGCTCAGATTCTCAAAAATCGCTTGGCTATTTTCAGTTCAAGAGCCTGGTCGAGGTCGGCCAAACACCGAGGGGGGGCATTGTACCTTTTTTTCTTTCTTTTTTCTTTTGTCTTTTTTTTTTTTGCTTTTTTTTGCCGCCGCCCTTAATTGCTAAGTGAGGTCGGACCTCGTTTGAAGACAAAATTTCGTATGCAAAGTAGTAGAATTTTCATAATGTGAGTGGAACATGTTGAAGTCTTAATCCCATGCTTTGGAACTAATCGAGGTCCGATCATGAAGGGACCTTTCCCTTTGATGGGGAGCTTTCCTCTTGCTCTTCCGAGGCGGTTTCAGCACGAAGCTGACCCTTCTCGCGCTTTACTGCCTTGTCATTGATCATGTGGACCCTCAAGTCCTTTTGACCGATTTGGTTGCAAGCTTTCAGATAGCAGCTCCTCACCATCCGCTGGTCTCCCTTGGCAACTCCGACGCCATTCGGAGTGGGGAACTTCATGCATAGGTGTTCCTGGGATATTACACACCTCAAGTCTTCCAGGGCTGGCCTTCCCATGATGATCTTATGCGCACAAGTTAGACGTACGACGATAAATTCGACGTCTAACCTGGATACACAGGGCTCGGAGCCCACCATCACGGGGAGGACTATGCTGCCCTCCGACTCAATGGAGTCGCCGGTGAAGCCTGAGAGTGGGGTTCTTACCGGGATCAAGTTCTTTCGGTCTAGGCCGAGACCCTGTAAGGTATCATAGTACATGATGTTAACAGAGCTCCCACTGTCCACCAAGACTCGGTGAACGATGGTGTTATTGATTTCGATCTTAATCACCAAGGCGTCCCTGTGCGGCGGAGGCATTAGTGGCAAATCTGCGTCGGTGAAGAAGATAGGATCCCTCTTCACCCTCTTATCGACTGGGGCCCTGGTTATCTCCCCGATATACAAGGCTCGGGCCCACTACTTTCGTTCTCCAGAGGTGTCACCTCCCTGGGGTCCCCCGAATATGTACGAACATCGATAGTGCTTCCTGGATCCGCCCCCAGGTTGGTATCCTCTTCCTCAGAGAGGGCACCGAGCTCCCGCTTCTTGGCGGGCTGTTTCTCCCTTGACGTTGGAGCTTGGTGGGACCGCTGCCACGTCAGGCTCCTCTTCTGCGGCATGTTTCCTTGTTTGCCAACAAATTGGCTCAGGTACCCTTTCTGGATGAGCTCTTCAATCTGCCGTCGGAGAATGACGCAGTCATCCGTATTATGCCCTGCTCTCCGGTGGAATCGACAATATTGGTCGTGGTCGCGCTTGGCGGTCACCACATCACACTCCTCCGGAAAGTCAACTAGACCTTGCTCCTCCGCGTATTCGAAGACGGCCTCGACCGGCTGAGCAAGTGGAGTAAATTGTTGGACGGGCAGGAGCCGTCCACTCAGGACGTCCGCCTTGCCCTTGCCGTTACTCTTGTTACCATTGTACTTGTTGTTTTTGCCGCCAGCTTTGCCATCAGTTTTCTCGGCTCCTGAACCAGATTCCTTCTTCTTCTCTTCTTTTGCGCCTTCTTCCTCATCTCTCTTCCTCTGCAAGGCGTCCTCCGCCTCGACTTGGCGGTCGGCACGGCCAAGCACCTCCTCGTACGAGGTAGGGGGACTTATGATGAAATCTTTGTAAAGCTCGCCAGACCGGATAGAGTTTGTGAGCATGGCCACCCCGGTCCTGTCATCAAGGCCCTGAACCTTGATTGACTCGGCCCTCCACCTCGCTAAGAAGGTGGATAATGATTCCTTCTTCCCCTATTTCAGGCCGAACAGGTGGCTATAGTTTTTCTTGACGTCTCGGGACCTTGCGAACCTTAAGAGAAAGCGTTGAGCCAACTCACGGAAGTTCGTGATACTCCCGTCGGGCAGAGAGTCATACCATTCTCGAGCTGGGCTATCCAAGGTGGTAGAGAAACCGCGACATCGGACGGCGTCCTCGTACCCCATCATTACCATGTAGGAAAGGTATCGATATACATGATGTTGGGGTCAGAAGCACCCTTGTATGCTTCGATGGCGCAGGGCTTGTAGCCCCTGAGCAACGGCGCATCCACGGCGCATCCATCAGCCGTGTAAGGCTCCCCACCGACAACCCTTCTTCTCAACTCGACGAGGCGCTGTCGTAGATCTTCCACCTCGGCCGGCGGTGGGTTTCCCGAGACAGCCCCAGTGTGGGGCTAGGCATGTCCAGCGGCACCTCCAAGTCGTCTATGCACATGAGGTCGGGGCCCCGCGTTTTGCCTCTCCATGGAGTCAGTCCGACTGCTCGCCCAGTGAGAGTGGCGAGAGGGCTCGCCTCCCTCCATTTGCATTGAGCGCCCCTGCCGATGGGACCTGCTAAGCTGCTGGGAGACTTCTTCCCTTCTTTGTTGGTTGGATCCAGAGCGTCGCTCGTCACACCGCCTGGAGGACACCTCCACATCTGCCAGCGTCTGTTGACGGGCAGACTCATCCATGTTACCGCCAGACACCATTTGCTGGAAACCTTGAGCCAAGGCCCCCAGAACTCGAGTTGCCTCCTGTATGGCTTCCACCCCAACATTGAGTCGAGTCGGGTCCATGCGCAGAGCATGACGTCGGTCTCCCCCCCCCCCCCCCCCCCCCCGGCTGTGGACCGAGCGCTCACCCTGGGTGTGGTTGAGCGTCGCCCTCAAGTCGTCGTGACCTGACAACCGGTTCTCAATGTCGCCTTGGTGCGCCGCCCCCTGCTTTAACCATGGTTGTCGGTGTCATGCCCCGGACCTATCCGGATCGGTCAACAACCTGTCGTACAATACGAATAGTCAACCGAAGTCCAACACATCCATATTATACAAGGCATCTTGAATATCATTCACACATAAGTCATCGAAAAACATACATAATAAGTAATTGAATACGCAGCGGAAAACATAGTAAATAAAGGGTGCGTCAAAATAAATTCAATACTAAACACTTATACGTAGTATAGCGTAGTAGAGTTCGTATCCACAGGAAAAGGAATAGTTCTCTTTTTATGAAACATAGTAAATAAAGGGGGGTTTTGGTGATGAATGATTTAATTAAATTAAAAACTAAGATGAACAACCTATATGTGTTTAATTCAAAGATAAAAAAGGACTTGGCATTGCTACTTTCCACTTGTTGATATATTTTAGTCGATCATTGTTATATCTATAACTTATTCCCTCTCGAATACTCAATCGGGGAGTATATCCACTTCATCGAGGGTAGTTATTAACAACGACCGTTCATTAATAACCCTTACTATTAATCAAATATAGAACAACGCCTTATACCGATTTAATAGTAGCATTTAATCTTTCTAACTCCTTGATGAAATCAATTGAGATTGATAACCTCAACACAAGCGGTTTCGGTTTAACCAACAAAATTAATCCCTCTTAAGTTTATTAACCACGACCGTGCATTAATAAACCGAAGTTACTTACTTGTGAAACCATCAACGATTAACCATCGGTTCGTTGATCGTTTCTAGTAATAATTAATATATGAAACAAAACTAGTTGATCCTTTAAGTAATGTTCAAAATATTAATATGAAATAAGAGTAGGAATTAATTAATATTCAAGGAAGAATATTATTAAAGAAGATGAATCCTACTATAATTAATATCAAGATGTTGACTAATTGTCATCTTAGCAACACTCCCCAACATTAATATAGAGGAAGAAAATACCATTCTAACTAATGTCGAGATGTTAACAATTGTCATCTTAGCAACACTCCCCAACATTAATATAGAAATGGTATTAAGGAAAGAACTATTAATTAATATTCAAGGAAAGAAGTTAAGAAAATAACTCACAACTTTAATAATCAACAAGTTTCAAGAGCAACACCAAGAATGGAAGTTTAGCTCCTCATTTGGAGACTAAACATAGCTAGAAAAATATAAAGAAATGCTATTCTAAACTGAGCTTAAGAGTATGGAAGAAAGGATGATTTTTAGAGAAGAAAAAGTGTGCTATTTATAGGTGTTTTTCAACACCTTTGGCCGGGTACCCGACCGGGTCAAGTACTTACCCGACCGGGTCCGGTCAAAATCAGATAATTCGCCACGTTTTGGTGATCTTCGCACGTCGTTTTGTCCCGGGTCACATCTGACCCGACCGGGTCAAGTAGGGGACCCGACCGGGTCCAGTGACTTTCTTGGCAATTTCGTCTGTTAAATCATACCCGACCGGGTGGGGGTTTCTACCCGGTCGGGTTTCACTCCTAGGCAGTCAAATTTCTTGTTTTCTATACTTCAAAGTCATCCTTTTCAACACCATAATTCCTAATTCTACTTTACAACTTACAAATGAGGATTAAAATACAATTACAACTAAAATCACACAAATGTTTACAAACTAAATAAAATGATAAACAATACACATAAATCAAACATAAAAATATACATTTATGCACTACTAATTAGTGCATATCAATACATAATAAGTAATTGAATACGCAGCGGAAAACATAGTTTGAAAACAAATGCCACACGGGGCAAACACGAGCACGCAGGCTCCATAATGAAAAACAATATCCATGAGCATGTTTAAAATGTTTAAAAACAGAATGGGGGAAGCACGAACAAAGTCTTCACTCCGAGATGATCGCCCGATCAACAAGCACATGTAGCAAGCTCTAGCCTCAACCTGAAATGGTGGTGGGACGCCCCCGAAAGGGGCCAGTACTCTATACGGCTATAAAGTACTGGTGTGGATGACATCTATTAGATATACAACAAGTATTTCAAACACAAGACCCTCAAATAGGGTGATAATATAAGTTAGGCCGTAACCCCCAAGTTACCCCTTTTCAAAATATACTTACTTTATATATAAAGTCAAGTAGTCGGCCCGTAGGCCCAAGGTTTGTTTACAAAACATAACCCAAACCTCGTGATCCATGGTCTTAACAATACATAGGGTCCAACCCTAACACATAAGTTTGCATTTCTTCACTCCAACTCAACTACATCACCATGCACCCTATATGACACAAATTAATTACTCCACCGTGCATTTCTTGAGTCCAACTCAACTACATCACCATGCACATCATAGGCTACAGCCTCATATCTCCCATGCATTTCTTGAGTCCAACTCAACTACATCACCATGCATGTCATCAATCACCACGTCATGTATACCCAATGCAATTCTAGAGCACGGTCTCAAGTACATCTCCTTACATTGGCATAGACCCCAATTCCTAAGCACTCGCTATGCCTAGAATTGTAATATCAATAATCTATTTTGGGACATCCTTACGGACTGCCTCATCATGATCTTACATCATATTACATCAATTTAGTCACTTGAATCACAATCAAGTACATCACTTACAATCAAGTCCTTAGGTTCACTTCCTTAACAATTACCAACAATCATTAACTAGTATTTCAATACTATTAAGATTATTCCTATCAATCATATATTTCATTTTTAAATCCCTACATATTTAGAGATATGTAGTAGCAACTCAATCATCCAATATAATACATAAATAATCATTTATGTATCTACACAATTCACACATGAGTAAAAATGCCTATTTCACACAATAGTTCATTTAACTCCATTTTTATCAATATGATTTCCAAATCATTTGCAATTTCATTCCTTATCTAATATATCAATATTTAAACAATAATCATCCATTATAATCCATGAAAAAACATGATTTAGACATTTAGGTAATTTCATGCTTAATCTACAAAATGTAAGCAACTAGATGTCGATCCTCAACTTAATTGAGCTTTAAACTTTTCCTTCTTGATCCAATGGTCAAAGCTTCGGTCAAGGTGGATTAAGAACTGATTACTTGCTTAAATATGAGTGTTAAGCAGTCTCCTCAAGGTGCTAGCTCAACCCCTAAACGTCGATACGAAAACAGCCCCTAGAATGGGTGTTTTCCGGCGAACTCGTTTCCTAGTTTTTCCAAGATTGCTCTAGGTTAGCATCTAACCCTTACAACAAATAAGGTACCCTTATAATAACATTTTATACACTTGAAATAGTGTACAATAGTTCCACCAATCGTTCATATCATTTTTGGAAAATGGAAAGAAAGGTTTTGGAGCTAAAACTCACTTTCGAAAGGAAGATCCGATTCTGCAAGGTTGTGTTTTGTTTGGACAATTTAGGGGCATTCCACAACTCCGTTTGATGCAAAAAAGACCGTCACGGATTCCTCGTCTCGAGAGCTTTCTGTAGACACCTAACACGCCCTATTTGGACGACTGGAGCTCAAGATACGAACCAGACAATACCTCCCTCTCCCTGCTCGAGCTTATGCGCAGCAGTTCACTCAAGCTCGATTTTTATCTGAAAATATCTCTCTCTTCGCACAGAAACCACCCACTAAGTCAACTAGACTTCAAGGTCTATCCAGGTACACCTTATACACCTCATTTGGTCGAGTAAAACTCCAAGTATGGAGGGAGACAAATCACCCCCACTATTTGTGCGAAATTTGACAAGGTGGGTGTCCCCCATTAATTTCTTTGTCAAGTCCAGCCCCCCAAGTCAGATATGGCCGCCCCCTAGGATTATTTCTTTTGTATTGCATGTGATGAGAAGATTTGGAGCACACCTTAATGTTCCCCAATTAGTTTGGGAGCAAAATATCAACTAATATTTCCAAAGATGGAAAGAATGGGTCCTATTGTATTTGTCTTTTGTCATAAGATGTACCTTTTTGTACTCATCCTCATTTATGTAGATCAAGTCAACCTTATACATCATATTATTGATCTCTAATATGTGTAGGATGAGCCTAATAATTTATATGATGTATAATTATAAAAGGAAACCCTACTCCCATTATTTAGCCTAATAATGCCAAAGATGGGACCATAGGCATTTGTATTCTTCTCCAATTATTTTATCACTTATTTATGACATTAATATTCATGTAGCTGAGTTACTAACCGTGTGGGTCACCCTCCAATGGGTCTAGGACGCCATTCTTGGATGATTGCTATTTTTAGCAGGTTATGCCCAAAATAACATTTGGGCTGCCCGACCGCGCGCTCTTACTTTGTTCCGAGGGGTTATATATCTTTATTTAAGAATGTTGGGCCCCAATATCAATAAGATGGCCCAATTAATTATTTGGAAGCCCGTTACTATCATACGAGCCCAAACAGAAATATGATTAATCACATGTTACGTAAAACTTTAATCGTTTTACAATTGTTCGATAATAGGGAAAATCAATACATAAGCTTTGGAATAAAATTTGAATTTCAAGGACGTTCGGGTGCGGTGTCACAGTTGGGGGCACGCTGGCGGCTAGGCCGGGTGGATTCCTCGGTGTGGACTGAGACATGGTCACGTCGGGACGAGATTCCCACCATCTTCCTTTGTGGTTCCTACCCAAGCGATGTGAGAGACAATAGAGGCTCTCAATGAAAGCACCAATGTTGGTCCAAAATAGGACGCTCGTAGGCTTTTAGGAAAGCTACGTACGACACTCAAGCAGGAATTAGGAAAGTAAGAACGAATAATGGAAAGTTGCTTAGGGAAGTTTAGTTGCCAAGAATAGTTCCCCCTCATTTGAAATTCGGACTTGCCTTTTATAGGCAATTTACAAGTAGTAACTGCCAAAGATACCAATGGCTAATTAATTACAACATTAATACGGAATTAAATACATAATTAAGTCGCGCATTAATTGCTCTGGCTGTTATTGTTCCCGGCTGGCATGTCGGCCTGGTTGGCAGGCCGGAGGTTTGAGCTCCCTCCCTCTGGACTGGACGACAAGCTACCCGCTGGGTTGGAGGTAGGCTCCTGGCTAGGTCGGAAGGCAGGCTTCCCGCTGGGATGGAGGCAGGCTCCTGGCTGGGCTGGAAGTAAGCTCCTTGCTAGGCTAGAAGGCAGGCTCCCCACTGGGCTGAAGGCAGGCTCCTGGCTGGGCTAGAAGGCACGCCCCTGGTCAGGCTGGAAGGCAGGCTCTTGGCCGAGCTGGAAGACAGGCTCCCCGCTGGGCTGGACGGCAGGCTCACTGCTGGACTGGAGGCAGGTTGCTGGCCGGGCTGGAGACAGGTTGCTGACCGGGCTGGAAGGCAGGCCATCTTGGGCTTTTGCTTCTTGATGGGCTTGATCAGTTGGGCCGGCTCGACCTCTGGGTCGCTAGGCCTGGGCCTGCAGGTCCAAGTTCGGGGCCTGGGCCGATTAGGCTCTGGGCTTAGTCCTGTAACCCCATTAGAAATAATCCAGACATTTAAGTTAAACAAATTGTAAGTTAGATTCCTCCAATTTAGGATGTTTTTACTTGAATTGAAATTTGTTCGTGTGGTCTAAATTGGTCTTGTAAATATTTGATCTCTACATATTTTATAACTATCCAAGTCTGGTCTAGGATTGAAAACAGTTCAAGTAAAAACATTCTCAATTGCACGCCAATTGTGAGCCATCAAAATCCGACCAAATGACTCCATTGTGGGAATTGCTAGACATCATGAGTGAATTCTTGATTGTTTCCTAATAGTAAGATATCGAGATCAAATGAGCCTAATAGCCTAGTAGCCTAGTTAGTTAAGTACACTACAAGAATTAAACGAGATTTAATATCATTTTATTCGATAACATTAATGAAAAAAATGGTCAAAATTTCGTTGAAAAAAACGTTGATTTTTAAAAAATGTGTAAATACGTATACGTGTATGGTACGGTATTATTTTGAACATGTAAATTATATACTTCAAAAAATAAAATATATAGTAAAAAGAAATAAAAGTATACACATATTCAAGCAGCAAATTTCATTACTACATACAAGAATTATTAGTAATTGCATAACTCGATGACAAAAATAAAAATAGTAATTAAGTCCAAGACATAATTTTCCAAACTAATGTTAACAAACAAGACATAATAACAATAGAATGAGACTAATTTAAAATCATTATCTTTATATGATCATCAAATAAACCCAATTTAAATTCATCATTTTCATCGAGATGACGGATGACATATGAGAAAAGTTGTGCAACTGCTACGCGCGCTTATTATTGTTTGTGTATAAACGTCTATACTAAAAACATGTCTGATTTAGAAAAACATTAATTTTGACATGCTTGTTTAGAAAAACATCAGAAATCTAGTAATACTGTAATAGCAGTATAAATTTTAGTGTTTTAGAATGCTAGTTTTAGCCATAATACAATTAATTTTAGTATGTAATAATTGTATTTTAACAATACAAAAATATGTGGTCAGAGTGGAGTTTTTTTACTTTTAAATTATTGTTGGTCTCCTATTCATTTAATGCATTCATTCAATTGACCAATCCATGTTTTTTTTTTGTAAAATATGATATACTAGCTTTAGCCGTCATGCAATTAATTTTAGTATTTAATAATTACAGAGGTCATAAGGAGGAGCTTTTCTTTTTTGCAATTAAACTATTATCGATATTCTATGCATTAAACACCAAAATAGAACTTTACTTCGATTTTTACATTGTCCCAATCTTAAATGCGAACTTTTTTCTCGAAAAATCTAGAAAATTTCCGAGTCCAATTCCAAGTTCCATTTGTACTCATCACTTCTTATTCATCAATGAAAACATATTTTTGTACCATATTTTGCTTTCAAATGTCTTATGAATATGATTATGCATATTTATCGGTCTATATCTATTTATATCCATTGTCCAGGCGAACGAAAAAAATGGTTAACATTTTCATTGGTCACCTTCTACGCTTGCAGATGATAGTCAATTAGTCATAATACAAGTACATGAAACAGTAAGAAACACAAAACCATGAAATTAAATACTCCATATTTCATGTAATGTACAACAAGAAAAAGAAAGCTGGCAATGCTGTTTATGTACAAGCTAACATAGAGAACTTTTGAGTCTTCTGTACAAAAGAAACCACAACCATCTCCAGACTGGTGGGCTTCCATTTCATTCTCTCAAAACCACCATTATCATCTATGCAATACAAAGAAGATGTGATTCAGATCAGAAAGAGTTCAGATTATTAGATGTACGGGTTTAAACTTGGGACGAATAGTCGCGGGGGAGTCCTCCTTCCCATCCCATCCACTCTTCCCATGGCTCTTCCCAATATGCATTCTCTTCATCCACCATTTTCTTTCGATGCTTCTTCGCCTCCACCTCTCCCCTCGTTTCACTTTTCAAATTCGTCATGACCATCTTCATAACCCATAAAAATGTTTTAAAATTAGAGCTAGATAAACCAAAGAACAGTAACTGGAACAACTAATTTGGAATAGACTGAGGTACATTTTTCATTATCAACCAATTCAGCAAATACAGTTAAATGCAATAATCCTACAATCGATGTTGCAAAAACAAGCACCAATAGCAAGCTTATTTCACTAATAATCTTATAAATCAGATGGACCAGAACCTTAACGTTTCAAATACATTGAATGTGGTTTATTTAAATAAAAGGGAGATGCTTAAAGCAAATAACAAGCACATCGAAACCATCATGCATCAATCTTGAATATTAAAGGAGTACCCATCAATTTAAGTATCTTCCAAAGTAACTGAACAAGATACTCCATCTATCGGATATTGTAAATAAAAGTTGCGTAATCTAAAAAACAGATAGAGACCTTTGGGATTTTGGCCAAAATAAAAGGACATCAATTATTGGCATGCTAATAATTATTTTTGTTCACGATTACGGATTAAATATTCCAATTACTAAGTACTCCGTATTATCGTATAATATACTCCATATTTATTATTTCAGTTAATTGTCTAAGTTTTTTTATATACGGAGGAAATGGAGGATAGTTGTAGCATATTATATTGCATTGTACACAAGAAAGATAAAAATAAATTCTAAGTCACAGTTAGGCAAAACTGTCGACATATAATTCTTGAGATAATCAAAGACAACAAGAAAGGCGGATATAAATGAATTGCTTACATCATAGGCTTCAATAATTTGGTGAAATTGGACGCCGCTGTCGCTTCCTCTGTAAACGTCCGGATGATACTGAATCAAATTAAAAAAATAAAAATTTAAGAAATATCTTGACTTGATTATGTGTATGAAACAGGAACAATAACAACACGGCTTTCAAGAGTGCATATGATTAATCTGATTATAAATCATGGCAGGAATCAGGACAGGGATCAATTAATCCTCTCGATTCTCCTCCGGAAAAAATGGAATTTGAAATCTGTTCTAAAGAGCATATCGTGTCAGACTTTCAGAAATCATTATAGCCACAACCCATTATTGGAAAGAGCATCGTTTCTAGCATTGTAACTGTGCAAAACTTGTCTACATATTTGCAAGAAAAAAGGGGACTTTTATCAAATACCTGAAGGGCAAGGTGTCTGAAAGCTTTCTTGACCTGATATTCAGAAGCTCCGGGGTGGATCCTGAGAGTCTGGTAATGATCTGTGAGAGAAGAAGAAAGGCAGAAGAGTTTGAACCCGCCAGCATTGCGATTACCCCCACCCTTCTTCTTCCTCAAGCGAATCGATGACGCGGATTCAGATCCGCAATCCGCAAAGCGACCCATCACTCCAAAAGCAGTCGCCATTTCAGATGCTTCAAAGGAATACAGATGTTTTTCTTGGGATGAATTCAACGGATGGTATCGTGAACGGGTATGGCACACAGTTTTGAAAAGATAACAGTGGTTGGGTTTGGTAGAAGGGTCAATCCAAATGGGTAAAAAGGAGGATGTAATGAAGGAAAAACAGCTTCTCTTCTACTCCTTCAAAATGGAGAAAAATAAATGAAATGAAATTATAGGGAGTGGATAGGGATGTGGGTCGTGTTTCGTGGCAGGGAGATTACGATCTTATCCCATTTTAATATACTATTATTCCGTATGTCCTTTGCACGCTATTATTTTGAGTAGCGTGCACAATTCGGTTTATGGTTCGATTTTTTTCGATTTCTCTTCAGTTTCGGTTTATTCGGGTTGGGAGAATTTGTATCAAATTAAAATCATTTGTTTTTCGGTTTGGTTTTGGTTCGGTTTAGTTTCGATTCAGTTCGGTTTATCAAAGTAAAAAGTATTAGATTTAATTTAGTTCGATTTTATTCGTTTTCCTATGTTTATTATAATTTTATTGGATCAAGTTCTTATATTTTAGAATTAGAAAATGAAAGTAGTAGTCCATCACATATTCTTTTATTGATTTTTTAAATAAAATGTAAACAGAAATAAATGATAGAAAAAGAGAGAATAAAATATTACATATTAAAACTTCGGGAGAACTATCAAATAAGCTCTCTAACTTTCATAAAAAGTGCAAATAAGCCCTTTTATAGGAGGCTCTGTCCGACCGTCGCCACATGGGGCGGTTTCCGGTGAAATTTTTTGATAATTTTTTTGAAGGCTAAAGGGTCAAATAGGTCCCTGTACTCATATCAATAGCTCAATTGGGTACCCGAACTAAAAAAGGTCCAATCCAATCCTCCAACTCTTCAAAATCGTTCAATTTTTTCGTTTTTTCAAAGGCTAAAGGGTCAAATAGGTCCCTGTACTCATATCAATAGCTCAATTGAGTACCGGGAGTTTACCGGCTAAACGAAAAAATTGAACGATTTTGAAGAGTTGGAGGATTGGATTGGACCTTTTTTTAGTTCGGGTACCCAATTGAGCTATTGATATGAGTACAGAGACCTATTTGACCCTTTAACCTTTTTTTGAAGTATCTTCTTCATTAAATCTAGTTTATTCATAGCAAATGTCAGATAAAAATTCAATCAGGAAGGCAGTCAAATGAATTTTTGAAGATAACTACGCAGTTAGACAGCGCAATATATTTCAGAAAATCATTTGACTAAAACTTCTACCAAACCCAACCACTGTTTTCTTTTCAAATCCACGATTACGATCGCCGATCCCAGGCCATGGTTCGGCGGGATAAAAAACACCACCAGCTCACCGGAGCCAGGAGGGCTCCGGTGGCGGCGACCACCGTGAGTGGCGCCGCCGAGCGGAGGGGGAAGAGAGACAACCTAGGATTGAATTCCTAGTGAGAGACGCTCTCAACTCTCTCTAGAACCCTCTTCTTTTAGTTTTTTTTGAATATATTTAATGTGATACTCCATATTATAAATGCTAATCAACTACTCCATATAATTTTTATTTTTTTGTGAGAAGTGAATCTTTTTCTAGTGATCGAAAGATGTTAGAAGTTTTGGGGAGAATTATCAAATAAGCCCTCAAACTTTCATAAAAAGTGCAAATAAGCCCTTTTACAGGAGGTTTTGTTCGTCTGTCGCCATTTGGGGCAGTTTCCGGTGGAATTTTTTGATGAAACTTTGTGAACATCTTCTTCATTAAGTCTAGTTTACCCATTTGGATCGACCCTTCTACCAAACCCAACCACTGTTTTCTTTTCAAAACTGTGTGCCATACCCGTTCACGATACCATCAGTTGAATTCATCCCAAGAAAAACATCTTTATTCCTTTGAAGCATCTGAAATGACGACTGCTTTTGGAGTGATGGGTCGCTTTGCGGATTGCGGATCTGAATCCGCGCCGGGATCGCCGGTTGCCACCACTATAGGCCACGGCTCGCTGGAAGGGAAGGGTGCCTACCCGGTCAAAGCCTTAAAGTTCTTATTTTTCCGGCTACTGTCATGCCGCCTCACGACACCGTCTACCATTGCCGTTGGGGGTCGCTGGGGCTCAACGAGAGTGGGGGTGGAAAGAGGAGCTTTGGTTTGGCTTGGTTACTGTTCCGGCGGGTTTTGCTTGATCCACTGATGCCGCGGGGGAGATGTCGGGACCTGGTGGGGGTGGGGTGCAACATGTTGACGTGTACGGCTGAAGCTGACTGATGGTTAGTTGGATGCTGACGCGGTCAACGTTTTGAATTTCAAATTGGGATTTGCCGCTCTTCGCTTGCGGCGCATGGAGAATGTGATGTTGGGTCTGGCGCTTTGGGGTGACGCGGTCACCAGGAGGAAACCCTAACGGTTTTAGCTGTACCCAGTTCGCTGCTTCCGCTACTTGGACGCCTGGACTGGGCTTTATACGTGATGTGGGCCCATGAGACTAATTTGGACATGGGAGTTGTTGGGATGCACTTGTTTGCTGTTGTTGGTTGCCTTACAGGCTGCTGGGCCGCTAGAGCTATGGAAAATGGAGGATGGGCCTTCAATGGTTTGGAGCCCATGGAACATGGTGGTTGGCGGGCAATTCACTCCGATTTTTTGTGATTTGTTTTTGATGGACTTTTAGTTTTTGGACACTAAGTCGAGGTCTATCCCGTGCAGCCGTGCTAGTTTTGATTTTGTGCTACGAGCCGGGGCCTGTCCCGTACCGTTTTGATTTCGGGAAAAAAATCTCTCACTTTCCCCTTACCACGAGGTGGGGGGGGGATACGATATATACTATTTTAAGTTAGGATGCTAGCTTATATAGTTCTTTTGATTCATTGTACTATGTTATTTTCTGGATATATATATTTACATTTTATCCAAACCAAAACTAAATGAGTGTGTGGTACAAATGTTGTAATATTCACAATTTTGTTCAAATGGATCATGTAAAAAATGTAAATGCAATCTGCTATAGTTATCGCCAAACTTAACAAATAAAAATATGTTGTATTAGTTAACTTTGTCATAATGAATGTATGAACTATGAAATGTGTAAAAATTAAAATGATATATGTTAAATATATATTTTCATGTCTAAATTATTTATTTATATCTTAAAAATGAAAAGTGAAGATAAATACAAAGTGTGTGTGTGTGTGTGTATATATATATATATATATATATATATATATATATATATATATATATATATATATAAAAAAAAGTTGTTCGGTGTTATAAGGTTGGACCAAACGACTAGGGTTGAGGGGGGAGAGCTGGTGTTCCCATGAGTTTCCGGCGCCACCTCCGGCAATGCGTCCGACAACAGGACAGAGGGACACATACAGTCACTAAGGGATGCATCAGAACTCGAAGATAAGATCGCAAGGGATCCACCTTCTCTTCAATTCGGATCCTTCATAGTTTATCTGGAAGGGGGCAAACAACATATCAGGGACAAACTCAGACCATCTCCAACAATCACCAAAATCTTCACCAAAATAGAGTAATTGCCATTTTTAGCTCCAACAGTTACATCAAATCCTACCCTATTTCACTAAAATGGTGGAGGGGCTTATTTTTAACGCCATATTTGGCGCAGAGTAGGGATGAGCCATCTTCCCCTTCTATTATTTCTTTTTACAAAAGTGACCCAAAGTGGGATGCACCATATTTCTGTAGAGATGTGACGTACCATACTTTTTCTTTATTAGCATTTTATTAATGAAGTAGGAATTATTATAATATTATTGTAATATTTAATTTTATATATGATTTTAGCTTGTATTTGTAAAATATTGATTATTGTATTTTAATTAGTGAAATGCGTGAAAATACATATTAAAATGATGTATTTTAGTTTGTATGTGTGAAATAATGTGTGAAATGTCAAAATATTAAATGAGGGGTTAATGTATAAATATATGATAATTAGATACTTAAATAGAAGAATGGTAAAAAATTAGTAAAAAAAATAAAAAGAGAATATTACTTTTTGGTGATGAAAATGGTGTAAATAATTGAAGATAAAATAGTGTATAATGTGATGCTTACACCATTTTAGCGCAGTAAACGGCGTAAACCATAGGAGATTCCTTAGCCTCATCCAAGCCTCTCTAGACGGAATTTACAACCCCAAAGGAGACCAGATGGGTTACGTCTGCTCAACGGCAACCGGAACAGAGCATCGGCGGGTCTGCATCCAGACGGCGTGTTGACCTTGCCGGCGAGGTCAAGTCTGCATCAAGGGGCTCTCTGCGTCGACTGCAGCAAAGGATGGTCAACTCCCGTCAGTGCTATCCCAAAGCCAGGTTTCAAGATTTTTCCAGGAGACAACTCGGACAGGTCATGGCTATTCCTGAAGGCTTTGAAACAGTAATTGAAAGTAAAACCTTTCAATTCCAAATTACTAATTGGAATGCTATTCGTATATCTGAAATGAAATTTGGGGTTTTATCTACTATTGATCTTGAATTGAAAAGAGTCTCTTTGTTGAAAGAATCAATTACAAAACTTTATTCTGATACTTGGTCATCTACTAAACTAGAGCTGAAGGATCTTATATTACTTTATGATTCAAATGTTTATGGAGGATTTATTCGCATAATTGATATTGAACATTCTGTCTGTTTGATAAATCTGCGGTGTTGCATTCTAGTGAGGATCTGTGTAGTTCTGAGCTTATATAAAAAATTGACTCCCTTACGAATGCCATTCAAACTTGTATAGCTACCGGGTGAATTCACTTTCTCAATTTTTAATCAAAGAATTTGAAAGAATGCTTTTGGTTAATCGAGACTCTTTTGCTGCCTGAGAAAATGAGAAAGATATCGGTGCAAACCCAGACGTCAATTTTTCCGGGGAGGCTTTCCAAGGTAATCCGTGCTCAATAGGGTTTGATTGTGAAGACGTGTTTTCTGAGTAGATATTATCATATTCGGAAGATGAATTTCTTGGTCATGCTTCAGAAAGCGAGAAGAGAACTCCCATAGGATTTATGGGACTCAGACACCAATCAGGACATTTGTCATAAGGCTAGTCTAGTCACAAGGGAAAACTGTTTGCCTCCACAGAATCTCAACACTCAAATGAAAATTTACAGGAAAAAGCATCAGCGCTCACACCATATGCGGTACACCATATGCGGATGAGATCCCAATCTCGCATGGCCGTACTTATGAGGACTTCATGGAATCCACTGTTTCATAGGGAGTTTTACTATTTGATACTTTGGGCAGGGCTTTGTACTCATCTTTTCTCATTAATAAAAATTTCATTTTGCTTAAAAAAAGTTGTTCGGTGTTCGGTCCGGTTTACGGTATTTCGGTTTTAAATCAAACCAAACCAAACCATTCGGTTTGACCAAATTCTTACCAAACCAAACCACTAATTTTCGGTTCGGTTAAACCAAACCATTTTGCTCACCCCTAATTTTGAGTGTCTCACCAAGTTGATATTACCTGTTATATGTATGTTTTGGCCTCCCGGTCCATTTGGGAAAAAGAGTCAAATAAATTTTTCTATCATTTTCAATCCTTCGTCACTTAGTTTCTTATATTAAAAAGTATCATATGAATACATCAAATTTTAAAATACAATCAACCAAAACAGCTGGAATTGCAAACATGAATGTGGCGGCTCTGAGGGATATCACTGGTAAAAGATGGAATAGGGATCAAATATTAGCAATTTTTAACGAAGAAGAAAGGAAAATCATCACGAGTTTTCCTATGAGCATGCAAGACAAGAAGGATGGATTTTGGTGGAAAGGGAAAAATAATGGTATTTTTACAGTCAAAAGTTGCTATCGGATCTTAATGTAAGGGGCGGTGACTAGCAGTTGGAGCGGCTGGAAAGATCTATGGGATTTAAAAATTCCACAAAAGGTTAAATATTTTCTTTGGCAGGTCTTAGATGGTTCAATGACATCATTGGCGAATCTGGAGCGCAGGGGAGTGGGAGTGCAGAATTTGTGCAAGGTGTTTGAGCAGGGGGCTGAGATCACGAAGCATGCGCTAAGGACCTGTCCGAGAGCTGCAGAAGTTTGGGCGGAGGCCGGCATGGGGTTAGGCATGTTGGAGGAGTCCTTGGTCGATTGGCTCCAATAGTTTGATACTTTGATCAAACTGAATATAGGTTTAGCTCACGGATTGGAAATAGTAAAAGGATCTACTTCACCCCTTTTCCGTCTTTGAGCACTATCTTCCTCATGTTATATTCTCTTGTGAGAGTAGAAAACTATATTAGAACAAATCGTCATCCCGCCAACATCAACAAACCATTCCCACCCTCTAAACTTCTTAAAGCCAACATGTTCCATCATTCCCTGATCAGACATAGAATAGACCACTCAATAATGAGCGTGACTAATCGTTAAACATGTGAGTGCTTCGAAGCTACTATCGACCAATACAACCTAATTGCTTCCAAAGAATCTTCTACCTAACGATATAAAAACCATAACCATACTACCATTACCAGATTAAAAACAACAATAAAATTAAAATACTTAAACAACTAGATTAAAGTAACTGAAAAGAAATAACTAGCTAACATTCGATGAAGCTTCTCCTCTCCACCTTTATTCTAATACTTCTGCGTGCACGTCGCAACTACAGAGCTGCAACTCGCCTCCTTCCTGTTTTTTGTCCCCCCCAGATCCACCTCCATATTATTGTTGACCGACTCCTCCTCCTGTTTAACTCTCCTACGCTTTTGTTCAACTTTGTCTTTTGCTTGCACGTGTGTTTTTTCGGTAGTAAAAGTACTCTGACTTTCAAGATTAGAATCAATTGTTGCCCCCACTCTGCTTTGAGTATATTCAAAATTTTAATAGATACATATTTTCTTATTCATCAAATAAGATATTATAAAAACAAGAATATTAATTTAGACGTAAATGAATTTTTTTTGAAGAAAAATATGACAATCTTGAGTCTTGATTGAAAAAACTTTTTCTCTCAATTAGAGAATTTTCTCTAATAATTTAAAATTACTTTTAGAAAAAAAGAACCTCTCATTTCGACCGATATAATTCTGCAGAATCTTCCATTACTTATTATTAGTGTTGGGATCAGAGTTACGCTCTCATAATTTGGAGTTTATGAACTATCCTCCAAAACCCTAGACATGTAAATTCGGATCTAACTGCAAATGATGAATTCAGTTAAACTTCCACCGTTGACCCCTGAACTACTTCATGAATTCATCCTCATTTGTCACTGAACTACTTCATGAAGATGGGGAAAATTGTGGGGAGCACGACTTCTCTCATCCCATACATGGGAATTGAACCCAAGACATCCACTAAAGAAAGATTTGGGAGTGGGTGTTCACCCAAGTGAGCCACATCAACCTTCCGTGCCTCATCGGCTTGTCGATATATATCAACTAAAATGTTACAACTTACAATTTAATAATTCAATATAAGTAAATAATTAAAAAATAACTTAGACAACCCCAATCAATGCATCCAATGCATCAAGAGTATGTTACTATCAGATACTCCGTATAATTTTCCCTCGACATCAAATACTCCGGTATTATGTAGTACTCCCTTTGTCCCTAATTTTTCTTCTATAGTGCAAATGAGACGAGGAATACGACAGTGAGTTTTGTATGGTGGAAAGTTGTGTAGGTGAGAAAGAAATGTGTAAGAATAATTTTGAACCACAAAATTTTTACCAAAAAGAAGTGAGTTTTTTGGGACTCCTGAAAAAAAGAAAGTTGATTTTTTTTGGGACGGAGGGAGTATCACTCTTTTAGATAGGCCTCGAAATGTTTGTAGGAGAAGCTAAACCTATATTCAGTTTTTAGCAGACTCGTGGTTTACGTTGTTTTTTATTAGATTTACATTTTTTAGTCTAGTCTGATCTAATATATTTAGGTATGATCTAATCAGGTCTGAATTGTATTTAAATGTGTGATCTATGTGTATTTTACAACTATTGAAGTCTAATCTGTTATGATTTGGTCTGTTCGAGCCTAGTTTGGTCTGATTTGATATAGTCTAGTTTAGGACTGAAACCAGTCCAATTAAAGGGAAAATTTTACAAACAGGAACAAAGACTCATCTAGTTTCCTAAAATAGGACAACCGACACTTCTAAGACATTAATTAAGATGAAATGACAAAAATGACATCAATTAAAAGCTAAAAATCAACCGCCCATCCACGTGCTCTCTTTTGCCTCTTTCTGAAAAATTTGTCTCCTAACATAACCTTTTCTGATTTTTTCGTTGCCATTTAAAACAAAACTTCTCCTTTGAGACGTTCCTCTGAGACGATGAATGCTTCCGTTGCCATTCAACCGTGAACAACGAACACAGTGCAAGAGTTTTGAGCATAATTGAAGCAAAACTCAATCATAGTAAACCGAAACGAAGAGCACAGAGCCACAACAAACATGGTTAAGCGAAAGAAGACTTCGACCGAGAAATGTGAAGAAAACCAAGCAAACAATAATCAAGTTTCAGACAGTGATTTTGAGACGAAGGAGAAGAATGAAACAACCGAAGACAAAAAAATAAGAAGAGCGCAGACAAAGAAGAGGTTCTTCCATCTAGCAAGGCAATCTCTGTACTTACTCTTTTGTTTAATTTTCCGAAAAATTGAAATAATGACTACAATAGAAACGATTAGTTCATGAAATGCATTACTCACTTGCAATTTGATTGTGGTTTTAATGTACTGTTCAGTGTCATCTTCATACTCTTAGTTAGATTTGTATGTTTTAGATGGAATTAATGACTTTAAATTAGTAAATTGCAATTTGATTGAGGTTTTCATATATTGTTCATTGTCATCTTCATACTTTTAGTTAGTGTAATATGTTTTAGATGGAATTATTAACTTGAAATTGAGATTTGTGATTGGAAAAAAATCACATGCATTATCTGTTGTACACATCGCATTGAAGTTGAGCTTTATAAATTAGTATAATAACTGATCAGTTCATTATGATTTTGATATATGTTCATTGGCATCTACATTGAATAGTTTAGTTTAACACATTTAAGAAGTTTAATATTCTACCAACATTATAAATTATAAATTATTCAATTTGTATATGTATATATCAGGTCATTGTAAGATCATGCACAAGAGAGCTATTTGACAATAAGAATGAATTAAAGGTTAACTGCTTTTCAAATTTGCACTATGACAATTGAAGGAATAAATGCATTGCTAAATGAGGAACAACTTAAGGAATTTCATTGCTAATTTCCTGATTGGGAACCAGAAGACTGTCAAATGCCCAGAGAAATACATCAACATGGTAGACAATATGGACTTGGTTAATGAATATACATGGGGTGATGAAATCTGGGAAGATCTGATTGAAAGAGTTTCTAAATGGACGCAGAGCATCAAAAAAGCAAAAAATGATAGGTATGGATTTGCAGGCTTCAATTTTCGTTTTGCAAATATGGGCTTTTGAAAGTTTTCCGGGAGTTAGGAAGTCAAATGTGTGCAATATTGAAGAAGATAGAAAATGATTGTGGTCAAGGCTTCTGAAGTGGTCTGTACCTAAAAAGACTTGTGTCACAACGCTTGCTGATGATATTTTTGACAACCCACAAGTAATAAGTATCCAATATCTTATATTGTTATCTAACACATACATAGGAATTTAAAGGGTAGCTGTTATTACAGGCTCGTAAGTGTTTACTAGTGACAATACTGCATCAAATGATGAGAAAAACATGTCTGGAAAGAAAGAAAAGGATTCTGATAATCCAATGTGTGATATGCCAAGTTTTGATCTTCATCTTGATGATACTCAGAAGATGAAAGCCACTGAATGGTTAACCGATAAAGAGGAAGCAGATGCAGCACGTGATGATGCTTCCATCCAATTAGATAAACAGATTGATAGCAATGAACCTCAGCCAATTTGTGGTCAAAATTCAAATGTTGAAGTACATGAAGAAGTTGATGTGCTGGAAACACCAACTCCAACAAGCATCAACACTCAAGAGCTGCAAACGTATGTTAATACAGTCATTACTCATGTCATTAAAGATCTCAGGCAAGAAGAGAAGGTAATTGAATAAGAGGTGATTTTTTTTATAATAAAATATATAGTCTATTGTCTATTTAATGACTACAATTTACGATTTAAGGACTGAATAATACAAAACATTAATAATGCAAAGCTAATAGGGTAAGTAATATGATAAGTTTGTATTTTGACATGCATTTGATGCGTGTTGAGATCAGATTTTGATGATTTTCCTAGCTTAAAGGTGTCATAAGTCGCATTTTTAGCTCAAGTCATATTTTACCGGGCGTTGCTTCATGTTTTCTATTTTTGGAGTCAAAATCAGGGAATTAAGCCCAACACTGGCATTTGAGAAGTAATCGGGACAAGTCCAGATGCATTTGAGAGTTGATTAGGAGCATTGGAGGTCAATGATGGTTTAAAGACGAAGTTTTGAAGACAAAAGAGCTTTAGAATTGGCTACGGGATCGAAAGAAGACGAGTAGAGCTTGAAAACGGCGTTCAGAATGGCGTTATGTCAATAGTTCAAGCATATCCTTGTGTAGAAACATCTAAAGAACACGATTCAAGTTTCATATGAAAGCTAATTTCAAGGGCTACAAATCATATGAAGACACCATTAACACAATCTGAGAGTAGAAAGGTGAAAACAGACGATTCAGACAGATACTCTCTATTGCGAACTCAGGATGTGATCTTCCACCATTTATTCATATCTTTTGATTAGGTGATTCAAATCCAGTTTTGCAAGTTTTGGTGGATAGAGGACTTCATTTTCTAACACTTTCGTGAAGAAAGCATCGTCAAATTCGGAAGAGAAGGGCAAGCTCCGTGCGCCCGAAGTTGGGCACGCCGTGCCCACTGAAGGAAACAACGAGATGGCTACGGGAGGTCAGGCACGGTCGTGCCTAGACCCGAAACGCGCAGATGCTCCTCAGGCACGGATGTCAGGCACGCCGTGCCTGACCCCGAATCTCCCAATTCAGCCCAAATTTCAATGTTTTCTATAAATAAGGCCTCCATATCCCCGTTTAAGATGTACGGAGCTTAGAGAGAGGCCTAGGGGATGAAATTTCATCTATTTTTCCACATTGTTCTTCAATTCCCTGGGATTATTTGTAAGTCTTTAATTTTTAATTAATGACAATTAATTCTGTTCTTCCCAATTCTATTGATTCTTCAATAATGAATTGTGGGTAGTTTTAATTAGGGCTTTGGGATTGATGAAGGGCTATTCATGATGTATGACTAGTTTCTTGATGGTTTAGATTACATGAATCTTTATTTAATTTGTGTTTGAATGATTTAATTGATATCTCTTGTAACCTAGAATGACCACTAGAATTACAATTGCTTGTAGAATAAATTAAGAGAGATCTAGTTTATTCTAGGACACCTTCACACACACTTAATCATTCGCTAAGAGATTAGTAACGATTAAGGAGCCGTACGCTCGCTCGTTTTGGCGATAATTTTAGATTCTTGTCGCATGAGAGATCAGCTTGGTTCCCTAAATTATTGTACTTTACGCCGCGAGAGCGGTTAGAACTTAGTATTGATCTGCGTTGCTCAGTTAGATAATATTCATGTGATTGAGTCTGATCAGCTAGAAATCTGAATACCGCGGAATCAATCCATGTTCCCTTCTGTCGTTAATTAGAAAGACCCATTTATTTTAATCGTGTAACTGCACTTTAATTTTCGAAACAAACCAATCTCGCACATTTGCATTTCTTTTATTTCTTTTTAATCGCTGAATTTAATTAATTCCTAATTCCCTTTTACCGTCCCTGTGGAGACGATACTCGTACTTTAGCCCTATACTACGATCTAATTTTAAGTACGAGAAAACTAACATCATAATATTATCATACTTGATTTTACTAACACACTATTTTCATTATAGGAAGAGGAAATGTTGAGTGATGATAATGAAAGTGTTAATGATGAGTTTGAAGGTGGTGAAAAGGTAAAGTCTATTGCCTTTATGAATTATATATATGAAAAGGTAATGTGTGTGTCATTGAAAAATAAGGTTGTTTGTTATTTTGCCTATATAATGGAAAATCATGTGTGTCAAAGCATTATGCTTTGACCACCACAAAAGAAAGCTACGTATGTTTTTTTTCTAAGCATTAACTTCAGTCCATTCGTATGATTGTTTCTTCCTGAGCAATATCTACAGTGCATAAGTATTATGATGGAGCGTTACACATCATTGAAGAATTTATGGAAGAATGCGCCTTGAAGCTGAAAAATTCTGAGAATCTATAAGATATGATTCAGATAGATCTTATAGGTGATTTTGAAGAAGCCATAAGTATTCAACTAGATTTCTGAAGAACTCTAAGACATTATGAAGTCATACTTAGCTACAGCAAATCGCTATACAAGACCCAAAGATAATCAATGCTTCATCGACATTTAAACACAAAAGTGGAGATTGTTAGAACATTATTTATTGTGTTCAAATTAATTGTAATTATCTTTTTTAATTAGTCTTAGTATTAGCAGGCTTTTAGTTGGAATTGAGAGAGAAATAGGCTTTTCATCTGTTTAGATTAAGCCGACGCGCACACCTCTATTGTTCTAATTGTAATAGGATGCTCGACCCCTCTTCTATAAATACAGACAGAGATGGTTCGAACAGCCTACGTCTCTACACAATTTATTCCACATCTATTATTCTCGTAAAGCACCTAGATAATTCTCTCTCAACAGTTTATCCGTGTAATATGCATTATTGCTACATCTTTATGAATATACGGTATTGAATGTTGATGAATTATTCATCTATTGTTCAAATTCTTCATATTATTATTTATTAGTTAATCGATTGTTCATCTAGGATCGCTCAAACATGACTAGATGACAATGAGTTGGAACTTCGTCCACAATGATGTTGACACTTCGGTTGGCAAAGGGAACTTCGTCCGTTGCTAGAGATGACAAGTTGGGTTGCATGAACGTAATCGACATCCCGCAAAAACTTTGAATACTATTTTGTTTGTAGTTTTAGCAATATTGTCGACATGAATGGTTATGATTTATATCAATGTCATTCGTATTTTCTCCTTATGTTTCAAAGCTTTTCGTTGTCATGCTCTTGGAGCACATGCTTCTGTTATGTATTTCTGTAGTTTTGGCCAAAACATTGCGGATAATCGGTGGTGTTTATATTCATGTTTAGCGGACATGAAAACCCCACTTCTTCCCTGAAAATTATACTGTTGCTTGGACGTTCTTGTTGTAACTTTTGGCCATGGCTTGTTGATATGCATGCATTCTAATCTTGGCACGTTCTCGCAACTCATCAACAATGTCTAAGTCGTGAACCAGCTCCACATTGTTCCTCTCCTCAATGACAAGTCCATATCTCGACGTTGGGACCTCAACTTCAACCGGAATGACCGCCTCACAACCATAGACCAAGGAGAAATGGGTCTGTCCATTAGCATTTTTAGGTGTTATCCTGTCTGCCCATTAGATTAATGGCAAATCTTCAACCCATTTTCCTTGCGCTCTTTCCAATTTTTTGTTTAGATTGGACATAATGATCTTGTTGCTAGACTCGGTCTGTCCATTTGATTGTGGGTATCTTGGAGTTGACGTTTCCAGTTTGATGGTGTACTTTTCGCAAAACCGTCTTGTTTTAGAGCTAATGAATTGTGATTTGTTGTCACAAACAATTTCTGTAGGATACCAAATCTGCAAAGAATATTTCTCTTGATGAATGATATCACTTGATCATCTCGAATCTGACGGAATGGCTATGCCTCGACCCATTTGGAGAAGTAGTTCGTCATTGCCAACACATATACTTTCTGACCAGTGCTTCTGGTAACTTTCTGACGATGTCCATGCCCCATTTCACTAAAGGCCAAGGTGACAAGACAGGATGTAACATCTCTGATGGTTGATGACGAATCAATCCATGCTTCCTGATAAGGTTGACAGTTTTGGGTGAAGATGATGGCGTTGTGCCTCATCATCGGCCAGTAATACCTGAATCTCAAGGCTTTGTTGGATAGGCTTCTCTCATCAGCGTGGTTTCCACACTCTCCTTCGTGAAGGTTCTTTAGTACCTAGATGGCTTCTCGCGGTGCCAGACATCTTTGCTATGGACCTCCTTTGGAACACTTAAATAATACACCATCAATGATAAAAAAAATTAGTTACCTTGGATATGAGTGCTTTTGCCTCTTTCTTGTCGAATGGAAGTGTGGTGTGTTTCAAGTAGTCCATGCATGGTTGCATCCAGGTGTCGTCGGTTTCAGTATCGATGAAGTTGATATATTCAATCTTGTCAACAGTTGGACTCATCAGGTGAACGAATGGGATGCTATCGTTGTTCTTTGATCCCAAACATGACCCGATTGCTGCTAAGGCATCTGCTTGTGAGTTCTTCTCTCTTGGAAGTTGCTCGAAAGTGACGAACTTGTCAACTACGTGACGACTTGTAGATAAGACGTCATCTTTGGGTCTTTCGCTGCATAAATTCGATTAGTCTGATTAACAATTAGGAGTGAGTCGCACTTTACCTCAAGTAGTTTTATGCCCAAGTCCTTTGCTATGGTAAGTCGGACGATCAACGCTTCATACTTTTTTTTGTTATTTGTAGCTTTGAAGTCACAGTGAACTGTCTGTAGTATGGTGTCCCCTTGTGGCGACTTTAGCACTACTCCAAGTTCACTTTTATTGAGGTAGGCTGTCCATCAGGAGACATGTCTCTTTTTGGGCTTCAACTTGGGGTTGAAGTCTTCCATAAAGTTAGCTAAGGATTGCGACTTCAATGCAGTCCTTGGCTCGTATCTGATATCGTATGCCCCCAGTTGAATTGTCTATTTAGCCTTCCGTCCTGACAATTCGGGTTTCCCCGTGATTGACTTCATGGGATAGTTAGTTCGCACATAAATAGCATGTGATTCAAAGTAAGTGTGTAATTTAATAGAGGCTGTAACTAAGGCTAGTACTAGTTTTTCAAGTAAAGTGTACCTTGATTCCGGACCGTGTAAGGACTTACTTACATTATAAACCGAAGTTTGTTGTCCGTTTTCCTCTTTGGTCAAGACAGCACTAACGACATGTTCTGATACGGCTAGGTAGAGTTGGAGCTTGTCACCATCTTTAGGTTTGGTGAGAAGCGGCGAAGTTGTCATATACTCTTTCAGCGTTGTTCTGTCCATTCAAATTTCTTGTTCATTCTCAAGATGTCATAGAGCAATCGACATTTATCTAACAATTTGGAAATGAACCGGTTCAGCGCTGCAACTCGTCCCCTCAGTCTTTGGACGTCTTTGACAGATTGGGGGGGGGGGGGGGGGGGGGGGGGGCTCAATGTCAAGAAGCTATCTGACTTGCTCCAGACTTGCTTCAATCCCCCTTTCACTGACGATGTAGCCTAGGAACTCTCTTGACGACACCCCAAAAGCACATTTTGCCGGGTTGAGCTTGAGATTGTATTCCCTTTATTTTTTAGAATGAGTCGGTCAGGTGACTGACGTGATCGGATGCCTACTTTGATTTGACAAGCATGTCATCGATATAGACCTCCATTGTCTCTCCGAGTTGATCTTTGAACATCATGGTGACCAGTGTTTGAAATGTCGCACCTGCATTTTTCAAACCAAAAGGCATAACAATGTAGCAATAAGTACTTGTCTCAGTGATGAAAGCTATCTTCTCCTGGTCATCTGGATGTAGTTGAATTTGATGATATCCACTGAAGGGGTCCATGAATGACAATATCTCGTGCCCTGCTTTTGCGTCTGCTAATACGTCAATATGTGGCATGGGAAAAGAATCTTTCAGACATGCCTTGTTCAAATCCGTCAAGTCAACACAGACCCGCCACTTTGCTTTTTCCCTTCTTTCCTTTCTTCTTACGTACCACGACAACATTTGCTAACTAGTTCGGGTATCTGACTTCTCTAGCATTTCCTGTTCGTAAAAGCATCTTGATCTCTTGGTTGATGATGTCATTGCGTTCTCGGGCGAAGCGTCTTCTTTTCGGCCAGATGGATTTGCATGACGGATTGACGTTCAGTGTGTAAGTTATAATTTTTAGGTTGATTCCCGTCATGTCTTCATGGCTCCATGTGAAACAGTCTTTATGCTCCTCGAGAAAATCGACAAGTTCATCCCTCAGATGTGTTGGCAAATTCTTCCCTATGTGGATGACCCGTTCTAGATGCTCTGGGTTAATGATGATCTCTTCTGTCTTGTCATCATCTTCCTCTTCCAGATCTGGACCACCCTTTGATTGTTATGTCGATGTAGCTTGGCTCGTTGTCGGCTTGGTAGCAGGTCTTAGCTATTGTTCTATATATCTCCTTGGATGGTCTGCACTCCCCAAGACGTCAGAAACTTGATGGCACATAGCCAGAATAGCCTCCATCTGGTGGAGCCACAGAGTGCCCATGATCATCTTGTACGCAGGCAAGTCTTGGACTACATCGAACTTTACCTGCATAATAAGACCCTCTGCATAGACAGGTAGAGTTATGTTACCTATCGTCCAACTCAGTTCACCATTGAATCCGATAAGGGTTGATCCCGCCTTTGATATATCGTCCTCCTTGATCGCCATCTCGTTGAGCATCCTTATTGTGGTGATATTGGTTATTCTCCCATTGTCGATGAGGAGTCATTTGACCGTGTAATTTGCCACTCGCATAGATATGACTAAAGCGTCATGATGGGATTTCGATGAATCAAACATGTCCATCTCATCGAAAGTTATGGGGACACTTCTCTAATCGTCCTGTATCGTTGCAATCCTGTAAACTTGTAACAACTTGTCTCAGGAATATTACCGAGCGTGTCATTTTGCTGCAGAGTATGTTAGTGCACATAAACCAGAACCAGCATTAATGAAGTTAATTACCTTACAGGGAGCTGAAGGTGACAGGGGTCGTTATTCAGTGTGTGATGACTTTTGACCTCATTGCAAGAAGGACTTCGTTTGTTCCGACATATAAGAGATAAACAACCTCCTTCCCCAGTGCGACACAATCCTCTGTGTTGTGGCTGATGTCATCATGGAAGTCACATCGTTTGCTTGAATCATGTCGTCCAGCGGGCTTGTCATACTTCTTGGGCCATCAGACCTTCTCTCCTAACTTCTTCAACGAGTTGATGAGCCCTGAAGTGTTGACGTTGAAGCAGTACTCTTGGATGACCGATGGCAGGTCCGGGTCTTCCAACTAAGTTGTCACTACAGCGACTGAACGGTCTTCGGCCTTAGTGTATGGCTTTCCCGTCCTGTAGTCATGTCTCCTAGACAAATTAGATTTTGGTTGCCCCTCATCATAGCCATCATGACGATGACGAGATTGTTGGTCCTCCTCTAGCCGAATAAAAGCAAATGTCTTGGCTTGGACATCTTTAAAGGTGTGGCACGAGTATTTGGGCAATTCTTGGTACAGTTCTGAGCCTTCAAGCAATCCCATTCAGAAAGCCTCTACCTCTGTTGGGATGTCACATTTTGGAATCGACACCTTCTCCTTGTTGAAGCGATGCAAGTAGCCTCTTAGTGATTCATCCCGTCGTTGGACAATCCGGTACAAGCCGGTGGTTTGTTTTTCAAGGACTATGTTGCTCGCGAACTGCTGGTTGAATAAATTGACGAGCTCTGCAAATGAACCGACACCTTCATTTGGTAAGTTGACAAACCATGTCAAGGCCGGTCCTGTCAACGTCGCTCCAAAAGCTCTACACATGCACGCCTCCTGCTGCTCGGGTCTAACTGAAATTGCCAGCATCTGTTGTTTGTATCGGGCGACATGTTCCAATGGGTCAGAGGTTCCGTCGAACATCTTCACGGAGGAAACAACAAACTTCTTGAGGATGTCGACATCTGTGATTTTTTGACTGAAAGGAGAGTCGGTATAACCACATAACATGTCAGCGAAGCTACATCCAAAGGCAGTGACACTTTAGGGATACCGTTGATCTTGTCTTGCATCTGCCGTAATTGGCAAATATCATGCCCATCAGATCCACCAAGTCTGTTTGATATGGTCCTTCCATTGAGATCGTAGGATCAATCATCTGGGTAGATTCTGGTCGGGTTGGTGACAGGATGATTATTACTTCTAGATCTCGTCGCCTTTGGTTCTGGACAGTGACGTGTTCAGCAACTCGTTGGGCCTGAGCTTCTGGAAACACAAGTTGTGGGATACGTTCCTTCGGGGGTTTTGTACTGAAACGGGTAGATTGGACGGATCCGGGTCACCAAAAGACCCGGTGTTGGTTTGAGGGATAAAGGGCCTGGACAGGAGTGAGGTGTTGGTCGACATCGATAAACTTTGAGTGACGGACTGTAAACTCGCCAGTCAATGTTTGACCCGCAAATATTCTGGGAAGAAGCAAGCTGAAATGTTGGAAATGGGGGTTGATTCTGGAACGAGAGGTATGTACAAGATAACCTGTGAGATTACCGTAGATTGCTGCTCACCAATCAGTGAGAGGCCTAAGGTCAGGGAGACGGCCTCCGTGGTGTTGGCAAGTGGTTCTGACATAGCCGGGACGAAACCCAATTCCAACCTAGTTGCTGCAGTCATAGTGTCGCCTCTTCGATTGAACCTTGGAAGCTACTTATTGGTCTTGAGACCGCAACGCATCATTTTCTCGCTTGATAAATGCGATTCGTTGAGCCATCTCCCGTTGGATTCCCTCTTTCGCTGCTTCGAGCTATTCATGGAACTCCATCATCAAGGAATTGCTAGTTCCTGCCATGTTCAAATTTTCACTCGCACGAGGCCCCACGGTGGGCGCCAAATTGTTTAAGCAATATTTTGATAAGCTAAAACTAATTAAAATGAAAATTGTTTATAGATTGGGACTTTGTACAAGAATAGTGAGAAAAATGACAAGAATAGTGAGAAAAATGACAATAAAAATGACAAGAATAGTGAAGTTCAATGTATTATTCGAATGAGAAGATCTTGGAGTACAATTGGGTTCACTCCTATATATAGGAGAGATAATTAATATTATCGAAACTGTTTCGTTCGTTACTGACGGGTTGGCCCGATGACTTTGTCCGTTATGACGATTTCGAATCTGTCATAAAGGTTGGTCAATTACAATTAATACCTTCCTTAATTACATTAAAGAGCTTAATAATGCACAAAAATGTTACAATAACTATCATTAAGTCTTGTGAATGCACCATTAACTCTTGCGATCTACTCTCTTAAATGCAACATAAACCGTAAAATTCTCTCTAACATACACATTTGAAATATTTTATTAATTAAAATTTACTCCCTCCATTTCTAAAAGAAACTCACACTTTCCTTTTTGAGATGTTTCAAAAACAAAGTCACACTCCCCTTATTTCCTTATTTGGCAAATAAATTTACATCCAAATAGTACGAAACAGTGTCCAAACAGTGCCTAAACAGTATTTTCTACAGTAAAGTCAATTTATTTCGTTAATAATCGTGAAGTCAAACCGTGACTTTCTTTAGGAAACGGAGAGAGTATAATAGTAGCTATATATAGTAATTGTCTGGGGCTGATGGCCCAAATATCACAATATAATGAAATATACAGAATTACGTTTTCATCTTCCGTGATTCAAAACCGAAATTATCCATTCCTCAACCTGGACGGATCCATCCTCAATAGCAACTCGGCTGAGGGAGAACATAAAAAGTACTCAGTTTACAAAACAAAAACAAAAACCATTTCCTATAGTCAAATAGCTATTCCGTAAGTATTTTTATTTGTGCGGACCCTTCATTTACCAAAATGCGACATCAGTTCTCAACATGTCAACAGAAAAAGCAAAAAAACGACAATAAATGGCGTTCATATAATATGTCTGATGAGTTTTTTTTTTTAAAAAAAGCACTATGACCGATGACTAAAACCTCATATTCTGATTTGTATGGTTCCTAAAAAGCTTTACAAGAAAACTTTCCAAGTCATTAACTTCTATTGCAATCAGGTTCCATAAGGCAAATCACTATATATATATGTAATTTTAAAAAAAAATAAAGTTTTGGCATTAGTTAGAGACAGAATCAGTTTTTGCAACAAGGCTGCTGTTACATTCAGATTGCAGAAGCGAGGAGGGTGCAGCAGACTGCTGCTGCTGGTCCTCCTTGGTGGTTGAGACGTAATCCAACCCCACACTTTTCTTCTTGAACTGAACCAAGATCATTGTCATGTTGTCGGACCCTTCTTCGCCAGACGATGGCGCCAAACACCTGTCAAGAACTTTTTGGCAGACTGATGACAGCTTGTTTTCCTGCATAAACATAATAACAAATATAAGGCGGTTTATATTTTTTTCACTGTATACATAGATGTATATCATATCGAAAAAGAGAGGGGGCTAACACTGGCATCTTTTAAATTTTCCAGCACAAAGTCTACAAGTTGCTGGCTCGACATGCAATCCCTAGACAAAATAAAAAAGGAAAAGAAAAGAAAATAGATGTGAATGGTTGGAATATACTCTGCATAATAACACACTAGTTCACAATGAACAACATAGACTTATATGCACCCGCTACTACCAAAGGCTCTTTTTACATTAAAAACTGAATGATAAATGAAGGTCCAAATAAAGCAAGGGCGTACCATATCCCATCGCAAGCCACAACAAGAAAATCATCATCATCACAAAGCTCAACCTAGTTAAAGAAAGGACGAAGTGGAATAAGATACGCAAATCCCTTTCTTTTTCAGGGACTAAGAAGAAATCCAGTACATTGTGGAGTATATATTATATTAATAATGCTCAGTTACCCTCAACAAAATAGTATAGGAACCTCAATATACAGAAACTGTTACACTGACATAGGGAACACTTGGTGTCATATCAACTTGTCTATGATTTTCTTCAGAAATCTTGACTTACCGATTTTATGTCAGGATTAGCGGTCACAATTTGCTTTTCTGCGGGCAAGGATTTGTTCTGTTTTAGTTCCACATCTCCTGAAATCAGTAAAAGCATTATAACAATGTGGAAGAACTGACCAGGCAACCCCCATAAATGAAGGTTGACATCTTATGTGTAATCTAATATACTTCTATACACGATATAAATTCCAATTAATTAATACTACACCTATTGCTCTTGCCAAATTCAGGCTCCCATTAACCCGTCCACCCTGAACATAACCACCAGCTTTCAGTATTCTTTCCTTTTCAGCTTCAAGATCAGGCTTGTGATCTCTTGATAAATCATGTGCCTAACAACATTATCAGAACTTGTAAATTTCCGCTAAGAGACACTGATCCACACTCGTACAAATAAGCCATAGAGTACTAACTCCATAGTGCCAGGACAAGAAAAGCTCTAATGTAAACTTAGAACCGGTGATCTTGACGAGCTAGGTATCCTTTGAGGGGAAGAAAAACTAGAAAAGAGAGTAGCTGTCTGTTGGAAAAATATATACAAATATCCCTCAAACGATATCGAGAATGCCAGAATGGTAAACATTACCTGATTCTTCCTGGATAGGACACAACGAGAATCACCTGCATTTGCAACTATAAGTTGTTTGTCTCGAATGATGGCAACACAAGCAGTGCAGCCTGAATTTGGCCCCTTATAAACAGGGACAACTTCCTATATCAAAGTAAACATATACTAACCCTTAACCGACACATAAGAGTAAAAAAATAGATTATATATAACGCGCCTAAGACCAACACTACAGCAACATGAAGAGAGATAAGGTATCGCGATGTAGATAGCTGAAGGCCTGAAGTAAAATAAACACGCTGCATCTATTCCAAAATGTTTTTGCAGATGAACAAATTAAGGTTTAAATAATACAAGTACAAATTAATCAGGTATAGATAGAAAAAATATTTGAAACATTCACTGAAGTAATAAACCCAGGAACCCAGGAAGTGTCATAATAGAGCACCGATATCCAATTGGGTCGCATATCTCTAGCATCATGAACAAGAAAAATACTATAATGTCTTAGCACATGCCAAAAAATATGGAAAATATGAAAGCAATACCTCTTTAGGAGAGTTCTCAGCAGTTTTATCCTCATCATCACCACTCTCAGGGTAGTATATGCTTTCAACCACATCTTCAAAGCTCTCTAGTTCACGTGTCAGACCAATTAACTCTTTTCGACTTCCTAGGCTACACATCATTCCATCCATTCTGCTCCATAAATACAATTACTTTAGAATCATAATATGGAGAACTTAAAAAATATATGATAGTTTAGACGTCTCTTTGTGAGCATATTGATTTCTCTTGCATATTTGTGGGCTTACCATGAAATTATTAGACAGTTACAGGGAGTAAGTGACTGGGTTCTTTTAAGCATACAACGGGATTGCATCCTTGTAACCTATTTTTTTCTCTTGTTTCGTCATTTTTCCGGAAAAAAGGCTACCACCTCACAAGACTGGACCCACCCCAACACTATATCATATATTTTCACCGACACAAGAAACTTTACTGCACTGCTTTCGGATTAAAAAAATCCGATTATTAGATGCACATTTGCTTAGCTAGAAACAGAAAATGAAGGTCAACTGCAAATTGTGCAATTAAAACCAAGAGGCTTTTTTGTTGATGCAACTTCTAACCAAGAGTGTACTAGCAGAATAGTTTGCTATAAAGAACACATTCTTTTAATATGCAGACAGGAATGTACTCAAATTAAAAGGAATAACTGTTATACCAGCATTAAGTTTTGGCGGAGAGTTCTTCCATAAATTTCCTTATATGATAGGACAATTTTTATATTTGAAAAAAGAAAAAAAAATGAAATAGACTTTAGGAGTCATGCACATCACTGTACATGATTAATTCTCAAGGGCCCATATTGAATGCAGGTATGAGAAAAGCACATCATAGTCGAGAACCCAATGATGATAAATCAAAGTTACCGGATAATGGCACCGTCTTGTTGCCATAAAGAGCTTTACCCATTGTACCAATGAGGCACCAGAAGAGAAGGTAAGTGGCAATAGAAAAGCTAAAAGTGAAGAGTAACCTGAGAAATGATTTCTGAATTGATGTGCTCAAGTCTCCCGCAGAATATGCTTCATGGTTGAGAAACTGCTCATGAAGGTACTTTGCACAAAATTTAGCAACTTCATCACCTAATTAGGGTAACAGATTTAGAAGACAAACAAAGGTGACTAGAGCCTAGACTCTGGGAAAACTCCAGGTAAAACAACACTTGTGATCGGCATTAACTTTTCTCTATAATAAAGCTATTAATTATTTTGATGAGCAGGCCATTATCTAGATTTGCATTCATTAGTCCTTGGCACCAAGCGCCATAGTGGATAAAAAACAAAATGAACTTTTTTACACCGCAAGCAATTCAACATCTTTGGACTATTGTTACCAAAGCTACCACAGTTATAAAAGGACACCTTCCTCAAATGTCCAACAGAATGGTTAAAAAATGAAAGCACATCCTCACAGTATTTACCAAATTCATATTCTTGTTGAGGAGAATCATGAAATTCATTAAGTTGCCAAAGAAACAACTTGGCCAAATACCAAATCAGAAAAAAGAAACCGGCTGTTAATAAGTACTATCCTCCATCTTTAATAGTTGCAACAATTTGACTTTCACGTTTGTTAATGCACAACTTTGACTATAATTATAATTAATTACGTAGTAAACATTATAAAAAGTTAGTATTTTGGAAATTCACATGAATAGAAATTCAATAAAATTTTATACATAATAATTTGATTATATATATTAGTAGAAAATCATGGTCAATGTAAGGTATGTGCACAGTGCAAAAATCACAATGTTGCAACTATTAAAGAACGGAGACAGTATCAAGGGATATCTAAAATGCACAATACACCATGCAGTATTCGCACCTCCATGCCCATCATATACAGCAAAGAAAGAAGTTGAGCTGTCCAGATTTGGATAGGATGCATGCTGTAGAGCATCCAAAATAAGCAGTCTGAATCTCATTTCCATTTCTTCTAATAGCAAATCATCAAATATTGATTCTATTTAAAGTAAATACTAGCTGAAACACAACAATTGTGAAGTTCAAAATGTAAAAAGGGTCCACACTGCAGCAGCTTCTCTGCTATAAAAGTCATGCACTTACAGCATCTTCCATTGATGTACGCCATCCTTGCATTGTTGCCAAACCAAATCTTAATTGTTCATTCTCCCCATCCTCCAAATGTTTTTCAGATTTAGGACTACTGAGATATATTCCCATTTTCAGCTGAAATTTAAACTACGCATTTGAAATCTGTTCATAACTCATATGGTGACATAAAAAATGTTTAGCACAAAACTACGTCATATAGACACTCTAAAAACAGAAATAGGTAGGTACTATGCAATTAGATTTGGGATTGAGGCTTGGGCTTTTCATAATGAAGCAATATATTTCTCTCTTTAAGGATGCACAAAGCAATCAAGTCATCGGCTTATGTAGGGAAATGAAATCTAAAAGCAACCAAACACAAAAACATGAGATTGCAGACATGCAGAGACCGGAGACCATAAAATTGAGATAGATACTCAGAGCTCATCATCTCTGTTTCTCTGAACGAAAATAAGATGTACTCAAAAATTCACAAGTTATAGAGCCACAGTGTGTGTATATCTATTTTGGGTAATAATTCAATCATGTGCCCGAAATACATACGTACAAAAACATAGGAAGATGTAAAATTGCATATGCAGTCATACACAAACCTCAAGTACACATACAAAGCACACCCTCAACGATAACGATAAATACCTCAACGATAACGATAAATAAATAAATTCAAAAGAATCGAAACAAAATGTTAATTATTATCTTACAAATTACACAAATATCCATTACTTCTGGCGTTGAGAATAGACAAGAGAGACTGAGAAAGCTTCTCGATAACAAGGAAATATCAAAGGGATACATTGAATTCAGAAGCCAAACAACTACCAGAAACTTTGAATCGAAGTATATGCATAACAGGAAAAGTTACCCGCCAATGTAGAATCTTCGCTCTGCAAACAAAATGAGGGGGAAAGGATTACGAAATATAGCAAACGTGGGATCGGGTTTGATAAGAAAGATGATTGATCATTCGATTGTACTTCGTATAAGTATTACGGAGTACATTATTACTCCCTATATACCATGATCCAAATATACCACCTTGGAAAGGTGAATTATACGGTACAACAGCCATTTTGGTAATTAATTGTAGTTTACGAGGTAATAATTAGGTCGGTTCGATTATTTTCCCAGACTTAATTTCGCAAGCTTTTTCTTTCTTCCGCGGACTTCTCTTTCCGCTCCATGGTTCCTTACCTTTTTCTTTTGTCTTTTTCTTTTAATTTTTTTGTTAGTGCACTGCTGGTTGCTTTAACCTGTTGTTTTCCTCTTTGTTTTTCTTTATTTCTTTAACAATGTTTTACTTGATTGTAAAAAATGTATGTTATATATCCAATTATTATGAAAATTTATACGGAGTAATATAAAATATTATTAAATGTTTTAGTTTATTTTTTCTTTCTCCAATCAAACTTCCAACTTAAGTTCTTTTTATTTATGCATTATAAAATATTTTAGGTATTAATGCTTTATTTTTCTATATTTAATTAAAAATGAATATTTACTAGTTTATTAAATATTGTGTGTTAATAACTGACGTGAGTTTTGTGTTATACTAAAATGAATATAGTATAAAATAAAAATAAATATGCATGGTTAAAACATTATAAAAGAACCTGATTATATTTGTAATTCGAGAATGAAAGATTATAAATTATTTTTTATATAAACTACTTTTGAACACAAATGAACATTTGAACACATTAGAGAATTCAAACGAGCTTTTGAATTTTTCGATTCTCATTTTGTAAGTTACATATGTTCATCTGAAATTGGTTTTATGCTCATTTTAAAATGTCATATTAATGCAGATATCATAACTAAACATTATAAAAAGAACCCGATTATATTTGTAATTCAAGAAGGAAAGACTATAAATTATTTTTAATATAAAATTACTATATTTTTGATTACTATGTTACATTAGAGAATTCGAACGAGCTTTTGTATTTTGCGATGCTCATTTTGTAAAGTACGTTTGTTCATTAAGTACTGGTTTTATGCTCATTTTAAAATGTCATATAAGTGTGAAGTAGATCATGATACTCAATTGTATGCTTTTGATACTCAATAGAGGAGGTCTGATGCTCAGCAAACATGTTTTGATGTTCAACTAATTAACAAAGATTATGTTTTTTTTATATCATTGCTCATTTGGAAACTAATGTATGCTCATTTTGTAATGGTGTTATACTCATTTTAAAATATTATATCAATGCATATTTGAAAACTATTACTCCATATATTACATTATATTCACGTAGGAGTTGATTATAGATACAAGAGCATATATAGATCATGATACTCAATTGCATGTTTATAATACTCAAAACAGGATGTTTGATTTTCAATGAATGTTTTGTAGCTCGCTCAACTAGAAAAACTTATACTCATTTTATAAGTTGGTATACTCAATTGGTAGTCATGTTATACTCATTTTTAAAATGTCATATCAATGCATATTTCAATAGTACCATATTATATTAGATTTGCATATTGATTGAAATTCATATGAAATGTTTATACATATAATTTAATGAGTTTTTATAAAAGAAAAAATAATAAAAAGAAAGTGAATTACAATATATGAAATTGATATCACAATACTCATTATTCGACTCTTAATGTTTAGTAGAATACGTCTGATGCTCATTAAAAGTGTATTAATGCTCATCTAACGAAAACCGTGATTTTCACTGAAATTACGAAAATGCCACCGTTTTTTTAGTTGTGATATCAGCTTTCGTGTAATAACATGGTGCTCATTATTAGACTCTTAATACTCATTAAAATTGGACTATTGCTCATTAACAGTACACTAATGCTCAAATAGCAGATCTCGCGATTTTCATATTATATTACAAAAATGCCACCGGCTGTACGGTGGACGGACTCCCTTGGAAAAAGGTCATATGGGCCCTCTAAATTACATAAAAAAGTCAAATAAGCCTTATATAGGAGGTTCTGTCCGGCCTTCGCCATTTAGGGTGGTTCCCGGTGGAATTTTTTGATAAATTTTTTTGAGCATCTTATTCATTAAGTCTACTTTAGTCATACCAAATTCCAACTAAAACTTTAATCAGGAAGACATTCAAATGAATTCTTGAAGATAACTGCGCAGTTAAAAGCGCAGTTATCTTCAAGAATTCATTTCAATGCTTTTCCGATTGAATTGTTAGCTGAAATTTGGTATGAGAAAATTAGACTTAATGAATAAGATGCTCAAAAAATTTCATAAAAAAATCCACCGGGAACTGCCCCAAATGACGACGATCGGACAGAGCCTCCTATATAAGGGTTTATTTGACCTTTTTATGTAAGTTCGAGGGTCTATTTGACCATTTCCTCCCTTCTATATTCTGGCTACAATAGGGTAGAATATAGAAAAAAACAAGTATTGGTCTACATAAGGGTTGACACAATATTAACGAAAAATAGGAAAGGTAAATGAATAGTCTAGAAAATATACTCCGTAATAAAATAGTGGAAACGTATAAAAAAGATGTAAAAGTAGAAGAAAATATAATTGGGTATTTTTAAAAGAAAAACTTATAAATAAGACAATGCAAAATTCATAAAAATAATCTGTACTTCAAACTGAAAGTATTCATAAAAACTAATGCCCTCTTAACACTCTCTCTCTCTCTCTCTACTCCCACCTTTTCATACTCCACTCTTTTCAGGGTGAATTCAAACTAAAATATGTTTCATCTCAATGTCATTTCCGTCACATATGGTTCTCTCTAGATTGGAAGATAGAAGAGTTTCCGTGAGGAAAAAAAGTGAAGGGAAAAGGGGGTAGGAATTGGGATTATTAAACGGGCATTGGTTTGAATGGCGATGTCAAATCGCCGTCACCATTTGACGTGGTTCTAGCCAGAGTATATATCTCGGTGCAGTGTTTTTCAATAATTTTTTTATCGACTCCCTGATCTAATTTTAAGGTGAAATTTTGTGAATATATTCTACACTTTATTAAGAACATGCTCACAAAATTTTATCAAAACATTTGACAGGAACCACCTCAAATGACAGCAGCCTCGGATGACAGTTCCGGTCAGAGAGTCCTGACTCTTGACTGGAAGATTAATGTATGTATGTGTATATATATATATATATATATATATGTGTGTGTGTGTGTGTGTACAGAAATGCTAATGTCCAGTAATTTGGATAAGAGCCGCCGTGCGAACACCGCCGTTTGGGGCTTTGTTCACGGTGGAATTGTTTGATAATTTTTTTGAGCATGTTCCTCATTAAATTTATTTTATCCACAAAAAAAAATCAGCTCAAAATTCAATCGAAAAGACAGTCAAATAATGTTTTGAAGCTGACTACGTTTTTCTATGTATAATTTGGCGCAGTCAACTTCAAAAAATTGTTTGACCGTCTTCCCGATCGAATTTTTAGCTGAATTATTTTGTGGATAAACTAGATTTCATTAGGAACATGCTCAAAACATTTCATATATTAGCCAGGTATCAGAATTTACGCAAATGTCCCTAGTAATGAGCGGGAAAAAGACTTAAGTGAATATATATATGTGTGTACACACACACACACACACACACACACACACACACATATATATATATATATATATATATATATATATATATATATATATATAGGGAGAGGTTCCGGTAAGAACGGATCTTAGGAGAGAAATGAGAACGAATCTGGACCGTTGGATTGAATTATGTGGAACTGAATTGTGCATTTGGTGAAACCGAAATGTGCATTAGATGATATTGAAATGTGCAAAATTAAAATTTAAAGTCACAGATGCATTAGGTGAAACTGAAATGTGCAGAATAAAAGGTACAAAATTAACATCACATCGTACCTTTTATTATGTACATTTTAGTTTCATCTATTGCACGTTTCAAATTCACCTAATGCACAATTTAGCTTCACATAATGTCACTACGTTATACCATTTGTGCTGCACATTTCAATTTCACCTAATACACATTATAGCTTCATCTAATGCACATTGAATTTCACATAAAGCAAATCTAACGGTCCAGATTCATTCTCATTTTTATCATAAGATCATGTTCTTATTTGAACCAAAACTTATATATATATATATATATATATATATATATATATATATATATATATATATATATATATATATATATATTAGTAACTGACTCTCTTTCCTTTAAGGCGGCTAAATGATTTCTAATGTTCAGTAAATTAGGTGAAACAATTGCATGAATAAAGATCAAATGAGAACAATGCTTAACGTGAGAACGTGAGAACACCACATTTACCCCAACGTGTTGCACAACGAAGCTTGTATATTGCACATTTTCACATTTTCACAATATAGGCTTAATTCGAGCAAATTGAAAATGTGAAATAGAATAGCTCCATTGTGCACCACGTTGATTTAAATGTGACCGTTCTCACGTTCTCACGTTAAACATCGATCTCACTAGAACCGCACCCATGTAGTTATTATGTATTAGTGCGTTGTTACTTTTATTGTCCAACTTGGGTTACTTTTTCATAGTACTTCTATTGAATTAATAACATGCTTTATTTAGTGTGGAGTAGTATATAAAACTATCAATTGTGTAAATCTTGGTTAATGATGTTGCACCTCTATGGTAAAAATAATGCACAATTTAAAGTGGTATTACAATTTATTTTATTTAAAAATGTAGTTGCACTTTGTGATTCGTGACAATAACATTTTTGTTTCAAAGTGATATAACAATTTTATTTATTTTAAAATGAGGCTGAACTTTGTGATTTACAACAATGCACATTTTTGTTTCACATCATGCACCATTTTTAACAATTAAATTCATTCTCATTTTTCTTTTAGATCACTATTTTTTTATTCAAACTCTATCTATTTTAGTGTATTTCTAGATGATCAGTCCACATATATTATTATACTCGGTATAAAACTACCAATTTTACAAATCATTGCACTCACATGACAAATGAGAATGACGTAAAATTATACACATCTTGGTTAACGAAGTTGCACATTTATGGTAAACATAATGCACATTTTAAAGTGGTATAACAATTAAATTTATTTTAAAATGTAGTTGCACTATGTGATTCATAACAAGCACATTTTTGTTTCAAATCATGCACAATTGTTACGTTCATATTTATTCTCATTTCTCTATTAGGATATGATTTTGGTTGCAACGATTTCTCACGTGATAAATGAGAATGCCCTAAAACGATGCAAATCATGATTAATGTTGTTGCACATTTATGCTAAACATGGTGCACAGTTTAAAGTAGTATAGCAATTTAATTTATTTGAAAACGTAGATGCACTTTGTAATTCATTACAAACAAATTTTTGTTTCAAATTATGCACAATTGTTAACGATTAGATTCATTCTCATTTCTTTTTTTAGGATATGATTTAATGGGATCAATTTTTCACGGGACAAATGAAAACTAACTAAAACGATGCACATCTTGTTTAATGATGTTGCATATTTATGGTTAAGATAATTCACAATTCAAAGTGGTATAATAGTTTAAGTTTAATTTGTTTAAAAAACGTGGTTGCACTTTGTGATTCATAACAATTCACATTTCTGTTTCACATCATGCACAATTTTTAACGATCGAATTTATTCCCATCTATCTTTTAAATTGCTATATTATTTTATTCAAACTCTATTAATTATATCATTCAGTGTTTTAAATTTATTTAGTATCGAACTATTGAGTGTGATTTTTTTTTGCCTACAATGTGCATTATTCTCTCAATAGAGTGCAACTCTATTGTTCATACATTGCAACCAAAATAATTGTACATTTACATTGTGTCAAATGAACAATTGTGCACATTCATACTTTCAAGTAAATAGTCTTTTCCTAGTCAGTATTTAAATTTATAATTTTTATTATTGTTAGCTTAAGATGTATGCACTTTTAACAATATTATTGTGTAATTTTTTAGTTCATTTTTTAAATGAACTATTGTGCACTTTATTTGTTTTACAACGTTTTGAAAGAATATAGCTATTGACAGTGAATTACATTAAACAAATACATTTTAAATAATTATTTTAAAAAAATAGTTCGGTAGGTAGAATATTCCTAATTGGAGAAAGCATTTAAATGTCCACCAAAAATTTAAAAAATCTTGACCAAAAGGGTTGACTTACAATTATTAGAAAGTTGCAAAGTGGATGCTACCACATATGGAAGTTATGTATACAGAGTACATGGAATGAGCGGAACAACCTTAAAATTAGTAAAGGCACATCCATTAATAAGCAAAACGTTTGTCCGTTAATACTTACGGCTTCTTAATAGATCATACAAAATTAATAGTTGAGATGTATTCTTATTTCTCTCATTAGATGATATTCTCACTTGATCCAAACTCTCTCTCTATCTATATATACATATATATATATATATATATATATATATATATATATATATAGAGAGAGAGAGAGAGAGAGAGAGAGAGAGAGAGAGAGAGAGAGGGAGATAGAGAGAAATGATCCTATCCAACACTTCTCCGCCCGAACGCCGTCCGAACACCGTCGTTTGGGGCGGTTCTCGATGAAATTTATTGATGAATTTGTTTGAGCATGTTCCTTCCTCATCAACTCTATTTTATCCACAAAAACTTTCAGCTCAAAATTCGATCGGGAAGGCAGTCAAATCATTTTGTGAAGTTGACTGCGCCAAAATATACATATAAAAACGCTGTCAACTTCAAAAAATGATTTGACAGCCTTCCCAATCGATTTTTGAGCTCAAATGTTTTGTGGATAAACTAGACTTGATGAGGAACATGATCAAAAACTTTCATAAAAAATTCCACCGGGAACCGCCCCAAACGGCGGTGTTCGGACGGGGGAGTGTTGGACAAGATCATTTCTCTCTATGTACACACACACACACCAAATTTTAGATAAAAAATCAACTAGGAAGGCAGTTAAATAAATTGTTGGGAAAATCAACTGGATAGGAATGTCCTTACCATCGGCCTATTACATTACAACAGTGCTCGACGGAAGGCTTCGATTTAGCGCAGAGGAAACTAACGCTCCGTTACCGTCTTCTTTCCTCGGTTCCAATTTTTCGTGTGGCTAAGAAGAATGCTTGCTCCTGTTTGTTCCTGTTCCAGTGTGTGGATGAGCTTCTTCGAGTGAGATAATATGTCTATCACTTCGCCTTTCGTGGTCAGACACTCTACCTTCTCTCTTATGACCTGTTTGGATTGAGTGTTAGGGAGTGTTAGTAATGGTAGTGTTAATAAATGTTAGTAAGGGCCCAGAAGGGAAGGGAAGTGTAAGTGTTAGACATAATTTTACCTTGTTTGGAAGAGTCAAATGAATGAAGTGTTAATAATGGAAGTGTTAATAATTTTACCTTTAGCCAGAAGAAACGAGTAAGGAGAAGAGATGAAAAAGGCAGACCATCAGACCTGCGACAAAGAGATTCGAAGTGAGATGTCGAAGCATTTTATGTTTTTAGGGTAAATGAGAAGGGTAATAATTGTCCAACACCTCAAAACACTCCAAATCGGGGTGTTAAAAAAGTGGGCAATTGAGGTGTTGGCAGTGGCGGATCAATCTTTTATATTTTGGGTGTTCGAAATCACATTAAAACTACAATTTCAAATGATAGTATCATTAGTATGGAGCATTAATTTATGCAAGAATTATGCCCTTATGTCATCCAATAAAAAACTACTACATGGCCAACAAATTATACATCCATCTTTTTCAATAAATTTTTTTACCCCAGTGGAAAGAATTTTCAGACACATACGTTTCAATAAGAAAAACATTAATTGAATTCTAGCATTTCTTCGATCCAGAGCAATTTGAAATTAGGGAATAAGGAGAGTAATATATCTTCCTGTAAGTTCCGAATCTTCCAGCTCAGGTCTCTAATTTCATCCACAAAGGATGAATAACACCACTATGATCACAAGGGGGGAGAGGGGCGTCAGCCAGCAGGCTATTTCCGGCCAAATATCTCCGGTGAACCCAAAAGAAAAGCTCGGACTGATTTTGGGGGATTAGGTTTCGGCGCACCACCCAAAACGGAGAAAGGAGAATTATTTATAAGCCAAGGTCAAAAACTCAGGTAAGGTAACTTACCTTATCAAAGATATGCAGCGGCTTCAACAAGGAAAGAAGGCGGAAGGGAGGATATGCGCAGGGCTAACGGGGATGAATAGAATCGGTAAGTCCAACCCTGGGCCGGGTACAACCAAAGAATAAATGGGCTTACGGAAATAGTTGGGCCAATACCTAACACTTTCTCCACCTTATTGGACCATAGTGGCTTAGAGTAAAAACTCTAACACAAACATGAGACTCATCATCGCTGGATTGCCCGAACGATCACAAAGACACATTCAGGCAAAAGGGGTAAGATCACCAGGCAACTTATCCACAATCAATGTTTAACGTGCGTTTGCACGACAACAACTTTTCGACAGAGAGACATTTAGTCCCCATGTCAGCAGGATTAAATTCAGACGGAATTTTAATCAACTTGATATCACCTGCACTAACAATATCACGTATAAAATGAAATCTAACATCAATATGCTTAGTTCTATCATGAAAAACAGGATTTTTGCACAGTTGAATAGCAGATTGACTATCAGAAAACACAAAAATGTCCTGATTAAGACTACCAATCTCCGTTAGGAGACGCTTAAGCCAAATGGCTTCCTTAAATGCTTCGGTAGCGGCCACATACTCGGACTCAGTGGTGGAAAGGGCAACTATGGGTTGAAGTTGAGACTTCCAACTAATGCAAGACCCGCAAAGGGTAAACACATAAGAGGTAGTGGATTTCCTATTGTCTCTATCGTTAGCAAAATTCGAGTCCACATACCCACTCAACTTAACACCCTCAGAACACCTAGTGAAAACCAACCCATGATTAACAGTAGATTTCAAGTACCTAAGCAACCACTTAAGAGCATTCCAATGAGGTAAACCAGGATTAGACATATACCTACTCAAACAACTAACAGCATAGGCAATGTCGGGTCTAGTACTCACCATGAGGTACATCACGGACCCAATAGCATTGGAATAAGGCACAAATTTCATTTTAGCAATTTCAGGAGCAGTCTTGGGAGACTGATCCTTACTTAACACAAAGTGGGACGCCATAGGGATAGAGACGGTAGTAGCAGAATGCATGTTATATTTACTCAAAATCTTTTCAATGTATGAAATCTGATTGAGTACTAACACACGTTTACTCCTATCCCTAACAATGTTAATGCCTAGGATCCTCTTGGCATCACCTAGGTCTTTCATTGCAAAGTTCTCACTGAGACGCTTTTGCACACCTTTAATGGCGTCACCCGAAGGACTAACAATCAACATGTCATCCACATAAAGCAATAAAAATACAGGCACAGAAGAAGTATTTTTAAAGTATAGGCAATGGTCACACTCGGACTTGTGAAATTTCAAAGATGACATGCACTGGTCAAATTTGATATTCCACTGCCTCGGGGACTGCTTCAGGCCGTACAAGGCCTTCCTAAGCAAACACACATGATTACTCTTCATGGGATCCACAAAGCCCTCAGGCTGGGTCATATAGATTTTCTTGTCTAAATCACCATGCAAGAAAGCAGTGGTGACGTCCATTTGCTTCATTTCCCAATCATTATGAGCAACAAGAGCAAGCATCATTCTAATCGTAGTGAATTTAACAACAGGAGCAAAGATTTCAGCATAATCAACACCTTCCTTTTGAGTAAAACCCTTAGCTACTAACCTAGCCTTATATCTAATGTCGTTAGGCTCTTCCTTAACCTTAAATAGCCACTTACACTCAACTACGGAACTATTGGACGGTCTAGGAACTAACGTCCAAGTCTTATTCGCTCTAAGTGACTCCATCTCACTCTCCATGGCGCAAAGCCATTTAGCGGACTCATTAGACTTAAGGGCCTCCCTATAGGTTTTAGGTTCGTTAAGCTCAAGGGTCTCAAACACAGAGAAAGCAAACATAGAAGTATCACACGCATGGAAAGCAAAATCAGGCATGCTATCAGCAGTTCTCCTAATTTCTCTCCTACTTCTATCTCTAACAAGTTGGTAATCATGCAAATCAATATCACTAGAATCAGCACTCTCATCATGCGATTCATTGTCATTTGAATGCACATGAGAATGCTCCACCTCACTCGAAGTGGTGGTATTATCATGCTCAGAAGAATCATGCAATTCAGAAGAATCATGCAAATTAGAAGAATCATGATTAGCAAACAAAGGACTAGCAGCATATGGTATGGACTCCACCTCAACAGGTGTACTACTAGGGCTCGACTCAGAATCAAGAACTGACTTAACCAGACAAGGGAACTCGGATTCATTGAAAACAACGTTTCTACTTACCACAACCTTGAAACCTACCTGGTTTCTATCCCAAACCCTGTACCCCTTCACACCCTCAGGATAACCTAAGAAGACTCCTTTCTTAGACCTAGGATCTAATTTGTCACCTTGTTGGTGCACATACGCAGCACACCCAAACACTCTAAGATTAGACAAATCAAAGGGCTTGTTTGAAAAAACAGATTCAGGGCATTTCCCACCCAAGGGAACAGAAGGAGACCGGTTAATCAAGTAGATAGCAGTATTGACTGCTTCACCCCAAAACTTTTTAGACAAACCGGAGGTGGCAAGCATACTCCTAACCTTATCTAGAACAGTCCTATTCATTCTCTCCGATATCCCATTTTGTTGGGGAGTATAGGGCAAAGTTTTGTGCCTTCTAATCCCACAATCAACACAGAGTTGGTCCATATCCTTATTGCAAAACTCTAATCCATTATCGGTCCTAAGGGTTTTGACCATCTTACCGGTTTGATTTTCTACAAGGGTTTTCCACTCCCTAAATTTCACAAAGACATCGGACTTATGCTCAAGAAGACGGACCCACACCTTCCTAGAAAAATCATCGATAATGGACAGAAAATATCTCTTACCCCCGTGGGTAGAGACACTAGCAGGACCCCACACATCTGCATGAACATACTCTAACACAGAGGTACACTTAGTGGGATTAGGATAAGGGGAAGAGGGGAATGTAACCTTATGCTGCTTGCCTAACACACAAGATTCACAGAAAGGGATGGAGGACACAGAATCCTTACCAAAACAACCAGATTTATGCAAAATCTCTAAACCCTTATTACTCATGTGTCCTAATCTATTATGCCACAAAGCAGTTTTATCAGAACTAACAACATGAGCAGAATCACAGAAAGGCTGAGCATGGCACACATACAAATTATTCACCTTTTTTGCCTTAAACAAAACAAGGGAATTTTTCAAAACTTTCATGCACCCATTTCCCCAATTACCCTCAAGCCCACTACCCTCAAAAGCAGCGACAGAAAACAAGTTATGACGCAAATCAGGGACATGCCTCACATTTTTCATAGTAAACACAGTCCCATTATCAAACTTCAAGCATACATCACCCACCCCATGCATTTTGCATTTCTTATTATCAGCAAGAGACACAAAACCATCATTGTAAGAATCATAAGAAGCAAACAGAGATCTAAAAGGTGTCATATGATAAGTACAACCAGAGTCAATCAACCACTCATTTTCAGTCATGCTACTCAACACAGAATTTGCAAAATCACAGACCATAAAAACTTCTTCATGCAAGTTATTATCATCTACCACATTAGCATGTTCAGACTTCTTAGGATGGGGACAATCCTGAATGAAGTGACTAGAATTACCACAATTATAGCACACTCTCTTCTTAGACTTACCTCTCTTCTTCCCCGGGTCATTGTTATTGGTCTGGTTCTTATTGTTGCTACCCTTCTTATGGTTTCTAGATCTACTCTTAAACCTACCCCTCACAAGCAACGCTTCACCAGAGTCCCTAGATTGACTGTTACTACCCCTCGAGTGTCTAAGGTCTAACTCCTTACTCCTTAATCCATTAACGACTATATCTAACGAGATATCGTCTCTACCATACTTTATGGCAGATTTGACGTCATTGTAAGAGTCAGGGATGTCATTAAGTAACACTATGGGTGTGTAGTCATCTATGTGTTTATCACTGGCTTGCTTAATGTTCTGAATAAGCTTGTTAAACACATCTAGGTTCTCATCTATGTCTTTAGTCAGGTCAAGCCTAAATCTAAAGAACTTCTCAAGCAAAAACAATTTACCAGGCAAAGAAGTATCGGTATACAACTTATCTAACTTGTCCCACAACTCTTTAGCAGAATCTATAATACCCACCTTCCTGAGCACTGAATCAGAAAGGTTTAGGTAAATAGAGGAACAAGCAGTTTCATTCATTTCAACACGCTTGGCAGCATCCTCAGAGTCTAAATAGAGACCGGTCACAGCTCTATAGACTTTCTGTTGGATCAATACGCATTTGATTTTCTGTTTTCAGATATCAAAATCTGTCTTTCCGTTAAATGGAAGCATGCCATATTGATTGACAGCCATATTAACCGGAAAGCAAGCACAACACGCAAGAGAGTAAATAAAAATTTATCAAGCTATCAACCGGTACGAAGCAACTAGCACGAACAAACCGAGAAGACCAATGAACACAAAGCTCGGGTACAATCTCCTTGTTCTTTCGTACCGTACGAAGCAACTAGCACGAACAAGCCGAGAAGACCAATGAACACAAGGTTCGGGTACAATCTCCTTGTTCTTTCGTACAAGCACAGATAAAAATTTTTATTTAATCAACAGACAGATAAATGATTAATTATAACCTATAGGGCTATCAATTGTACGAAGCAATTAGCACGAACAAGCCGAGAAGACCAATGAACACAAAGTTCGGGTACAATCTCCTTGTTCTTTCGTACAAGCGCAAATAGGCTAGAATTAAATCAACAAACAAAGAGACAGGATTTAAAACTAATCCAGACAGAAATATTTCCAACTTCGGACAACAAATATCCAAACAAATATTCTTAACCGGAGAGTTTATCCACGAATCAATCAACAGAAAAAATCAAAATAAAAAATCCAACATGTGATTAAATTTAAACCGGAAGAAATATTCACAACTTTGGACAACGAGTATCCAAACAAAAATATTCTTCACCGAAAAAATTAATCACAAACCAACAAGTAACCACAATTTAAACAAACAAGTAATTGCAATTTAAACTTGAACTTAAAAATGAATGAACTACGAATAAATAATCACACAAAGGATTAGTAAACGTACCTGGGGCCGGGCACAGCCGGCATCCAAGACCACGCAGGTCAGCAGCGGGGAGTGGAGAAAAAATAAATCTGGTGGCACTCCGGTACACCAAGGGTGGTTAACGCCAATTTACCTGAGCAGGGCCCGAGGTTGGGTTACCCGACTTACCGTAGGCAGCGTGGGCTGTTGTAGAGCGTGTCGGCAGTGAACTGGACTGGCAGCAGAGCTCCGTGGCTGGCGGTAGCAGGTTTGGGCCGAGGCAGCAGAGTACTTGGACGGCTGGAAGCTTCTGGCAGAACTCCCTGGACCTCCGGCGACACTCCTGGACCTCCGACGACACTCCTGGACCTCCGGCGACACTCCCTGGATCTCCCGCGACGGCGTACGACGGCTGGCTCTGATACCACTGTAAGTTCCGAATCTTCCAGCTCAGGTCTCTAATTTCATCCACAAAGGATGAATAACACCACTATGATCACAAGGGGGGAGAGGGGCGTCAGCCAGCAGGCTATTTCCGACCAAATATCTCCGGTGAACCCAAAAGAAAAGCTCGGACTGATTTTGGGGGATTAGGTTTCGGCGCACCACCCAAAACGGAGAAAGAAGAATTATTTATAAGCCAAGGTCAAAAACTCAGGTAAGGTAACTTACCTTATCAAAGATATGCAGCGGCTTCAACAAGGAAAGAAGGCGGAAGGGAGGATATGCGCAGGGCTAACGAGGGGATGAATAGAATCGGTAAGTCCAACCCTGGGCCGGGTACAACCAAAGAATAAATGGGCTTACGGAAATAGTTGGGCCAATACCTAACACTTCCAAATTGAAATAAACACTTTCCTTCAAACGAGAGCAACAAACCAGCAGCACTATAGTCCGCACTAAGGCATCCACTAGTATTCAAACGATTTTTTTTTCTAGCACAAGACATAATTGATAGTGGTGGTTACTGTTTTTAAAAAAATCAGGGTGTTCAAGTGAATACTCTTGAACAACAGTGGATCCGCCACTGAGTGTTGGGAAGGTTATTATTAACACTTCCTAACCTTTACGAACACTTCTTAACACCTCTTAATTTTTCTCCCAAACAAGTGTGTGTTAGTATGAACACTTACTAACACTTCCATTACTAACACTCCTAACACTCTATCCAAACAGGCCATTAATTTTTTTGCTCTTGCTTCTCACTTGATGCCTGCGCGACATCCTAATGCCGGTGGCGGAGGACTATGATACCGTTGGCGCTGCAAGGAAGCCCTCGTATGCAGCGGCGGTAAGGTAGTCTGTACTCGGCCACGGGCCACCGCCTGTACTCACATCCCAACTCCTTCTCAAACATCGGCGACACTAACTTTTCGTCAAGTCTCCTGGGAGATTCAAAGTTTTTTTTTGGGGGTTTCCTTTTCCTAAGATGAAGTCCAGGTTCTGTCGTCCTCTACTTTCTGTTGTTACTCTCTGGTTGGGACCTACCCTTATGGATGCCCACCCTCTGGCTGCTATTCGAAAGGCCTTCGAGCCCTAGGGTTTTCTCAAATTGGACCCAAAACCGATAATTCTCCAACCCTCCCTGGATGCTGAGGTTACTGCTGCCAAAAATACACACCTGGTGTGTAAAGGAAAAGTCTGCAGCCCTAACTTTCAACAATAACTTAGCCATTTCTGCTTCACTCATTAAAGGAATAAAGGGACTCCAACTGAGACTTATTGTGACAATTTTTGCAATACTAAAGTTGCCTGTAATGCTCTTGTTATTTGTGTTGCTTCTGTCCCTGTTACTGATAGTGAAAATGTTGTGATTATGAACAGTTCTGTAAAAGATGGCCCTGATATTAATTAATGTGAAAATGCCCTTGTCCCTATTAAGCTATTACTGATTGTGAAAATGTTCCCTATGAAAATGTTGCCTCTGAGAAAGTTGCCTATGATAAAAGTATTGTTGTTTATGATGAATCTGTCCCAGAGATTACAGTAACTACATCTGATATTCCCCTTGTTGCCGATGATGCTTGTGAGGCTCAGAAAGAAAATGAGGTCCCGAAGATTAACAAGTTTGATTCTTTGAGTTAAACCTTGGATTCGAGAAATGATAAACCCTCATCTAATGATACAGCTCCGAATAACCTAAAAATTGTCCCAACTAGCTCAGTTGCCAACATTGTCGAAATTAAAACAGGTCCACTGAGGAAACTCTTTCTGAGGACTATTCAACTGTTTTTTAATTTTCTTTAGGTCCAACAGAAAAACTAGCTGAAGAGGAGAAATGCCCTACAGTTTGGTTATATTGAGATTAGTTTTTTCAAACTAATTTGATGGTCCCGGATAGGGTAAAAGTCTAGAGGGGGGGGGGGGGGGGGTGAATAGACTTTTAAATCTTTTTGACCTTTACAAATATTTCCCTCTAGAAGAGTTGATCTATAATCTTTTGAGAGATTAATAGATGCACAGCGGAAGTCTTTACCCTTCATATAATGAATGTTTTAATCACTTTCTGATCTGGAGAAGATTGGACTTAGATGACTAGCAGTTGGCTTGGCAGTTAGCTAGGAAGTAGGGAACTGCTGAGGCAACTGCTCAGATTTTGATCTGGCTTTCAGGAATTGAACGTACTTTTTGATAATGATATTTATGGCAGGCTGATGAAACTGAGATGGTCACATGAAGTGACTTGTATGTGAGCAGAGGGCTCAGCAGTTGGGTGGTCTCAGGGAACTGCTGAGGCACCTGCTATACTTAGAAGGTGAATTACTGGGAGATGATAGAGCAGACCTTTTAGAGATGGTGAGGTGCGTCTCGGGAGTGAAAATGGTCTCAAAGAAAGCAAGTGATTAAGCAGTAGGATAAGCAGTTGGGTCAGCTAAGACAACTGCTTAAGATTCTGCTGGCAAACTTCAATCTTTTTGTGAGAAGTGCTAAGTGTATGCTTTGTTTACTGAATGTAAATCAACACACAATATATCCTGGTTCAAAGGTGGTGTAATCCTCCTACGTCCAGTCCCACCCTCTTTCAGATGGATTTCACTAAAGTATTAAGCCCACTACACTTAGTGCCAATCTAGCCTTTACAACACTTAGGCCTAGATTGAAGGTTTTTCACAGTGAGTATAGCACCACTCAAAGTTACTCAGTCCTTAGACTTTTCTCTAATGACCCAGTGGGGATCAAAAGGTACTCTATCTATCTACTTACACTGTAGGATCCGAACAACTGTTCTCCTAAGTGTTTACAACAATATATGATTTATTTCAAGAAAGTTCTAACCTCCAACTAGGAACTAAACTTGTATAGTATGGCAATGAAGATTTGATAAACTGGAAGTTTAGTGAAGCATAAGTCCAAGCAGAGAGTAAAGTTTAGAATAGCACTTTCTCTTTTGCTAGATCTTTCGTGACTGCTCTTGATAGAAATTCTCTCTTTGGATGCTTAAATGCTTGGTTAGAAACTTTCGTTTCTGCCTATATTTATAGGCTCTCCGGTCAATTGATCTTATCCGTTGGTTAGGATAGATCAATCTTGTGCGTTGAATTATGTTCGCAGAAGATAAACAACTTGTTGTTTATTTTCTTCTTCGGAGCGTATGGGTTATGTTTGTTTTGCCCGCCTAGCCACTGTTGATGCCTTTTTAGACTTCAGACTTGTGCGCCCATGCTGTAGGTCCATGTACCTGTTGTAGCATTAACTTCCGTCTATTTTTGTCTTCAATTGATTGCTGAAGTATTTCTTTTATTTGCGTCTTCAGTGTTCCGGGGCCTGTACGTATCTGGCATTAAATCCCGGTCAATCATTTATTTGATTTTTCGAGCTTCGTGACATACAAATAATTTTTGAGTCTTAATTAGCATTTGCCGGTAGGATTTTAGCATCCTATTAAGGCAAAGAAATTTTGCCTTATTCCATTTTTATTTTTCCGGTAATGTTTCATAGACCCAAAAATTGTACATTTGATTTGTCACGTTTAATACTAGAATAAAATGAGACACAATGTACACGTGCTCAGTATAGTGGCATCATCAAAATCTTATCAGACTTGGGTACTAACAATTTCCCCCTTTTTGATGATGCCAAAACTATACAACACAAGTAACAAACATTTTTATTGATTTTCTTTGGAGTTTTGTACATTGTTCTGATTTCTAGAGTACAATAGTTTATAGTCTCTTTCGGACTACTATGTCTAGCTTACTCTTGCTTGTCTTCTTCCTGTTTCTTCTTGGCTTCTTCCTTGGCTTTGGCCTCGTCTGCTTTTCGTCTTCTGATTTCAGCTTCTTCCTTGAGACGTTGGTTTTTCTTTCTGGTTTCTGCTCCTTTCTTTGCTGCTTTCGATCTTTTTAACGACGAGGGACCTGCTTGTGTTGAAGGAGTATTTTCCCCCTTTTTGGCAGCATCAGGGATGTAGCTCTCATCAAAGAGATCATCAATGTCATCCTCAATGTCATCAGCTTTTCTCCTTATCGGATTGAGTCCATAGACTTGAATGGATAGAGCCTTGATGTGATTGTTGATGTCCAGAACGTCAGTTTTGACTTCATCCCTGACTTCATTTTCCAGGTTTTGAAGCCGTTGGTGAGTGATTTCTAAATTGTGTCCCAGCCTCTGAAGGTCACTTCCATGCTGTTGGAATTCCTTTTGAATTGCTTGGTGTAGGGAGCTGAGATTGGATGCCAAGTCTTCTCTAGTTTGTCCAATGGCATTTGAGTGCTTGATTTGCTTTGTTACAACTGTGTGAGAGAGCTTGAGCATTGCTGGAAGCTCGTTTGTTCTTAAGTTTTGGATGAATTCCTCATGTTCTTGAATGGTTTTAAAGGCCTGTTCAAGGTTAGGAGGTAGAGAAATGGTAGGAGGTACCTGGGCAGAGGGCTCTACTGTTTGGGAGGCCACTGCTAGTTCCTTTTCTCTTAGCTCCTTCAATGAGTGAACAATCTGGTTTTCCAGTTCTTCATCGCGTGCTTTCAAGGCCTCAAGTTCGTTGCGAAGAGCCTCCATCTGTGCTGGTAGGTTTGAAAGTTGAATGTTGAGCTGAGCTTTCTGCTCTGAGTTGAATACTTGTTGTATCATCAAATTGCTCTTACGATGGCAGTGTACTTCAGCGAACCGCATCTCTAGTAGTTCATCAAAATGTTTCTTCATTTTGATCAGTCTCTTGTGGAGGCGTACCTCAGCTCTACTAATGAATTTTGTAGTTGCTCGTCTTTCATTGATGAAGACCTCTGCCAGTGTTGGAGTGTCTTCTTCTTCATCCTCATGCTGAATTTGATTCCTGATTTCATTTGATGTTGCTGGCTGTTTAGGAGCTATTTCTTGGTGAGGTTCCAGGTTGAGGTCTATCATAGCAGTCCCCTGCTGGATAGTAGCAACCAACAGTTTCTGGGGTGCCTTAGAGGATTCCCCACCTCCTTTAGTCTCCAACCTTGACTTCTGAAGAGTCTGTCTGAGTTGTTTATCACTAGAGGAGGAGGAGTGAACGATTTTCTTACCTCTTGATCTTGGCAGTCCCTTGGATGCGTTGTCAGCATGATCATCATCATCATCATCATCATCATCATCATCACTGCCATCTTCTATGTGGGTTTTGGCAGTGAGATTCTTCTTCTTTAGTGTGTATACTTGATTGATCTTCAGCATCTTGGTTGCATCTGCCATGTCTTCAGTGCCTAGCCAATCGACCACAAAGTTTTCAACTTGAATGCGGCTCCTGGATAGTTTCCATGATCTCCAGGCCTTTACTCTTGTAAATTCAGCGTTCAATCGCTCCAGAGGTGTGATTTTGGGTGATTCAACTGCTTGTGATGGAGGGACCTGCTCGTTGAGAGGAGCCACCTGCGCAGCTTCTTGGAGGGGCAGCTTGGATGACTCCCCTGCTGGAAATGAAGCACCCAACTGCTCTAGCAAGAGAGCCACCTCCTCTTCTTGCTGCTCTGTATTTTGGGGAGTCACCTGCTCTCTTTGTTGATTCATTCGTGGAATGAGTACAGATAAGAGCAGTTTAGAGCTATTACTTGAATTTGATGAGCTTTGTGAGTTCTCTGCTGTATCCTTGATGGCTAGGGGAGAGGAGGCAACTGCTTCTTCTTAAATGATGGCAAGAGGAGAAGCCATTCCAGGGGAGGCCACTGCGTCTTCTTCTTGTATGGGTGCCAGATAAGAAGCCGCTTCTTCCATTTCGGCATGTAGATTTCTTGTTGCTGTTCTTTGTTTCTTTGATTTGTTTTCTTGGCATCCTGATCTGATTCTCTTGGCAGTTTTTGTTTTGATCCTGTCAAGGGTGATTTGAAGGGGCTCGTTGGAGATGAAGGAGTCCTCTATTTTCTGAATTTGTGGAGCCCCTGCCTTCGAAGTTTGATAGAGAAATTTTCTCCATGTTGTTTCTTCCTTGACGGATCCGACAATTCCTTTCCTCTTGAGCAGTTCCCCTATCATATACCCATATCCCAGCAGTGGTAGGGTACCATCTTCTCCCTTTCCTGTGTGTGCTTTCTTTATGTATTTTAGGAGCTCATTGTGGACATACCGTGACCAGTTGAATGGTACTCCTGAGATGATTGCCGTCAATGGTTTTGCTCTTTGTGCATTGACTTCGTCCAGGGCTGTAGTCCTTGTGTCGACACATTTGTAGAGAATGTCGAGGAGAATAGAATATTCTGGAACCATCATCTTCTTTTTGACTTTGAGTGTGTTTAGGTGTTGAGCCCTTGGGATGAAGACTGTTTCTTTAAAGTTGTCTTCATTTAGGTTGAGATCCTCTATAGTTGGAGCCTCTCCTCTTGGTAGAGAGAGCAGATTTCTGATGTCTTCTTCTGTTATCTCGACCTCGAATCCCATTACAACGGATTTCAGTGTCCCAGGAGTGGAGTTGGTGTAATACTCTGCCACTACCTCAGGGTAGAAGCAGGGATATGCGTAGGTGGCCATCCTTAGCAGTCCGGTAGTCTCTAGTTTTCTTAGCAGTTCCCTCATTAGGTCTTTGTTGTCTGCTCTTTCGATGACTTTTGGAATGTTCAGGATGGATCCAGTGAAAATGGACTTGGCTATTTGGATGAGTGATGCCATTACTGTCTATGTTGAAAAAAGAAGGATTTGCGTTGGTGATGTATGAGAGAGAACTTTTTTAAGAGTGTTGATAGAGAGTTTGAGAGCTTTAGAATGGATAGAAAGAGATTACGGAATGAAAAGTGTGAAGGGTTTGTACGGAGGGAGTATTTATAGGATATCAGGAACTAGCCGTTGGAATATAGCCGTTGGAGAATACGGCGGAATTTTTTAGCATTTACTGCGTTCACACTGGTAGCAGAGGGCTATTGTTTGAATAGGTTTCTGATGAATTTTTGAGAGTAACTAGTACCTTCTTGGAATCCTCAATATGAGGTGATCAAGATGATATGAGTCATGAACTGAACCTCCAGGTATATTCGTCAGAAATTGAGCCAACTGCTGGCTTCACGTAGTTCCCTTTGTAGCAGTAGCAGTGGACTGGTCCCAGTCGCCTGCTGAGCCCACTGCTTGATATGGTGTAGTTAACTGCTGAGCCAGTTTTGGGAGTTTTTGACTCCTTTTGATCTTGATATCCTTTTAGTGACTTATTTGGACCTTGATGCTTCATTCCTTTGAGGTTTTTGAGTAGCCTACCTTTAGTGGGTGCCTACTCCAGAGTACTTTACAACAGTTCCCCCTCAGCAGGTGGCTAGGAATTCCCCCTTGAATGTGGAATTATGTTCCCCCTGAGTGGGTGTATGGTTATTCCTTTACTTGATCTAGATCATCAAGCATCCCAAGCTCCTGTCTTAGTTCATTGAATCTTGCTTCATTCAGTGGCTTGGTGAAGATGTCAGCCAACTGCTTTTCAGTGGGAATGTACTCTAGCTTGATGGTCTTCTTTTCAACATGCTCTCGGATAAAGTGATGCCTGATCTCAATGTGCTTGGTTCTTGAGTGAAACACTGGATTATGAGTGATAGCTATAGCACTTGTATTATCACACAGAATGCTGATTTCCTTTGTTTCTTCTCCATAATCCTTCAATTGCTGTTTCATCCATAGGATTTGAGCACAGCAGCTGCCTGCAGCTATGTATTCAGCTTCAGCTGTGCTAGTAGCAATTGAATTTTGTTTCTTGCTGAACCAAGAGACAAGTCTTCCACCAATTAATTGACAGGTACCTGATGTACTTTTTCTATCAATTTTGCATCCAGCAAAGTCAAAGTCTGAATATCCATAGAGATCAAAGCATCCATTTGTTGGGTACCATAATCCAGAGTTAGGATTTCCTTTTAGATACCTTAAAATTTTCTTTGCAGCCAGAAGATGGCTTTCCTTGGGCTTTGATTGAAACCTTGCACATACACCAACTGAGTAGGATATATCTGGCCTACTAGTGGTGAGATATAACAAGGAACCAATCAGGCCTCTATAGAGTGTTGGATCAATATCTTTGCCATCTTTATCTTGACTTAGGCCTTGGGAGGTGTTCATGGGAATTTTCACCGTGGACTTGTTCTCAACTTTGAACTTTTTCATGAGATCTTTTGTATACTTGGCTTGGTTGATAAAGATACCATCTGGAGTCTGCTTCACTTGTAACCCCAGAAAATAATTCAACTCTCCCATCATGCTCATTTCAAACTTGTTTTGCATGAGAGTTGAAAATTTCATACATAGTGCTTGATTTGAACTTCCAAAAATTATGTCATCAACATAGATTTGAACAAGCAGTATGTGGGAGTCTTCTTCAATTTTGAATAGAGTCTTGTCTACTTTGCCTTTTGAAAATCCATTTTTCACTAAATATTCAGAGAGAGTGTCATACCATGCTCTTGGGGCTTGCTTGAGTCCATAAAGAGCTTTGTGCAATTTGTAGACTTGATCTTTCTCTCTATTGATTTCAAAGCCTGGGGGTTGCTCTACGTAGACCTCCTCTTCTAGTAGACCATTTAGGAAGGCACTTTTCACATCCATCTGATAGACTGTGAATTGCTTATGAGCAGCATAGGCCAAGAAGATTCTTATTGCCTCTAGTCTGGCAACAGGTGCAAATGTCTCATCAAAATCTATACCTTCTTCTTGGCAGTAGCCTTTGGCTACTAGCCTCGCTTTGTTTCTGATAATGATGCCTTCCTCATCCATTTTGTTTCTGAATACCCATTTAGTTCCTATCACATGTTGATGATAGGGTCTGGATACAAGCTCCCATACATTATTCCTTTCAAACTGGTTGAGTTCTTCTTGCATGGCTTGTATCCAGTCAGAGTCAAGCAGGGCTTCATCAACTTTCTTGGGTTCAATTTGAGAGATGAAGCATGTGGATAGAGCTTCTCTCTGAATTGTTGATCTGGTGCGAACCCCTGTATTGATATTTCCAATGATTTGATGAGGAGGATGTTTGCTCAACCATCTAACATCGGATGTTGTTGTTTTTTATTTAACTTGTTGTTCATCATCCTCCTCTTCTTCCTTTTCACTATCATCTGGTAGAGTAGGAAGATTAGGAATGTCATGAGCACTTGGAAGGTTGTCTGTTGGTGAGTCATCTGCTGGCAGTGGGGTGTTAGTTAAGTCAACTGCTGGAAGTTGGCTGTCTTTTGCGTTTTCATCCCTTTTAACATTTTTGTTTGGAAGGCAGCTTGGAGCCTTTTCAGTGTTTCTTGATTTTGATGACTCACCTTTTTCTTTCTCTTGAGCAGAGGGGTGGTTTTCAAATACCACATGGATGGATTCTTCTACCACCAGAGTCCTTTTGTTGAGAATTCGGAATGCCTTGCTAGTTATTGAGTAGCCCAGGAAGATCCCTTCATCAGATTTGGGATCAAATGGCTTGAGATAGTCTTTTCCATTGTTTAGGATAAAGCATTTGGATCCAAACACATGGAAATGACTGATATTCGGCTTCCTTTCTCTCCATAGCTCATATGGTGTTTTCTTGTGAGTCTTATGAATAAGACTTCTATTTTGAGTGTAGCAAACAGTGTTGATTGCTTCAGCCCAAAATCTTTTGGGTAATCCAGCTGCTTCTAAGATTGTCCTTCCTGCTTCCTTGAGTGTACGGTTTCTTCTTTCAGCAACACCATTTTGTTGAGATGTTCTTGCTGCTGAGGTTTGATGATGGATTCCATTCACTTCACAGTACTGAATTATGATTGAGTTGAGAAATTCAGTACCTCTATCTGACCTGATCTTCTGGATTGAGAGACTTTTCTCATTTTGAATTAGTCTCATCAATTCAGGCAGTTTCTTCTCTGTTTCATTCTTTTTCTTTAGAAATATGGTCCAAGTGTATCTGGAATAATCATCAACCACAACTAGGGTGTACCTTCTACCACTTAAGCTTGTTGGTTCAACTGGTCCAAACAAGTCAAGGTGCAGAAGACTTAAGGGCCTTGTTGATGATTCAACTTCTTTTGATTTGAATGATACCTTGGGTTGTTTCCCTTTTTGACAAGCATCACAGAGGTGGTCCTTTTTGAAGTTGATTTCAGGCAGTCCTTTCACCAAACCGTTTCTGGACAGTTTGTTGATTGTTTTGAAGTTCAGATGGCTTAATTTGTTGTGCCATTCCCAGCTTAATTTTGAATCTGCCTTTGTTATTAGGCAGATTCCTTCCTTTGCTGAATTCCAATCAACAATATACATGTCCTTCTTCCTTCTACCAGTAAGCACAAGTTTTTCATTTTTGACATCTCTGATCAAGCAGATGTCTTTGGAGAATGTAACATTGTAGCCATTGTCACAGAGCTAGCTTGTGCTTAAGAGATTGAACTTTAAACCCTTAACATATGATATGTTTTGGATTGTAAGTCCATTAATTGATAGATCTCCTGCTCCTTTGGTTTCTCCTTGTTTTTCCACATTCCCAAATGTTACTTTGGGTCCTTCTCTGACTGTATAGTTTGACAGGAGCCGCCTGCTCCCTGTCATGTGCCTGGAGCAGCCTGAATCTATGTACCATGGTTCTGTTTTAGCTGCTCCGGCACCTTCCTGTATAAATTAATGTTGAACAGTAGCCCACATGTTAGTGGGCGACTTCCCTTGTAAAAGTTTAGGCATCCATGCCCATCTAGAACCATTGAGTTCTAAGTAGATTGGTCTGTAGCCATTTGAGGTGTTATAATCAAAAGGGATGGCTATATACTTGTTAATTCTTTTCCTCCTTGAAGTGGGAAATGGATTAATTATTTGAGGAGTCTGCTTGGAATTTTTGCTGTGGTTGGTCTTATTGGTTGGTTGCCAACAGGTTCTTGGGTTTAGATGGTGAGGAGATGTTGATTTATACATGTGTTTGGATTTTGGTTTGGGAGCAGGTTGGTTCCTTCTTCTGGGAACATTTTGGGGATGAGGTTGTTGGTAAGTGAGCTTTCTTGTGTATGAGGTATTACTTGTAGATGCACTGTTTTGAGTGAGTCTGGTGGGGGATGAGTAACCAAGACCTCTTTTCTTCTTATTTGGAGTAACTCCAGCAGTAGGGTGAAGGTTTTTACTATTTGTGCTGGAGTTTCTCAGCTCTTTGTTCTCCTTTTCTAAGACATCATTTTTCCTTAAGGCATCTAGTAATTTAGAGTGAATTGCCTTAATGTCTTGTTTTAGTCTATCATTTTCAGCATTTAAGAGAACATGGTGATTCTGGACTTTCTGGAAATCTTGTAATAAAGATTCCAGTGTTATGTTGTTTGGTCCAGAATCATTAGAGCTATAGGAGGAGCAGGATGTTACCTCGACATCGTTGTAGTCGTCTTTGGCCATTAAGCATTTATGGGAGCTGCTTGCATTACTTAAACTGGCGGAAGATTCACTGAGCCACCTGCTGCTCTTTGTAGTGAGACAACTGCTATCGTTTTCACCCACCTGCCAGGATCCCAGGCATAGAAGTGCTTCCTTTGAGCTCTCAGATGAAGAGCTTTCATCACTTGAGCTGCTTCCATCTTCAGATTGGGTTTCCTCCTTTTTCTTTTCGCTAACAAAGGCTTGTCGTTTGCCTTTGAAGTCCTTCTTGTATCCAGCTTTGTAACTAGTCCCCTGCTGCCCTTGAAATTTCTGGGCTAAGGGCAGAGGACACTCATTCTTGTAATGTCCTGGTTGTCTACAATTGTAGCACAGAACAGTTTCCTCGCTGGTTTGATGTCTCCCTTGTTTCCTGGGTGGCAGATTGTATGGTCTTTTTGGAGCAGTTCCCACCCTTTTCATGAACCTTTTAAACTTCCTTACAAACATGGCAAACTGATCGTCGGTAAGGAGGTTGTTGAGGGACTCACTGGATCTTGAAGGGCCAGGCTCAGACACTAGAGCTAGTGTTTTGGATTCATCTTCCTTTTCTTCTTTAATTTCCTTCATCTCAAATTCATAGGCTTTGAGATCACTGAAGAGCTTATCAGTTGATAGGATTCTTAGATCTCTGCTATCTCTCATAGCAGTCACCTTCATGTCCCATTTAGAGGGCAGGCCTCTCAAGACTTTAAGGGAAATCTCCTTTTGAGCTAGATCTTTCCCTAGGTCTGAGACCTTTTGCTGTGATCTTTAGGAACCTAGTTTCCATCTCTTGGATGGACTCATTTTGCAGCATCTTGAAGTCCTCAAATTTCTTGAGGGCCATGGTAAGTTTGGTTTCCTTCTCCTGTTCATCACCAGCTCCAATTTTTGTGAGCTCATCCCAAACGTCCTTTGCTGTTTCACATTTCCTGATTCTGGAAAATATGGATTCATCAACCGATTTAAAAAGGATGTCCTTGGCAATGTTATCAAGGTTGTTTCTCTTCCTGTCCTCGGTTGTCCATTCCAGTTTGGGCTTGAGAATGTACACATCCTCCTGGTCATCAGCTCTGGATGTGCTGACCTTCATTATCCTGATAGGTCCAGTAGTGATTACTTCCAGCATTTCATCATGTAAGGCACTGAGATGTGCCTTCATCCTGATTCTCCAATCATCAAACTTGTTTAGGTTGAATAGGAGGTTTTTGGCTAGTTGACTGTCCATCGTTTAGAAAGTGTTTGGGAGAGGGAAGTGACTTTGGGTCTTTTGTTCAAACTAGTCAGAAACTGACTCTAGGAACACCCGCTCTGATACCACTTGATGGTCCCGGATAGGGTAAAAGTCTAGAGGGGGGGGGGGGGGGTGAATAGACTTTTAAATCTTTTTGACCTTTACAAATATTTCCCTCTAGAAGAGTTGATCTATAATCTTTTGAGAGATTAATAGATGCACAACGAAAGTCATTACCCTTTATATAATGAATGTTTTAATCACTTTCTGATCTGGAGAAGATTGGACTTAGATGACTAGCAGTTGGCTTGGCAGTTGGCTTGGCAGTTAGCTAGGAAGCAGGGAACTGCTGAGGCAACTGCTCAGATTTTGATCTGGCTTTCAGGAATTGAACGTACTTTTTGACAATGATATTTATGGTAGGCTGATGAAACTGAGATGGTCACAGGAAGTGACTTGTATGTGAGCAGAGGGCTCAGCAGTTGGGTGGTCTCAGGGAACTGCTGAGGCACCTGCTATACTTAGAAGGTGAATTACTGGGAGATGATAGAGCAGACCTTTTAGAGATGGTGAGGTGCATCTCAGGAGTGAAAATGGTCTCAAAGAAAGCAAGTGATTAAGCAGTAGGATAAGCAGTTGGGTCAGCTAAGACAACTGCTTAAGATTCTGCTGGCAAACTTCAATCTCTTTGTGAGAAGTGCTAAGTGTATGCTTTGTTTACTGAATGTAAATCAACACACAGTATATCCTGGTTCAGAGGTGGTGTAATCCTCCTACGTCCAGTCCCACCCTCTTTCAGATGGATTTCACTAAAGTATTAAGCCCAATACACTTAGTGCCAATCTAGCCTTTACAACACTTAGGCCTAGATTGAAGGTTTTTCACAGTGAGTATAGCACCACTCAAAGTTACTCAGTCCTTAGACTTTTCTCTAATGACCCAGTGGTGATCAAAAGGTACTCTATCTATCTACTTACACTGTAGGATCCGAACAACTGTTCTCCTAAGTGTTTACAACAATATGTGATTTATTTCAAGAAAGTTCTAACCTCCAACTAGGAACTAAACTTGTATAGTATGGCAATGAAGATTTGATAAACTGGAAGTTTAGTGAAGCATAAGTCCAAGCAGAGAGTAAAGTTTAGAATAGCACTTTCTCTTTTGCTAGATCTTTCGTAACTGCTCTTGATAGAAATTCTCTCTTTGGATGCTTAAATGCTTGGTTAGAAACTTTCGTTTCTGCCTATATTTATAGGCTCTCCGGTCAATTGATCTTATCCGTTGGTTAGGATAGATCAATCTTGTGCGTTGAATTATGTTCGCAGAAGATAAACAACTTGTTGTTTATTTTCTTCTTCGGAGCGTATGGGTTCTGTTTGTTTTGCCCGCCTAGCCACTGTTGATGCCTTTTTAGACTTCAGACTTGTGCTCCCATGCTGTAGGTCCATGTACCTGTTGTAGCATTAACTTCCGTCTGTTTTTGTCTTCAATTGATTGCTGAAGTATTTCTTTTATTTGCGTCTTCAGTGTTCCGGGGCCTGTACGTATCTGGCATTAAATCCCGGTCAATCATTTATTTAATTTTTCGAGCTTCGTGACATACGAATAATTTTTGAGTCTTAATTAGCATTTGCAGGTAGGATTTTAGCATCCTATTAAGGCAAAGAAATTTTGCCTTATTCCATTTTTATTTTTCCGGTAATGTTTCATAGACCCAAAAATTGTAAATTTGATTTGTCACGTTTAATACTAGAATAAAATGAGACACAATGTACACGTGCTCAGTATAGTGGCATCATCAAAATCTTATCAGACTTGGGTACTAACATAATTCTTAATTATGAGTAATGAATTAAATTTCCTATTAGCGTAGGGGTATTTTGTTCTTGTTTCGTGGATGTTGGTGTTGTACAAAACTGTGAGTCATCATTAATTTTGAATGCCAGTATCAATTTTGTGCAGCTTCTTATTTACTTTTTGTAGCACACTAGATTGCTGCCTGGAAACAAAAAATACCATAAACCTCCTGAGTAATGATTGGGAAAGTTAAAACCATATGGCTAATGAGTATTTTTTGTGAGGCTGTAATCTTCCTATTATTCTGCTCTGGTCCACTTTTCTTCTTCAAGGTATGTTTTTTTTTTCAGTTTGATTTGCTCTGGGGTCTCCAAATCATTCACATTGACCCTTTTTCTTAATTGTAGTTCCAAATTACAGACTCAAAGAAATGGTATCAAAGACATGAATGCAAAGAAGAATATAAAAGTTTTATCTATATATGTTGGCCACCGCCCCTTCTTAAAACTTATCTTTTGAAGTAGTTTAGTGTTGCACTTGAGTGTTCTCTTCAAACTGTCCATGAGGAAAATTCTGTCCCAGGCCCTTTTGATGCTGGCTTAGGAGCCATTAATTGCACACTGACCAATTTGGATACTACGGTAGGCTTAGATGAACCCCTGGTGGCTACCTCTAACAAGGCAGTAACCGTTGGTGAAGTTCATCTGCTTTTGATTGTCACTGATGCTCACTTGATTGATGCTACTACCGCTCACAGAAAACACACAACATCTTCGAGGGATGATGAATTTATTCTGATCCACCCAAAGTTGAAGCCAAAGTTGATACTACAGTTACCTCAAACTTCTCCTATGATGATGCTCCATCTAAGGACCTCTCTGTTTCCCATAATTTTTCTATTGTTACAGGTATACCGGCAGCCAAGAAAGCCTGTCCCGACGGATTCTTCACGCCAATAAGAAACAAAAATGCTTAGGTGTATCTCTGACCTCCCTCCCAGTTCACCAGGTAAATTTATTACTTTTGTACAGTTAATTAGCTTTGTTTACTTTATTGACTGAAGTCCAGGGTCTAGAGTAATTTGGGGAAGTAGCTTGGGTACTGGGTAAGTAACCAAATTAGTCTAGGCTGAGTAACCATTACTGGGTAAGTAATGGGGTTTCAAAACATAACTTCACACACTTGATATATAGATGTTTTCTGAAAAGCCTCTAATTTTGTTGTTGTTAGTTGTTATCAGATCACAATTACTATCATCATCATTGTTATTATTATTAAACGTATAGTAATCCCTCATTCCCATTAGCTAAGAACGGTAATTCCAAATAATTTGCTCATGTTAATTCATCGATGTTGATTCATCCGGGAGCGTTTCCAGCTTTCTGCGAGCTTTGGTGAACTTGACCGGAACTATGTTGATTCATCAATGTTGCTCTTGTGTCTTTTACTTTGGTATCGGGTTGAAGTGGGTGTTACCAAACACATTCAGCCATTGAAGACAAAAAAACACTTCCCAAATAAGCTCTTAGATATTAGTTTTCTAATGGGTATTGATTGATAATAATATGTAGAAGCCCATTCTTCAGCGCTTGCAGGTTAATTGTGTGGGGACCATGGACTCCGGTAAACCAAAATTATTGTTTTTGAGGTAATCATGTTCCATATTATCTGTTCTCCAACACTTGTTGCATGTTTTCCCCGAACAACATAGTGATTTAATTTGTTTCATTCTGCTTTGCATGTTGTTTAACATTGCAATCTTTTACTCGAGTGGAACTTGATTATCTAACGGTGGCTGTTTTCTTGTTTGTTTTGCAGCCACCTCCAGCCACCTCCATCTGTTAATGATACTCACCCTTATAATGTAAGTAGACCAATGGAAATGGCTCACAGGCTTCGCACCAGGAGGGCATGTGAATGAAGTACCTCGTTAGTACTCTTTGTGGTGAATATTTTGCTCGTTGTCGTAGTTATTTAATGCCTTATCTTATCTCATTATATTTGTATTTGTGTTTTGTTTTTCTTTCTTTACCCTTGATGCAAGGGGGGAAAATATTTTCAAACTATTGAAATGCTTCGCCAGGTGAGCTTCATGTCCATATGAGATGCCAATTTTTTATTTCTCTCTTTTAATTAACTTGGATTGTAGTTAATATCAGTCTCGTTGGACTTTGATCTCTTCTGATACTCTGAAATCTTTTTAGGTAAGATCTCGTCTTGTTTGCTGAGAACTTGGTGGTATAGCTGACTTGCCAGCTTCCCACAGACCTGACATTTAATATATGGAATGTCTTCTTTTCTTTCCACGCCTACTCGCTTCTTTGCACCCTTTGAAACTGTTAGCCATGATGATGACGAGACTAAACAGTTTATGATTCCTAACACTACAAATTTCTGAAATTCAAACATTTTTCTTCTGTAAAACAAAAAAATCTGTTTCTATCGCAAACTTCAATTTCATCTCCCAATTTATTTTTGTTATTAAAGCTATATCAGAGTGGACAACTTCCGCTGAAGTCCCTACTACTTAGATTTGATTGTTGTTTATTAATAATTTTCTGAAAAATGTGGTTACTCAATTTCAGTTTCTAGCTATCTTGAGTGGTGTTTTTGGCCTTGAATACTAAAAAAGATGAGAGCTCCAAAGGCTTCAGGACTGGTCTTGAGAATGAAGCGAGATGTTGGTTGGGAACACTGAATATAAGGAAGTCGAAGTGACATTACTTTTTTCCTCCTTAAGAGGGGGAAGAGAAGGCGACTCCTATCCAGGTCTGAGGGTATGGGATGCGTTTCTTTCAAAATTCCCAGGTTTGGTCAGTAAAAATTGCTAAACAATAGTGACATTTCTCTTGTTTGGCAGTTGTTTTTTAGTTGGAGAGGCGGTAGTATTAACAAGGTTATTGGCTTTGTTTGGGCCCCATGAAAGTTCTTTGTCAAAAGTGTACAATTCAATCTTAGCAGCGGGAGATAGGTACATTGCAAACTCTCTTTTTTCTAGGAAAGTGAAGTTTTAATTCGCAATGCAAATGTATTTCCTGTCACCTTATTTATTTCATGATTTTCCTGCTCCCAGGTGTTCTTGCATAGGTGTTTGATTTTATCAACTTTAGAGAATGTTGTTCTAAAGTAACTACTTAAGGTATGCTATGTTCTTTCACTGTTTGGTCTAATAATGACCGGAAAGGTCACATTCTTATTAAGGAGAGGAAAGAGTTTTGGTACAACAAGGTGGGCAGGGTGTGCCTAATTTCTCAGAGGTCCTCAAATGAAACTTATGGTACCATACAAGGAGCATAACAATTCTAACTAGGAAACAAATTAACTAATATGAACCTATATATTATGGAATCCATATATACCAAGAGGACTGATGGGCTAATAAGGAATTTATAACAACTATTATAGATTGGTTACAAAGCTTATAATGTATTAATGTGATATGATTATATAGCAACCCTAATCTGAATCTAAGTAAACCTTGTGGCTCCTTTCCGGGTGTTGGCATTGTTGCATGTATGCAGCCTCCCTCGACCTGCAGCGGCATCTGAGACCTGAAAATATAACAGAGTTGAAAATGGTATATCCCGGCCTACAGGTGGTAGATATAAGTAGGGGTTGATTTTTGGGAGGAATGCAACATTATTCTCTCTTAATTTGATGCTACATGCTACATACCCGAACTCTCTCATGTTATTTTTAATGATTAACTAACACATGGTCTTGTATGCAACAACTACAGAAACGTTATTTTTAATCTGAAATGTTACACTCTCTCATATGTGGGGGTTAAAGAGGTGAAATGTATGGCCCGAACTCCTAGAAATGCAAACAATAATGATTAACTAACACATGGTCTTGTATGCAACAACTACAGAACTCTATTTAGACTCTAGCAAATTGAGGAAATATAATTGGTTATCCTATTCGTATCTATGAGTGTCAAATAATGTCTTGCTTGCAATTTCTAATGGCATCTTAGCATCTATAATAAATCTACAAATAACACCTTAAAGTTGCTCACCATTACCATCTGGCTGTCATCTACATTTTTCCATCATAGTTTGCATTTTAATTTTTAGGTGAAAGATGTAGTGCTTATTGCTATTTTCCTTTGTTTCAGGAAAAGTAATGTGTGTTGGAAATATGCCCTAGGCAATCATAGTTTATGATTTATCAATAAATATTTAATGCTCATTAATTAATAAAGTCACAAACTCATTTTATGTTAATTATTATTGTGAGTTTTCTTTATTAATATTTAGTCCCTGAATACTATGTTTAGTAGCTAATTAAGTATGTGACTTAATTGTGGAATGCTACACTTTATAATAAGCATAAATTTTAATTGTGTCAGGTCTAATATTATTAATTTGGGACATTAATAATTAATAGACCAGTATGTGGATTAACGGATGGCTATATTCTACTAGTCATGGGTATAGAGATATCAAGTTAATAACATAGATACTTGTTAGGGAACAAGTTCATTGGAGAGACCCAACTTGAATACACTGCTAGGTTATATGTCATCAGTGTTGTCCTCAATAATGATGAGGTGTTATATTCTTATACTTGAAATAATCATGGTTACTTGCATGGAAATTAATATGTGTTAACATCATTAAATGTTATCTTTAATTAGATAATTATAAAGGTGGTGATTGTACATATCATCAACCATGTAGTAGTATGTGAATTATCAAGATAGTTTTTGTCACTCTTGTACAGCGAGAGAAAGATATCTATTGGGCCCCTTGACAAGTAAGATTAATAAGCATGACCATGCTCAAATGAGGTGTCATTTGATCAAGATTAATCTTACTTGGTAATCAAGAAATATTCATTGAGAATAACAAGGATGACACGACCTAACCTTGTCTCAATTAAGATATCGTTTAACAAAAGAGAAAGCACAAATTAATCATTAAAAGGTTATGTCAGATTTAATTGACATTTATATATTTTGGATAGTGTTGGTCCCGGATAGAGGTAAAAGTCTAGGGGGGGGTGAATAGACTTTTAAAGCTTTTTCAACTTTAAGAACTTTCCTTTCTAGATGAGTTGATTTGAAATCTTTTGGGACATTTACAGATGCATAGCGGAAGTCTTTAACCTCTTGATGATTAGGGTGTGACAACTTTCTAGCTTGAATGATGTTTGGACTTTAAACGGTGAGCAGTTGGCTTGGCAGTTGCCTGGATGTTAGAGAACTGCTGAGGCAACTGCCAGTACAAAATAGGAGTTTGGGAGAGATGATTGTATGACCTTATGCAGAATGATGAGGGCTTTCTGGATATGTGATGAGTTGGAAATAATAAGGTGTTTTGCTTGAGCAGAGGTCTCAGCATTTGGGTAGTGCCAGGGAACTGCTAAGGCACCTGTTGCGTTTGAGGAGTGTGTTCTGAGAACTGGCAAAACAAACCTTCTAGTAGTGATGTTCCTGAGCTCTTGTGAAACAGATGTCTCAAGAAAAGGTAAGTTATTAAGCAGTAGGATAAGCAGTAGAATCAATTAAGACTACTGCTTAGGATTCTGCTGGCAAACTACGATTTCTTTATTGAGAAGTGTTGGGTGTGTGCTATGTTGACCGAAGGTAAATCAACACACAATATATCCTGGTTCAGAGGTGGTGTAATCCTCCTACATCCAGTCTCATCCTATTTCAAATGGACTTCACTAATGTATTAAGGCCAATACACTTAGTACCAATCTAGCCTTGACAACTCTGGCCTAGATTAAAGGTGTTTCACGAGGAGTACAACACCACTCCAAGCTACTCAATCCTTTAGTTTTTTCTCGATTGATCCAGTGGGGATCAAAAGGTACTCCTGACCTATCTAACCACACTCAGGCCGGGAACAACTGTCCTCCTGAAGTGTTCAACAACACCTTGTATACTACAAGAAATATCTGGTCTCCAACTAAAAACTAAGCTCTAAAAATATGAAAATGATGATCTAGTCTAAAAGCTTAGTGAAGCATGAGTCAAAGCAGAGAGTGAAGTTGTGATTAAGCACTTTCTCTTTTGCTAGATATTCTTTGAATGCTTATAGGATTTCTCTGCTTTTGAACTCAAGAACTTGTTTTCGAACTCATGCTTCGGCCTTCATTTATAGGCGTCTCCGGTAGATTAATCTCATCCGTTGGTTGAGATGAATTAATCTTGTACGTTGAATCTTTGTTTCAGAAGATAACAACTTGTTGTTCGTCTTCTTCTTTGGAGCCGATAGGTTCTCTTGTCTTGTTTGCCTAGTCACTGTAGCTTTCCCCTTTATAGGCTTCAAGTTGACTGCGCATCCCATGTTGTACGTCTTTGCATTAATTACTCTCCATGCTGGGATTCCTTTGATTGGCTCCGGATAATCACGAGGTGATATAACAAAAATCGAACGGTTAATTTTTGAGTCTAATAAAATTTATACTGGTAGGATTCGAGCATCCTTTTAAGGTAAATGAATTTTACCTTATTGCATTTTTACTTCCCAGTATAAATTTTATTAGTCTTAAAAATTATACATTTATTTGTTCTCAATTAGTGACGGATTAAAACGTTTGTGATAAAGTAAATATATACCGATAGGATTTAAATATCCTTTAAGGTAACAAATTACCTTATTGCATTTTGACTTTTCCGGTATAATTTACTTGACACAAACATTTTACTTTTGTCTTTCTGTCACTCCAGCTAGTATTTAGAACATGAACTATTTATTTCACTGGTAGGATAACAAATCTTTTTATGGTAAAAATCATTACCTTATTGTATTTTGTGTTCCAGTTTAATAAATAGTTTGTTCGAAATGTTTTTGAGTTATTTGATGTATCAAATGAATTTAACTGGTAAGGTCTATAAGAAATCCTTTTAAGGTAATAAAATATTACCTTATTGGATTTTGTATTTTCCAGTTAAATTTATTTGATGATTGACACTTTAAACATAACACTTTCAAATAATACTTTACTAGCTTAGCCAACTGCCGGAATACATCATGTAGAACTATTTAAGTTAAATGCTACAAAAGAAGGGGGACATTTGAAAAGCTTTGGCATCATCAAAACTGTTTATCAAAATCTAGGGGTCTAACAATTTCCCCCTTTTGTGATAATGCCAAAATAAGATAAAAGTCAAACTTTTTATAATCTATTAATATATAATAGCAAAAGGAATCTTGAAAAAGAAGTTCCCGCAAAAAAGGGTGCACCAAAAGACCGTGTACTAGAATTCAGCAGATCCCTCCATCCAAAGTATTCGGCATGTCACGTGTAAACTGTTAGCCTATCTAACCATAAAATCGGCATTCGGCATGTACTATATGGGGATCAAAAGGTACTCTATCTATCTAACCACACTGTTAAGGCTAATAGTACTGTTGGAGGAAATTGGCCGGATAAACCTGCAAAAAATGCGTTAGAAAATAATATAGCTCGAGTCGCGTAAACGCTGTCCTCAAGAAAGTATTTCCGACTAGCGAAAACCTTTCCCCAAGATAAAACGAGCTCTTCGGCGTAAGCCGGTAACAGAACAACGAGAGTAGAATAAATATATTAATCCAGCAGAGTAATAGGGCAGAAAATATTATTTGCTAGCTACTAAATATGAAGAGTAATATTTTCTTTATCTTTAAAAACTAGAACAAATGAATTTTGAAGCTAAAGCTCATTCCACCCTACAACTAGCTCCATGCAAGCATGTATATATATACATAAAACTCCAATGAAAAGAATGAAACGTTAGGGAGTAAATATAACTTTAATAATAATTAAAGTTAGCAACTTGCAACGGTTTTAAAATGAAGGAGAATACAAAAGGTTCATTAATGCATATTAATCAAAAAATCAATAGCTTGTAACGGTTTTTTATTAGAGCTCAATGAAAAATGTGCATTAAAGCATGTTTATTTCATTTAATAATCACAATAGGATCAAGCCTAGCTTGAAACGTTCAAAACTTCCTCCATTTTCATTATAGTTATAATTTACTATGTATAATATGTATAAATATTTATTAATATATTAGTGTGTGATAAATAATTAAAGAACATAACATTTTATTCATTTGAAATACTACTATTTTCCAACAATCCCCCACATATTTCAAATGAATAATTTTACATTTTGGAAAATAGTTTAGAAAATTTCTGCTGGATTAAAGGAATGAGACTTTAAGTTTGGTGTCTGTAGACTATGAACCAAACCGAGACGATTAAGTCTTAATAAACCGAGCTTTTGGTAAAACGTATAGTTTCTTGAACCAACAAGCTACTATTGGTAAATCAGGGTCTTAACGGTCGTGTCGCATCCCGCACAATTTCTCGTTATTACGCCGTTGTGCGCCGTAAGGCCATGCGCGTGCTTGGTGTTTATGAGTGCTCTAGAAGTTTTGTCATGCTTCATGGAGGCGGCCCCACCTCACACTCATATAGGTGACATCATCAAGTGTGTACCGCTTTTGCACACCACCCTAAAATTAAGGGCTATGATAATCATTAAGAGCTTTTAGCTCACCCTCTCAAAGAATGCGGTTTCTAGCATATATCTCACATCATGGAAATGGGGAATTTTAGTTAGGCTAGCAGAACTAAATGGAAGACTTGTTATTACCCATTTGAACTTGCTTCATGGGATCTCCAATCACACAAGTTGGGTTCCCATCCCCATTCGTTTCAAAGTGACACTAGTCCCATTTCCTTCGATGTTTCGGTTATCATTTTTCGTCCTAGGGATTCTGTCAAAGGAGTAGCTAATTCCTTCTGACTTCATAAAATTAATGGAAATAATTTCATTCTCAAACATCATTGCACCCCTTTTAAAGGTGAATAGATATCCACTATTTTAATTTATCTCATGTGAGTATACTCAGATGTCGTCGTTGTATCCCGGCAATACAAAGGATAATTCTCAATAAAATATAACATCGATGTGACCCTCTAGTACATCGGATAATTCTCAATAAAATATATACCATCATTGTATCATTATAGTACAATGGATAATTTTCATATAACATCATTGTACCGCTCTAGAACAATGGATATTTCTCAATAAAACATATCATCGTTGTATCAATATATTACAACGGATAATCTCAATAAAAAATACCATAAATAATGGTACCTCTCAAATATATCAATAATCGCCTTAACGCAATTCAATGATCCCTACTTGGGTCATGAGTATATCGGCTCAATCTTCCGACAACACAAACTATGTCGGACCTAGTAAAATTTATAAAATATAATAAACATCCAATAATTTGGGAATACTCATATTGAGCCTCACGATCACCTCATTTTTTTTGAGTGCATATGAAATTCATAAGGGATACCCACGGGTGTGACATTAAAATGTCCAAACCTCTTTAGAAGTCTATCAGCATAATGCTCTTGAGATAGTATAACATCATATCCTTTCTTGTGACTTTCATATATACCCAAAATCATTTTTGTTACCCCCAAGTCTTCCACACTAAAAATTAACATATCATCCACATACAAGCAAATTATAATGCACACACCATTTTTACATTTAGTGTATACACACTTTGTTTTCCTGACCACTAACCACATGACCTTCCGGTTGCACCATATAAATTTCTTCTTCCTCTAGTTCACCATTTAAAAATGCAATTCTAATATCCATTTGATGAATAAAAAGTTTGTGAATAATTCAAAAATTTCATCATTAAAAGATTAATTTTCTTTTAATGGATTACTATCACTAGAGGGTTGAATGGTCTTGTGTTCAATTTTCAAAGGAAACACATTCTCAAAAAAAAAATCAGCATTTTTGTTTCATCGGCGTATAAAAAAAATAATCACACATGCATCATTTAGTGTGTACACATTCTCCAAAAACGGTCACATTAATAACTTCAATAATATATCATAAAACATTGCACATTAGCACACTATTTCTTTCATTTATGAAAATAATATATATGCTCCACTATTTCAATTTATGCAAAAATAGCCAAGAGTTATAAAGCTCATTTTCACTCAATGAGATAGGAATAAGAATATAGCTAAGCACCCCCACAATTTTAAATATTTAAAAACAGGTGCATAGCCCTTCTAGAATTCATAGAGAGAGAATTTATATCTCAACCTTTATGTGTACACATTGAATTTATCAAAAACTCTCCTTTTATATTTAAATAAGATAAAATTTAGTTTATCTCGAAAAATCACCAATAAATGTGACAATGAACTTTTACCACCTCTAACCACAGTGTAGATGCTCTAATAAAATTTATATAAATTCATCAATTGTATCACAATTTTCTAGAGGTGCTTCTGTACCACTCTTAGGATATTTAGGAGTTTCATATAACAAACAAAAATAAAGATCAACTTAAAATGCCATGTAAAACATCAAATCTATTATATCACATAACACAATAATTAACCAACCGTTAATACGCAGAAGCATCATCATGCGACTTTCAAAAATACTAAGGATAAAAAGTCCATTCTTACAATAGCCATTTCCCACAAGAACATCATTTTTTTTTGTCATAACAAAATTGTCACAACCAAAAGAAACTTTAACCCCAAATTTTTCCAAGAGAGAAACGGAAACTAAATTAGTCCGAATGTTGGGCACATGAAGCACATCATTTAGTGATAAAGTTTTCCCCGATGTGAGCTTCAGGAAAACTTTCCTTTTCCATGCACCTTAACGGTTTTAGAGTCCGTTAGGTACACGAGCTCTTCACCATCTTCTATAATACTCCGTAGTATAGGAGGTAATAGCATTTTTGTTTTTACAAATATGCTTGGTAGCCCCGGAGTCTACCGCCCACTCATTCACATCATTATTTTTACAACTTTGAGAAACAACCACAATAAAATTATCATTACTACAAACCAAGTTTAAACTTGATTTTAGTGGGTTGTTGTTTTCCATAGTTGTCTTTTTATCACTAAATAAATGAATAACATTTTTCTTAAAAAGTGGTGTTAAAGTATGGTTTATTGTAAGTAGGAAAAAAAAGAGTACGCATTATACGTAGAAATATATCCAAATACCAGTCTAAATCACAACACACGTGCAAAGATAACATAGCCGCGATGAGTGCGACGGCGACAACTTGTAAGATCATGTGTGCAGGCATATCTGACGCCAAATACTTTCTTGAGATTGTTGGAGGAAATTGGCCGGATAAACCTGCAAAAAATGTGTTAGAAAATAATATAGCTCGAGTCGCGTAAACGCTGTCCTCAAGAAAGTATTTCCGACTAGCGAAAACCTTTCCCCAAGATAAAACGAGCTCTTCGGCGTAAGCCGGTAACAGAACAACGAGAGTAGAATAAATATATTAATCCAGCAGAGTAATAGGGCAGAAAATATTATTTGCTAGCTACTAAATATGAAGAGTAATATTTTCTTTATCTTTAAAAACTAGAACAAATGAATTTTGAAGCTAAAGCTCATTCCACCCTACAACTAGCTCCATGCAAGCATGTATATATATATACATAAAACTCCAATGAAAAGAATGAAACGTTAGGGAGTAAATATAACTTTAATAATAATTAAAGTTAGCAACTTGCAACGGTTTTAAAATGAAGGAGAATACAAAAGGTTCATTAATGCATATTAATCAAAAAATCAATAGCTTGTAACGGTTTTTTATTAGAGCTCAATGGAAAATGTGCATTAAAGCATGTTTATTTCAATTAATAATCACAATAGGATCAAGCCTAGCTTGAAACGTTCAAAACTTCCTCCATTTTCATTATAGTTATAATTTACTATGTATAATATGTATAAATATTTATTAATATATTAGTGTGTGATAAATAATTAAAGAACATAACATTTTATTCATTTGAAATACTACTATTTTCCAACAAGTACTCCATATCTATCAAAAAGTTCGTACTTGATGTACGATAAAAAATTAAATAAATCCAACAAAAAGTCGATGACAATATTCAATAAAAAATCCGTATTTCTTAAATGAAGAAGCTAGAGATTAGAAAAATTGAGAGAACCCTAAACTTAATGCCGGGATGCCGAAGATGAAATGGTTCATCTTTCTTGAACCCTATGTGATATATGACCGCAACCGGTTTATTGAGTGAGTTGGGTTTGCGATGGAAAGCTGGGCTGGTGGGCTGTGTATTCGGTTGAAGTTAAAGTGTTTCTAAAATAGCTTTATTTTTTTAATTTTAGTTTTAATTTTTGTTGATTTTGTTGATGAAAACTATTTAATATGTTTGATCACATTATTCAAAGATGAAATAATATGAGTAGTGATTAGTGTAGAAAAAGTAGGAGAGATTGTAAAAAGGTATGATAGAGAAATGAAAAATATAAAAAGTAAAGGTAATTGAATATTTTTAAAGTACAAACTTACTAAAATAATTTGACAAACTTTTAAATATATTAAAAAAAGTGTAGCAAACTTTAAAATGTTGAGGGGGTACACATGACGTACAAGTTATGTCACTTGATCTATTAATATAATTTATTGGGTACACATTCATTTAATGTATTAGTTGGCATAATGGTAACCAGAATTACATTATGATATATTAGTGAAATATAATTGTGATTAACTACAGGTCTAAGTAAATGAATTTATATGATCTGTATTTAGATATATTAATATTAATATATATCTCTATGGAGTTCTTTTTGTTCTTTCAATTTATGGAGCATATCTATCACTTTGAAGCCCTTTTGTATAAAACAAATTGGATATAACTTTAAGACTATTTTTGTACCTATATAAAATATGTTTGTGCACTATTTTAGAATGTATGGATTTTATACATTATTAATTATTGTTGAAACTTTTTATTAAATGTTATAATGAGATCTCCTTTTGCTATCATGACATTTTTTCTTACTGAAAATGGTTATAGTACGTTTGTGCACATTGTTTGTTCGTGTGATTTACATCTTTGTGTGTTAAATGCATACTTTCTCCATCCCCTTAACTTTGTCCCGTTTTACCTGTTTTTATCCGTCCCATTAAATTAGTCTCATACCATATTTGGTAATATTTAAATGGTTAGAATTCATTTTTACTTTATTCACATTTTAACAATTCAATATCAACCATACAATTCAACTTTTTCCTAAGCACACGCAACACCCTTTGTGCCAAACATAGGGGCGGAGGTAGTACAAAATATCCTCGGCACGTGCATCGCACGGGTGGAATACTAGTAGGACACTAAAAGGACAAAAATATGTTTGACTTCTTTCTTCCCCCTCTTTTGGTAGCATCTACTGGTTCTTATTCCACTCTTGATTTGTTCTTCTCCTGCTTGATGGTTCTCCAACACAGAAGCTTGCATCTATTTTTCTTTTCTTCTGCCTCGCCACTTCTTGTCTGATCATCTCCATTTTGACATTGTAGACTTTGAAAATATTTGCTTTGCAGAGAGAAAACTCAATGTTTGAAGTCTGCATCCATTCAAGAGCAAATCTCTCTTCTTCTTGGATGAAGTCGTAGGCAAGGAAGAGAATATTGATTGGTGAGAATCTGCTTGTTCTCCACCTCATCATTCTTTGAAACTCTTTATCCAGAGTTCCTTTGTAAGTGTTGAAGAGGATCATAGTTTCGATTTCTCATTCCCAAATATTATTTTGGGTCCTTCTCTAGATTTTAGAAACTTGACAGTAGTCCCCTGCTGCCTGTCATGTGTGTGGAGCAGCTTGAAAATTTATATCATTTTTGCGAATTTAGCTGCTCCAGCACCTTCCTTTATCTATAAGTTTTGAGTAATAACCCACAAGTTAGTGTACATCTTCCTTTGAATGTGTTTGGGCATCCATGCCCATCTAGGACCATTTGTATTTGAGCTGATGGGTCTGTAGCCATTTTTGTAATCAAAAGGAATGGTTACATATTTGTTATCATTATTCCTTATGGTGGGGGAAGGAATAAGTGTATTGGAAGTGGTCAGCTTTTGTTTGGTAAGTTGTTGGTCCTTTTGATTGGTTGCCAACCAATTCTTTGATTTGGTTGATTATTTTGGAAGTTGGGTTTGTAAGGAAGTTTGGTGTTAGATCCGGGAGAGGACTGATTCCTTTTATTTGACAGGGTTTGGGAGTGGGAATTTTGTTGGCTTGGTTTTCTTGTGTCATGATGGTTTGTGGTGTGTTTTGTGATAGGGGAGTAGTTGAGAGTCTTTCAATGGTTGGGGTAAAGGTGTGTATCCTAATCATGTGTTCTTCCAGTTGTGTTGAACTTCCTCACCAATAGGGAGAGAGTGGGAGCTCAGCCTTTCTTTTAAACTGATATTTTCAAGTTCAAGAAAATCTTTCATTTTTATCAGTTCACCCATTTGAGCTTGGATTATTATTAGATTTTCTTGAAGTCTACAGTTTTCGTTCATTAAAAGAAGGCGATCCTTTTGAAAGTTTTCAAATTGATGGAGTAGAGCTTCCATGTCTACACTGGATCAACTAGAATCATATGAGCTATTTGAAGAATAGGATAATACCTCATCATTTTCATTTTCAGCGGTTCTGGCCATAGAGCAGTTGTTGGAGGAGTCTTCAGCTTGATGCATTCCATAGAGACAAATCAGAGTCTCCTCCTCACTTGCTGATGAACTGCTTTCATCACTTGAACTGTTTTGATCATCAACTGATTGGATCATTGTGGGCTCATCCCAGATATCCTTGGTTTTCCAGTCATCACTCTTGTCCTGGTCGGACAAGTGATTCTTAGCCAACTGTTTGTCCATTTTAGAAAGTTTTTGGGAAGTAGAGTGGTTTTGGATCTTTAGTTCAAATTAGTCAAAAATTGACTCTAAGAACACTCCGCTCTGATACCAATTGTTGGTCCCGGATAGAGGTAAAAGTCTTGAGGGGGGAGGGGGGTGAATAGACTTTTAAAGCTTTTTCAACTTTAAGAACTTTCCCTTCTAGATGAGTTGATCTGAAATCTTTTGGGAGATTTATAGATGCACAGCGGAAGTCTTTGACCTCTTGATGATTAGGGTGTGACAACTTTCTAGCTTGAATGATGTTTGGACTTTAAACGGTGAGCAGTTGGCTTGGCAGTTGCCTGGATGTTAGAGAACTGCTGAGGCAACTGCCAGTATAAAATAGGAGTTTGGGAGAGATGATTGTATGACCTTATGCAGAATGATGAGGCTTTATGGATATGTGCTGAGCTGGAAATAATAAGGTGTTTTGCTTGAGCAGAGGTCTCAACAGTTGGGTAGTGCCAGGGAACTGCTGAGGCACCTGCTGCGTTTGAGGACTGTGTTCTGACAACTGGCAAAACAAACCTTCTAGTAGTGATGTTCCTGAGCTCTTGTGAAACAGATGTCTCAAGAAAAGGTAGGTGATGACCGCTTTCGCGGCGTTGTAGTAAAACGGAGTCTAATCTTTCGGTTTTCCCCGAGTATCGTGTCTCTTGAGGAATGGCGGAGGAGTTTCTTGATTTTAAGTCCAGTCACAGGTTATCGCAAATTATTGGAAGCTTTCCAAATTAAAACTTTTGATTGATTTTCTAAACTAGTTTTTGAAAAAGAAAGTAAATTAAATTATGCAAATACTAATGATGGCTCAAAAATGAAATAAATGAAAAATATAATATTAAACTCTAAATGGATTGATCAAAGAAGGGCAATGAATTGAATTATAAAATATGGGTACATCCTTTTAGCTTGGACCTAATAATTAGGAGTATTTATAACTAAAGATTGGACTAGTAATTTCTTTTCTCATTGACAAGATTTAAGTTACTTTCACTAATTTATCCTATTTCTAGGCTTCATTAATGTGTTTAAAATGGTTGGCCTAAATTATATTCTAATCTCATAGACAAGATAGATATAACTTTCCGCATTTTAGCTAACAAAATGGTCTACTTCATTAATTAATTAAATTTCTCATATTAAACAATAGAATTTATTCCTCATAGACAAAGATTAAATTCTATCCATTAATTTATCCTATCTCTAGGCTTCATTAATGTGCTCAATATGTTTGGCTTAAACTATTTATAATTTCATAGACAAGTTATAAATAATCTTCCAAAGTTTAATTAGAAATGACCAAATCTATTAAGTAATCAAATTAATCATTTTAAACAACTAGTCCATAAAATTAGTTAAACTCCTATTTTTCGGTCAAACAAGGTCAACCCATATTCTTTAATTCAACTCATGCCCAAGAGTAAATTAACTACAACAACTCATTACTAATTTTAACATTTTACATATAAAATAAGACATGATCATAAATAATAACAACACAAGAAAATATTAAAGTGAATACTCCCAACATCTAAGCATTCGTTTCTTTCACAAATAAACATTATTTATACTAGGTGTTGAAGGTAAGTCCCGTAGATCCGAAAGCCCAACACGAACTTTGGATATATCAGGAATGGATCAGAATCAAAGTGTATAACAAAATATAAAAGATGAATCCACTAATACCCAAAAGCCGACTTGTATTAATTAACCTGTCTGATTACAAGGAAAATTCCCGATCGGTAGGTCGGAACAGTGCTTTAATACAGGAAACAAGAGTAAGAATGTTATTCTAGAGCTTGAGTATTGAAATGCTAACCCTTACAATGATATTAAACCTTCTATTTATACTAATGGAGAGCATGGGCTGCTCTATGCTGATTGGCTGTTGTTTCACCGACTTGATCACCCATGTTTCCACTTGCTGATGTCACCATCTGACATTAATTACACCTGGCCACTTGCTGATTGCCCGTTGCTCGAACGGGATGCTGGACCATGCGGAAGATGCTACCAAATTGGCCCAAGTATGATATATAACCCGAACTCCGTTCGGTATTTCTGCTTTCTGGGTCGGCCTCTACTTGGACCAAACCCTGTTCGGTATGGGTTCTTCACTGGGCCTGCTCATCATAGGGTAATGGACTCGTTGCTTGGGCCAGGTATCCTGGGCCTTTTTAATCTGGGTATTGGGCCTCCGGGTCAATATCCCAACACAAGTCCCCCACTTCCGATGTCTCGAATGACAGTGAGTGCATTAGGAAGTATGAACATCAATGTTGCAACTGCCGAATGGCGATCGGGGTACAGAAGTGGTCAGTTCCCCATATTGTGATTTGATGGCTGTCATTTTATTTTCCCTATATTCATCATGATTACCGTCGTTTAGTCTTTTCATTAGAAACACGTTTAGCTTAAATGGTTCTAGTGACGTGTCGCTTCCTGATTGGTCCTCGATACGACGATTTTAAGGCTATAAATTAGCCCTTAACTTCCCAAATCCGGGTTTCGATTTTCAATCTTATTCGTGCTTTTACTCTGCCTCTTCTTCCCAAATCTTTCGAGTTTTCGTGCTCAGATACTTCTCCTTCCTTTGAATCTTCCTCTTCTTTACCTCGATCGTTATGAATTCTCAACGGTGTTCCGATTCGGAAATGGCTTCTCAAGGGGAGGACCGTGATGTGGAGATTATCACCGTCCCTTTTGATGAGGGTTCCAAGGCGGCGACGTCGGAGGTTAGGGCGGAGACGGATGATTCCTCCGACAGCTCTTCTTCCTCTAGTGAAGATTCCGATGACACCAAGTCCGAAGATGAGCTAATTTCCATGGCGGTCGGACGTCCCAACGATTTCCCCCGTCATACACTTGACCTAAAATTGATTAGGGAGAGGCGGCAAAAACTGACCTCATACAATAGGGCCGAAATTCCGGCCCTAATCCCAGACCCAGTGAATTTCCGATTGCGAGCTGGGCTTCACCCAATGCGCCATACCTCTAGGATGGTTGTAGTCCATTTTGATTCAATTAGGGCCGGACTTAGGTTTCCGTTACATTCTTTTTTCATTTCATTTTTTAATTTCTACGAAATTGTACCGGCCCAAATCATGCCGAACTCCTATCGGGCAATGGCGGGCTTTATTTGCCGTTGTAAAGATGTCGGTGCCCGACCGACCTTAGATCTATTCCACCAATTTTTAAGGTAGCCCCTCAACAAACACACGGCTATTTGGCCACTAGTTCCCGAACGGGACATATCCTATTCAAGGGAAATCCGACTTCAATCAAGGGGTGGAAAGATCGGTTCTTCTTTGTGTCTGTCCTGGACGGCCTGGTTCCCCGCAAATGGAATACCTTTCCCCGCAAATCTCCTGATCCAATCCTTACTGAGGAAATTTACAAGGATGTGCTTGCTGTGGAGAAAGATAAATGCGTGGATATCATGAGTTATCTGACTCCCGATCGGCTAATCGAAGCCGGGATAGGTACTGCCCGTTCTCTTGGGTTTACTTGTTTTGAGAAATCAAGTGCCATGGTCCGGGCGGTCCTTCTCGTGCGAGAAACGTTTTCTTCTTTCTTGTTTCCCACGTGCTAAGGTCCGCTCGGTACTAATATTTTCCTTTGTTATTTTTTAGCTCTCAACCCGGATGTACCTATGGACAACAACAGAGTTCTTGCAGCTGGTGGGGTTGGCAAACGGAAGAAAGCCAGGAAGAACCCTCAACCTACTCCTTCCATAACTACCGTTCAGGATGCTGGAACTTCTCAACCCGTTCCAGAAACCACAACCACTGCAACAGGTCCATCAGGACCAATTTGATGCTATGTTGGTCGACGAACGGTTTGGTTCTGATCAGATGCATCATTTTCCTGAGCACTTCCCGACCGCTCAGGAAACTGGTCAGGGTGCGGGTGATATGCCCACCGTCCATCTGTCTGGCCAGGTTGATCGGATCTCACTGGCGGATCCGGTTCATGAAGTTGTAGAAAAATTTGGATGTTTGGCAAGCCAGATTTGGTCTACCTCTGCTTTCTTCAACAATTTCACTGTTCCCACGCTGTCGGTCGAGCAATCTGAGGAATGCTTTGCCTTAGCAGCCTTGAAGGTATTTTACTTTTTTCACTGTATTTTTCTCATAGTTTAAATTTCTTTTCACACCATCTCATTTCTCGAACGACATTCTGCAGGTTGGGCTTTACAGTCTGCAGCTTAAAGAAGCTCGACTGGCTAAAGAGCGGGATCTGATCACCGCTCAGACTTCTGCGGAGCAGAATGCGGCTGCTGCTTTTGCTGCTCCGGAAGCCGAACGGAAAGCCTCTGCGGAGGAGAAAAAACGCCTCGAGTCGGAGCTTGGTGAACTCAGGGTTCAGCTCGGGGCCTCTAAATCCAAAGTTCATGCTGCTGAAGCTGCTTTGGTTAAGTTTGAAGAGTGCGCCCCCCGTATCCCGGACGGCCCAACTGAGGTGAAGGTTGATCTGTCTGCCGTCCGGGAATCATTCAAAGGGTCTGAGGAGTTCGCTATTTTGAAGAAGGATTATGCGCAACAGGAACTCCCAGTCACCTTTGGTGATTATCTCGAACGTTTTCCCACGGGTGATGCCCGCCGCAGCGAGGGGGTCAAACTGCTCGACCATGATCCAAGGGACAAAAAGTTCAACGACTCCCTGGCCCGATCTCTTTATGTCATGGGCTGCCAGCACATTATGGCCCCCTTCATCGCCAAACTGCAAGAATTGCTAGGAAGGCCGGTCGAGGTGGCTGACCTTCCTCAAGCGCCCATCGTTGAAGCCCAATATGAAAAGTATCAACGGGACTTGCAACGGGCTGCTGATCGAGAAGCGGGGAAGGAGCCTGATCCCCCTACAGACTCAGATGAGGAGGAGGGTGATGAAGAACACAACAGAGTGGAACAGTAGATTTAGAATTTAATATTTTTAGCAACTGTAATCCCTTCCCCCCTTCTCCTTTTTTGCAAATCTTATCTGTATTTTCCGGCCGATAGAGCCGATGAATATATATGTGATCTCTTTTGCACAAAGCTCCATATACTGTCTTTTTTGCCTTTATTGAATGATTGCTCACCATTCGGGATTCGGTCCATTTTGTAGGACTTAACAGTTTTATGACCTCATTTTTTACTTAACACTCCTATCACCGTTTGATTGCCGCTCGGGCAGTAGATAGTACTGACAATCTACCAGGGACTAGTCCCCTTCTTTTTGTGTTGATGGCCGTTCGGGCGTTTGATCATATTTTAGGACTTAGCAATTTTTCTGGCTTCAGATGTTTCCGATAGTCTACCCGCATTTGGCTTCCTTCATATGTTGATAGCCGTTCGGGCTTCTGATCATTTTTTAGGACTTAGCAGTTTTATAACCAGCAATTCAGTGTGATCTTTGCTAATTCTCTGTGAGACCGTTCGTCACTCGGCTAATTTGAAACATCTTAGTTATTTGGCTCGCTGTTCGTTAATTGGCGAATCGAGTAGTATTTAGCTGTTCTCATGGACTTTGTCGCATTCCTTTGTGTGAAAAGATTTGCCTCAAAACGTAAGTGCCTGTTCGACGTTCGCTTGCCTGGTTAACCAGTACTCGCAATCATGTTTCTTCATTTCCCGTTCGAGGTACGTGCCTAACAATGGACCATAAATACATCCTGATTAATCATAATCACGTAATGCCACGTGTTATTCATGGATTAGGGTTTTGGGCGGCACTTTCTCTATTTATAGAGAGGTGCTTGATCCTCATTTTTCTTGCTGTTTCAAGTTTTTTCTCTCGTGTATCTCCAAGCTTTCTCTCTCTAGAATTCTCAGGATTCCTCCAGTGGTTTTATGTATTTCCCTTCTAGCTCAGAATCTGAAGAAATGCCGTTGATTCGTGTAGGAAAAACTTCTGCTTGGAACAAGGCCGAAGGCTCTTCTTCCCAAGTACCTAATTCCGGCAATCCTCTCACATGAAAAGATACCAAACAAACTCGTGATGACGGATGCCTATCAGGGGACGATGTTCAGATTTATAACAATGGAATGCCCGAGCGGCCACCCCGCATTAACCTGCACTTTAACCGTATTCGTAAATAGAAACAACGTCTTCCTGAAGATGCCGAACGGCAACTTGGCCAATTATTGCCTCCACCAAGAGAGTATTATGCTGGATTCATCAGGCATTCAATGAGGCATCGACCGGGACACGTGCTAGTGCATCTTGATGCATTGATTGCTGGGTTTCGCTTCCCTCTTCATCCATTCGTTGTGGAGTTCCTGCGTCGGGTTTCCGTACTTTCCGCTAAGTTCGTACCTAGCACCTACCTCATCTTGACTAGCTTCATAATTCGATGCCAGGAACTGAGGATTGCTCCAAGTGTTGACTTATTTCTACACCACTACTGCTATCAGCCTTATTGGACGACCGGGTACCTGAAGCTGGTAGCCCGATCTGATCGTCAGTTGTTCACAGATAATCCTACCCCGCCAGCTGACTGGGAGGAACGATTTTTATTCGTTCGGATAGGTGATTCTCTCCCATTCCCTGACCGGTGGAACGCCTATCCCGTTCGGGATTCTCAGCCCAGAATAGATGTCGTTCTGCGCTCCCAAGCTGAATCTCTGCGTATGGGAGGAACTCGAAGTCTTCGGGGTTTTATTACCCCTTCTAATATGTTACTGCCGGGATTGGTAAGTGTAACATGGTTTTAACCCGATCGTCCTTCTTTCAATTTAGTTTCTTATCTCTTATTCCCTTTGTTGTAGGTGTGATATCCCCTATACCCGTTCGGCGTTCCATATATGCCGCTACTCTGACAGCTTCCTCCGAAAAAGGCAAGGAGAAGATGATTGCCGATCATGCATCTGCTGAGCAGAACCGAAAGAAACACAAGGGGAATGATGGCAACATACTGATCCCGGTCGATCACGTAGTCGACATGACCGGAACGGAGGCTGAGCCCAAAAGATCTGTGCCTGCCAAACCGAAAACTCCAGTTCTTTCTGATACGCCGGTCGATGATCGGATGTTTGTTGAGTTTTCAAACATGGGGCCTAGAGCAGAAGGAAGATACCTGTTCGGGTTAATGCCATCATCCATGTGGTGCAGTACTTCGCTGAAGGTTCCTTCTAGTTTCACGAACTTGACTCACTGGTCAGATCTTCTTGAGGCAGGTCATCAAGAAGCACTCAAGGTACGCTTCATTCTGATCCATACCTTCCTACTTTTTATTTGTTTATCTTATCTGACTTCATTTGCCACTTGTTTTCAGGCCGGTGTATATTATCATAAGGCCTTCCTTGCGGCCGAAAAAGAAATGAAACTCTTGGCCAACGATTGGGACGATAGCCAAGTTTTTCATTCTGCTGCTCGGAAATTAGCTGCAGATTTACAAGAACGCGCCAAAGAGGGTGAGAAGGCGAAGGCTGCCTTGGCTGCAATGCAAGAGAAAACCCGACGTCGCGATCGGGAGATTAAGGAACTCCGGTCCAAGGTGTGAGCTGCTGAATCTGCCGGGGTTAAATTTGATAAGGTCAATGGTGACAATCTTCTCGAACCTTACACTGCCAATACTTCCCAGATTGCCAATCAATCAATAGTTGACTACCAACGGGGAAAAGGGCTGAACGTTGCTCTGGAGAATACAACCCGGCAATTCCTGGGACCTCATCTTGGCCAATTTTTGCGCGAAAGCGAAGATCCCATCAAGGCAGGCATCGATCTCCTGGACAGCACGCCGGAAGGGAAATCTTTTCTAGATGTCCTGACCGAGAAAATTGTGACACAAAGTCAGGATCTACTTTTAGATAGGAACCTTGATCTGATCCTGGAGCATTTCCCTAAGCCGTTTGATCCTGATGAATTGGGCTTTGATGATCTATTCGGGAACACCTATGACCGGATTATGGAGAAAAGAAAAGAAGCGGTGCCTGATGATGCAGCACAGGCAGGGAGCTCCCAACCTTCACCTTCTCTTCTTTTTCTTTTGTATCTTCCGGCTAGTAATGCCGAAGAATAAACTGGATATTTTCTTTTAACCGTGTTGATGTTACTCTTTTGTTTTTTCTTTGATTTCTCTCGCTCATCATATTTTATGTGTTTGCCGAACATCACTCGGTTCATGTATCTTTATATTTCTGACATTATTTCCAATCCGTTTTGATCCCTCTGTTCGGTCATAAAGCCAGGGTCAAATTCTTTTGGCTGAAATAATGTCTTCCTCCAAACCGTTCATCATTTGGTCATCTATCTGGAAAATTCTGATTCTGCGGATGACAACCCATGTTATCGAACGTCGTTCATTTTGACAATACTTCTGACACCATTCCCAAGCCGGTTTTGATCCCTTTATCGTTCGTGATCCACGGGGTCAAAATTCTTTTAGCTGAGTTGAAACCCTCTAAGCCGTTTTGATCGTGATCACAGGGTCAAAATTCTCAGCTGAGATGGTGGCTCCCTCCAAACTGTTAACCTGTACGTCATTCAGTCATCCGGAATGATCCCACGTGTTAACAAGCTGAGGTGAGACTCTCTCCCTTCAAAACCCATAATTCCGATGCATTCCGAACTATTCTCTCTAGCTCGTATCATCCATATTAGGGGTCTGAGGTAACCCTTTTCAAACTGTAAGCAAGGTTACCGGATCGGGTCATTCCTTATTTATAGCTAAAAGGGCGACTCGCTTCGAAATCAAGTTAATGACTGAGGCGAGATTTTTCAAAACCATAGTTCCGATTCCCCGGAAGACAATCCGTACCTTATCCGAACGTCGCTCGGTTCGTCCATACTTATAGTCTTGACACCATCTCCAAGCCGTTTTGATCCCTTTGCCCAGTCATAATTACAGGGTCAAATTTAGCTAAGTTGATTTCTCAGCTCCCTCCAAACTGTTAACCCGTTCCTCATTCGGTCATCTGGAATGATTTTGCGTGTTAAAAGCTGAGGTGATCGAGATTCACTGACATCAAACTCCAAGCCGTTTTGATCCCTTAACAATGCGTAATTACAGGGTCAAATTCTGTTAGCTGAGATAATGCCTCCCTCCAAACTGCTAACATGTTCCTCATTCGGTTGTCCAGAACGATTCCCATGTTAACCGCTGAGATGAGACTCTCTGAGCGTCAAACTCCAAGCCGTTTTGATCCCTCTTATGATTGCAGGGTCAAATTCTTTTAGCTGAGAATGACTTTCCTTCCATGTTGTTAACCCGTTAATCATTCGGTCGTCCGGAATGACTGCGTATTAACCATGGGCTAAGATTTTCTGAGCATCGATTCTTCAAGCCGTTTTGATCCCTTTATCCGTTCATAAGTCTAGGGTCAAATTCTTTTAGTTGAGAATGATTTTCCTTCCATGTTGTTAACCCGTTCGTCATTCAGTCATCCGGAATGACTGTGTGTTAACCATGGGCTGAGATTTTCTGGAAGTTATGTCTCCCTCTATATATATATATATATATATATATATATATATATATATATATATATATATATATATATATATATTAGAGGTGGCAAGAGCCGTTTTTATTGATAAAACTTTCTCAAATGTTCTGTATTCCATGTGTCTGCCGATCGACCTTCGGTACATTGTAGGCCAAACATTCCTGAAGCATACTTCTTGCATATTTGATACGGGCCTTCCCAATTTTGTGCCATTTTTTCACCTTCGAGAGGTTTGCTTTTTTCTCGCTTCCTTAGCACCAGGTCCCCTACTTCGATTGAACGAATTTTAACTTGTTTGTCAAAGTATCTTCTCGTGGCCCTGTGATACTCTTCCATTCGTGCAGCTGCCAGATCCCTTCTTTCTTCTATGAAGTGCAATTCGGCCCGTAGGTTGTCCTCATTCCGCTCTGGGCTATAATGTGTCGTTCGGTGTGTGGGAACTAGGACCTCCGTTGGTACTTTGGCCTGGAAACCGTAAGTAAGGGCAAATGGAGTTTCTCCTGTGGCCGTTCGGGGTGTGGTCCTGTAAGTCCATATGATATAATTTAACTGATCAGGCCATGATGAGGAGTATTCTTCCAGCTTCTTCTTCATTCCGTCCATGATGGTACGGTTCATATTCTCTTCTTGGCCATTCGCCTGAGGGTATGCCACGGATGCTCTGGAATGCTTGATTCCCCATTTGATAAGGTAGTTCTCAAAATTCCGGCTCACGAACTGCCTTCCATTATCAGTTACAATCTGTTCGGGGATTCCGAAACGGCAAATGATATTCTTCCAGAAAAACTTTTGACATTTGACATCTGTGATGCTAGCCAGTGGCTTGGCCTCCACCCATTTGGTAAAATAATATATCCCAACGATGATGTACTTGTTGTTCCCAGGGGCAGTAGGTAGAGGGCCCAGCAGGTCGATCCCCCACTTAGCGAATGGGAGGGCCACCTTCATTGGAGTGTAGAAAGTGGTTGGCCGTCCGGGGACCGGTGCGTATAGCTGGCATACTTTACATTTTCTAGTATGCGCAAAGCAGTCTTGTTGGATGGTTGGCCAGTAATACCCTTGCAGGATGATTTTTCTGGCCAGTGTCTTGGGCCCTTGGTGGCTTGAGCAGATGCCTTCATGAATTTCTTCCATTACGGTCGCCGTTAAATCGGGTGGGAGGCATTTCAAATATGGCCCCCAAACGTCTTTTTGTACAACTGTTCGTCCACCAACTCGAACATGGAAGCCCTCCTCTGGATGCATTTTATCTGATAAGCGGGATTTTTATCTTGTGGGCGGGTTCCGTCTTTTAGGTAGTTGGTCATATCTATGACCCAACTGGGGACGACATAAGATATGGCCTCGATCTGGAGCGCCATGATTGCCGGGGTTGCCAATGTTTCCCGATGGGCAAACCGTTGGATATGAGCTGGAATCTCTTGTGCCCGATCGTCGAGCGCTGCATTTTCCGATTTGGATAAGATGTCTGCTTCGGTATTTTCTATTCTGGATATTTGGTCGAGCACCACCTGTTCAAATGTGCTCATCTGCTCCTCGACTATCTCTTTGTAAGCCTTCATTCTTTCCTCTTTAGCTTCAGCTGTGCCATTTACTTGATTTACCACCAATGGACTATCCGACCGGACTTTTAACCGATCGGCGCCCAGGGTCTTCGCATATTTTAAACCCGCAATAAGAGCCTCATACTCAGCCTCATTGTTGGTTACTTTGAAGTCAAAATGAATGGAGTAATATGCTTTGAACCCTTCGGGCGATGTGATCACAGCTCCGGCTCCACAACCCTTGGCACTAGCTGCACCATCCACATACATCTCCACCAGTTATCCAGCACATTGTTCTCTGAATCTATTTCCGAGGGCCGAGCGGTACATTCTGCAATGAAATCCGCCAGGGCCTGCCCTTTGATAGTAGGTCGAGGTTTCAAATCCACCTCATATTGCCCGATCAGGAGACTCCACTTTGTAATGCGCCCACTTGCCATTGGGTTTCTCAAGATGGTGGCGAGTGGCTGAGTAGTATACACAGTTACCGGATGGGTCTGGAAATATGGTGTTAGACGTTTAATAGGAGCTATCAGGGCCAGTACTATTTTCTCTAGTAAGGTGTACCTGGTTTCCGGGCCGTTCAAAGCCTTGCTTACAAAATAGATCGGTCGCTGGATGCCATCTTCTTCTTTCAATAATACCGTGCTCACGGCCAGGTCAGCTACAGCAAGGTACATATACAGGTGTTCCCCTGGATCGGGTTTTGTCAAAACCAGGGGAGAAGATAGATATGCCTTGAAATTTTCAAAAGCCGTTTGACATTCGGCGGTCCATTCAAAGGGGTTGGCTTTCTTCATGATCTGGAAGAATGGAATAGCTCGATCGACTAGCTTGGATAGGAACCTGCTCAGAGCTGCTAAGCGACCGGTCAATCGCTGCACTTCCTTGAGGTTTCTAGGAGCCTCGATATCCACAATTGCCTTTACCTTTTCAGGATTTGGCTCAATCCCCTTCTCGCTCATCATGTATCCCAAAAACTTGCCCCCTCTCACAGCAAAAACACATTTTTTGGGATTCAGCCTCATGTTAGCTTTCTGCATTATCCCAACACCTTTTCTATGTCCAGGATATGATTCTCCTTCTTCCGGCTTTTGATCAGGATATCATCAACATAAGCCTCCATTGTGACTCCCAACACTTCTTTGAAAAGCATCCCGATCATCCTCTGAAAAGTTGTCATTGCGTTCTTTAATCCGAATGGCATGACAATATAGCAAAACACACCATCCGAAGTAACGAACGTTGTTTTCTCTGCATCATCTGGGTGCATGAAAATCTGATGATATCCCCTGAATGCATCCATGAAGCTCAACAATTCACATTCGGCCGTTTCATCTACTAACAGATCGATCCTCGGCACCGGATAAGGGTCCATGGGACAAGCTTTATTCAGATCCGAGTAATCCACGCACATCCTCCAAGTAGATTGTTTTGGAGCTAGGACCACATTGGATAGCCATTCGACATGGATTACTGGACGGATGTGTTTTATTCTTAGCAAGGTGGCGACCTCCTGCTTTGTGAAATCCCGCCGTTCGGTTGCTTGATATCGTTTCTTTTGCTGGACCGGTTTTACACCAGGCCGAACGGCAAGCTTGTGACAGATTATCTCTGGGTCAATGCTCGACATATCTTCCGGCCCTCGGGCGAATAATACCTGAAACGTCTTTAGGACAACAATCACGCCATCCCGAATGTCAGTCTCCAGATCCACCCCGATAGCTACCTTCCTGTTCGGGGGGAAATCCAAGTCAATTTGCTCGAGGAGAGTGGCAGGTTCTGGATGTGCCTCGAACTCCATTCGGTGGGTCTCCACCTCAATACTGTTAACCCGCATTCCACGGGTGTTCATCTGCTTCAGGGCCTCTCTGTAGCACGTTCGGGCTGTCGTCGGATCAGTTCTGGCCACCCCAACCCCGGTGTCTGTGGGGAATTTGATGCACGAGTGGCGGACAGAGGTTATTGCCTCCAGATCTTCCAATCCTGATCGGCCCAAGATGGCATTATGGGCACATTTTATGTCCACCACCAAGAACGCCATTCGGAGTGATGCCTTGTGCGTTTCGTCCCCAATTTCAACTAACAATTGGATGGTCCCCTCAGCCTCAATACAATTACCGGTGAAGCTCGCCAGTGGGGTTCTTAGGTGGATCAATTGATTTCTCTGTAGGCCCATTTTTTTGAATGATTGTAAATACAATACATTCACACTGCTCCCCGTATCGATCAGTACCCGGCGAATCAAAGCATTGTCAATGCACATGCTCACCACCAATTCATCCCTGTGCAGGCTTGGCGAATTGGGTAAATCAGCCGGCCCGAACGTGATTGGGTCCGTCTTTCCTTTCTTCTGGGAGGGGGTGGAGATGGATCCTACATAAAGACTTCACTCGAACCTTTTCCGTTCGGCGTTCGAATCCCCTATTTCCCCGCCCCCAAATATAACTTTGACCTCCATTCGAGGTTTCTTTCCGGGACCTCCCGAGCCCTCTGGTTCATCCCTGGGAGGAATATATACGTCATTCTGGGGCTGGGCATCACGTTGGGCATCCCGTCGCCAGCTGTTGGGTTTCCTGATCGGTTTTAAAGTGCCTACCGCACTTGGATCCTTACTCACATATTTGCCCAGATGACCCCGCCGGATCAAGTCCTCAATAACCGTTTGTAGTGCCCTACAAGCGCTGGTGGCATGTCCTTTCCTGTTATGATATTTACAAAAAGCAGACTCGTCTGCTTCCATATATTGTGAAGAATCAGTCGGAAGGAGAATGTTGTCCTTCTCGTTCTGATAAATGGTTGCCACGGACAGGACCAGGGGAGTAAATTGCCCTTGCTTAGGAGAGATAGCGGCCACTGGGGTAGGACCCAGCCGATCGGCCATCTTGATTGAGGCAGTAGGCGCAGCGACCTTGTCCCTGATCATAATCTCTTCTTCTAGGGCAGCATGCTTGCGAGCCCTGTCTAACACCTCGGCATACGCCGTACCTGGATTCTTTTTCAAATCCTTGTATAATTCTCCCGTTCGGAGAGCGTTTGTGAATAGGGTGATGGCGGTATCATCCGTCATGTTTCCGACCGTCAGAGTTTCGTCCCTCCATCTTTTCAAGAATTGATTGAGGGTTTCCTTGGAGTTCTGCTTTACGCTAGTCAGGTAGCTGAAGTGCCGTTTTGGGTTGGCACTTGAAGCAAATTGGGCCAAGAACAACGTTGATAATTCAACGAAACTATTGATCGACCCAGGTTGCAGGGTCCCGAACCACTCTTGGGCGGGTCCTCTGAGCGTACTGAAGAACAACTGGCATATAGCAGCCTCAGGTGCTCCTAGTAGCATGAGTTCTCCTTGATAACTCCTTAAATGCACATGGGGATCGCCCACCCCATCATAAATCTGACCGGCCAGTGGTGTGGCACCTCCCTGGATATCCGCATACATAATTTCCCTGGTGAAAGGGGAAGTAATCCCGAGCTGAATCGGAGCAGGCTGTACGGGCGCCCTATTCATCTGATCTCTCATCTCGTTCATCTGCCTCCTCATTTCGGCCATTTCTTCCTCCTGGGCCGTCAAAAGGGGCGGTGGTGGAGTCTTCAAATCTGTATACTCCCGATCCCAGTGCCTTTGAGTGGCCCTAGTATTATTCCGTTCGTCATGCTGGAAATGACGACCAATAGGAGTAGGTCCCCTGGCTTGTGACCCGATCGTGGTCCGGTCACTGGGAATATGATGCGCTGTTGTTGAAGCGCCACGGCGATTATCTCGATGGGCCCGTGAGTGGGATGACGCTGTGGTCGTTTTTGTGTGGGGAGTTTCCCCTCTAAAATTGGACCCTCCTTCTTCCTCGTTTGCCATGTGTTACATGACCTGGGCCATATCTCGCATGGCCTGAGGATTCCTCCTTAGGGCTTCAGGAATTACAAAGTCTCCATCAAAATGAGGATATGATCCTCGGCTAGATTGTCCCTGAGGGGTTTGATTTGTCACGCCCCGGACCTACCCGGACACGTAAACAACCCGCCGTACAGTACGAATAGTCAACCGCAGTCCGACTCATCCATACTATACAAGGCATCTTGAATACCATTCACACATAGTACATCCATAAACAAACATAATGTAAAATAAACATTTATAGCGGCGGAAACATTTAACGTAAGTGTTTGTGCCACACCTTGGCAATCATGGGCGTACAAGCCCCAAATAATTATTCAAAAAACAATATCCATGAGCATTATTTAAATTGTTTTCAAAACAGAAACGGAAGAAGCACGAACCACGTCTTCTTCCTTTGATCTTCCCGAAGCAACGGGCGGTGGCAGCAACCTTCAAGTTCTACCTGAAACTGTGAGGTGGCCTCCCCCGTGAAGGGGAGGTCAGTACTTGGAAATATTTGACAAGTACAATAGCAACTATACTAAGTATAATTGATGTTTTAATTTCTAAGACCCTCAACTTAGGGTGCTATTATATTATAGGCCATAACCCTCGGTTACCCCTTTTTTTCTCTTAACTGTACTTACTTTATATAGAGTCAAGTAGTCGGCCCGTGGGCCCATATTCGTTTAGAATTCCTCATTTCCATTCTCCCGTGACCGCAAGTCACGATAACCCCGTGGGGTCCCATCGAGCCCCAATTGTATAGCATGGGCTCGGCCCAACTACATTTCTATACAATCCTCTAACTCAATATATCATATCAAAATTTGTATGGCAAGGGCTCGGCCCAACTACGTTTCCATACCAACCATAACTTCGTGGCAAGGGCTCGGCCCAACTACGTTTCCACGGAGATTACGTATACATGGCAAGGGCTCGGCCCAACTACGTTTCCATGCTAATCATATTACATGGTATGGGCTCGGCCCAACTACATTTTCATGTCATCCTAGAGTCCGACTCTAATTATTTTCATAATCAAATTCTCAAGCAAATCCTATGCCTAGAATCAATTTCCGTAGGTAGCCTTTAGGCCTACCCCTATCACACCTTAGTGTTCACACAATTCAACCTTAAAGTATCTCTTGAGACTACTTAAGGCATATCTATTCACAATCCTACCTCTTAGGATTTGTTTCATCATTTATTTATATTAATTCCCCGACTAGTATTTTGATACTAATTGGAAAATCTTAGAACATGCCAAGTTCCTATTTTCCAATTGACTTTTCATTTCAATTGATTTCTCAACACAAGTATAGTTTGATCTCAATATCAAAAATATCACTTTACTCCGTTCATGAATTTCATACATGGCGTAAAGTATATTTTATCACAATGTCATCATAGTAATTCCATTAATATGCCGTTCCATTTATTTCACATAATCATACACATAATCAATTTATTTCACTTACTCATATCAATATCATTTTCATTTAGGCATTATTAATCATTAATAATCCATGAAAATCCCATCTAATTACTTTAGGCAATCTTATGAAATTAACTCGCTAATTATAAGCAATATAGTCAGCCATCCTCACCTTATGAAGTGCTGAAATAGTTGCCTTTGCTAAGCTCCTCGATCAATCCCCGTTCTAGGCCGATTGAAAGTGAAAATCTGGACTGCTGGGCCAAAGCCGGGCGGCTTTCACGAAAGCCGGGCGGCTTTTGTAGTCTGCAACTACGAACAGCTCCCTATATGTGGCGGTTTCCGGCGATTTCGACTCCTATCGATTCACCAACCCTTCTAAGTTAAATACCCCCACTTTATATCAATATTCTACACTTATAAACGTGTAGAACATCATGTTTACTCCTCCATATGATTTCTTAAAAATCATCCATGATAAAACTAGTTAATAGAACCATATGTTTTCTTACCTCAAGGCTTAGCTTTTTCCTCTATGGATTATCCTCCTTGTTGCTCCCTCCAACTGCAGGTATGTTTAGAGACTTTCCTGGAGTCTTTCTCCTCTTGGGTTGTTCGGATGGTGTAAGAGAGGTGGAAGGCCACTCTACTCAATCAAGCATCAAAATAATGCATGAGTAGGGCCTTAGGAGGTGTGATGGTGCCTTTGGCCATCCCTCATCAATTCAGTCCGCACACCCCTCAATTCATGTCCCTTCCAGCTTTCCCTTAGTCAACTAGGACACATGAGGACGTGGGGTGGCCCCCCTAATGTGGGAGGTCATCCCATTATGTCCCGGTGTGTACAATCGGCCCCGAAAGTTGTATTTCTCGGCCCGTTTTAATCATATTTTATTTTATCGGACCAAATAAAATATATCACGCGTTACCAATAATTATGGGCCTTTAAAATAGATGTACATTCCCCAACATTAATTTAGGAGTCTCCGAAACTCATTTCGGGCTGTTATCCGCTAAATAACCAATACCGGTAATTGGGCCCCGTTTGACCAACCGGTCAACTCCATGCCTTTCTTATGGCCCAAATAAAATATGCACCTCCATGTAGATGTCATCTAGACCAAGATGAATTTAATATGTGGTTCGGGAATTATCAGGCGGCCCCCCGGTCCGGGCGTGGGCCCCACATGCAATTTACTATTCACGTAAAAGAAATAATAAAAATTTACAATTACACGAATTCATAAATCATCCTTCAAGGTTTATTACATAATTTACTAAAAGTAAATATGCTTGGGGACGGTGCTACAAGTTCACCCCCCTAAACGGGAATTTCGTCCCCGAAATTCACAACGATTATCCAAATAGAAATGCGTACTGTTCCTTCATCGAGGCTTCAGTCTCCCAAGTTTCTTCTTCAACTCGGTCACTCTTCCAAAGGATTTTAACCATTGGAACTTTCTTGCTTCTTAGCTTCTTTACTTGTCTATCAAGTATCCTTACCGGTTGAACGGCGTAGTTCAAGTCTTCCCGTATTTCCACGGGTGGTTTCTCTAGTACATGAGATGGATCCGGAATATACTTCTTAAGCATAGACACATGGAATACATTATGTATTTTCTCCAATTCCGGAGTCAATTGTAATCGGTATGCTACGGCCCCAATTCTCTCAAGAATTACAAATGGCCCTATGTAGCGTGGGTTAAGTTTCCCTCGGCTCTGAAATCGGATGATTCCTTTCCAAGGTGAAACTTTCAAAAATACCTCATCTCCAACCTTAAACTCTAGGGCTCTCCGGCGCTTATCAGCGTAGCTCTTCTGTCTATCCTGTGCCGCCTTAAGTCTGTCACGAATCATCTTCACCTTTGACTTGGTGATCTCTACCAGTTCCGTGCTCTCGAGTTTGGTCATGCCAACCTCCTCCCAACACAAAGGTGTACGACATCTCCTCCCATACAATGCCTCGTATGGAGGCATGCCTATACTCGCCTGATAACTGTTGTTATAGGCAAACTCCACGAGTGCCAAATGGTTGTCCCAACTCCCTTGGAACTCCAATGCACAAGCTCTCAGCATGTCCTCTAATATCTGTATAACCCGCTCGGATTGCCCATCCGTTTGTGGATGAAAAGCTGTACTGAATTTCAGTTTTGTCCCCATAGATTCTTGGAACTTCGGCCAAAATCGTGATGTGAATCGCGGATCCCTATCGGATACAATGGTTATAGGAACTCCATGTAGTCTCACGATCTCATCCACATACAACTTGGCTAACCTTTCCAATGCATAGGTGGTGTTGATAGGTAGAAAGTGTGCACTCTTCGTGAGCCTATCAACCACAACCCATACGGCGTCATAGTTCTTAATCGTCCGTGGCAGCCCTACCACGAAATCCATAGTCACGTGTTCCCATTTCCATTCAGGAATGGATAATGGCTGTAACAACCCAGCTGGATGCTGATGTTCTGCCTTAACTTGCTGACAAGTAAGACACTTACTGATGTATTCGGCTATTTCTCTCTTCATACCCGACCACCAGTAACTTTCTTTCAAATCACGGTACATCTCCGTGCCCCCCGGATGCATGGCATATGCCGATGAATGGGCCTCCTCTAAGATGGACTTTCGGAGCCCATCATCTGACGGTACGCACACTCGGTCACGAAATAATAAGAGACCATCGTCTCTTTCCCTGAAATCCTCAACCGGTCCCGCTAGCATGCGTTCTCGGACCTTCATGAGCTCTTCATCAGTTTCTTGACCATTCTTGATCTCATCAAGTAATGTAGGTCTCACCTCGAATCTAGCTAACAAAGCACCGTCACTAGATACCTCCAATCGGGCTCTCAATGCCCTCAAACTAGTCAACAATGCCCCAGACGAATTCTTTCGGCTCAGGGCATCCGCTACCACGTTGGCTTTACCGGGGTGATACTCGATAACTAGATGGTAGTCTTTTATCAACTCCATCCACCGTCTCTGTCTCATGTTTAACTCTTTCTGAGTAAACACATATTTCAGGCTTTTGTGGTCAGTGTATATATGACATGTTTCCCCGTAGAGATAATGACTCCAAATCTTCAACGCAAATACCACTGCCCCCAACTCTAAATCATGAGTAGGATAATTTACCTCATGCTTCTTCAATTGTCGTGAAGCATAGGCAATCACCCTCCCATCCTGCATTAAGACACATCCAAGCCCTTGGATGCTCGCGTCACTATAGACATCGTACCCCATACCCTGTCGGGGTAATGCAAGTACCGGTGCCTCGGTCAATCTCTTCTTTAGTTCAAGGAATCCCTTCTCACATCGGTCATCCCATACAAACTTGGCCCCCTTTCGAGTGAGCTTCGTCAATGGCGACGCCAAAACTGAGAACTTCTCCACGAACTTTCGGTAATACCCTGCTAATCCAAGGAAGCTACGAATTTCCTTGACGTTCCTTGGCCTCTCCCATTCAGTAATGGCCTCAATCTTCTTGTTATCTACGGCAATCCCTGATCCTGAAATCACATGCCCGAGAAAGCCAATCTCCCTTAGCCAAAATTCACATTTGGAAAACTTGGCATAGAGTTGCTTCTCCCGTAATGTCTCAAGAACAAGTATCAAGTGCTCCTTATGCTCTTCTTCACTCTTTGAGTAAATCAAGATATCATCTATGAACACAATCACAAACCGGTCCAAGTATTTATGAAATACTCGGTTCATCAAGTCCATAAATGCCGTCGGGGCGTTGGTTAACGCGAATGACATAACTAGGAACTCGAAATGACCATACCTCGTGCGGAATGCACTTTTCGGTATGTCATTCTCCTTTATTTTCAGTTGGTGGTACCCCGACCTCAAGTCAATTTTCGAAAATACCGTCGCTCCTCGGAGCTGATCAAACAAGTCATCAATCCTAGGCAAGGGATACCTATTCTTGATTGTGGCCTTGTTCAGTTGGCGATAATCAATGCACATTCGAAGTGTTCCATCTTTCTTTTTCACGAAAAGGACCGGTGCTCCCCACGGAGAGTGACTCGGCCTTATGAAACCGTTATCCAATAGCTCTTGCAATTGGGTTTTCAACTCGTTAAGTTCAGCGGGTGCCATTCTGTATGGCGGTATAGAGATTGGTTTGGTGTCAGGTTCAACCTCGATCACGAACTCAATCTCCCTATCGGGTGGAAGTCCCGGCAAGTCTTTTGGGAAGACATCCGGATACTTGCACACTACTCTCACATCATTGATGTCTATCTCTTCTTTGGTTTTGTCCACCACATACGCTAGGTATGCGTGGCATCCCTTTCTCATCATATCTCTCGCCCTCACGGCGGATATGATACAACTGTTTGATTTGCCTCTATCTCCCTCGAAGCGTAAGGTCAACCCTTCACCGCCTTCGAGTTCAAGAATCTTTGTGTAGCAATCGACCCTAGCATGATGTTTCTCAAGCCAATCCATCCCGAGGATTGCATCAAACTCGATCATACTCAGCGGTACGAAATCACACGTCAAGTTCTGTCCCTCCACCTCCACCTCACACGATGCATAGTGGCTATCTCTCTCGATATCATCCCCTAGAGGCGTGGACACCAATAGGGTTTGAGTCATCGGTACATGTGGTCCGTTGAATCCGCTGGCGAACGCCTCACTCACAAATGATCGTTGCGCCCCGGTATCAATAAGGATCCTTGCGTCTCTCCCGTTTATCTTTAGTGTTCCTACATTCATAAGTAATGTAAGACACACTATCTAATTAATAGGCTTGTTTCTTAAGTCGTAGAGTATGTTGGTCGTGGTTCGGGTGAAGTCTGTTCGACACCCTCCCGAAATTCCCCGGTTTCTAACCTTTAGAACCGCTCTAGGACTGAACCAAGTGAAAGTCGGCCGCTTTTCACGAAAGCCGGCCGGTTTTCGTCTGCGAGAAAAATCCTTGTATGTAAATCACGAAAGCCGGGCGGCTTCCACGAAAGCCGGCCGGTTTTCGTCGCCGCAGTTTTTATTCATGGAATGGGTTTCGAAGCCGGTCGGTTTCTACGAAACCCGGCCGGGTTTCAGCAGTGCAGGAATCCCCAGGCCCAACGAAAGCCGGGCGGCTTTCGCCAAAGCCGGGCGGCTTTCAGCTGCGAGAAATTTCCCAGGTCAGGCATTTATGAAAGTCGGCCGGTCTTTACAAAAGTCGGCCGGTTTTTGGTTGCGAGGATTTTCCTGATAAAAAGTTGACGAAAGCCGGGCGGTTTTTGGTGGAAACCGGCCGGCATTCGTCGCCGCAGTATTTTCCCAATAAATCAAGACGAAAGCCGGGCGGCTTTCGTCAAATGCCGGGCGGCATTCGCCCAGGGCGGGGATTTTTCCTCCCCTTTCCCCTACAATCCCGACCAAACCGTCGGGGTTACAAATTTTGCACATTACAAACACTCATATTGCATACAATGGAGTTAATAACATGAGTTTAAGATTTTACCCGCCACGGAGTCCGGGTTAGCACGTGCGTCCGCCTCCGTCATCGCATAGACCCTAGCCTGGGTCTTGCCTTGGTTCACGGATGGCGCGTTACTTGTACTTGGCCCTCCGTGCGCCGTGCTCGCGTGAAGTGCCCCTGCTCGGTTCCTACTTGCCGTAGTCCCGCTGCTAGGTCCTGCACCCATGGCTCGCCCAAGTTGTGGGCAGTTTGATCTCAAGTGTCCCGTCTCCCCGCATTGGTAGCACCTAGGGGGATCGCGGCACTTGCCCGCGTGGTTCCTCTTGCAGTTATTGGACCTGCTAATGCCCGAGCCTTGCGACCTCGAGCCTTGCCCTCCTGGGCCTTGATTCCCCCTAGATGGTGGTGCGGGCGTTCTGAAAGACCCACCTCCCCCGTGGTTCCCCTTCTTGCTAGAACCTTGGGGGCCGGTGTTCTCCCATTTCCTCTTCTTCGCCTCCTCGGCGTTTTTCAGCTTTCTTTCTTCCCATTCCTTCTCCCCTTTCAGGCCTTGCTCCACCACTTGACTAAACGTCATGTTAGGCAATTGTGTTGCCCGTTCACGCACGTCTAAGTCTAAAGCATCCCAAAAGTGATTCACCATCCGGTTCTCATCACAAGCATACTCCGGTATGAACTCCGCGAGCTCCCTGAACTTGTGCTCAAGTTGCCTCACGGTATACTTGCCTCCTTGGGTCAAGTTGGTGTATTCTCTCCTCTTCAAGTTCACCTCGAAGTCGGAGTAGTATTGGTTGAAGAATTCCTGTCGGAAATTCTCCCAAGTTACGGCCTCACCGTACTTCCCCTTGACACTGTCCCACCATGTAGACGCCATCCCTTCTAGCAACCTCGTTGCTACTCTCATCTTCATGTTTGGCGGCAGCTGCATATCAAGGGCCGCTTCATTGAACCGCTTGATCCACTCTGCCGCAACGGATATATCTCCCGTTCCATCGAACGGTTTACACCCCAAATCTCTTGCTTCTTTGAGGTACTTCGAGATCCTTATTATCGGGACCTCGACACCTCGATCTACTCGGGACTCCACATGTCCCCTAGAACCCACATGGCTTCCCCTTCTTGAAACCCCTCCCAAAGCACGCCTTGCCCGGCGTCTTTGGCGATCCTGTTGAAATTGACGGAGTAGTTCCTCCATCCTTTCTAGAGTGTCATCATCGTCGCTCCCCTCACTGGCGTCATCATATTCCCCATCATATGGGGTCTCAACCGGCTCAGTTCCCGGTTGATATGTCGAATCCTCCTCGGACTCATAAGACTCGTTGACTGTTTCAACATAACTGTCACTCACGGTCTGATCTTGGCCTCCACGGCCCTGTCCTCTGGACACCCTAGAAGCCCCTCTACTGCCTTGCACGAATCCTCCCGGTGCTCGGCCAGTCGGGTTTCTTCTAGTCACTTTCCCGGTACGTTCCATTTCTGAAAGAAATTGAGAATGAGTCATTAGACTCGTATCAAATGTCAATTGACGGATAGGTACTTAAAGACATCCTTTGGCTCAAATCACCGCCATACCAATTGCTAAGGGTACCATCTTAACAATTAGAGACATTGCAACTCAAGTACCAAAAGTTCTATAAGTACAAAACCTTATGCTCATGGTTTTCAAATTCATTTTCAAAAAGAAATTTGGAAGCTTCATTATGATGTTTACGGACTAAGTCTCTGATACCAATTAAATTGTCACTGTAACACCCCGGCCCCGTAGGCCCCGAGGTAGTTACTTCTGACCTCTAGTACTGTCCTCACAAACCGCCACTAGCCTTTTCCGCGCACTTTGTCCTCACTCGTGCGCGCCCTGAGAAACTTCCCAGGGGGTCACCCATCTCAAGACTACTCCCGTGCAAGCACGCTTAACTTTGGAGTTCTTGGCTAATGAGCTCCCTTAAAAGGAGATGCACCTTGTTGGTATGAGTAGTACTATTAATCCGTTTAAATTAAATCTCAAGTGTTACAATCACCCCCACTTAGGAACGCAACGTCCTCGTTGCGCCCATAAACCAATCTCAATCATATCCCAGAATCTTTTCCCCTGCTAAGTGCCCGCCCGATATCCAACGGATCAGCACACTGTCGCAGGGTTGCTCTGATACCACTTGTAACACCCCGGCCCCGTAGGCCCCGAGGTAGTTACTTCTGACCTCTAGTACTGTCCTCACAAACCGCCACTAGCCTTTTCCGCGCACTTTGTCCTCACTCGTGCGCGCCCTGAGAAACTTCCCAGGGGGTCACCCATCCCAAGACTACTCCCGTGCAAGCACGCTTAACTTTGGAGTTCTTGGCTAATGAGCTCCCTTAAAAGGAGATGCACCTTGTTGGTATGAGTAGTACTATTAATCCGTTTAAATTAAATCTCAAGTGTTACAGTCACGCCCCGGACCTACCCGGAAACGTCAACAACCCGCCGTACAGTACGAATAGTCAACCGCAGTCCGACTCATCCATACTATACAAGGCGTCTTGAATACCATTCACACATAGTACATCCATAAACAAACATAATGTAAAATAAACATTTATAGCAGCGGAAACATTTAACGTAAGTGTTTGTGCCACACCTTGGCAATCATGGGCGTACAAGCCCCAAATAATTATTCAAAAAACAATATCCATGAGCATTATTTAAATTGTTTTCAAAACAGAAACGGAAGAAGCACGAACCACGTCTTCTTCCTTTGATCTTCGCGAAGCAACGGGCGGTGGCAGCAACCTTCAAGTTCTACCTGAAACTGTGAGGTGGCCTCCCCCGTGAAGGGGAGGTCAGTACTTGGAAATATTTGACAAGTACAATAGCAACTATACTAAGTATAATTGATGTTTTAATTTCTAAGACCCTCAACTTAGGGTGCTATTATATTATAGGCCATAACCCTCGGTTACCCCTTTTTTTCTCTTAACTGTACTTACTACATATAGAGTCAAGTAGTCGGCCCGTGGGACCATATTCGTTTAGAATTCCTCATTTCCATTCCCCCGTGACCGCAAGTCACGATAACCCCGTGGGGTCCCATCGAGCCCCAATTGTATAGCATGGGCTCGGCCCAACTACATTTCTATACAATCCTCTAACTCAATATATCATATCAAAATTTGTATGGCAAGGGCTCGGCCCAACTACGTTTCCATACCAACCATAACTTTGTGGGAAGGGCTCGGCCCAACTACATTTCCACGGAGATTACATATACATGGCAAGGGCTCGGCCCAACTACGTTTCCATGCTAATCATATTACATGGCATGAGCTCGGCCCAACTACATTTCCATGTCATCCTAGAGTCCGACTCTAATTATTTTCATAATCAAATTCTCAAGCAAATCCTATGCCTAGAATCAATTTCCGTAGGTAGCCTTTAGGCCTACCCCTATCACACCTTAGTGTTCACACAATTCAACCTTAAAGTATCTCTTGAGACTACTTAAGGCATATCTATTCACAATCCTACCTCTTAGGATTTGTTTCATCATTTATTTATATTAATTCCCCGACTAGTATTTTGATACTAATTGGAAAATCTTAGAACATGCCAAGTTCCTATTTTCCAATTGACTTTTCATTTCAATTGATTTCTCAACACAAGTATAGTTTGATCTCAATATCAAAAATATCACTTTACTCCGTTCATGAATTTCATACATGGCGTAAAGTATATTTTATCACAATGTCATCATAGTAATTCCATTAATATGCCGTTCCATTTATTTCACATAATCATACACAATTATTCTAAATTTGTATATTATGCTTCACTTACTCATATCAATATCATTTTCATTTAGGCATTATTAATCATTAATAATCCATGAAAATCCCATCTAATTACTTTAGGCAATCTTATGAAATTAACTCGCTAATTATAAGCAATATAGTCAGCCATCCTCACCTTATGAAGTGCTGAAATAGTTGCCTTTGCTAAGCTCCTCGATCAATCCCCGTTCTAGGCCGATTGAAAGTGAAAATCTGGACTGCTGGGCCAAAGCCGGGCGGCTTTCACGAAAGCCGGGCGGCTTTCGTAGTCTGCAACTACGAACAGCTCCCTATATGTGGCGGTTTCCGGCGATTTCGACTCCTATCGATTCACCAACCCTTCTAAGTTAAATACCCCCACTTTATATCAATATTCTACACTTATAAACGTGTAGAACATCATGTTTAATCCTCCATATGATTTCTTAAAAATCATCCATGATAAAACTAGTTAATAGAACCATATGTTTTCTTACCTCAAGGCTTAGCTTTTTCCTCTATGGATTATCCTCCTTGTTGCTCCCTCCAACTGCAGGTATGTTGAGAAACTTTCCTGGAGTATTTCTCCTCTTGGGTTGTTCGGATGGTGCAAGAGAGGTGGAAGGCCACTCTACTCAATCAAGCATCAAAATAATGCATGAGTAGGGCCTTAGGAGGTGTGATGGTGCCTTTGGCCATCCCTCATCAATTCAGTCCGCACACCCCTCAATTCATGTCCCTTCCAGCCTTCCCTTAGTCAACTAGGACACATGAGGACGTGGGGTGGCCCCCCTAATGTGAGAGGTCATCCCATTATGTCCCGGTGTGTACAATCGGCCCCGAAAGTTGTATTTCTCGGCCCGTTTTAATCATATTTTATTTTATCGGACCAAATAAAATATATCACGCGTTCCCAATAATTATGGGCCTTTAAAATAGATGTACATTCCCCAACATTAATTTAGGAGTCTCCGAAACTCATTTCGGGCTTTTATCCGCTAAATTACCAATACCGGTAATTGGGCCCCGTTTGACCAACCGGTGAACTCCATGCCTTTCTTATGGCCCAAATAAAATATCCACCTCCATGTAGATGTCATCTAGACCAAGATGAATTTAATATGTGGTTCGGGAATTATCGGGCGGCCCCCCGGTCCGGGCGTGGGCCCCACATGCAATTTACTATTCACGTAAAAGAAATAATAAAAATTTACAATTACACGAATTCATAAATCATCCTTCAAGGTTTATTACATAATTTACTAAAAGTAAATATGCTTGGGGATGGTGCTACATGATTTCTCGGGGTGTGACTCCTTCCGTGACAGCGTGAACCATCATTTGTGTGATAAGAACTGATTCTGACCATTTTCAAAAAATAGTTGTTTTGGAATAATTGAATGTGAAACTTTTTGAACAGTTTCCCACAGACGGCGCCAATGTTGAAGGTAAGTCTCGTAGATCCGAAAGCCCAACACGAACTTTGGATATATCAGAAATGGATCAGAATCAAAGTGTATAACAAAATATAAAAGATGAATCCACTAATACCCAAAATCCCACTTGTATTAATTAACCTGTCTGATTACAAGGAAACTTCCCGATCGGTAGGTCGGAACAGTGCTTTAATACAGGAAACAAGAGTAAGAATGCTATTCTAGAGCTTGAGTATTGAAATGTTAACCCTTACAATGATATTAAACCTTCTATTTATACTAATGGAGAGCATGGGCTGCTCTATGCTGATTGGCTGTTGTTTCACCGACTTGATCACCCATGTTTCCACTTGTTGATGTCACCATCTGGCATTAATTGCACCTGGCCACTTGCTGATTGCCCGTTGCTCGAACGGGATGCTGGACCATGCGGAAGATGCTACCAAATTGGCCCAAGTATGATATATGACCCGAACTCCGTTCGGTATTTCTGCTTTCTGGGCCGGCCTCTACTTGGACCAAACCCCGTTCGGTATGGGTTCTTCACTGGGCCTACTAATCATAGGGTAATGGACTCGTTGTTTGGGCCGGGTATCCTGGGCCTTTTTAATCCGGGTATTGGGCCTCCGGGTCAATATGCCAACACTAGGTATTGAGGTTGTCTAAGTAGGAGATTAATATAACAACAAGATCTAATTTTCTTGAATTAAAATGGAAAACACGAAACTATTAAAATTAATTCAGAGAATTTTTCACAAATATTTGGGAAATAAAAACAATATATTCAGAATCTACACGACGAGAGGATGAATTTTCATATAAAAAACTTACAAATTGGAGCTAAAATGAAAAAGATATGAAAGATTGAAGTTGAAGGTGCAACAATGGTGGAAATCCAAGCTTTGAAGAGGAAGAAGAAGACTTTTTTGAACTAGTTTCGGGCTAAGAATGGTGTGTTTGGGATGAGGAAAAATTGGGCTATTTATAGCAGCAAAAATACCGTAGGCGGCCAACCAGGCGGCCTCCTACCACCTTGCTCCGGCCGCCTTTCATCCCATCACCGGCAGTCGAACGTGCGCCGGTCCATTCATCCGCCGCAGGCGGTCCAGCAGGCGGCCGCCTGCCGTTCCTGTCTAGCCGCCTGCCGTCAAATCCCACCGGCCGGTGGTTGGTTTGTCGCCTTGTGCCGCAGGTGGTCACCGAAGGCGGCCGCCTTCCGTCCAGTGTCGGCAGCCTTCGGTCTTCTCCGGTCCGGTCAAAAATTCCAAAAATGCTGACTTTCCAAAAATAGCGTAGGCGACCTGGAAGGTGGCCAATCTGGGCGCCTATTTGGGCGCCTGTGAGATTTTTTGTCTGTCTTGTTCTGTATTTTTTGCTCTTCAACTTTCCCTTCGGGACCACTTTGAAATTCTGCTTCCTTCTTTCGGTATGATATCATTTTTCACTCAAATTGACTCATTGTGTGCTTAATTGACCCGAAATTTCGTCAAACATATCATGGACGTGATTTTTTTACCCGATTTCACGAAACTTGAACCAAAATATATAAAACATGCCTTATTTTTCTATTTTTCAATCCAAAATCACTTAAATTTGATAAGAAAAATAAGTACAAAATGGACTTATCAGTAGGTTATTAAGCAGTAGGATAAGCAGTAGAATCAATTAAGACTACTGCTTAGGATTCTGCTGGCAAACTACGATTTCTTTATTGAGAAGTGTTGGGTGTGTGCTATGTTGACTGAAGGTAAATCAACACACAATATATCCTGGTTCAGAGGTGGTGTAATCCTCCTACATCCAGTCACATCCTATTTCAAATGGATTTCACTAATGTGTTAAGCCCAATACACTTAGTGTCAATCTAGCCTTGACAACTCTGGCCTAAATTGAAGGTGTTTCACGAGGAGTACAACACCACTCCAAGCTACTCAATCCTTTAGGTTTTTCTCGATTGATCCAGTGGGGATCAAAAGGTACTCCTAACCTATCTAACCACACTCAGGCCGGGAACAACTGTCCTCCTGAAGTGTTCAACAACACCTTGTATACTACAAGAAAATTTTGGTCTCCAACTAAAAACTAAGCTCTAAAAATATGAAAATGATGATCTAGTCTAAGAGCTTAGTGAAGCATGAGTCAAAGCAGAGAGTGAGGTTGTGATTAAGCACTTTCTCTTTTGCTAGATATTCTTTGAATGCTTATAGGATTTCTCTGCTTTTGAACTCAAGAACTTGTTTTCGAACTCATGCTTCGGCCTTCATTTATAGGCGTCTCCGGTAGATTAATCTCATCCGTTGGTTGAGATGAATTAATCTTGTACGTTGAATCTTTGTTTCAGAAGATAACAACTTGTTGTTCGTCTTCTTCTTTGGAGTCGATAAGTTCTCTTGTCTTGTTTGCCTAGCCACTGTAGCTTTCCCCTTTATATATAGGCTTCAAGTTGACTGCGCATCCCATGTTGTACGTCTTTGCATTAATCTCTCCATGCTGGGATTCCTTTGATTGGCTCCGGATAATCACGAGGTGATATAACAAAAATCGAACAGTTAATTTTTGAGTCTGATAAAATTTATACTGGTAGGATTCGAACATCCTTTTAATGTAAATGAATTTTACCTTATTGCATTTTTACTTTCCGGTATAAATTTTATTAGTCTTAAAAATTATACATTTATTTGTTCTCAATTAGTGACGGATTAAAACGTTTGTGATAAAGTGAATATATACCGGTAGGATTTAAATATCCTTTTAAGGTAATAAATTACCTTATTGCATTTTGACTTTTCCGGTATAATTTACTTGACACAAACATTTTACTTTTGTCTTTCTATCACTCCAGCTAGTATTTAGAACATGAACTATTTATTTAACTGGTAGGATAACAAATCTTTTTAAGGTAAAAATCATTACCTTATTGTATTTTGTGTTCCAGTTTAATAAGTAGTTTGTTCGAAATGTTTTTGTGTTATTGGATGTATCAAATGAATTTAACTGGTAAGGTCTATAAGAAATCCTTTTAAGGTAATAAAATATTATCTTATTGCATTTTGTATTTTCCAGTTAAATTTATTTGATAATTGACACTTTAAACATAACACTTTCAAATAATACTTTACTAGCTTAGCCAACTGCCGGAATACATCATGTAGAACTATTTAAGTTAAATGCTACGAAAGAAGGAGGACATTTGAAAAGCTTTGGCATCATCAAAACTGTTTATCAAAATCTAGGGATCTAACAGATAGTCATAATGCCTTGCTAGAGGCCGCTTATGATTTGTGAGGTTTGAATTAATTTTCTAGCCCACTGCCAACGATATATAAACCTACAGGGTCACACACCTAAGTGATTTGGATCATTAATGTTCGTTAATAACACTAAAATAGCCTGATTAGCCCAATTCGAAGTAGGTTTTCGAATGGTATTGGACTAGGGCTTCCAGGAGAGTTTTATTAGCTATAAAACTCGTTCTATCCTCCTCTTATAAATAGGGCTAAGGAGACCCACGAATTTAAAAGAGTTAAAATTCACATCTCAAAACCTAGAGAGAGAGAGAAGAGAACGCTAGCACGTTCCCTGTGGCCGATCCAGTCACGTGCTTGTGGATACCGGTAGAGCTTTCTACCCGGGATTGTTTTCTCGGACTGTCTGACATCCTTGCTTAAGATAGCTATGTAAGTCCCTCTTATATCTTGTAATTTCGTTTATAGTAAGAACCTCAGATCCAGTTGTTTACTTTTGGGCAGTATTTTTTTGTTTATTCCGCTGCGTTTTTCTGCCCGAAACCCAAATAATGTGTTCTCCGTATGGTGCGATGCACGGGAAAAGTTCCCCTGTGTATTACAATGGGGGTGGAGAAGATGTCTTTTTTACAGGGCTTCCAAAGTAACCTCTTAGCAATTTCTTAAATAATTTTATGGGAGGTAGTGAATAGTTTATAGGTTTTAATCTATGTTTGTTCAGCTATAATCTCATCCAAGACCGGACTATTAACAGCCCAGATAGGCTACTTTTCAAGTTATCTTCTCGAAAGAAAGTTTCCAAAGGCAGAAAGTGCCTTTTTGGCAAGGGTAGTTTGCCTCATAAGCCTGGATCTTTTGAATTTTAGAAAGGAAAAAATATTTAGTAAATCCATGTCAGCAAAATGAGTTACTTAGAAATACTTATTTTGCTTATTCTATTGACAAAAAAAATGAATTACTTCTTGATTTAAAAAAATGTTATACCATCTATTCCTGTTCATCCTAGGCTTGAGTCAATCTATGTTTGAAGATACATTGTTACCATCTATGATTGAACTACTCTTTTCTATTTTTATTTTGATTATTTTTGCACATCCTTTTTGCTTGTTTTCCATCATTGGACACGAAAAGAGGTATTTTGTACTTGGGGAGGAATCAATGTTACGCGACTTTCAACTTACTTTTGACTTGAACCGTGATTGCAATTTGGTCTTTATCAAGTATGGTCGTGGTATGGCACTTGTTGGTCCAAAATAGGACGCTCGTAGACTTTTAGGAAAGCTACGTATGACACTCAAGCGGGAATTAAGAAAGTAATATGAATAAGGAAAGTTGCAAAGGGGATTTGATAGCCAGAAATAGCATATAGAAGTTGCCTCCCATAATCTGAATTACAACCCGCCTTTTATAGGCGTATACAAATTGTAACCGTTACCGATAATAATGACTAATTAATTACAACATTAATACAGAATTAAATACATAATTAATAGCGCATTAATTGCTCGACCGTTACTCTTCCGGGCTAGGAGGTTGGCCGGACTGACAGGCTCCCCGTTGGGCTGGCTGGTAGGCTCCAGGTTATGGACTTGGATCCATGGGTCCAAGTTCGGGGCTTGGGCTGATTAGGCTCTGGGCCTAGTCTCATTACTCCATCACGAGTCCCCTACTCCATTAGTCGAGTAGTAGACTCGGCTAAGAGGGAGTAGTCCAAGTCAGTTGCTCTTCTCCGAGACTAGAAAATCCCAGCCCTTATCCATGTTGGGGAGATGCCTCATTAAAAACCCTTATTAGGAAAAAACCCTAAGGGAAATAATCCTAATGAAGGGAAAAAGAGTACATTTAACGCCCCCAAGATGAAGCAAGAGGTGAGATCCTCAGCCTTTATTGCAATGATCGCCATCTGCGAATAGGATGGCTAGAACTGTTCTTCTCGTCGGACTCAGACTCGTCAGGTTTGTCATTTGCTTCCTTGAAGACGGTAAGACCCTCAGTCCCCCACTTCATTCAGTTATACCTACACATAAAAGAAACTAGTGTAGAATAGAGCATCAGGCCTGGTGTCGAACCACGGCTCGGTGTGTAAGTGAGTCGGACTCACTACTTGAAAAGAATGACATTAAGTTCCCAAGTTAGGCCTCAACCCAGTCTCCGAAAGAAAGATTGAATCCGCGAGTAAGTGAGTCAGACTCCTCACTCGAATGGATAATCCAACCCCAAAGAACTAAAGTATATCAACCTTTTCAAGAAATGTGAATGTCAATTAAGTGACAAAATTGCTCAGAAGAGCGTGGCTCTAGGCCCCTAATAAGAGTTTAACTCGCCGCCCGAGGTTAGTAGTTCGAACCCGCAAGTAAAAACTTTTGAACGGGTGATTTGTCCCCCGAGGTCGGAGTGTGATGCACTTGGAAAGGGTAAGAGCACGCAAGAACTCGTATGAAGTCAAGAGTGTGTGGTATTAACATTTTTATTAGAGCTTATTAATCGCCACACCCATATGACGTGACTCGGTGGCGCGAGTGTGTGTGCTCGGTCAGTGTACGAGTGTGTGTGCTCGCCCGGTGTACGTGAGTGATCGGATTTCATAAGCCCGTTTTTCAATGTTAAAATTACACATGCTTAACAAGGGTAAAAGCAATTAAACCACTTAAAATATATTTTCAAATGTTTGAATTTATGATTTTTTTGTATCAAATATAGAGGATTTTTGGAAACTTAGCTTTAGAGCCAAACGGGCCCGAATGTGTTGCTGAAAATTCAGCCCATCATCCTCGAGGAGAATCAAATTTGGTCTTAGTGTAATCTTGGTCCATCCACTTTAACGCAGAGCAGACTCTTGCTCCATAGGAATTAGGTGGGTGCACATTTGAAGGCCTATCTCATGAATAGGCGTGGCGATGAGGGAGACCAGCAGTGATGTCGGTGCACGGCATCCAGGTGTGATTGGCGAAGAGAACAGGAGGAAGTGGAACTGTAGCACCTTGGATTGGGATGAATTTCTTGAATTTTTTTCTACTAAAGTGATGTGAGAGATCACTTAATTGTTAGATTTAAAAATTAAGCATTATTTGAAACGAATATGCAATGAATGAATACCATGTATGAAAAAATGTGGTGGTGTTGGATCGGTTCAACCCTTTTTGACAAACTTTGCAGTGGGTCACACATCCTTGTGCTTTCTTACCCCGAGCTCACTTAACTGCAGAGTTCGGTGGTTGAATAGCAACCATATCTATTTTAAAACCAATTGGTGATAAGGAAGTGGATATCCTCTATCTAACCCATTACTCTGTAGTCCCTAAGTCAAGGTAGATTCATGTGGGGCACCCCCACGATTCACTACGGTAGTGCAGAGCCCCATTACTGAGCGGTGGATGGACATAAGGGGTTGCCCCACATCGTGGCACCAACTGGTTGGAATCACCGGCGCTCACTGCACCTTCAATCCCCAACCTTCACCGGGTAGTCGCCACTAATCTATAAGAAAGCTAGATAACCCCTAAAATGCTAATCATAAATCTTATGAAGCAATGATAAACAACAAAAACTAATCATCGTGATAGATTATGGGCTCGCCTGCGGTCCAAAAGACTACTCCCCTCAGCAGGGTTCCTCAGTGAGATGAGGGCAAACATGGACGAAGCGACCAAGATCAAACAAGACCACCATGTAAAATACATTGGGTGAATACACTGTTCGTAGGAGACTAGGAGTCCCCTCGGTCAGCGACACCAGGTCCAACATGAGGTCTACGACTCATATAAAATCTCTTTCAAGGCAAAGGGACAATGAGGATGAGGTCTACAAGCTCCCCGTCCCACGACACATCTTCCTATACACCTCATCCACACGTCACTCACTGCTGCATAAATTAGCAGGGCTCGCACCCATAGATTAGCTTACTTATGTATGTGCATTTAATGCACCTAGCATTTATTACTTAGTATATTAAAATACCCCTCTTTGTGGCAGATGTAAACGATTCTGAAATCATTAATATCATATATTTCTTTCGCTCTAACTCTTAGCTCTCTATTCTCTCTACAATATCACTAGCGGTTTACTGATGAACTATCACATTATGTGATCTTCATTTTAATATACAAAGTAATAAATATTGTGTATATTCGTAGAAAATATTTCATAGTTCAATAGATTCAACCCTCGTTTGGGATGAAATTGTATAGTTGTACAAAATCATCCAATTTAGCATGGTTCACAATATGTACCATCGCAACACGAAATATTAATTTGTAAATACTAACTATTAATGTCCCTTTAGTAATCCTTATTTTTAGCTTATCAGTCTTAAGAGTCAATTTTTTTATCAATCACATATGTAACTCTTGATTACGTGCGTTAAATTGTGTAAGAATAAAATTAAAATAAATAAGGTTGAAGTTACTTTTCCGGTTCAATTGGCTAAAGTTAGGGTAGATGGTGGTTTTAACTATTTACATACTCCCGTCGTAGTATGTAGTACTCCCTCCGTCCCAATTTGATGGTCTAATTACGGTTTACGAGGTTTGACCGACGATAAAACAAATGGATCCCTATCCACATTCAAATTAACTTTAGTACATAAAACTTATATATTGAGAAACTACATTTAGAGTTTTACAAAGCCGCAAAAAGTAAAATCAATTTTGATAAAAATATTTTTTGGGAGGGAGAAAATTACTTTTCATATCTATATACACACACACAAATTGTTGGGGGGGGGGGGGGGGGTAGCCCCCCGGGTCTCTACTACGGTCCGTCCCTGAGAAAGAAGTGATGTGCGATTTAGTTAAGGGATATTTGCTAACACTTAAAATAAGCACTTCTTATCTTTTGATTTGAATAAAGCTAAAAAAAGTGTTCGCTAATACACACTTTTTCTTAAAAAAAGCACTTTAAAGTCAAAAGCTAGAAGCTGGCCCAGGTGTGCTTTTAAATGCTTCTCGATTTTATTGTAAATAACTGAAAGTTTAGTGGCAGTTATAGTGGTCAATTATTTAACTTTACCCCAATATACCCTTCACTCTTCCCGTCTTCTCTTCCAGTCGTCTGTCGACAACTCCATAGTTCTCTGCGTTCTTTTAGCTTCTTCTCCCCCTCCGTAGTATATAATATTATACT